>CM060657.1:1366301-1993801 GCA_030686955.1 Odontamblyopus rebecca | reverse complement strand
CACACCAAACACCCACACACACACACACACAAAAAACACACACACACACACACACACACACACACACACATAAACACACACACACACACACACATAAACACACACACACACACACACACACACACACACACACACACACACATAAACACACACACACACACACACACACACACACACACACACACACACATAAACACACACACACACACACACATAAACACACACACACACACACACACACACACACACACACACACACAGCCAGCACACTTTTACACAGACCTATGGTTATAGGTTATTTAATTCTATTTTACTTGTGCTCCTGGTTTAATCCTGATTTATTCATAGTTTAGTCCTGGTTAAATCCTGGTTTAGTCCTGCTGTAGTCCTGGTTTAGTCCTGGTTTAGTCCTGGTTTAATCCTGGTTTAGTCCTGGTTTAGTCCTGCTGTAGTCCTGGTTTAGTCCTGGTTTAGTCCTGGTTTAATCCTGGTTAAATCCTGGTTTAATCCTGGTTTAGTCCTGGTTTAGTCCTGGTTTAGTCCTGGTTTAGTCCTGGTTTGGTCCTGGTTTAGTCCTGGTTTAGTCCTGGTTTAATCCTGGTTCAGACCTGGTTTAATCCTGGTTTAGTCCGGGTTTAGTCCTGCTGTAGTCCTGGTTTAGTCCTGCTGTAGTCCTGGTTTAGTCCTGGTTTAGTCCTGCTGTAGTCCTGGTTTAGTCCTGCTGTAGTCCTGGTTTAGTCCTGCTGTAGTCCTGCTGTAGTCCTGGTTTAGTCCTGGTTTAGTCCTGCTGTAGTCCTGGTTTAGTCCTGGTTTAGTCCTGCTGTAGTCCTGGTTTAGTCCTGCTGTAGTCCTGGTTTAGTCCTGCTGTAGTCCTGGTTTAGTCCTGCTGTAGTCCTGCTGTAGTCCTGGTTTAGTCCTGGTTTAGTCCTGCTGTAGTCCTGGTTTAGTCCTGGTTTAGTCCTGCTGTAGTCCTGGTTTAGTCCTGCTGTAGTCCTGGTTTAGTCCTGCTGTAGTCCTGGTTTAGTCCTGCTGTAGTCCTGGTTTAGTCCTGGTTTAGTCCTGCTGTAGTCCTGGTTTAGTCCTGGTTTAGTCCTGCTGTAGTCCTGCTGTAGTCCTGGTTTAGTCCTGCTGTAGTCCTGGTTTCTCTGTTTAGTGAAATCCCATTGTCTTTTGTTCCCGTCATTCTTGAACAGGTCATTTCTCTGCTCAGAGCCTCTGTGTGAAACTGGCTTTAACGACTGAGGCTAAACGAGAGGATTAAACTGAATCACACACGTTAATTACATCTCAACACAAAGAAAACAGGGATTATTAAAGAGGAAAATGTTTTCTGCAGATGAGGGGCTGTATTTTAATTACAGCAAAACAAATGCTCTTTTAATCACGGCTCATTTCCTCACCTCATGTTCCAGCTCCAGTCCTGGACTGTCCAGAGGATCAAAAATCAGTTCCTAATCAATAGCAAAACATTGTGGTATCAGAATCGGTATTGAGCATCGAGTGTCTTCCTCAGTATCGGTGCTTTGAAATGTTTCTATCGTTTTGAGACATTACTGATCCTGCCTCAGATCTGGTCCACTGCTCATGACAGGTTTAACCCAGAGACACTGATGGGTCAAATGCAGAGGACACAAACCATCGGGTAACTGGTACAGTGAGGAGATAAGCAGTTAAAATGAGGCTAAAACCATATCAAATAAAACCGTAGGTGAAAGATTTGAGAAGAGTTTAGCTGCATCTTTCTGCAACACTTAATTTGTGAAAATGGGACAAACAGGTAAACAGTTATCAGCATGAATGCATGTCCAACTTTGACCAGCTGGTGGCGCTACAGCTCTTGAGGTAGAGACCCAAAAATTACTTAAAGTGATCAGGGCCTGAATCAACATGACATTTTTCACAGCTTTATTTCAAGGCGCGTAAACCAGGTTTTCCCAGGTTTTCCCCTGCGTGTTCGTTAGTTTCTCCTGGACAAAAATACACTTGAAACAGAAATAAAGTCCAGATAATTTACTTATTCAAATATTAGAAAGCCAAACTTGTACAAGGAGTCTGTGCCGACTTTCCCCTGCAGAGAATATTTACGCCTATACAATGATTTTTATACGCAAACTATAGTGGGAGGAGACCAGGGTTTAGGCCTCTTGGCACATCACACAGTCCAGTCAGACTCCATCCGGGTGTTTTCTGGGAACAAGTCCTGACATCAGCCCTATCAGTAGTTCTTGTCCTGTTTAGTTAGTTTGCTGTTAGATAGATTTGAACATCACACATTTGTCCTGACACACAGTGAGTCTGTGAGTCTCACAGCTGTGATCAGAGCCTTTATCTTCACATGACCTCAGTACAATAATGAAATATAGCAGCAGTTCTACAGAACAGCTTGTAACAGTTCACCTACACTTAACGAAATGAAAAGCTACAACGCAAATTAACGACGCGGGGACCTGTCCACATCAGCAGGAGCGAATGAACCACAGACAAACAGTACTTTTAGCCGCCAGCACCGCTTTTATTGACAGTACCGGTGTGCGTAAAAGATGTGACCAACGTAAACACCTTTACCCCCGCGCTCGAGCGCCCCCCGGTTACCCCTCACCAAACAAGAACACACAATACAATAATCCACAGACAATAAATCCTCCCCCCAGTCACCACCACAATGAGTCCCCGTAGCTCCCGACAAAGTTCCCCCCAAAGTTCTGAGCCGCGCTGCAACAGGTGAGCAGGAGGTGCAGGCGATACTCACGACTCCCGCACTCAGAGCTCAGTTCAGTTTTGTAGGTTGGATGAAGCCCAGCAGCTCCCGCAGAGGGTTATAAATCCAAATAGTGCAGTCAAAACACAATAATCCCAAATGAATATAATCCACATCGACTCCACGGACAGGCAGCACTGGCACGGCTCCAGAAAACGGCGTGTGACGTCACCCTACATGCGCCCGCGCGCGCGTCACCTCTCCAAATAAATACCCCGTGCCCCTGGAGAGGGGCAACCCCGAGTTCATCCAAACAGCATTTATATATGACATTTATTTTAAAAGAACCCAATATACAACAACAGCAAAGAAGTAATTCCCCTGCGGATGGGAACAAAACCTGTGAGGACCTCAGTGGCCTTTACCAGCTAAGCCTGTTATTTATCCTAACTATTCCCTCCTTTGACACCTTTTTAGCTGTTAACCAAAAAGTGTAATGAAGCACAATGATTAGATATATGTACATTTTGCAACTAATTAGAAAACTCTTACCTCCCCGATGGAGAACACAGCACCAAACCCTTTCATGCACTCCTGTATCACTCCTGTATCACACTTAAACCCTGCTCCTCCACTGGGGGCTTGGGACCACTCAGGGGGTCGTCTTTGTCCTCGGAGCAAGTCACCCTTGTCCTGTCCCTCCTTTGCCTGTCCTGTGGTGTTGGTGGTGTGAACTCCATCTGGGTGGGAAGTAGCATAAGAATTATGCTGTGATAAGAATTTGGTTCTATAAAAAGAAAGTGTGAAAACACAAATCATGGTAAATGGAGAAAAAAAGATTAGCAGCACAGTCGAACCGTGAATCTCAGGCAACCCAAATGTCCTTTTGGAAAGTTGATATGCATAATTGGCAGCACGGTGGCTGAGTGGCAACACTCAGGCCTCACAGCAAGAAGGTTGTGGGTTCGATCCCCGGGTCGCCCGGGCCTTTCTGTGTGGAGTTTGCATGTTCTCCCCGTGTCTGGATGGGTTTCCTCTGGGTACTCCGGTTTCCCCCATCAACCCAAAACATGCAGCACCTGAACTAACATCAAGGACCATGTTGTCCACCCTCCTGTGGGCTCACCACCTGCAGAGGGGTTCATAGGGGGGGTCAGGTGCTATGAGTATTGGGCAGCAAGCTGCCCCCGCGACCCAGCCGGATTAAGCGGGAGAAGATGGATATGCATAAATGTCCCCAACTAGTCCTTTATATGTCCAGTCAAAAAGTCTGTATTCTATTTCTGGAGACCTCCAAGGCTTCTTACAGATGAGATCATCTGTCTTAGTTTCATAAGTATCTGGAATTGGCAAAGTGCAGCAGTTTACAGCCTTCTTGTTGTGTGTGAGTGACACCACTCCATGGCAGGTATGAATTCATAGTAGGTGGAGCTGTAATACATCTGTTCCCTCCTTTGACTCTGCTTTCTGTTTCTCTCTCCTTTTCTGAAGAAATTCTTGCCAGTGTCTTCACTCTCTTCTGTGTACCCGGTCATGCCAAGAAATGTACTGCCTGAACTGCCGTTGGTTTTCCATCTTGTGGAATGGTTTGCCTCTGGGTGTCTGTAAACTCTCCTGTAATATGCTGGTTGCTGTTGCTTTTGGGATTGTTGGTTTTCATATGTACAGTGTCTCACCCAGTGATCACTTCCTCCACAGCCAAAGCAGGAATAATTTCTTGTTCTACTGTTTCGAACTGTTTATTTCCTCTTTGTCTTCCATGGCCCCGTCCTTCTTGTCCCCATCTTTGATATCTTGCCTTTGTTTGTGGTGTTGATCGGACAATGACTTGAGGTGGGGGTTGGTTCAGAACAGATGGAGTCTGATATTGTGGAATAGGAATATCAAGCGTGGCTGTGTCCGTAGGCATAGACGCTGTGACTGCCATGTGCTTGGCTTGTTTCTCATGTTCATCCTTCTTATACTCAGTGCTTTGCTCTCTGATTTGGAGCATGAGCAGAGTCTCAGTCAGGGTAACCAGATCTTCATCCTTGTCCTCCTGATCTTCTTGCCACTTTCTCAGGTGGTGGCTGCAAATGGTTTTCAATTGAGCTTCAGGCATAGATGTCACTTCCACCACTTCTTCAAGTTTACGTTGGACAGGTCTTGGAAGGCCCTGCTGCACACTCATTCTGAATAACAATCCCTGTGAAGGCGTGATATCATGATGTTCTCCCGTCATTTCTGTCCATAGTTTCTGTGTCCTCTGCAGATATTCAAACTATTCTTCTGGAGCCTTGTGTTTCAGTGAGTGAAGTTGTGTGAAGTCTGGTTGCGTCAGGAATTCTTTTCTTAGTACATCAGACAGGTTGTTTCTGAACTGATTGAATGGAAGGACAGTGTGGTTCCCTGGAATATCTCTAGTGGCTTTATCCAGGATTGTGTCTTCCTCCATATCTGGAGTGGACCGCACTTAAGTCTGCTTTGCAAAGCTTTTCTCTGGCTGTTTTGTCTTCAAATTCTTCAGTCCACATGTTCGGTGGTGTTTGGATTTGTCTGTGGTTTGTTTGGTGGTTTGAAGTTGTCGGTGGTCTGGAGCTTTGAATTTGGGATTGCGAGGTTGCTCGGTGTAGGCAGCGCATTGGTTTTGTAGACTGGTGGCTGAGGTTGGTTGGTTGGTTTTGACGTTAAAGCGTCGGTTTGTTCGATTTTGTTACGTTTGAGAGAGAGCAGAGAGGAGCAAGTGAGGACAGAACCAACCAGAGAGGAGCAAGTAAGGACAGACCAAACTGAGGATCTCTCCCTCCTCTCCTCTTCCTCTAGGCTCCTCCTTATCTCCTCTTCCTCTAGTCTCGCTGCAGAGGAAGTGAATGGGAGCAGTTGCTTTTGGTGTGAGTTTAATGACAAATTAAGAATGTTTTTCCAATGAATCAGCAAATTGAGGTCATTGTCACACTTGCTGCTGTGCTCTGGAGGGACCCCAGTGGTTGTAGATTTAGTTCTGTTTACTTCACTTTTGGCTTGCCCTTGTTCACACCACACATCATTCACCCCAAACACCAGGAACCACATGAGAGACACCAGCTGCATCACAGAACTTATCTCCATGACAACGAGCTTCAAGCACTCATTGACAGACCCGGACTCACTTGCAGACAGACCCGGACTCACTTGCAGACAGACCCGGACTCACATGCAGACAGACCCGGACTCACATGCAGACAGACCCCGACTCACTTGCAGACAGACCCCGACTCACCTACAGACAGACCCGGACTCACCTGCAGACAGACCCGGACTCACCTGCAGACAGACCCGGACTCACCTGCAGACAGACCCGGACTCACCTGCAGACAGACCCGGACTCACCTGCAGACAGACCCGGACTCACCTGCAGACAGACCCGGACTCACCTGCAGACAGACCCGGACTCACCTGCAGACAGACCCGGACTCACCTGAGTGAGAGCGGAGCTGCTCAGACCTTTTGTCAAAAAGAGGCCGTCATGTTCACAGTGACCCAAGCCCCACTCTGAGCAAATGCATCGAACATCAAACAGCCTTAATTAATATAATTTCTGTTCTTGTTGTCGCTCGTACATGTCTCTTGTGAACACTCTCAGATGATTATGTCGTTATCTCTGAGTTTCCTCATTCACATGAATGAAGCGTTATTTCTCTGCTGCTGTGAACCTGAGGTCACATCGCTGCCACTTATGACGCTGACACAATCATGTCGCCGAGAGCAGGAACTCTGTCACCAAACTGTCTGAAGGACCAGACAAATGAGCATGAATCCACAGAATGACAGACTTGATTAGCTCTTCATTAAAGACCTACAGCGCTTGTGTCTGCTATAGTTATAAGCTACGATACCTGTGGATCATTGTTATAATTCACAAACAGAAATCAGACAAACTGGAGAAGGTGGCGGGTGTGTCACAGTAGGCGTTTACCGGTGGTGCTGAAAACGGGGAGATCGGAGTAAACTTGAATCCAGGAGAATAAAGAACATGAATCACTCCAAATAAAACTTCAGTGGGTTAATGAGGAGCTTCTTAACATACGAGAGTATTTTACGTGGATACTTTTTCTTGATTTGGTTTGTTGTTGATTAGCATTACATATTCTAATGAGACAGAGGATCCCAAATGCTTTTACTTAACACTGTTCACATGTTCAGCATGAACGATGCTTATGTGGACTGTAGAAAATAAATTCATAAACTAAAGTTAAATCAATGTTTTTGTGTTTATTACATTGACACGAGTTCTTTAGCTGGAGCTACATCTGCACATTAGGTAAAACACATTGTATTTTCATTATTTGACCCATTTCACATAATTTAAACGGTCAGTATCAGTAAACATACGCACAGGACTATAGAATAAAGAATATTTTTTAACAAACATCTCCAAGGACCTTTTTTGGATGATATAAGGTAAGTAGGTCAGTAAACCAGATGCAGATACTGCAGAGTTAAGGTGAACATCCATGTGATCTATATTTATCCTTTCATATGACCCCAGTGCAGGTCAGGGTCACTCATATTTAATCTGATTAGTTTTAAGCTAAATCATTTTCTGACCTCCTTTAATGACAAAAAACCTCCTCAGTTCATTCAGTATCATGAACCCACCGATACCAACATGGCCGCCGTCAGATTCAATCATGTGGGTGCAGGAGCTCTAATACGGTTTAAAGTTCTGAAACGTCAGTTTTGCAACGTCTCCTTTAATGTTTATTTTATATATTAGATAAATCTTTGCTCTTTGATTTAGTGTTAATCTGAAAATAAATAAAGGACAAAACCAAACGCAGGTTTGTCAGAATCAGGTTTATGCACAGATTTAGTACAAACTGCTCTTTACAGTCGGAGCCATTTGAAAAGGAATTCAACTACAGACAAAACATAAGACACAAGTCTCTTCTGACACGTGAGCAGCTGAGAATCAAAGCAGCTCCTTTACATCGTTAATGCTCTTAAAAGAAAAAAAAAAAAGTCCTAATATTTCTAATGTATTAAAAAGCTGCAAATGTTAAAATCACATTTCTGAAACGGCATCATTATATTTTCAAAATCCAAAACTATACAAATAGCCCCAATTCTTATATACACATTCATTTTACAAATATTAGTCCCGAACACAAAAGAAACACATTTAGTGGAATTAAGGAAGTTACTGTCAAACGTTCTGCAGCCACAAAACAACTACAAATACAAACAATTACACATTTAAACAAAACTAAAGATTCCCTTTAACCCCAGGATCTTTCTGACATTTCAGTCAAAAATACAAATCCCAGGTACAATTTGGGTTTAACTGCTCTGAATTTCTCCACATAAATGTCTTGTTTGTTTCATTTAAGCAGTAATAGTTCATACTTTATAAGGGCTTTAGTCATTTTAAACGCCTCTTTAAAATAGTGCTGGATTTTTGTATTTGCACAAAATATTTTAATCTTTCCACAAATGTCTGAGGTGTTTGTGTTTGTTTGGAGGAGTGGGTCATGTTCATGGTCCCGTCGCCCTAAAACAAACACTTTAAAAAGAACAGAGGAGGTTTTAAACTCTTGCATAGTTGAAGTGGGGATGCACATATTGCGAGTAGAAGTATTTTCTGTATTCGTGTCCGTGCATCTGCTCCTTTAGTGACCTGAGACTGGGGCTGGAAGAACAAACTCAGCTCAGTTTGAGTTTAGTGTGTGATTTGTCGACGCAGTCACAGTGAATATGGTCTGTTAGGAAAACATCTACAGAGGGAAACACCTCAGAGCAGAGTTTACATCAAAATCAAATGTTATTTAAACCAAGTTAAAAAGCTCGAGCTTTGAGCATTAGAATTTTAAAGAAACGTTCCACCTGAACAAAACTGCTCCACCGTTTGTTCATCTCATGTCCAGTTTATTCAAGGAGAAAATGAAGCCTTTGTTTTAAAACAGGAAAAGTGTTTTTTAAGTGAAATTTCAAGTGAAAATTCAAAATTTGTCATTTGATCTCATCCAAATGTAACATGTTTAAGATGTTCAAATTGGTGGAGATAACGAACCTCTGGAGTTCTGTTTTTGAAAAATGACTGAGTTTTCAGGTTTGAGATTTTTCTGCTGTGGACGGAGTTTTCTTTTGTTTCAGACACAGAGTGTGAACTGTGCACATGTGAGGAGGAGGAACAGGAGGAGCAAGAACAGGAGGAGGAGGTGGAGAAGGAGGAGGAAGAGGAGGAGGAACAGGAGGAGGAGGAACAGGAGGAGCAAGAACAGGAGGAGGAGGAACAGGAGGAGGAACAGGAGGAGGAGGAACAGGAGGAGCAAGAACAGGAGGAGGAGGAACAGGAGGAGGAACAGGAGGAGCAAGAATAGGAGGAGGAGGAACAGGAGGAGGTGGAGAAGGAAGAGGAGGAGGAACAGGAGGAGGAGGAACAGGAGGAGCAAGAACAGGAAGAGGAGGAGCAGGAGGAGGTGGAGCAGGAAAAGGAAGAGGAGGAGCAGGAGGAGGAACAGGAGGAGGTGGAGAAGGAATAGGAGGAGGAGGAGCAGGAGGAGGAACAGGAGGAGGTGGAGCAAAAAAAGGAAGAGGAGGAGCAGGAGGAGGTGGAGCAGGAAGAGGAGGAGCAGGAGGAAGAGGAGGTGGTGGAGCAGGAGGAACAGGAGGAGGTGGAGCAGGAAAAGGAGGAGGAACAGGAGGAGGAGGAGCAGGAGGAGGAACAGGAGGAGGAGGAGGAACAGGAGGAGGAACAGGAGGAGGAGGAGGAACAGGAGGAGGAGGAGGAGCAGGAGGAGGAACAGGAGGAGGAGCAGGAGGAACAGGAGGAGGAGCAGGAGGAACAGGAGGAGGAGGAACAGGAGGAGGAGGAACAGGAGGAGGAGCAGGAGGAACAGGAGGAGGAGCAGGAGGAACAGGAGGAGGAGCAGGAGGAGGAGCAGGAGGAGGAAGAGGAGGAGGTGGAGCAGGAATGGAAGAGGAGGAGCAGGAGGAGGAACAGGAGAAGGAGCAGGATTAGGAGGAGGATTTTTATTAGGAATATGACTTTATGGCCAAAGCAGAGACATAAAGGCCCTGGGCTCGTGTGGAGCGAGTTCACATTTGAAAACCAAAATGCCGAGGCCTCAGCAGCAGGAACAGGGAGAGGCCCATTTCTGTTCAATACCAAGTGAACTGGAACTGAAGTGGATGGAGCTGGAAGCACAGCCATGAACACTTCCTGTTTGGACACAATAACACTGAGCCCCAAAACAGTTCCATCTTTCATATAGTGAATGACAAGTGGCTGTAGTAATGACACACAGGCCGACACCAGGAGGTCCACATCCCTCATGTTCACTGGACACATGTGGAAAAGTGGATCATTCTGAGGTCTGGGCAACGGAGTTCAGAAATACAAAACAACAAATATGATCAGATATTGAAGATTTGGGGGGAAAAGGCTTCATGACGTCACGCTAGGGAAATCCATAACTCACCTAACAGCCTTTTGGTACAGAATCAGAAAAATATTTGTGTAAATTATAACTCACTTTTGGACTGAATTCTCCCAGTGTGATGTCATCAGTATATTACAGTTTTCTACTCTTCTTCACAAACTACTTCTTGATCAGAGTCACTTTCATTTCTGCTGACGACAGGTGTGATCTCACCAAATGAAGTCCTTCAGACCCGTCGTACACACTTTCACTGGACACACACTCCAGCCTGTGTGTCTACAGTCCACACAAACAGCATCACTGAATCCACGTTTCATTTCACTGTCCTGTGATCCCGAGTACAAAGACGTCATTATTCCCCGCTTCAAATGGAAGCGTGTTATGCATCTCTAAAGTCCAGAGTATCAGGAACTTCACACTGGTCATAAAATGGTCACAAATAAAAGTGATGGAATCAAACGGACGGCTGTGCTTCCGAGCAAAGACCAACGATATCCTCAAAGGCTAAAGTGACTCCTGTGAGCTTTAATCCCTGTTGGAACGTTGTTATCGCCTCAGAAACAGACCTGGAGTTGTGTTTGGTTTCACTCACACGTTTGAGTGACCCTTTATTATTAGTCTGTCTACATCACAGACTGTATGAAGAAGCAGACAGAGCGAGTGTAACATCACCCGCACATGAAGCTCGTGATGCTCCTGGTTACAAGGGTGAGTTTGGAGCCAGGCCCCATGTTCTGAATAGGACAAAAGAGCAAAATGAAAAATTCAGGCTCGTGTAGAGTGGGTTCATACGAACATTTAAGACCAGAATGCCGAGGCTCACAGCAGCAGGTAAAGAGAGAGGAGCCACAATATTCTAATGCAAGTCAATGGGAGCCACAGTCAGGAGGAGCCTCCTGGAGCACTTCCTGTGTGGAAAGCAGTGGCTAGTGCATTAGCGATGTCCATTCATATATACAGTCTATGGTCTACGTCTCCAAAGATGAAAATGTTCTGATTCACTGTGTTTGTGTGATGTCATGAAGTGGCAGTTCTCAGGTCAGCAGCTCCTTTGACCTTTAGTTCATCAGATATTGTCACTTCCAGGACTGATATCAGAGAGTGAGTGAGTTAAACGTGTGAATGAAACAAAACGACTCCAGGTGTGTTTGTGATGAGGAAACGACATTAGAACAGAGATCAGAAAACAGAGTAACATGGTCCCTTTAAATGGAGGACACATTCAGACCCACGAGCACCTTTAACAGGTTCAGTATTTGAAGTTTCTGCGGATGAAAATAACTCAACATCACTCAGCCAGGATTCCAAATATGAAAGATGCACTACAAACCGTTCTGGTGGGAGTTCTGCCACTGTGAAGATGTTATTGCTTTGCCTGAAATGTTCCGTAGTATGTCATTAAGCATCTGTCGTACATTCATTAAATGACAGGTTGTTTTAAAAGAACAGGCATTCTTACTGTGAGCGGGATCGCCTCTTCACAGATCTGATCTGTAACTTGGCCTGATGCTGTAATGCCATACTACCATGTGTTAGTTAAAGCAATACAATCTCCACAGAGGTAAGCCCTCCAGGATAAAAGTACCACAGTGCAGCTTTAATAGAGGTGTTATTATAAACCTGTGTACAACTCTAGAGCCCAAGTATTTCATATTTTCTATTAGAAAACGAAGGAGTATTCGGTCAACTCTAAGAATAAAAGGGTTAAAGGGGCTGTACCTGATTTTCGTCTGTGTATTTGGACGAAATGAGTCATGCACCAGAACACATTTGTGTTGCATGGGCAGCTCTTGAGCTCAAAATAAGTCTGCTGTGCACTGTCTGCATCAAATTACAGAAAGTGACAGAGAATAAGGAAGTGCTCAATAGTGTGTTAGATACTGTGAAGTTTACTCCACTGTCGTCTCTGAAAGTTGTGAAGAGCTTCTAAACTCATGGTGGTTCACAATCAGGATGCTCAGAATGCAGAAGGGAAGTGAGGAAGAACTTTGGACCACTGCAAACTGTTCAAATGAAAGAAAAAGGTGCACCGACTTCCACCTTAGGAAACTGGTGCCCGACGGGACGTCGCTATAAACGTCATCACAGCTGCACATCAACGGAGGTGTTTGGCAGAACAGTGTCTTGAAAATAAGTGATTAAAGATGATGCAAAAATGCACAAATCACTCCAAATGCAACTTCAGAGGGTCAGTGAGAAATGACTATCACATGGTTAAAAGCTCTGAAAGTCCAGTTTGCAGAACACGTAAAAATCAGGTACAGCGCCTTAAAGTTAGATCTATGATTCCAGATTGAAACGGACGCCTCATTCTAAACTTATGCACAGTCTAAGTCCACAGTACTGCTGCTAATCGCTGCTGTCTTCATCGTCCTCTTCCTCTGACACGGCGCTGTTGCTGAACGTGTCCTGCCTGATCTGTCGCGACCCGTTAGCTGCCGTTAGCTGGTCGTAGCAAAAATCGCAGACTCGCACAGGTCGTGATGACTGGCTGGGCAGCAGGTGGCGCTTTTCCGAACAGGGGCCGCACACCACGAACCCGCACTTCCTGCAGTGATGGCGGCGGTTGACCGCGGTGAACTTTGCCCTCTGGCAGCGCATACAGATGGACGCCTCAGAGTCGGGGACCCAGACCGCTGCATGCTCACCAGTCGGCGCTTTTCCGCTCTTTTGCAGTAAATCGCCGACGCACTTCCCAATATGATTCATCCACTCCGACTTCTCCGTAGCCGTGGCGGCGAAGACAGTGAAGGATTTGGTTGGCGTTTTGATGAGCCAGCCATTCCGCAGATCATACTCGGCATTGTCGGGGGCTGTATCTATGGTAACGGACTCCAGGGGGATGATGTGTTGCTTGTTGTATTTCTTCTTTTGAATGACGATGTTGCCGTAGACCAGGATGTCATTGAACAGGAAGAACTGGCGGAGTTTGGGTTTCTTGCGGCAGAGTTTAGTCAGGATGCCCTCCCCGATCAGGACGCGGCCGGGGATGGCTAACGGCTGACCCGCGGCACCGAAGCAGCTCTCCACCACAGCGATGCGTTTGGAGTTAGCCTCGCTGTTAGCCAAACGGTCCACCATCTTCACCGCCTGAAACAGAGAGAGGAGAGACATTTCGTCAAGAAAATGAGTGCTTTTGACAGCCCAAAAATATGAACAATCAGATACTAATCAATACTGAAACTGGTCACATTCACAGGACAGAAATGAACCTTTCCTGAAAACACAAAGACGTGCCGAGTCCGGGAGAAAGATTCATTGCAGTATCTGAATTAAAGGTATGGGCCGAGAGTGCTAGAGCTCCAAGGGCCGCAAGATTAAATGTCATAAAATCGATAATCCTGTAGTTTAGACCTCCACCATCTGTATGTCAGATGCCCTCCCCGTGTCTCTGCGGGGTCTTATTGTGTGTAAAAGCTGCTAACCCTGTACTTTACATTTCTACAATCGTATTCTCAAATGCATGAGATTCTCGGATTAGTTTTAAATTCGGATTTAATTTTTCTTTCAAATTTTAACACTTCTGGACAGGTGTAATTTAAATTACAAATCTAACTGCACTGTACAGAAAAAGACTATGATGCTTCCAAAATCACTCAGCTTGCAGCTTGCACTGTGTATGTACATTTTCTAGAGGCTGTGAGCTGCTTGTCTAGTATTAAAGACGGGGTATTTTCTTCTATGGGGCATTAAAGAGGGGGTATATGGCTTTAATGGGGTATTAACTGTAACACATATTTATCATCATGATCCTTTTTATTGTTTGTTTAGATGTTTAATAATTTTCACATCTTGAGCCTCGTCTCCCTTTGCCCCCACTGCTACATCACTCCCCCTTCAGAGCGCTGTCACAACACAATCGGCGTGCGTCCCCCCGAAACTACTGCACATCACATACAGTTTTGTATCATGTTTTTGTATATTTAGGGAGAATTGTCGTGTGGCTGATGTAGGCTTGTGGGAGGAGCTTTGTACAGAATCTTACAGCTAAGGTTGAGAGAAAGCACTAGATTTCTCAAACGTGCATGGATGACATCTAAAACCTCTTCTGGCCGGGTTTTGGTGAGGGAACAATGCTAAAACATGGGAGGAAAATTTGGCAGAATACCCCCTCTTTAAGTTTCTTTCTTACATTTACTCTTTATTGTTCAAAAAATGTCTAGAGCATTTTGAGTAGGATCAGCACTGCAGATCTGACCTATGACTTGGCCTGATGGCGTCACCGTGCGCGTCTAGATTTAGATGTTGTTGTATTTGTTTTGAGAAAAATACCATTTAAACCGACAAGATCCTGAAAAAGTAATTCCCCCCACTGTTAAATGATGAGGTCATCATATTATTGTGGAAAGCTGACTTCAGTTCCATAGCCATACCCAGGCCTGATACTGCCAGACCTTTCACATCAAGCGATAACTCAAATAGAACCTGACTGACAAGGTGAAGTAGGCCATATAGAAGCCAGGACATCATGCCAAATCAAATATTCTGTGGACTGATGGAAAGAGTGCATCCTGTTACATGTGGCATGATAAAAAGCACATCATGCCAACAGTCAAACATGGTGGTGGTAGTGTCATGGTTTGGGGGTTTGCTACTTCAGGACCTAGATGACTTTCCATGATTGAAGGAACCATGAACTCTGCTCTCCACCAACAAATCCTGAAGGAGGCCAGCAATTCGTGACCTGAACTGAAGTGGCCTTATGTTATGCAGCAGGATAATGATCCAAAGCACACCAGCAAGTCCACTTCTGAATGGCTTAAAAAAACAAAACAAAATGAGGGTTTTGGAGTGACCTAGTCACAGTCCAGACCTGAACCAAACCTTAAAAAGGCAGTTCATGCTCAAAAAAGTGTGAGTGGGCCAAAGTTCCTCCACAGCGATGTGAAAGACTCATTGTCAGTTATCAGTTATCACAAATGCTAAGGATGGTTCAACAAGTTATTAGGTTTAGGGGCAATTACTCTTTCACATGAGCCATATAGGTTCAGACGGCTTTTTTCCCTTAACCCTGGAGAACCCACGGGGTCAAATTTGACCACTGTTAATTGCTGCTACTAAAAATGAACCAAATTGAAAAAAATGTCAAATTTAACCTTAAAAGCCCAAAGACTACCACAATGTCTAGTGTGATTTCCTCTCTCTAGTAGAAAAGATTTTGGATAAGCAAAGACCAATGGTGTTAGTTTTTTATTAGTCGTTTATGGCCTTGTGTTCTTGTTTCAGTTCAGCCAAAGTGTGTTTAAACATTAGAAATACAGTTCTAACATGCAAAAATAACTATTGTTAAATGTTCTGGTGTAAATTATTAATTGTTTTCCTAAATTTAAAACAGTTTGCATTGACAGTGTTTCTTATAGTCGTTCTTTAAAATTATACACCTAAAGCCCAATGGGTCAGATTTGACCAAATCCTAAATCAGGGAATAAAGGGTTAAAATTTAAAAAGTAGATATTTTGGTGTTCAGTGAACTTATAGCAATCATTTAAGGCATAGTTCATAATTTTCTGAAGAAGAAAAGGGTTCTTGGGTTCTCCAGGGTTAAAGGGACAGTTTGGAATTTTGAACATAGGGCCTCATTTCCTGGTGAGCCAGAGTGTTGGAGACACTTCTTCTTTTTTTTTTAATATTCCATCCAGTTCTTGTATTTGGAGAGGTGCTGGTGCTAGGCTAGTGCATGTCAATGGCCATAGTTGTCATGCAACTAAAAACAGTCTGACCCACTCCACAGACCCGAGGAAAACCATTAGAACTTCAGACTGTCCCTGTGAACGTCTGTGTCCACAGAATAATTTTGGAAGTCAAACCAACCGTTGCATTTGAAGGATTTATGTCTGAGCAGCAGCAGCGAGTTATATTTCCTGACAGAAAGCTTGGCAGTGGTGGACTCATATCACCACTGCTGCTAGGAAAATAGTTCCTTAACATGTGACAATTCATGCGATGCAAGGTTAGTTTTATCTCAAGCATTATTCTGTCAAGTCTCCACACGTCTCCAACACTCTGCCTCACTAGGAAATGAGGCCTCATGTCCCTTTAATAAATAAATTCAGCACTTAAAACTCCATTTTGTGTTTACTTGTGGGTCATCTTTGCTTAATATTTAAGTTTGCTTGATCTGAAATGGCTAAGAGTGACAAAGGTGCAAAAAGTAAGAAATCGGTAAGGAGGCAAATACTTTTTCACAGCACTGTACCTGGAGTTGTGTTTTTTTGTTTTTGTTTTTATCAGTCACACATTTGAGTAATCCTTTATTATTAATTTGTCTACATTTCCAAGACTTCTCTCCTAAAATGATTTAATAAAAAGCAACAAGTGTACTGACTTCCGCCTTAGAGAACTGTGGTGTCCAATGGGAGCTGACGTGGCTGTAAACGTCATGACAACAAAGCGCTGCAGGCTGTGGGCTCCTTCTGTGGATAACTCATTTTGGTCCAAATACAGCTTCAGAGGGTCAATGAGAAGAAGCTATGACATGGTTAAAAGCTCCAAAATCTCCAGTTTGCAGAATAGGTCAACTTTAAACAGGCACAAAAAACTAATCAATATTATACTTCCTTCCCTGATGCAAACAATCACATATTTTTTTCCATCAGAAATGCAAAATGGATGTTATATTCAAGATCTGTATGATGTCATTAGTTTTGTTAATAACACGCCCCCTCTCAGCAGCAGCAGCAAAAACAAAGAATCCACAAAAACAACAAAACAAATAAAGAAAGAAATAATATCTGTTCTGAATCATTTTGTTTTTCACTTGTGACTCTGAACAGTGAAGTGGTGAGCAGCCCAAAGCAGTGAGAGCATATGCCATTAAAAAGAACTGCTCTGCAAAGCACAAGTCTGTATTAAAAAGAACATTCTAGTGTAACATGTGGCTCGGGGAGGACACATGCACGTCTCTGTGGTTAGTGTTTGAACCTCGTTTGAACCAAAAGTGTGAAAAAAAATCAAACACTGAGATGATGAGGACGAGCTGCAGAGACAAAGGGGCTGTGGGAATGGACCCAGAGCACCGACTGAAAAATAAACGCACTGATTACAGCGAACGACACGAATGTGCTCCTACTGTAGACACGTGCTCCTCAACATGACCTGCGTGAAAATGGCCCCCATCAAACGCAAACCTACACAAAAAATATGTCCATCATTTGTGCTGAAAAAAGTTTCTTTTGTGTTGCTTTAGTTTTGGATATTAACAATTCTTTTGCAGGGTTCCTACAGGTTTCTTCAAGTTAAATTCAAGTCTTTTAAGACCTTTTAAAGACTATTTACATAAAACTTAATACCTATTTCACAGCTTATTTCATAGACTTAGTGTCAAGGAAAAATTTAATTCTTGAATTTGTGTTAATTTATTTCTCAAACAAATGAATATGGGGAGTAGACTCTTCTCATAACCCGAGCATGAAATGTGTCGCTCAGTAACTGAAAACCATTGTTAAAAAACAACATAACAGCGTGTTCTGCTGAAACTCTCTTTGATTTTACTCTCACAAGCAACAAGCTCTGCCGAGCTCGTTGCTTGTGGTTCTGCAGTGTGTGATGTTCAGTTACGTATTCGGGGGATTTCGACCCGAGGCTGCGTTGCATTCTCCATATTCTTCATTTAGGCAACCTTGTTTCACCAAATAATGATGGTTGACAAATTAACTTTTAAGGAGAAATGTGATAGTTATGTACTGCACAAATTTTACGACCCAAATATAAAAGTTCAAGACTTTTTCCAAGTCTTTTTAAGGTATTATTTCCAATTTCATAAATTTAAGATTTTTAGGAACCCTGTTTTACAGGTGAAATTCGATTCAGCCAGCCCAGAGGAAGCTTCAAAATGCTCTGAAACTGCCCAAAATGGTTATTATGGTTCTTCAAATTTTAGCAGTTTGTTTTTTTCAGCCGATGACATCATCCAGTTCCTCAAAGTGTTAAACAGCGTCAAAACAGGCAGAAAATGAGTCGAAACGTTTGTATTTTGTTTGCGGTGTTTTGTGCCGTCACAATTTTTAATTATTTAATTAACAATTATTAATTATTTTTTTATGGAAATTATATGATGTCATTTCTGCTCAGATGACGGCAGCGGATTTAGCAAAACTCAGCAAAACTAGTGAAGCTAAAATCTGAGGCTGTGGACAAGTCTGTATCAGTCTTACCTTTCGGTCGCACCGTTCTTTTGATTCATATTTTATATAATAATACAGACATTTCCACAGCCTCAGATCATTATTGTGTAGGTTTGCGTTTGATGGAGGAGGAGGTTGTGCGGCTCTTAGACACGCCACAGACTGCATATAGAAGTGGACTGAGGGACTGTGACGTATACCAGGACCACACGAGGACTAAACCAGGACTGGAGCAGTGCTGTGAGAATGAGGACAGTGCATTTAGAGCTCAGCAGAGTCAGAACATAATGACAGTAAATTATGAAAGAGGAAAACCACAAAGTGTCTAAACTGGGCTGAGGTCAGAGCAGGAAATCCAGGGTTAAGACCAGATAAGAACTGTACAGAGGAAGAGAGGCAGAGGAGGAGAGACAGAGGAGGAGAGACAGAGGAGGAGAGACAGGGGAGGAGAGACAGAGGAGGAGAGACAGAGGAGGAGAGACAGGAGAGGAGAGACAGGAGAGGAGAGCCAGAAGAGGAGAGCCAGAGGAGGCCAGAGGAGGAGAGCCAGAGGAGAAGAGACAGAGGAGGAGAGCCAGGGGAGGAGAGCCAGGGGAGGAGAGACAGAAGAGGAGCGATAGAAGAGGAGAGACAGGGGAGGAGAGCCAGGGGAGGAGAGCCAGAGGAGGAGAGCCAGAGGAGGAGAGGCAGAGGAGGAGACCCAGAGGGGGAGAGCCAGAGGAGGAGAGTCAGAGGAGGAGACCCAGAGGAAAAGAGCCAGAGGAGGAGACACAGAGGAGGAGACCCAGAGGAGGAGACCCAGAGGAGGAGAGACAGGGGAGGAGAGACAGGGGAGGAGAGACAGGGGAGGAGAGACAGGGGAGGAGAGACAGGGGAGGAGAGACAGGGGAGGAGAGCCAGAAGAGGAGAGACAGGAGAGGAGAGACAGGGGAGAAGAGTCAGAGGAGAAGAGACAAGGGGAGGAGGGCCAGAAGAGGAGAGACAAGAGAGGAGAGAGAAGAGAGGAGAGACAGGGGAGGAGAGCCAGGGGAGCAGAGCCAAAGGAGGAGAGACAGGAGAGGAGAGACAGGGGAGGAGAGCCAGAGGAGAAGAGACAGGGGAGGAAAGACAGGGGAGCAGAGCCAGGGGAGCAGAGCCAAAGGAGGAGAGCCAAAGGAGGAGAGCCAGAGGAGGAGAGACAGATGAGGAGAGACAGAGGAGGAGAGACAGAGGAGGAGAGACAGAGGAGGAGAGACAGGGGAGGAGAGACGGGAGGAGAAACAGGGGAGGAGAAACAGGAGAGGAGAGCCAGAGGAGGAGAGACAAGAGAGGAGAGCCAGAGGAGCAGTTTATTCCAGTACACTTGACTTTGAGCTCGACAGGAGGCAGTTGTTTCTGACACTTTTGACAGTTGAATCTCGTCAAGTGAAAAACTGTAATTATGAGTCATTATAACGTTCCAATACACAATTAACACCTCCATTTGGTATTATTTAACTCCTCTACCGCTCCTGCCCCTCTCCTCTGCTCCATCTAGGGGGGGGAAGAGGAGGAGAGAAAGAAGTCTGCATCTGTTTAAATGTGTGATGTCACCGCTCTTCAGTTTCACTCAATAATAGAAGAGCAGGATTCAAACACTGGTCCAGGGACAATGTTAAATTTGGTTCGAGTCTGTTGTGTTCACTCGGTGCATGTGGTTCCTGTATTTCCTGAGCAGCCCGTGTCTTATCAAAATTCAGATAATCAACAGAACTAGTGTTGAAACTAGATCCTCATTCGAGCAGGTACTGATACTAAAAAGTCCCAGAAATGAACCTTTCCTTAACGTATCAAGAATGATCTTTATGATCACTGAAGTATCAAAAACAGTATGAAAGAAGCTTCTCTGTACATCCGAGTAGCACTCCTGCAGCCTAACGTTATGCAGTTCCATTATGGTGGTTCACAGTGAGCTGAATACAGAGGCCAGAGTAAATGGGAGATGTGAGTAATGAGTATAATAAGTGTAATAAAAGAGCAGCTCACAGACTCAGGAGTGCCCCACAGGTGAGGATTATACAAGCTTTATGTTTCAGTAAAAGGCTCTAGAGTCTGGAGAGGATAAAGTGGACTTTTCCCAACTGCAGAAAGACAATACACGTGAATTTAAAGCAGCACTATGTCATTCTGGTGAAGGTACGCCGCTTGGTGTGAAGATGTTATAGTTTTGGGCCCACTTCTGGCTCTATCGGCTTTCACTTTCTATTGAAAAACCGTTGTGTCTCTCTGTAACCGCTGCTGTTAGGCTCTTCATTTTAAGATGTTCGTATTAACCCGCTCTACATGATCCTGGGATTTTTATTTTGGTATTTTGTCTGTAAATCAATGCCCAATATGGAACGGGCTCCAAATTTGCCCATAACCCACAGCTCGGCAAGCTTCATTTGACAAATCCTACGGGTGGTGACACACTGCTTTTATACAGTCTGTGGTCATTAGATTGTAGTGAAGCCCAAACATCTCCATGGAAACAGCCACGCAAGCTTTTAGCATCAAAGATCTGAGGAACGTCGGATCCAATTCAGTCCTCTGGTTTTACTAAAGGTACTACTACTATTTATTTTATTCATCACCTGCTTGTTGCCATAGTGATGTTATTGCTTTGCCTGGAATGTTCCACGCTATGACATTAAACTTAACATTTATTGCATGTTTTTTACTGCTCAAACATTATTGTAAAATCATGCATTCCCAGTTTGTCTGCATAGATACATAGATATGTTTAATGCCGTAAGATTTGTGATTTATGTTTAAAAGGTCCCATTTTAAACACATCAAAAAGACTGAAATCTAACAAACTAATACAAGGGCCACATGTCAAAACATTGGTACAGGGTTAGCAATTTCTATGTAAAATAAGACAGGAGATTTTGTCGTTTGTGGAACTGAGAAATGCTGATATTTCAAAAATGGCCACGTCTGAGATTTGCCAATTACGCCCACTCTAATTATGCATTTGATTGTGATACCAGCATTCAAATCCTACCTACACTGTACCATACGCCCCATTTATCCCATTGGTTTTCTGTTCCTCCATGATTCTGGGAGCTCGTTTGAAGTGTCTCCTGTGAGGTTTAAAGCCCTCACAGAAAATGGGACAGATCTAACTCCGGTTAATTAGCCTCTGCTCTGACCCTATACAATATTCCATACGTAATGTGCTGGAGCGTACAGCACAGATCAGAACAGGAAATAATGAGTGGAATCATTGAAATACGAAACGCTTTTGAGTTATGGTCATATAATGATGCACTTGACCTTGACATTTACATTTACCAACGCCTGATTAAAGTCACACTACTGTTTCATAAATGAGCATTAGTACAAACGTCTTTTCTCTACCCTCTATCCATATGATGAACCATCTGAAGGTTAATGTACATTTGACAGATGCAGATATTCATTCTGACTTGGCATCTGTGGTCAATATTTATTATTATTTTACACCAGTTGACAGGCAGTTTGTGAAGGAAAGTAGAAAACAGTACAAAAATACAAGAAGTAGCCTGGAGGAAGATTTCCCTATGAATCTGCCATTTATACAACGTTAAACGTGACCATTTCAATAAAAGATACTAAAGACTCAGAATGGTCACGGTTATCTCCCTTTGGAATTTGGGATACCTGCGAAAAACTCAGCAAACCACCACCCAAGGCTAAGCTTCCTCGAGCCCTGATCTGGGACCTGTCACAGAAATGTAGACAGATTCCCTGTACTTTACAAACAAGCGACATTTCCTGTCCAAACTGACTCGAAGACAAGAGACTCAAATTCTTTTCCAAAGAAATCACATTAACTGAAGTAATTCAAATAAAATTATTAAATAAATAACTGAGACAAATAAAAGGACACTTTTGTTGATCTATTGAACATTATCTACATTTCAAGTCAATGGACTTTCCCTAGAGAAAATGGATTGAACTTGAACATTCTGTGAACTATTCAAATCTCACTGTCAATCAATGATTGTGTTCTAATATCGATTTGTAAATGTGAATATAAATGTGAATACTTCATCTGTGCAAAAACTGTGTAACCCCATCTCACTCATCTGCCTTCCCATTGGCTCAGTTTTTGGCGCCAAAGGAAATGGGGGAAGGGAAAGAACAGACTTATCAACAGATACATTGCAATTCTGCAGTTCTTCCAGAGTCCTTCTCGAGTTCTGACCAAGAGCACAGGACTGCTCACAGAGCAGCTCAGACAGGAGTTACCACCAGCTCCCAAGAAGACCGGACCTGGAACGCTGAAGTTCTCCTCCTTAAAGTTTTGCCCGTCTTTTGACGTGTTTTTACAGCTGTAGCTCAATCTGATCATTTTTCCAAAATCTAAATATTTGCATTTTATAGTCAATGCATTTTTGACTAATTGCCTTATTCTGACCGCGCTACTCAGACCTCACAGACACTAAGAAAGTGTCCCCGCTCCTCTTTCGAGGATAAAGCATTTTCAGACTGTCTCGTGCCGTGGCCTCTATCTCAGCAAGTTTGATTCTTCAGATCCAACACCCTGAGGACTTCGAACTACATCGAAACCGCCCGAAGGACCACACCGAACGGACGTCCACGCTCTACTGGCCGTATGCGCATGTCACAGAAAGGCTTATCAATGTAAACTCAACACAGCTTTAGATCATTCTTAAGACCTGTGTATATTCCTTTGTCCACATCAGCCTCATTTTACTCATTCTAAACTCATTTGTATAATTTAATATTTAAATGCTGTTTAACTTGATCAATAAATATCCATAAACTAGTTTTACTTGATCAATGTGATGTTTTACTTCAGATTCTGGTCCCTGTCATGTCAAAGAACTAAACGAACCTTCAGATCAAATATTTATTAATTAATTAATTTAAAATAGGTAATTGATTACGATATATTGTATTGGTAATATTTCTCAACACTAGTTGAGTGTCGCCCCAAACTCTTAATTCTAGTGAAGCCAGAACCACAAAGGCCACGTGGTGCTGCTGAGCTCAGAATAATCAAACTCCAATCAACCCAATTCAGTTACTACATTCTTTAAGGATGGGAACTCTTCCAATACTTAGAGAATAACCCAAAATCTCCTACATATTTTGGGTGCCCCACGTGAAAACACTACAAGGCCATCAGTAAATCATCAGCATGGAAAACTCCAAAATGCAGACGATTTACGCACAAGGAAGGTGTTTTTCTGACATTTTACACCTTTTTTAAACTGCTGGTGCTTTAAGGTCCATCTCAAAATGTCAGTGCCGTGACTGCAGAAAACATTCATTCTTTCTATAAGCAGGTTCATCTCTCCACAGATCTAACCTGTAACTTGGCCAGGTTTAATGACCATTCCAGGAAATAACATCTCCATGGAGACAAAAAAGTGTCAAACTTCCCTAGAAAAGTTACACTGTGTATCATTACACATCATGAAGCAAATATATCATTCCAGAGCAAGGTGCTGGACTGAACTCTCCACTGGGACTAAACCGGGATCTGGACTGGACTCCTCCCTGATACAGCAGATACTCTGATGACTGTCCTACTCTTATCTCTGCCCTTCCTCTGAGACTACAGCAACAGAGACACTCAGAGGAAGGGCATCTGACACACACACAAAGAGGGCATCTGTCAGACACACACACACACAGGGAGGGCATCTGATACACACAGGGAGGGCATCTGATACACGCACAGACACACACACACACACACACACAGGGAGGGTATCTCTCTTAGTTTAGACGAAGAGGGAGAAGAGACAAGAAAACACAGAACCAGAACCCAGGAGAAGGGGTGTAACTATTCCTTATCTTGCTGGGGTCTCTGAGAAACTCTAGAGGATCTTCAGACAACATGATATTCCCGTCTACCCACAAACACTAAGACAAAAACTGGTCCACCCTAAGGACAAAACTCTGAGCCACAAACACAGCGATGTTGTCTACTCTATTCAGTGTAGTGAAGACTGCAGGGAGCGCTACACGGGAGAAACAAAACAGCCATTACACAAAAGGATGAACCAGCACAGACGAGAAACCCAGAGTGGACCTCAGTCTGCGGTACACCTCCACCTTAAAGCCACGGGCCACTCCTTTGAGGACAGTGAGGTGCAGATCTGAGCCAGAGAGGAGAATTGGTTTGAACGTGGGAGTTAAAGAAGTGTCTTTGTTAAAAAAGAGAACCCTTCTTTAAACAGAAATGGACTCGGGCACCACCTGTCTCCTGTCTATAACTCCATTCTCAAACCTAAATCAAAACGAATTAAGAAAACAATAGGTGTAGCCAGGTCAGGCCCAGAGGTGTGAATAGGCCTGTATGCGTCTGCTAATCTGACCCCCCAGTCTATTTCAATCGGGCGAGTTTCTAAGTAATTTGAGTAACTGACTCCTCCCTCTTGCAGGCAGATATAAGTCAGTGTCCTCCAGCATTTTGACCAGAACTGAAGAAGCAGCTCGGATGACCGACGAAACGTCTTCTATTAAAACTTTGGTCCAGTTGACAAATTGAACTCTACCCGTTGCCAAACTAGCTAGTATTATCCAACAGTTTCTCAGTTAGTCACTCTCACCTTTTAGCTGAAAATCAAACTCCTAAACAAGACCATGAATGCTCGGACTGATCACAGGCTACTGAAAATGTGCTCTATAAATCCATTTTGTATTTTTTTCTTGAGCTGTCAGACCACCTTTAATGTTTTTTTTTTGTGTGTGTTTGCTAACGTGTGGATTGTGTCACCATATGCAAACAACACCCCCGTATAACGTCACTGCAAAGCCTAGAAAGATTCCTTTTTGAACTCAGCACTACTTCTCTAATTTTCTTCACAAACTGACTGATGTAAAACTGACAAATACCAAGTAACTAGTGGGAAAACATGAAGAGCTGTCATATGATGTTCTTTAAACTCCAGAGAATGGAGACAGAAACAAATGAGACAAAAGCATGTATACTGTTCACTTAACAGGGTGAAACTCAAAGTGCCTCAGTGAAAAGAGGAAGAGAAAGTGTCTCCTAGACTCAAACACAAGTGAAACACTCCTCTGCACTCGGCCAGGCCCAGGGCTGTCCTCACAACAGCCAAAAGCACCGCTCACTTTTTACAATGTGAGCCTCACACGGAGCAGGGGCCTGATACTGCACTGTTCTACAGTGGAATGTTCAGCAGTTTGTGACACAATGCAGATGTCACCAAAAAATACAGCACATTTTCAGGAGCTTGTGATCAGTGCGAGCGTTCATGGTTCTGTTTAGGAGTTTGATTTTAAATAAAAAGGTGAGTGGCTAACTGTGAAACTGTTGGCTAATGCTAGTAATCTTGTGTCTTTAATTTAATGTGTGAGGGTTTAACAGCACAAATCACCTCACTTGAGTTCAGATAAATCAGTTGTTTCTGGTCAGATTATGTTGAAATAAAGCTCAGATTGAAGTAGCATGATCCTATCATGGAGCATATGACATTTCCTCATTGTAGCTGGAATTTAACAGTTATTAATGTCTATGACAGTTCCATTTGCATGTGGTTTGTGGCTTCAAACATGTTTAAATATGACAAGTCACAAACCACTAAATCTGCATTCATCTCAAAATAAACATTTGGCTTTGAAAGTTAACGCAAGACTCGCTGCAGCTGAGGGACTCGGGACTAACTCAAGACAATAAACTAAGAGTAAACCAGGCCTAAACCAAGAGTAATCCAGACCTAAACCAAGAGTAATCCAGACCTAAACCAGGCCTAAACCAGGCCTAAACCAGGTCTAAACCAGGTCTAAACCAAGTCTAAACCATGACTAAACGACCGCTCATAGACAAAGAACAGTAAATGAAAAACAGTAGTGATAGAAGTAGCTTTGGAAATGCTCTGACCCTGTTCTCAACAGGTACAAAAACACTAAACCAAAAATCTTTGAATCTGTAAAAATGTTTCCCCTAAAAGTTAATACAATTGGTAACTCTGCTGTTGTCTTGTGAATCCATTATGAGAGGCATAGAGACAGAGAAATACTAATCAATAAACTACTATCGAAAGATAGTACATCCTCATTCGAGCTATAATCACTACCAAAAAGTCCCATTGACAGGACAGAAATGAACCTTTCCTGAATGTCTTTAGAATGATGTTGGTCTGTATCAGAACACGTATAAGAGCACATAGACTACAGTAATGTGCACCCATGGAGCACTATGGAACCTACCTGCACCACTGATTACACACATATAAGGCCACATCGGAATAATAAAAGAAAGTACTAACATTTAATTATGAAAATCATAGGATATTGTCTAAAGACAGTGTTTTTATTACCATTATGGTATCAGAATCAGTATTGAGTATCAAGTCGATTCCTTAGTATCATAGATACAGAGATATATTATTCTAAATTTGCCTGGAAATATTATTTCATCATGATTCATCATTCAACATATGTAACATCTAGACCAGGGGGGCCCAAACTTTTTTCATCAAGGGCCACATATTAAAACACAGAGCAGCGTGAGGGCCGATCGAGGGTCATAGACTGATGATCAAAACAGTGAGTAATTCAAATCTGTGCTTTTAATGTTGTTTAAATGACCCTCCAGACCTTTGCTCAGGCTTAGACCCTCAAAAGGACACACTACATTTGCTTGATCAAGGTAGATTTCAAAAACATGCAGTAAAAAGTACGACTTGAGATAGTATGGGCCAATTCACCTGGAAGCCTGAGGGCCAAAAAAAATTGGTCTTAGGGCCACATTTGGCCCCCGGGCCATAGTTTGGACATGCCTGATCTAGACTATCATTTTAAAGGCAGCAGAGGTAAGACTTATAATTAACAGTTACCTAGCAACCTTACTATAAACAAAAACAAAGTCATGATAAGACAAATAAGCATACATTAGAATGCTTCATTGTGAAATGAAGGTTTAAACTGTCAGAAAAAGGCCTTTCTTGTGTGTAGACTGCATTTTGGATGGACTTTTCTGTGTTGATCTCATATGCAACAGGATTCTGTTCTAGGAACACAGCACTACTGTGTACTGTGTGTACTGTGTACTGTGTGTACTGTGTTTATTTTATTCGCAAACTACCAATTACATGATGTACAACTATAATAAATATTGACCACAGGTCCTATCCCAGTCATAAAACTTAGAGCAGGCAGGTCTCTCCTGTCTCTCTGTCGTGTACAGCTTTGTAATCTGCACTTTGGAGAAAGATAATGATCTTAAACCTGAGACTGCGCAGGAGACACTGGAATCTGATCATGTGACGCAGCTCAACATCATGTGACTGATGACATCACACTGGACTTTGGCAGGTAAACACAACCACAGAGATTGATTTCAGTGTAGTTTTCTGCACAGGAACAGATAAGGATTTAAATAAGGTTAAAGGGAAACTTGTTATATCATCTTTCAAACAAGTGATTTTTTACTGCTTTAAGTAATACATTTTCTATAAACTATCACAGGGGGTAGAGTTGCCAAAAAGTGTACTCAAGTATGAATAAATAAGTGGTGCTCCAAGAAATTACAATTATAAGTAAGAGTAAAAAATATTTAAGAAACTACTACTCAAACACAAACTGTTGGGTTGTGACATCTAATTTATAATAGAAAGTTAATGTAATTTGAAGGACAGAACTTGAACTAAGTCTAAAAATCTAGTATTTTCAAAGAACAGACACAAAAATGAGACAATCAAATCTGAAGGAGCTGCAAGAAGCACAAATATTCCAGATTGTTACATAAAGCATTTGTCGCTCGCTTTAGACTTACTTACAGTGGGAAGAGGAACCACACCTTTTACTTAAGAGTAATGTTACTTCAATACAAAATAATATACAACTAGGAGTAAAAGTATGCTGCAAGAAACATACTCTGAGAAGTACAATTTGTTTAAAACTTTACTCAAGTAAATGTAAGTGAGTACTACCTGCCACCAAGGACCGTGTGTTCATTGAGAGACTGAGGATGGGACAATGTGTTTGCTGAAGTCTGTGTCAGATTATGTTTCCATGTTTTTCACTGTGAAGCCCATTGGGGAACTCTTGTTGTGATTCTGGGCTATAGAAATAAAATTGAATTGAACTGAACTACCCTAATCCAAAAACAATGGAAATGGGTTTTAAGAACGATAGTTCTACTACTCACCCAGAACACTCAAGATAAGTCATATTGTGTTGTAACCATCTTCCAAAAATGTTCAGTTCTGACTAAATCTTGTCATAGGAAATCACGTGGCATTTTGAAATGTCTGCAACACAAACCAAATACAGAACTTGTACTACTATACCACTGTCGCCTCACAGCAAGAAGGTGGTTCCTGGTTTGACTCCCTGCCTTTCTGTGTGGAGACTGCATGTTCTCAGTGCATCTGGATGGGTTTCCTCTGGGCACTCTGGTTTCCCATCACCCCAGAACATACACCATATGTCAGATCTTCGAGCTAAGGTAGTTGTGACTCCTGACCGAGACTAGCTCAAGATCTGGAGATGGGTCCCACTGCATTTAACAACCCAGAGGCACTGAAGGATACGTCAAATTCAGAGGACAAATTTTCTTCTTTTTTTAATTTTTTTTAAATTTAACCTTACTAGTGCCAAGTATCCAATCAGCAAACATTTTGCTGAAGTATCCATTCTTAAAACTCTTCGTTAGTTGCTCTCAAAATTGGGATATAATTTAATATTACTTAGCAACATCTGGTTTTATATTATGTGGAAAAATTAGGGCTGGGTATCATTAAGAAGTTTCCAATACAATACAAACCTCAATACACGGGCCACGATACGATAGACAGTACACTTTCAATATGATTTGAGCCAATATATTTCAAATCGATCGGATAGGGTTCATTGAAAAGGCTAAATCATGGCTGTGAAACTAAAAGTCTGCGCAAATTACTATGAAAATCATTCATTTTACTCATCAAAACCGGGATAATGTCAACACTATAGGCTCTATTCACGCTTACGTTACAAACCAGAAAGACGTTTGAAAACATGCTGTGACGACTTCCAGTGTAGTTCCAGACGCTGGGCTCGCACTTTCGGATGGACTGCGATAAAAACCCATTGAAGCAAATGTGATCGTTGGTAAAATGAAGACTGCATACATATGTGCTCTTCAGAATCTTTTGCAATTTGGCTCCCTCATCTCTTCTAATCACATGTACCCAGTGGGGAAATGATGAAAACTGAGGTATGGTGTTAATTGTTGATTAGATGAACATAACGGAACACGACAATGACATATAGATGAAGAAAACTGGGCCATTTTCTAATTTTTCCTACATTTTGGCAGAACGCGAACAGACCCCAAAGGAAGTTGGCATCGCCTGTTTCCAGACATCTTCCTGGTTTGTGACGTAAGCGTGAATAGAACCTATTGTAGCTCCTGCACAAAATAATTTAGTAAAATATACCAAAAATACATTTTGACAATATATTAATTCAGCAGCCAAAGATATTGATACTGTATCATCAAGTTAAGCAATACAATATCGATATTTCAATATTTTAGCACATTTCATTTACTTAAAAAAAATATAATTTCTAGAACACAGCCTCTTAGGACAGATTTGACAGCCCTTCCCGCAGTAATTGTAGTTCTATCTCTTTAAACTGTGCTAAGTGGTTAAACTACCCGGCTATTCTGAGTAATCATGAGTTTAGGCTTGTCTGAACACTGTGAGAATGTCATTAGAGAAAGCGCCGTGGTCCCTGCCCTTCGTACCGCAGACAAGCCGAGACATACTTCCCTTTGTCGGTGCCAGGTACGAAGGTACGACAGGTACGACAGGTACGACTCAGGTGTGTGCAAAGCCACAAGCAATGGAAAAAGTGGAATTTATGACACTTTGACACGATTTCACCCGTTTTTTTTTTTTTTTGTTTTTTGTTTTATCTTTGCGTGGCCTCATTCTGCCATCAAAATTCCCCCAAACACACACAAAACGCACACCCTACACATTAAATCCACATACTTGATTTTAAATTTTTTTTAATGTTTTAGTTGAGTTTCGACTCAAGCGTCCAACTTTTAGCATTAGCAACCTAGCTCCAAAGTTAGCCAACTGTCAACTCCGCTCCGCAAGATTCAAACTACAATTTCATCAAATAACTCAACTTTAACTGCTCGTTTTGAGACCCAACTTAAACAATAAAACGTTTAAAGTCCCCGTGTTTACGTGTTATAAGTAAAATTGGTCAAATAAGTTATTTTGCGTGTTGTTTTGCTAAGTTAGCGTCCGTTAGCCTCAGTGGGAAAAGTAGAAGTGAGCAGCCGGAGTTGTTAACCAATAATTCCCCGGGTATTGTCTGGGTTTATTCGGGTTTATTGGGCCGGGACTCACCGGAATGTTTTGGACGTGATCTCGGAGCTGGTACCGGGGTTTTGAGTGTGTTTTAGCCCAGAAAAGTTAGTCCCAACGCGGCGGCAACCTGTGGAATAGTCCGCCGAAGGAAAAGCAGCTCCAATATGGCTCCAGCGCTGGTCCAGAGAGCGGCGGAGGAGGGAGAGCGAAGCCGGGGGAGGGAGGGCTGACCACGGCGAGGCGGTGTGGCTATGGAAGCGGGGAAAGTTATAATTAGGAGAAGAGCGACATTTAACACACAAACACTGCTTAGGCTCAGTTGTCAAATTTAAAACATTCTGTTCCACCTTGTATAGGGTGGCCATATTTTCAAAATTCTACATTGGGACACAATGGATGTTTTGGCATAAATAAAACTGTGACATTTTAATCTGAGGGGCGTTGCTTTTTTATGGTCATTTGGAAATGTGTTTTTTTTCTGTATTTTGGCAAAACAAATGACAATTTATGTTGACAATTGACAATTTTGTTTTAGTCCTGATTTAGACCTGACATAGTCCTGGTTTAAGTCTTAGTTTAGTCCAGGTTTTGACCTGGTTTAGATCAAATTGGACAAAAATAGGGACACCTGGGACATTTCTTGCATAAACTTGGGACAAATCACTGGTTTTGTATAAATCTGCTGTGACAGGAGACACAGGGCTCAAAACTGGGACTGTCCTGGGTAAATAAGGACGTCTGGTAATTTTAGGTAAAAGGAGCTACCTCTTTGTGACATCACAAGATGGAACAGAGCATGTTGAGCTTTGTAGACTAATAATGTAAGGTTACTCAAACATGTGTGAATGAAACAAAACAACTCCAGGTGCATTTTTGAAGAGATAAAATACATTATAATAAGTCTTAAAGCTCACAATTTGAAATATAAAACCTTTAAACTTCACTATAACATGCCCCTTTCCCTCTTCTCCTCTGGTGCTGTCCTTCCTCAGCACCTCCAGAGGGTCCTGGCCTGTTCCCTGATGAGTCTAACCTGGAGCCAGAAGGCATGGGGCACATTTAAAATTTGATATGGCCTCTTAGGGGGTCAGGTGCTATGAGGAGTGGACCCCGACCCAGCTGGATTAAGCGGGAGAAGATGGATGGATTTCATGACAAAGCACAATGTAATCAATAGGAAAAACTGTACCTTGCCCCCATCTAGAAATATGACATCATCACATTTTAGAAAACTATCAATTACATTTACATGGCTTGAATTATGCTTAATTACAAGTAAAAGTTCAGGTTTAAATATCTACTCAAAAAAGTACCATTACCCAAAAATCTTTCCACCCCTGAAATTTCAATATACACAAAGACTCTGGACTTGACTTGGATGTTATATATCAACCATTCTGGAACATTCACTTTTTTGTTACTATGCCTTTTCACATTTTACAAATATTACAAATTGCAAAAATGTGTGTTGTTTTATTTGTTTATTTCTTTATAAACGTGGTGGTAAAATACTATTGTAGCCACAGCTGCTCTGCCCGCCAACACACACACCACCTTCATACTGGGCACTGTGGGTGAAGTGTCTTGCCCGAGGACACAACAAGCCCCACTGTGGCTCCTGGTATCCTCAGCCGTCTCACGTCCTGACCAGGCCCAGCCCTGCTTAGCGTCTGAGATCAGTCGAGACGAGGCCTTTCGCCATAATCACTAGATCGACTTAGTGTTGAATCCATGACAGAATAAAATGGTCATGTGTACCTTATCTTTACACTAGTGCTAAATCAACGGTTGTTTTTGGCAGCACATATTGCCATTGTACATTATAGTTCTTTGGGGGATAATCCTGCTTTAGTGCCATAAATTAGTTTCAGTTTAATCATTTATTGTCTATTGATAATTTGGAGCTGATGTCACCAACATTGGGAAACTAACTGAGGCACTGTTCTGTCTGTATGAAGCGCTGTTACTCCAGTTAGACGCCAATAGAGATACATGGAGAACACAATGTAATGTAGTTGTGACTGGACTTTTGAGGACATTTAGCACAGTGAAAGTTCCCTCTGGAAGTCAGAAATGATCCCACAAATGCAGATGATAATGTGATGATTATGACAAGTCTCCAAAGAAACAGACCACAGAAAAGAATCCTTTAGACCAGGGGTGTCAAACTCATTTTGGTCCGGGGGCCGTATGCAGCCTACTTTGATCCCAAAAGGGCCAGATCGGAAAACTCAGTTCTCTCTTCAAGTTATCGTATTTTTCTCCATGTCTCGTAGTGGTGTTTAAGATTATATTCCTCGAGCAACGCCACTTGTTCCAAACACACTGAGCACAGATTTCCCATTCACCTCTGTCAACAAATAAGAATTAGACTATTTTTCTTGGGAAATCCTGAACTCAGCATCTGCTTTTCTCATTTTTTGACATTTTGCTGATGAGGGTCACGGTCGACAGTCAAAACGATCGTCCTTTAAGAGCGTTTGGAAAGAGGAAAGTCTTCATTTGTGCTGCTCTGGTGGGAGTCGCAACGTACAGAGATGCCGGAGACGCTGCTATGCTAAACGGTGCAGAAAATTAACAGAAAAATCTGAAAATTTTAAGTGTTTTAATAAAAAAATCAGCCGAGGGCCAGATTAAAGGTCTTGGAGGGCCGGATCTGGGCCCCGGGCCGCATGTTTGACACATGTGCTTTAGAGTGTAGTTCTGTTCTTTTGAGTGAGTGGGCCATATTTTCACTGGACGTGGTCGGCTGCTGCTTAAATAACGGTTGCCGGGCTGTGAAACGTCCATTTGAAACATTATACAAGACTCTGAATGTGCCAATTACGCCCATGAATAGAAGCATAATTTAAAAGAGACATCAGGAGCTGACATCTCCAGAGCTGCACAGGACTGTCTGTCTGTGTGGATGAGCACATTCCAGCGCCGGGTTCACTGCGTTCATATTTAAATATTACAAATCTCTTCAAAAAGTTTTCACCAGAATGTTTTTATTCATCAGAGGTGGCAGTTGTCTATATTGAATCATAGTCGTAAAAAATGAGAGTGAAAAAGGAGCTCAAAAGACAGGGACACAATTATAACTTTTGTAGTTTATTTAATTTAGATTTGTTAAAATGAAATAAAAAAAGTCAAATAAATACATCTTCACAGTAGACTGACTTCATGCGTCAGTGCTGCAATTACAGACACACTTTAGTGCAAAGGGAATAACGTGACGTGACTAATTGTCATGTCTTCGATTCCTCCCCATTCTTTAATATGTTTCTTAGAGGGGAACTCTGGCACATTTGAAGCTAAAGTCCACTGCTAGAGGTGGTTTAGTTTAGTTTATTTGACAGGGACAATGCGCATAAACACATATTACACAAAAGAGGTAATATGTTTGTGCCAGGTTATAGCAAATATGCTAATTTCCACCAGCAGTCCCTGGACAGGTTGATGTAAAATGGCAGATGTGCTAATAAAATACCACGAAAAACAACTTACAAAATGGTAACTCAGTCATAGAGATAAGATCAGTCATATTCATACATCCCACCACACGCACTGTATACATATATACATTTCATATTTCTGTATTCACACAGTTCATTAGTGTGTGCAGGTTTGAGTGGATAAAAGCCATCGTTTGGTCAGACGTGCAAACATTCCATAACTTGTGCATGAGACTGTTTCAGATGTGTTCCAGAGGCTTATGGCTTTGTACGAAAAAGAGGACTGACCAAACGAGGGTCTAAACTTCAGAGCAGTGCACCGTCCTCGGGCTGTGGAGCGTGTGGAGCTCCTCTCTGACGTGAGCACCACAAACTTTTTCAGAGGGGGAGCAGCAGTGTCATGAATGATTTTGAACAATGTTAAAATTTCACTAAATTTAAGCAAGTTTTGAAAATTCTGCAATTTGTATTTCACCAAAATTGGGCAGTGGTGGTACAGACGAGATTTTTTGTCATGTATTTTTAGTGCCCTTTTATACAGTGTTTCAATTGGCTTTAGAGATGTTTTACAGGCCTGAGACCAGCGAGTGATGCAGTAACGAAGATGGGACACTACCATTTAAATATGCGAAGGAGGCCTCGGTCGTTAAGGAATTTCTGATATGTTTAAAATTCATTAAACTGAACTTGAGCGTGTTTCCAAGTCTTTTTATGTGATTTTTAAAGTTAATATTTGAGTCAATCATTAATCCCAGAAATTCATTTACATTTTTAATAATTTGACCATTTACTGAAGATTTGCGCTTGTTTGTAAACAGCATTGAGACTGATTGAGACATGATTAATGTAAGGCAAGAATTTTGTAGCCAGATTGACACTTTTTCCATTTCTCTTGTTAGTTTTTATTTAACTTTCTGTATGTTTTTCCCATGGGTGAAAAGCACTGTATCATCGGCATACATTAATATATTGATCAGTGCAAGTAGGGAGATCGTTTATATAAACACTAAAAAGCAGAGGTCCCAAAATGGACCCCTGAGGCACTCCCATAGAGATACTTTTAAACGGAGATAGAGTATTATTAACCCGTACGCACTGCTGCCGATCCTTCAGATAAGACCTTAACCAATTTAGAGCATGTATTGAAAGACTGTAATTATTGAGCTTGTGAAGGAGTATCTCATGATTCACTGTGTCAAAGGCTTTGCGTAGATCAAGGAAGACAGCCCCCACTACTCTTCCCTGATCTAGATCTGATCAGATCTGTTGAGTGCTTTTGTCTAAACCCAAACTGCATTGGTTGTAAGAGAGAATTTTGGTCAAAATGTGCTGTTAGTTGCTCTACCACAACTTTTTCAAGTATCTTTGACGCAATTGGAAGGAGACTTATAGGACGGAAATTACCAACTTCTTGTTTGTCCCCTGGTCCAATCCTGTTTACTCTGTATATGTTGCCATTAGGTAACATTATCAGAAAACATGGCATTAATTTCCACTGCTATGCTGATGACACTCAGCTGTACTTATCAATGAAACCAAATCAGATCAAATCGATAAGCTCAGTGCCTGTGTGAAGGACATCAAAACCTGGATGACCCTGAATTACCTGCTCTTAAACCCTGAAAAAACAGAGGTCATTGTTGTCGGTCCTAAAGGTCAGAGAGATTCTCTGTCCGACCAGATAATCTCACTTGACAATGTGAGTATAGCCTCTAGCTCTACTGTAAAAAACCTTGGAGTCGTATTTGACCAAAATCTCTCATTCACAGCTCATATAAACCAAGCTTGTAAAACTGCATATTTTCACCTGCGAAACATAACTAAAATCAGAAATATTTTGCCTAAAAATGATGCTGAAAAACGTATCCATGCATTTGTTACATCCAGACTAGATTACTGTAATTCTCTGCTCACCGCCTGCGCTAAAGGTACTTTAAGAAGCTTCCAGTTGGTCCAAAATGCAGCGGCCAGAGTCCTAACAGGAACTAAAAGACGTGATCACATCAGTCCTGTGTTAAAATCACTGCACTGGCTTCCTGTCGAGTTTAGAATTAAATTCAAAGTTCTCCTCCTGACATACAAAGCCTTAAACAATATGGCCCCATCATATCTTCAGGAGGCCATTGTCCCCTATCAGCCAAATAGAGCACTTCACTCTCAGAATGCAGGATTATTAGTGGTTCCTAGAGTGTCTAAAAGTACAGTGGGGGGGAGAGCCTTCAGTTACCAAGCTCCTGTGTTATGGAATCAACTCCCTGTTGGTGTTAAACAGGCTCCACAGTCTCTTTATTTAAGACCAGGCTTAAAACCTTCCTCTTCGGAATAGCTTATGACCAGGTTACTTAGTTGATGTCACTAAGATAAGCTGCTGCAGGAGATAACAAGCTGGGGGAAGTGTGGCAACCTGAGCACTGTCCTCTGTTTCCTCCTATTTTCTCATCAGCATCACTCACTATGTTCTCATCTGTAGTTTGTTCATTGCTATTCACATGTTGTCCCCTGTCCCACTCCCCCTGTGGAGTGGAACTCTTTCAGACGCCTGATGGCAGCTGGACCCCTCTCCTCCTCCTCGCCCAGCTCCTCCTCGCTCGGCTCCTCCTCCTCGCCCGGCTCCTCCTCTTCGCCCGGCTCCTCCTCCTCGCCCGGCTCCTCCTCCACCTGGGTAGCTGTGGTCATACTGAACTGGCCCACGGGCCTGGACATCTATAGTCTGTCCGTCCATGGGAGTGGATCTCTCCTTCACTGTAGTTCTCCCCGAGGTTTCTTCTTTTTCCCAGGACCCTGGGTTTTTTGGAGTTTTTCCTTGCTGAGAAGGAGGGTCTAAGGACAGGGGATGACTGGACCATGTTTAATTTGCTGCTTTACATGTGGCCATACCGGCTTGTAAAAGCCTGATCCCGTCAGATCTCAGAAGCTCAGCAGGGTCTGGTTAGTACTTGGATGGGAGACGACTGGGAATTCCAGGTGCCACAGGGGGGCCAGTCACAAAAACTGTCGTTGTGTCCTTAGGCAAGACACTTCACCCACATTGCCTAGTATGAAAGTGGTGTGTGTGTGAGTGTTGGTGGTGGTCGGAGGGGCCGATGGTGCAGATTGGAGCCTCACTTCCGTCAGTCTGCCCCAGGGCAGCTGTGGCTGCAATAGTAGTTTACACCACCGGGTCTGGAGTGAATGAATAATGCTCTGTAAAGCGTCTTTGAGTGTCCAGAAAAGCGCTGTATAAAACTGATGCATTATTATTATTATTATTATTATTATTATTATTATTATTATTATTATTATTATTATTATTATTATTATTATTATTATTATTTACATGAATGTTGTTTATTCCTGTTTTGATATGTCTGTGTGTATGTTTTACTCATCCAAATCTTGGAACACCCTTAGAGGAAACTGTTGTTGTGATTTTGGGCGCTACAAAAATCAATTGAATTGAATTGAATTGAATTTAAAAATAGGGGGAACTATGGCACGTTTTAGAGTTTCAGGAAACACACCTTCAAAAACAGACTTATTTATCGTGTCAGTTCGTGGGCCAGTGAGTGAGTCTTTATTTCTTTTTAAGAATGCCACATCAAGTCCATAAATGTCCTTTGATTTGCTACTTTTTAATAATGAGATAATCTTCCCAACCTTACTTTCATTTGTTGGGAATAGACAAAAATTTTAATTTGAATAATTATTGCTAATTGGATTGAGAGGAACAGTTTGAAAATTCTGTGCCAATTTTTGCACTGAATTTATAAAATATTCATTGAAAAGTATTGCCACTGGTAACGAATCATCAATAACAAGTGTATATTTATACAGCGCTTTTCACAGACACATGTCCCCTTTACAGAGAATTATTTACAGTTCATTCTTCATTCACTCCAGACTCAGTGGTGGTAAGATACGATTGTAGCCACAGCTGCCCTGGGGCAGACTGACAGAAGCGACGCTGCCAAGCCAATCAGTGCCTAAGTCTAAGTGCACCCTCTCCTCCACTTACCCTGGCACACTCAGCACACGTAGAGTAAATAAGAAAAAAAAATTCATTCTGACCCATATTTATGAGGCTGTGACTAAACCCTCACTGCCGGTGATGTCACAGTCTGCAGGGACTTTGATTCGTCCATGTTCCTCTCTAAAAGGAACAGCTGCTTTCAGGTAAAATGGACTTAAGAACAGAGGAAGCAGAGCTTCACTAACGTCAAAGAAAAGATTGTGTGTACTGGTGTTAAGAAATTTGTACATACATGTTATCAAAGTGTTAACCTTTAACTGCTGCTTCTCTTCTTCGTGTACGCGCCCTGTGTCCGACAACTAAGGGGGGCTACTCGAGGGGAGAGTGGCCTTGGAGAAGAATCTCTTGGAGAAGAATCTCTTGGAGAAGAATCTCTTGGAGAAGAATCTCTTGGAGAAGAATCTCTTGGAGAAGAATCTCTTGGAGAAGCGCGGAAGGGAGCAGGATTTGATATGGAGGAGGTTTTATCTTTGGGTCTGTGAAAACTGCCTGTCCTTGAATATTGAAATACTTTGTACTCTGTAAACTCTCAAAATCTTAATAAAAGGACTGCAGGAGCAGAGGGGATCAGACAGACTAAAGGAGTGGTGTTCAGACGACACAGCGTCATGCTTGATTTGTCTGGTTATGTAACATTTTTGTGTATTCTTCAGGAAGCCGTCTCCTGACAACTAGTCATGTCTCAGCTCCCACATGTAATCACCATGGCTACGGATGGAAGAAATAATCCACACTGGATTTTGCACTTGGCTGACTCTGGAAAAAAAGACAAAAAAAAACCAGTATGCAAGTTGAAGACTTTTTTCCCAGGTAAATGTGAAATTGTGAAAAGTAAAATCATATACCAACTGATAAGAAGCTAGTATTGAACCTATACTCATGAGCAGATATCGATACTAGAAAAGTCCCACTGACACCACAGCAATTATCTTGAGCTGTATCATAAGAGCACATAGACAAGTATATGCCAATGGACCACTATGGAACCTGCCTGGACCACTGAGGGAGTACACACATATATGACCACATGGAAATAGAAAGGAAAGTTCTACTATTTAATGTGGAAAATCACATTCTTTTGTCTAAATAAATAGTGTTTTTTTTATCTTGTGCCACAAGATCTCAGAAGATTAAAAGACTGTGCCTACATGGGGAAAACCATCTCACAAGGTTTGATTCTCCGTCTTTACATTTGGCACAGGCGTGAAAGAAGTATGACTGAGTTAGACTCCTCCACACAGAGACAGAGGAGCAGGTCCAGGTTTAATCTAATCATTTCCATCATAAAAATACAGTGTAAAAAAATCGTCTTGTTGTTCACTGTTCTTTTTTGTTTGTCTGGTTTTGTTTTATTGTATAATCTATATTGTCTGTAGTATACAGTGGCTCTGAGCCGCAAGTGTAAACAAAAAAAAAGTAGATACTATCTCGTTATTTCGAGTCTTTAGTAATTTGCTTTTAATTAATATTTTACATAATAACACAGACTTTTCCTCAGCCTCAGGTCGTTTCTCTTCTCTAGTTTTGTGGAGTTTGTCTCCGTCAGCTGAGCAGAAATGACGTCCTATAATTACCACAGAAATAATAATGAAGAATTTTACAAATAAACTCACACAAATGAAACTGTCACAGCACAAAACAACACAAACAAAATACAAACGTTTTCTATAATTTTCTGCCTGTTTTGAGGCTATTTAACATTTTGTGGGGCTGGACGACGTCAACTCGAACCCCAGAAATAAAACTGTGAATATCTTAAGAACTAGAATCGCACAAACGAAACTTTTTGCAGCATAAAACAGCACAAATGAAGCACAAACGATTGACACCACTTTGGACTGTTTAAGTGCATTTTGAAGCTTCCTGGGGACTGGCTGACCCCAATTTGACCTATAAAAGAATCGTTCATTTCTCCAAAACTAAAGCAGCACAAACGAAACATTTTGCGGCACAAACGAAGCAGAAACGATCGACATAGTTTTTTTTCAGCAATAACAAACATGGATGACAACACATTGGAGAGATTCCTGCAGCCAGTGGTGACAGGACTGAGGCATTACTGTGGCAATGGCACCCGAGGAGCACAATCAAGGAAACTAAACCTTTTAGCCAAACTCAAAGAAAATGAAACTTAGAAATCCTTCAAACCTCTGAGAGGTGAAGGTGAAGAGGAGGAAAGTGTGATCAGAAAAGTGCCTCAGTCTGGAAACAAAAATGCTAGAAGGATACAAGGCGGCTTGAGCTGGGATGGATACACAATAAAAAGCAAGTGTGAACCAAAAGTGGGGGTGGGACAAGAAAGTTAGTCCAAAAAACTGCCGGTTATGAAGACCTCATCAAGTTGGGAAAGGAGCTATTTTTCCCTGCAGGTCAGTCAAAGAAAGGTCCTCTTTCCAGTTTCAGTTTCAAAATGTTTGACTTAGAGAGAATGAAATGCCACGTGATGTCAACATTGGACAGTTGTATGAATCAGTGAAACTGACTGTACTGAGATTTTATTTAGTTACTGCTGATTATGAAGAATCTGAAGCTTCTTCTGAGGATCTTAAAGGTCCAGACAACATTAACCACTGCTGCATAACAAGTGTGACCAGTTTGTCATCTAATGACGAAATACAGTTTGGTCCAGTAAGCGATCATGACCACTGCTCTGAAGATACTCCTCCCATACAGTTGAACTCTAAATTATTAGCCCCCCTTAAATTTTGGAACATTTTCCCAAATATCCTCCAAATGTTTAAAGCATTGATAAAATTGATAAACACAAACAATCACCAGTGTTATTCAGATGTTTTTGGTGCATTTTGGAATATGAAATTAGTTTTAGGCTGTCTTTATATGAATTATGGTAAAAATGAGTTGGTCAAAAATATAAGCCCCCATATGGATTCTTGCTTTTAAATCACAGTTAATTAACCAATCAGCTTTTAAACAACACCTGTGCAATCAATTGGCTTCCTAGCAACACCTGCAGTCAATTGGCTCCATTCAACAATTTAAAAGGACTGCAAGGAACAGGGCATGTGAATGCATGAGGAGGATTACTATTTGTCACAATGCCGAAGACTAAAGAAATCAGTCTTGAACTCCGACAAAAGATTGTGGAGGCTCATGACAAGGGCCAAGGCTACACTGCCATTTCGAAGAGGTTCACAGTCTCCAGAACTGCAGTTCGGTGCATCATTGCGAAGTACAAAGAGACAAATTCGGTCAAGAACAAACCTGGTCGTGGACGCAAGTGTAAGATCGCAAGAACTCTTGAAAGACAAGTTGTCAGAGATGTCCGTAAAGAGCCCCGTACATCTGCAAAGGTAATTGTTGCTGACCTGGCTGCTTCTGGAGTTTGTGTGTCAAGGCACACTGTTGTGAGGGCTCTTCATCGGGGTGGGCTTCGGGGCTGTCGTCCCAGAAGAACCCCCTAAAACATCGTCACATCAGAGCCCGACTAAAGTTTGCCCATGAGTACTTGAAGAAGAAAGATGACTTTTGGAAGTCTGTGCTTTGGTCAGATGAGACGAAATTGGAGCTGTTTGGGCTTATGGACATTGCCTATGTATGGCGAAGAAAGGGAGAGGCCTAACACAGTTCCCACAGTTAAACATGGTGGTGGCAGCATCATGCTGTGGGGCTGTTTTGCAGCCTCAGGTACAGGCAGTCTGGTTCGGGTGCATGGCACCATGAAAAAGGAAGATTACTTAAAAATTCTGAAGGAAAACATGCAGAAGTCTGCTCGCACTTTGTGCTTAGGTCGTCGCTGGGTCTTCCAGCAAGATAACGACCCAAAGCATACATCTAAAATAGTCCAGCAAAACTTCAAGGATACCAAGACCAACGTTATAGAGTGGCCTACACAGAGCCCAGATCTCAATCCAATAGAAAACCTGTGGCAAGTGCTGAAAAAGAACGTCCATGCACGGAAACCATGCAATTTGGGCCAGTTGGAACACTTTGCAATGGAGGAATGGGCCAAAATTCCTAAGGAGACCTGTGCCAACCTAGTGAAAAACTATTCAAAGAGGTTGTCAGTTGTGGGTCAAAAAGGGTACACAATTGACTACTAATGGTCAGGGGGCTAATAATTTTGAACGTCTCACTTTTGCTATTTTTGGTTGAAACTCAGTGTGATAATAAAATATCCTAATGAAACTTGTTGGACAATGTCTTCATAGTGCATTTATTTCAAGGATAAAAAACATTTGTTGTCAATGGTCATTTTCATGGAGAAATCAAGAATTATGTTCAATTTCACAAGGGGGACTAATAATTTAGAGTTCGACTGTAGATGAACCTCAAGCTGACACATCCCCATCACCAGAGGAAGCACATACTCAACAAGATGTAGCTCCGAAAGTGTTGAAACTGCATCGGGTGAACATTGTCGCTGATATGGTGGAACAATTCAAAGATGCCAGTTTCATGGATGCCGGCAGCCTGTCAGTGAACTTTATAAATGAAAGTGGCATTGATGATTCAGGCATCGCCAGGGATGCCTACTCCTGTTTTTGTTTTTTTTGTTTTTTCCAGAATTGTGCAGATGGGGAAGCAGAATATGTTCAGCCTGAATATGGTAAAGAAGAGTGGGAGGCAATAGGTAAAATTCTGCTGAAGGGGCACAAAGATCACGGGTTACAGTGTGCCTCATTCATGCAGAAAACAAAGTGACAACGGAGATGCTGATTGAATCTTTTTTGAGGTAAAGGTATGTAATATATACTGTATTCTTCATTATGCACTGCAATTAATGTTTTATATATTATGTTTTACACAAGGTTTGTTACTCCTTTTGAAAAAGACATGGTCAGCGCTGTGCTTGAAGGAAGGCAGATGAGGATGATCTGCTCGACATGCTTTCCAGGATGGGAGGACACACTGCACCTGATGGAGACACCGTTAAGGACACCATTATCCAAACTGCACACAAACAGCTAACTCATGAGCCAATGTATGCAGTAAAAATGATGGCTGCTACTGCTCAGCTTACTTTAAAAACTCTGCTTCCAACTGTGTCTGCAGTTTCAGCCCTGTATGAAAGGTTCCAACAGCTAAAGGCATTACTGCATTACTTAAATCTGACGAGAAGCAGCCTTCTCACAGCAAAACAAGGCAGTTCTAGAAACTGTTCATTCGATCACTTGATAAAGATAAACTGCATAAATTTCTGTGATTTACCACTGGGTCTGAGATTATCTGTGTTTCACACACTGATGTTGAATTTACTGATCTCAGGGGTTTACACAGATGCCCAGTGGCACATACATGTGGCCCACTGTTACCCTGCACATACATGTGGCCCACTGTTACCCTGCACATACATGTGGCCCGCTGTTACCCTGCACATACATGTGGCCCACTGTTACCCTGCACATACATGTGGCCCACTGTTACCCTGCACATACATGTGGCCCACTGTTACCCTGCACATACATGTGGCCCACTGTCACCCTGCACATACATGTGGCCCACTGTTACCCTGCACATACATGTGGCCCACTGTTACCCTGCACATACATGTGGCCCACTGTTACCCTGCACATACATGTGGCTCACTGTTACCCTGCACATACATGTGGCCCACTGTTACCCTGCACATACATGTGGCCCACTGTCACCCTGCACATACATGTGGCTCACTGTTACCCTGCACATACATGTGGCTCACTGTTACCCTGCACATACATGTGGCCCACTGTTACCCTGCACATACATGTGGCCCACTGTTACCCTGCACATACATGTGGCCCACTGTTACCCTGCACATACATGTGGCCCACTGTTACCCTGCACATACATGTGGCCCGCTGTTACCCTGCACATACATGTGGAACACTGTTACCCTGCACATACATGTGGCCCGCTGTTACCCTGCACATACATGTGGCCCACTGTTACCCTGCACATACAGCACTCAATTTCAAAGACAGTTTGTCAGTGTCTTAGAGACCAGATACTTAACAATGGATCTGATCTTCAGCTGGAAACGGCCTGTAGGGTTTAACAATGTGAATGTTTAGCCAAACAAGTTTTTGAAGTATTGAAAAGGTGAACTTGGTCATGTACATTTCATGTACATTTATATTTTCTTCTCCACTTGGTATTGAGATATGTAGTTTTGAAAAGACTTGTACAATTTTTTGGCTTTTTTTTTTGGCTATACTTCCTCCGTGCACATTTGGTGGACTGTAATTTTCAGTTCTATGGAGATTATGTTTGTTTTACCTACACAAGTTCTGATATTCTGGTAAATACTTGTGTTCTCGAAAGGTCTTTCAGCAAAAGATAAATGACCTACGTGCAGTTGTAATTATCTTTATATAATGTGATTTTCTTTTCAGAACCCCTAAAACGCTTTTTTAAAAACTTTCTGTAACTACATTTACAAATCCAAGGCGGTCCTTGACTGAAAATAAGGCGTTTCAGTGTTTTTTGTTTTTTGTTGGTAAATAAATATTCAAGTAAAGTGCTCACTGTTTTCTTTTTATTGAAAAGCATTTCACTTAAATATGATGTTTTTGGTTGAAGTGATACAAGACTCTAACTTTCTTAAGTCTTAAATGGGATATAAACACAAAACTCTAAACTAAGAAAAAAATAACTGAAGTAAAAACTTACAAATTCTCAGGAAAGAACCTCCAGTATCACAGCAGTTGCAGTGTCTCTTCTCTAAGCCTTAGATAAAGGGCTCTGCCATTCTCTGCATCCGGGACATGGAGATTAAGCTCCTCCATTAGGAGACAACAGAGTTCCAAAACTGTTGTCACACGGATGCGTCGGTATTACACACTCCTCTGTTCTGAATGTCACACTGACAGATCTGTTGACCCACAGGTGAGGAGCCATATACATTATATGCAGTGATATTGTGCTGTGTTCTGATGTGGTTCATTCCACATCCAGCTCCTCCTACAAACACATGATCCAGACACAAATATTCTACTCATGAATTCATACAAAACGGGAGTTTTTTAGACCCAGTGACACAGGGGAAAAGAGGTAAAGCTAAACCTACTCATTTTATTGAGTTATTATTCTATGCTTTGAGTGTTTTTTTATCTGTTGCAAACAATTCCATGGCCTGAAATGATCCAAACTGATATTTGTGTTTCTCTTTTTTGATGTATTACAGAATTCCCTCTGGTGGGCAAAGTTCCAAAAATATAGATTTATTCACTTTCATAACTAAACATAATTATTCCTGTTGTACATATTGGTTCTTTCAGAACGTGCTGTGGTGGAGTTTAAAGCCTGACCTTGTCTAGTGTACAGATCTCTCCAATCAAGTGTTCACCTTTCATGTTCCAGTCACACAGCCACTGTCATTATCACGTATTCTGACTCCTTACAGGAATAAGAGGTGTAATGAGGTATGTAACACACACTGGTGTCATTTCAGATGCTGTGACAAAAGGGAAGCCCACAGCGTGACACTGACAGGCTGGATCTTTACCAGGAGGACATGGAACTGAAGAGGAGGAGCCTCACTGCACCTCACATCTGCAGCATCCTCAGACTGAAGCTTATTTTATTTAGCTGCGTCTGGGCTACAGGCTTAGTCCCTCCTGGTTTTACATTGCCTACCTGCAGAAGCTTTGTGAAGCAAAACTGAACAAGTGAACGATCAAGAAACTCTCCATCGAGGTGGCCATCTTCTTTGAGGATTTGAAAAAAATTCAGCCAAAACTGAATATGTTCTTTGCACATGATGCCCCAAAAGCTTTTGATCCTCTGGTTGTGGTTGCTCGACCCGTATATGAAACTGCGATGGTCGGCGTAATCACCTGCAGCATCACGTCGAAGGAACATCTGCATCTGTTCTACTGAGACATTTCCGTTCCTCTATCAGCACGGATCCTTCGCGGACATCCACGTCTTTTCTTCACGGCCTCAATGTAGTACGAGGCAATCACCTTTGGGTCACTGTTTGTTGAATAGACCTTGAGCCACATGAGGTGCCGTGAAAAGTCATCAACACAACCATTAATGCAGAGGCCGGACGGTTTTAGCTTATCATAAGAGTCAAGATGCCACATGACATTAGGGCCAGGGTTGTGGTATCTCCTTCATCGCAGTCTCCGTGCTCACCTGTGTGCCACTCCATCTGGGTCTAGAATACTTTGGAGCAATCTCACGGTTTCCCTTTTAACAACCAGCCCCTCCTGAATGCACTCGAGGTGCATCTTCCTACACCCCACCATCTGACCTGAAGTTTCCAGTTGTTGGTTAATGAAAGAAGCAGCATCTACTACGTCTGTGTAGTATTTCCTCCTACAAAGCCTATTCTCCTTCAGAACATTTTGCAGAGTTCTAAGACACATTGTTATTCTATGCTGATGGCTCAAGATTTCAAGAATTTCTTTTTGCTGAAAGCCTAAATAAAAGTAAAAACTTACAGTCCGCCTATGGTCAAAACAAAACACAAATGTAAACCACAATTCGGGGTCTTGAACTGCCTAGATGACCTTTAAACTTATAGGTACTTGAGTAGTGACTTTTGAATGGGCGTCTGCCAGAGCCGTGTATCTGTACACACTGCTCTGCCGTCTGCTGTCATCGTCTGCCCTCTAGTGGCTGAGAACAATATTACAATAATATCACAATAATAATCAATTTCAACCTTAGACAACATTAGATGTTATCTCGAAATAACGAGATAATATCTCGAAATAACGAGATAATATCTCGAAATAATGAGATAGTATCTACTTTTTTTTTTTTTTTTTTACACTTGCGGCTCAGAGCCACCGTAGTAGTATATATCTATATTGTATAATATATATGTAGGTTTGAAGTATGGAAAAATTCCATAAAGAGAATTATAAAAAAAAACAAAAAACACTCCTGGTTTTTGCCTGGAGTGGAGGACCTCCTCCTCTGCATCTCCCCCTCCCTTCTGTGTCCTGTCAGAGGCTCCATTTTCCCTGGCCAGACCATATTTGGCCAATTGCACCTGTCACCTGTCACCTGTCTCCCATCATCCCTCCAGCTGCAGTGGAAGACTGCAGCTTGTTTCTGATTCCAGTTAGTGAATCCTTGGCTCAGGCTGTATTTACACAGAAATGGTCTGAAGCAAAAATGCATGGGTGCATTATACTTCTCTACTTCCTCTTCAGCACATCAGTTCAAAACAACACGATGAAGCGTAATAACTCCAACATTGACGAGTCACTTCATGACATCACAAGATGGAACAGAGCATTTTAAGCTTTGGAGGTGTAGACAGACTGACAATACAGCGTGACTCTGACACATCTGAATGAAACAAAACACAACTCAAAACGGTTTCCATGAGGTTTTATATCATGACTCAAAGCTTCAAGAGTACATTTTGCATTTTGTTTCTTTCCTTCTGTAATAATTGACCTTAAAATATGACCTGGTAACTCAGACAGTTCGAATGGCCGACAAACAGGAGCACTCCACACACTGCATGAGTCTGTTCATTCAGATTACAGTGTATCTGTCAGTTCTTCTGGATGTGTTCAAAAAGTGAACTCTGGACAGAATCCTGTTATTAAAGCAGGTATCACAATTCTATTCACAATCACAGTGTCAAAATGATCACAGTGAGATGCTCTTCCCAAACCTATTTTGCATTTTTGATTGGGAAACATTATTCATTTACTTCACAAACTTAGATATTCAAATCTCAGCTGTCGTCTTTATCCTGTATCAGCTGTAGTTTTGTTTCTGTGGCCTTTGAGCTCTCTGAAAACTTGCCTCAGCAGTTTCCCCCGCGCTGTACCCACAATGCACCAGGACAGCTGTCAATCATCCGGATGGACTGACGATCATGTGACCTGACGCTAACGCAGCGGCGGCCACTTTTTAGTCTCCAAGTCTGTTCTGCTGATTTAACCCTGATTTAGATCTGTTTTAACCCCAGTTTAGACCTATTTTAGCCCTGATTTAGCCCTGGATGGTTTAGTTCTTATTTAGACCTGGTCTAGTCCTGGTTTAATCCAGGTTTGTTTAGGGCTGGACAATTAATCAAATTAATTTGTGATTTTAATAATCAAGATTTTGAAAAATGTCTACAGTGGGTACAGAAAGTCTTCAGATTCCCTTAAATGTTTCACTCTTTCTTATATTGCAGGCGTTTGCTAACATCATTTAACTTCTTTTTTTCTCATTAATGTACACACAGCTCCACATATTGATAGAAAAACACAGAATTGTTGACATTTTTGCAGATTTATTAAAAAAGAAAAAAAACTGAAATATCACAAAAACCAAAACAAAGAACTTAAATGATCTTAGCAAAAAGAACATAAATGATTTTAGCACATGGCTGCAATACAACGAAGAATGAAACATTTGCATTACATACATACAATATTTCGCGGATACAAGCGGCTGAAATGAGTTTCCTCTGCAGAGTGGCCGGGCGCTCCCTTAGAGATAGGGTGAGGAGCTCGGTCACACGGGAGGAGCTCGGAGTAGAGTCGCTGCTCCTCCACGTCGAGAGGAGCCAGCTGAGGTGGTTCGGGCATCTGGTCCAGATGCCTCCTGGACGCCTCCCTCGGGAGGTGTTCCGGGCATGTCCCACCGGTAGGAGGCCCCAGGGAAGACCCAGGACACGCTGGAGGGACTATGTCTCTGTGCCTGGGAACACCTCGGGGTCCAGGAGGAGCTGGAGGAAGTGTCTGGGGAGAATGAAGCTTGGGAGCCCCTGCTTAGACTGCTGCCCCCGCGACCCGGCCCCGGATAAGTGGAAGAAGATGGATGGATGGATGAAACATTTAAGGGGGTCTGAACAGGGACGTGCAGAGGGGGGCTGCTTTAGTTGCCCGAGTGCGAGTCTGGAGGAAGGGGCTCAGTTCTGTTTACAGAGCACTGACCGTATATATGAGTGGACTAAGCTAACCCGTTAGCCGCCGCGTGCCAAATAGGAAGTGCTCCAGGAGGCTCTTCCGGCTCCTTCTCTCCCTTTTTCCCATTGACTTACATTGGGATCTGATCGCTCCTCTCTCTGTACCTGTTGCTGTGGCCTCGTCATTTTGGTTTTAAAATGTTCATACAAACCCGCTCTACATGATCCTGATTTTTTTTCCGCTATTTTGTCTGTCAAAAAAACCCTGTTCATAACATAGACCCTGGCTCCAGATTTGCCCCTGTAGCCGTTAGCATCGCGAGCCTCATTTGAGCGGCGCTAAACACTATGGGTCACGTCACGCTCACTTAGTCCACTTCTTTTATACAGTCTATGTTACAGAGCCACAGAGCTGCACGCGGCCAGCACCCGAGCCTGCGCACGCAAAGGAAAAGAGAGATTACCCACAAGCGCAGAGGAAGCACGGTCCACCCATCGTACGACGAGACACGATCCACGCGCGGTGTCCACGCCGTACGGGAGGAGATACGGCGCGCACCGTACAGGAGGAGGTGCGGGGTGCGCCGTACGGGAGGAGGTGCGGGGTGCGCCGTACGGGAGGAGGTGCGGGGTGCGCCGTACGGGAGGAGGTGCGGGGTGCGCTGTACGGGAGGAGGTGCGGGGTGCGCCGTACGGGAGGAGGTGCGGGGTGCGCCGTACAAGAGGAGGTGCAGGGTGCGCGGCACACTAAATATCGACTTGGCCGCAGTGCTTTATGGGAAGGTTTTCGGGCCATGAGTGAGGAAGACGTGTTCAATATACTACCCCTGGGCACTGAGCCACGTGTCCACATGGATAATTTGGTTTTATGTATCAATGTATCTAGAGTGCGCCATCTATTGGGAAACGCCAGAATTGCAGGGAAAATAAAATGAATACATTTTATTATAGTCTAAAATTTGGCTTGCGGTACGCCCTCTCTTCATGTCAGCAACGGCCCCTAAAAATTCCTGTTCTGTACACACTGTAAATCATGAAATGAAGGATTATTATGAAAGAAGTTTACTCTGGCTGTTCTCTCTTGCAGAACAGTGATAGTCATTCTAATGCAGATTAGAATTTCAGACATATTAAATGAGATTATGTGCAAGTGAAAACAGATTCCACCCCTATGAACTAACATCAAGGACCATGTTGTCCACCCTCCTGTGGGCTCCACCTGCAGAGGGGTTCATAGGGGGTCAGGTGCTATGAGGATTGGGCAGCAAACTGCCCCCGCGACCCAGCTGGATTAAGATGGATGGATGGAAAACAGATTGTGATTTCTTCAATGAGAGCATGTGATAAGAATGAAACGTAAAATTGTCCAGTGCGTTAACAAAAATGCAATTTTAAACTTTTTGGCCATTTCACCCAGCCCTATAGAGCTGCTTCAATCCTTGGCTTTAGACCTGCTTTAGACCTGTTTTAGTCCTTCTTTAGTCCTGGTCAAGACCATCTTTAGACCTGGCTTAGTCCTGCTTTAGACCTTCTTTAGACCTCCTTTAGTTCTTCTTTAGACCTGTTTTAATCCTTCTTTAGGCCTGCTTTAGTCATGCTTTAATTCTGATTTAGTCCGGCTTTAGACACATTTTAGTCCTGTTTTAGACCTGCTTTACTCCTGCTTTAAACCCGCTTTAGTCCTGCTTTAGACCTTCTTTAGTCCTGGTCTAGACTTTCTTTAGACCTGCTTTAGTCCTGTTTTATACCTTCTTTAGACCTCCTTGAGACCTGCTTTAGTCCTGCTTTAGACCTGTTTTAGTCTTCCTTTAGACCTTCTTTTGACCTGTTTTAGTCCTTCTTTAGACCTGCTTTAAACCTGCTTTAGACCTGCTTTAGTCCTGCTTTAGACCTGCTTTAGTGCAGGTCAAGACCTTCTTTAGTCCTGCTTTAGACCTATTTTAGTCCTTCTTTAGACCTGCTTGAGACCTGCTTTAGATGTATTTTAGTCCTGCTGTAGACCTGCTTTAGACCTGTTTTAGTTCTGCTTTAGACCTGTTTTAGTCCTGCTTTTGTCCTGCTTTAGACCTGTTTTAGTCCTGTTTAGACCTGTTTTAGTCCTGCTTTATACCTTCTTTAGACCTGCGTTAGTCGTGCTTTAGTCTTGCTTTAGTCCTGATTTTAAGTTAACCCGTAGGATAAACACGTGCTCAGTCTCCCTGGATAAGAGATCAGGCGAGTGGCCCAACATCAGGTGTTGGAGCCCAAATGATGCTTTCTGTTTTGAGTGTAATTCTTTTCTTCTACACTGGGTGGCGCATGTTCATCTGCCTCACAGGTACAGGCAGGATGTGGATGTGTTAAGTCAGGTGGTGTTTGTGTGCCGTCCTTTCACCATTACTGTTAAATGCTGAATGTATAAGACACACATATGGCAGCAGTTTGTCAGTGTAACAGTTGAAACATGTAAAAAAAAAAAAACATGCATGGGAGAAACCTGCAGAAAACTGTCCACACACACATGCACACACACATGCACACACACATGCACTGCCACTAGCACACACATGCACACACACATGCACACACACATGCACACACACATGCACACACACATGCACTGCCACTAGCACACACATGCACACACACATGCACACACACATGCACACACACATGCACACACACATGCACACACACATGCACTGCCACTAGCACACACATGCACACACACATGCACACACACATGCACACACACATGCACACACACATGCACACACACACACACACATGCACACACACACATGCACACACATGCACACACATGCACACACACATGCACACACACATACACACACACATGCACACACACACACACACACACATGCACACACACACACACATGCACACACACATGCACACACACACACATGCACACACACATGCACACACACATGCACACACACATGCACACACACATGCACACACACATGCACACACACATGCACACACACATGCACACACACATGCACACGCAGACACACATGCACACACACACACACATGCACACACAGACACACATGCACACACACACACACACAAGCACACACATGCACACACACATGCACACACACATGCACACACACATGCACACACACATGCACACACACACACATGCACACACACATGCACACACACATGCACACACACATGCACACACACATGCTCACACACATGCACACACACATGCACACACACATGCACACACACATGCACACACACATGCTCACACACATGCTCACACACATGCACACACACATGCACACACACATGCACACACACATGCACACACACATGCACACACACACATGCACACACACATGCACACACACATGCACACACACATGCACACACACATGCACACACACATGCACACACACATGCACACACACACATGCACACACACACATGCACACACACATGCACACACACATGCACACACACTTGTAGCTGGATAAAAAAACAATGAATTGAACTAAACACAAATGAAATAGAGCTGGTTGTGGAATCCACGGCCATAGAGAACCGCTTCACTCATGATTCTTCTAAAACCATCGTAAGTGCCTGAGCACATGCACTCACAGTCTGAGCACATGCACTCACAGTCTGAGCACGTGCACTCACAGTCTGAGCACGTGCACTCACAGTCTGAGCACGTGCACTCACAGTCTGAGCACGTGCACTCACAGTCTGAGCACGTGCACTCACAGCCTGAGCACGTGCACTCACAGTCTGAGCACTTGCACTCACAGCCTGAGCACGTGCACTCACAGCCTGAGCACGTGCACTCACAGTCTGAGCACATGCACTCACAGTCTGAGCACATGCACTCACAGCCTGAGCACCTGCACTCACAGCCTGAGCACGTGCACTCACAGTCTGAGCACATGCACTCACAGTCTGAGCACATGCACTCACAGTCTGAGCACATGCACTCACAGTCTGAGCACATGCACTCACAGCCTGAGCACCTGCACTCACAGCCTGAGCACGTGCACTCACAGCCTGAGCACGTGCACTCACAGCCTGAGCACATGCACTCACAGCCTGAGCACATGCACTCACAGCCTGAGCACGTGCACTCACAGTCTGAGCACTTGCACTCACAGCCTGAGCACGTGCACTCACAGCCTGAGCACGTGCACTCACAGTCTGAGCACGTGCACTCACAGTCTGAGCACCTGCACTCACAGCCTGAGCACGTGCACTCACAGTCTGAGCACCTGCACTCACAGTGGGATAACAGACTGAGTGACCTGCTCGTTGCTCTCTGCATTCATGGTTGAACTTACATGTCATTTTGAAACTTCTCTGTTCATGTGGGACGATGGGGATGTGGGATTGACCTGTTCCCCACTTCAGCACATGCTGCACTGTTAGAGCCTCTTTGCCAACAGCTGAACTGTCCACTTTCACATCTGATGAACAAATTACAAGAATTAAAATGACATGTAAAAAGAGAAGTCCTTTATATAAATAAATGTGTCTCAGAAGTTTCAGTGCTCAGGGACATTTGTAATCACATACAGTGCATGGAAATACTATTAGGTGTATAACAGTGACAATCACCACATATTTTATGGTGTAATTTACTGAAATGCACTGTGTGCACAAAGTACCTGACATGTCTAACTCCTCCAAAAGGCTTGAAGAGAGTTCATGGTCTTTGGCTCAGCTCTTTCTCCAGCAGTTCCCTTCTCACTGTAATCTGCAGTGCATCATAATGAAGTCAGCATCAGGCTGTAAAGAGTGAAGGCAGATTTAGTTGAAAGGGAAGCAGGGGGTATTTCACCCATAGCCCTGTTGTTCAAGGCGCTGTCTAAAGCTAATGAGACAATTTGATATAATACAGGCTGAAACTGCAGCTAATTTTAACTGAATGGCACAGGAAACAAAACGTTAGCAAAAAATGGCTTTGATCAGTTAGCATTGGCTACTGCATAATATTACACTGTACTGTCTTGTTCTTTTTCCTATTGGCAGCACTTTGCAGCCTCACTAAACAGGGCTATGGGTTTCTTCACTCTGAACTGCTGTTCTAAGATTGAACTAAAAGTTAAATACATTCTAATACTTATTTTATGAGCACTTTCAGCCTTATGAAAGTTGAGATCTTATGTGTTATTTAAAAAAACAGTAAATTGCTTGTAAACTTGTCACCTTTTCAATTTTCCCGGGTACAAAGAGCGAATAGCAAACTTCTTGGTGTGCAGCCATCTGGTCCACCAGACCATACAGCTCCGTACAGCTCCGTACAGCTCCATCCAGCTCCATCCAGCTCCATCCAGCTCCATCCAGCTCCATCCAGCTCCATCCAGCTCCATACAGCTCCATCCAGCTCCATCCAGCTCCATCCAGCTCCATCCAGCTCCATCCAGCTCCATCCAGCTCCATCCAGCTCCATCCAGCTCCATCCAGCTCCGTACAGCTCCGTACAGCTCCGTACAGCTCCGTACAGCTCCATCCAGCTCCATCCAGCTCCATCCAGCTCCATCCAGCTCCATCCAGCTCCATCTAGCTCCATCCAGCTCCATCCAGCTCCATCCAGCTCCATCCAGCTCCATCCAGCTCCATCCAGCTCCATCCAGCTCCGTACAGCTCCGTACAGCTCCGTACAGCTCCGTACAGCTCCGTCCAGCTCCGTACAGCTCCGTACAGCTCCTTACAGCTCCATACAGCTCCATCCAGCTCCATCCAGCTCCATCCAGCTCCGTACAGCTCACCAGCTCCATACAGCTCCATCCAGCCCATACAGCCCATACAGCTCCATCCAGCTCCATACAGCTCCATACAGCTCCATCCAGCTCCATACAGCTCCATAAAGCTCCATCCAGCTCCATACAGCTCCATACAGCTCCATCCAGCTCCATCCAGCTCATACAGCTCCGTACAGCTCCATACAGCTCCATCCAGCTCCATCCAGCTCCATCCAGCTCCATCCAGCTCCATCCAGCTCCATACAGCTCCATCCAGCTCCATCCAGCTCCATCCAGCTCCGTACAGCTCCGTACAGCTCCGTACAGCTCCGTACAGCTCCATCCAGCTCCATCCAGCTCCATCCAGCTCCATCCAGCTCCATCCAGCTCCGTCCAGCTCCGTCCAGCTCCGTACAGCTCCGTACAGCTCCATACAGCTCCATCCAGCTCCATCCAGCTCCATCCAGCTCCATACAGCTCCATACAGCTCCATCCAGCTCCATCCAGCTCCACCAGCTCCATACAGCTCCATCCAGCCTCCATCCAGCTCCATCCAGCTCCATCCAGCCCATCCATACAGCTCCACCAGCTCCTTACAGCTCCTTACAGCTCCGTACAGCTCCCTCCAGCTCCTTCCAGCTCCATCCAGCTCCTTCCAGCGCCTTCCAGCTCCATCCAGCTCCATCCAGCTCCATCCAGCTCCATACAGCTCCATACAGCTCCTTACAGCTCCATCCAGCTCCATCCAGCTCCATACAGCTCCATCCAGCTCCATACAGCTCCCATACAGCTCCATCCAGCTCCATACAGCTCCATAAAGCTCCATCCAGCTCCATACAGCTCCATACAGCTCCATCCAGCTCCATCAGCTCCATACAGCTCCATACAGCTCCATCCAGCTCCATACAGCTCCATCCAGCTCCATACAGCTCCATCCAGCTCCATCCAGCTCCATACAGCTCCATCCAGCTCCATACAGCTCCACCAGCTCCATACAGCTCCATACAGCTCCATACAGCTCCATACAGCTCCATACAGCCCATCCAGCTCCATCCAGCTCCAGACAGCTCCATACAGCTCCATCCAGCTCCATGCAGCTCCATACAGCTCCAGACAGCTCCATCCAGCTCCATACAGCTCCATACAGCTCCATCCAGCTCCATACAGCTCCATACAGCTCCATCCAGCTCCATACAGCTCCATACAGCTCCACAGCTCCATGCAGCTCCATACAGCTCCATCCAGCTCCATACAGCTCCATCCAGCTCCATACAGCTCCATCCAGCTCCATCCAGCTCCATACAGCTCCATCCAGCTCCATACAGCTCCACCAGCTCCATACAGCTCCATCCAGCTCCATACAGCTCCATACAGCTCCATCCAGCTCCATACAGCTCCACCAGCTCCGTACAGCTCCATCCAGCTCCATCCAGCTCCATCCAGCTCCATACAGCTCCATACAGCTCCATACAGCTCCATACAGCTCCATACAGCTCCATCCAGCTCCACAGCTCAGCTCCATCCAGCTCCGTACAGCTCCATACAGCTCCGTACAGCTCCGTACAGCTCCATCCAGCTCCATCCAGCTCCATCCAGCTCCATACAGCTCCATACAGCTCCATACAGCTCCATACAGCTCCATACAGCTCCATCCAGCTCCACACAGCTCCAGACAGCTCCATCCAGCTCCATGCAGGCTCCATACAGCTCCAGACAGCTCCATCCAGCTCCATACAGCTCCATACAGCTCCATCCAGCTCCATACAGCTCCATACAGCTCCATCCAGCTCCATCCAGCTCCATCCAGCTCCATCCAGCTCCACCAGCTCCATACAGCTCCATACAGCTCCATACAGCTCCATCCAGCTCCATCCAGCTCCATCCAGCTCCATCCAGCTCCATCCAGCTCCATCCAGCTCCATCCAGCTCCATCCAGCTCCATCCAGCTCCATCCAGCTCCATCCAGCTCCATCCAGCTCCATACAGCTCCATACAGCTCCATACAGCTCCATACAGCTCCATCCAGCTCCATCCAGCTCCACACAGCTCCACCAGCTCCATACAGCTCCATCCAGCTCCATACAGCCCATCCAGCTCCTTCCAGCTCCTTTCAGCTCCATACAGCTCCATACAGCTCCATCCAGCTCCATCCAGCTCCATACAGCTCCATCCAGCTCCATACAGCTCCACCAGCTCCATACAGCTCCATACAGCTCCACAGCTCCACAGCTCCATCCAGCTCCATACAGCTCCATACAGCTCCATCCAGCTCCATACAGCTCCATACAGCCTCCATACAGCTCCATGCAGCTCATACAGCTCCATCCAGCTCCATACAGCTCCATCCAGCTCCATACAGCTCCATCCAGCTCCATCCAGCTCCATACAGCTCCATCCAGCTCCATACAGCTCCACCAGCTCCATACAGCTCCATCCAGCTCCATACAGCTCCATACAGCTCCATCCAGCTCCATACAGCTCCATCCAGCTCCATACAGCTCCATCCAGCTCCATCCAGCTCCGTCCAGCTCCGTCCAGCTCCGTACAGCTCCGTACAGCTCCGTACAGCTCCATCCAGCTCCATCCAGCTCCATCCAGCTCCATCCAGCTCCATCCAGCTCCATCCAGCTCCATCCAGCTCCATCCAGCTCCATACAGCTCCATACAGCTCCATACAGCTCCATCCAGCTCCATCCAGCTCCACACAGCTCCATCCAGCTCCATACAGCTCCATCCAGCTCCATCCAGCTCCATCCAGCTCCGTACAGCTCCGTACAGCTCCGTACAGCTCCGTACAGCTCCATCCAGCTCCATCCAGCTCCATCCAGCTCCATACAGCTCCATCCAGCTCCATCCAGCTCCATCCAGCTCCGTACAGCTCCATACAGCTCCGTACAGCTCCAGACAGCTCCATCCAGCTCCATCCAGCTCCATCCAGCTCCATCCAGCTCCATACAGCTCCATACAGCTCCGTACAGCTCCATCCAGCTCCATCCAGCTCCATCCAGCTCCATACAGCTCCATACAGCTCCATACAGCTCCATACAGCTCCATACAGCTCCATCCAGCTCCACACAGCTCCAGGCCCTTTCACATGTGCTGCAGTATTGGGATTAATCTTATGGTGGAATGCAGCACTATTGATCTTTTAAGAGAAACGCAAAAACATAAATGCAACACCGTGTCAACATAACCATTTTACATGGGAAATATTTAGAATTCAATTTTAAACATAAAAAAACCTAACCAAATGATGCTTATTTTGTTTGTCCAGTTTGATCTGGCTGGAGTAACCACAGCTCACAATGTCTTCGACCCACGACATCAGTGACTCAGGATCTGTTGAGTTTTCAGCCTAAAAAAAGAGCATCATAATAATAATGGGTTCCATTTGTTTCATGTAAATGGGGGCAGAGTTTGAGGAAGAGGGGGACACAGAGGAGTAGAGGATCTGATGTAAGAGGTCAGGGGTTAACATATGAGGAGAGTAAAGGGTTTTCAAAGTGAGGAGCAGAACTTGATTCACTGGTAGGTGAGCAATGAAAACAGAATAGGTGCTTTTGTTTGAGAAAGATAATTTGTTATCTCACAAAGACACATTTCATAGTGTATAAGTAAAGCAGCAAAAGTTGAGATAGTTTCCGTGGAAACTGATTAAAGGCAAAATACAACTGAATCCTCACTGCCTGTTAAATCACTAAGTCTGATTCTACAACCACGGCTTTCAGAACCACCCTGTGTGTATAATGTTTTGCACAAAAATATTAAGGCAGTGACATTAACAAGAAAAATGAAATACTGACACAAAAGTTACCAAAAAACATTTGTGCAATAATGTGTCCTATAAAAAATGCATTTTCAATTCAATTCAATTCAATTTACTTTTGTAGCGCCCAAAATCACAACAACAGTTTCCTCTAAGGCCGTTCCAAGATTTGGATGAGTAAAACATACACACAGACATATGAAAACAGGAATAAACAACATTCATGTAAAGCAGCAAATGAAACATGGTCCAGTCATCCCCTGTCCTTAGACCCTCCTTCTCAGCAAGGAAAAACTCCAAAAAACCCAGAGTCCTGGGAAAAAGAAGAAACCTCGGGGAGAACTACAGTGAAGGAGAGATCCACTCCCATGGACGGACAGGCTATAGATGTCCAGGCCCGTGGGCCAGTTCAGTATGACCACAGCTACCCAGGTGGGGAAGGAGCCGGGGAGGAGCCAGGCGAGGAGGAGGAACCGGGCGAGGAGGAGGAGGAGGAGCCGGGCGAGGAGGAGGAGGAGCCGGGCGAGGAGGAGGAGGAGAGGGGTCCAGCTGCCATCAGGCGTCTGAAAGAGTTCCACTCCACAGGGGGAGTGGGACAGGGGACAACATGTGAATAGCAATGAACAAACTACAGATGAGAACATAGTGAGTGATGCTGATGAGGAAATAGGAGGAAACAGAGGACAGTGCTCAGGTTGCCACACTTCCCCCAGCTTGTTATCTCCTGCAGCAGCTTATCTTAGTGACATCAACTAAGTAACCTGGTCATAAGCTATTCCGAAGAGGAAGGTTTTAAGCCTGGTCTTAAATAAAGAGACTGTGGAGCCTGTTTAACACCAACAGGGAGTTGATTCCATAACACAGGAGCTTGGTAACTGAAGGCTCTCCCCCCCACTGTACTTTTAGACACTCTAGGAACCACTAATAATCCTGCATTCTGAGAGTGAAGTGCTCTATTTGGCTGATAGGGGACAATGGCATCCTGAAGATATGATGGGGCCATATTGTTTAAGGCTTTGTATGTCAGGAGGAGAACTTTGAATTTAATTCTAAACTCGACAGGAAGCCAGTGAAGTGATTTTAACACAGGACTGATGTGATCACGTCTTTTAGTTCCTGTTAGGACTCTGGCCGCTGCATTTTGGACCAACTGGAAGCTTCTTAAAGTACCTTTAGTGCAGACGGTGAGCAGAGAATTACAGTAATCTAGTCTGGATGTAACAAATGCATGGATAAGTTTTTCAGCATCATTTTAGGCAAAATATTTCTGATTTTAGTTATGTTTCGCAGGTGAAAATATGCAGTTTTACAAGCTTGGTTTATATGAGCTGTGAATGAGAGATTTTGGTCAAATACGACTCCAAGGTTTTTTACAGTAGAGCGAGAGGCTATACTCACATTGTCAAGTGAGATTATCTGGTCTGACAGAGAATCTCTCTGACCTTTAGGACCGACAACAATGACCTCTGTTTTTTCAGGGTTTAAGAGCAGGTAATTCAGGGTCATCCAGGTTTTGATGTCCTTCACACAGGCACTGAGCTTATCCATTTGATCTGATTTGGTTTCATTGATAAGTACAGCTGAGTGTCATCAGCATAGCAGTGGAAATTAATGCCATGTTTTCTGATAATGTTACCTAATGGCAACATATACAGAGTAAACAGGATTGGACCAAGCACAGATCCTTGTGGAACACCGCAAGCTACTTTAGAGCAGGGAGAGGTGCACTGGTTTACACTAACAAACTGGTACCTATCTGATAGAGAGGATTTAAACCATTTGAGGGCGGTCCCTCTGACACCTATGTCACATTCTAACCTCTGCAGTAGAATGTTGTGATCAATGGTGTCAAACGCTGCACTGAGGTCCAGTAGGACCAGGACTGAAGCCAGCCCGTTATCAGCAGCTAGTAGCAAATCATTTGTCACTTTAAGCAGAGCAGTTTCTGTGCTGTGGTGAGCTCTGAAACCAGACTGACATTTTTCATATAAATTATTGCCCTGCAGATGGTGACAAAGCTGTTTCACCACAACTCGTTCCAGAATCTTTGAGAGAAATGGAAGATTCGAGATAGGTCTGTAGTTGGCTAGTTCATCAGGATTTAAGCTAGGTTTTTTCAAAAGCGGTTTAATTACAGCATATTTAAAGGACTGAGGAACAAAGCCATTTTCTAATGACATATTTATTATGTTATGGATGGAACCTATTATTAGGTGGAGCTTCTTTGAGGAGTTTGACTGGAATAGGGTCGAGCAAACAAGTTGATGGTTTGGACGACATGATGACTGAGGTAATCTCCACCTCATCGACAGGAGTAAATTTGTCTAATTCTGTTAGAGGATTTATGTGGGATATTGGTGTTACAGACTGGATTTGCTGAATTTGCTCGGGGCTGATTTTTGGAGTGGCTTCGTTGATCTTGTCTCTAATGGTGTAATTTTGTAATCGAAGAATTCAAGAAAGTCACAACTGAACTTCGAGGGGAGAAGAGACTCAGGGGCAGTATGCGAGTTTGTCAGCCTGGCTACAGTGCTGAACAGAAATCTGGGGTTGCTTTTGTTTACTTCTATTAGGTTTGAATAGTATCTGGTTTGTGCTTTTGGCAGAGCGGCCTTATAAGAGAGCAGGCAGAGCTTCCATGCCTTCAGAGACTGCTCGGAGCGCGAGCGGCGCCAGAGCTTCTCTGTGCGTCTCACGTGTTGTTTGAGTGATCACAGTTCTGGAGTAAACCAAGGAGCCGGAGGTCTTGGTTTAATGCTTTTCTGTTTTAGCGGAGCTGCAACATCGAGAGCAGATTTTAAGGTGAGCATTGTCCTATCCACAAACTGATCCATGATAATTGGATTAAAGTTGTTCTCATTGTCACATATCATTTAATACTGGCTCCATTATTTCTTTGAACTCGGCTACCGATTTTTCTGATATTGTTCTTTTCATTATAGTTTTCTCCTGCAGAGCTGGATAGTCTTTTAGTACGAATTGAAAGGTAATTAAAAATGGTCAGAGAGTAAAGGGTTTTGAGGAATTACAATTAAATCATTAATCTCAATACCATAAGTTAGGACGAGATCAAGAGTGTGATTGTGACAGTGAGTCGGCTTGTTCACACTCTGGGTAAAACCGACCCCATCCAGGAGAGCACCAAAAGCACTGCTGAGGCTCACTGCTGTTATCAACATGAATGTTGAAATCTCCAACTATAACAATCCTTTCCCATTCCAAAACTAAACTTGAAATAAAGTCAGAAAACTCTGTCAGAAACTCGGCATATGGACCAGGAGGTCGGTAGATTGTTATGAATATAACAGCTTTTTGGTTTTTCCAGTTGGTGCACGTAATAGATGCGAGGCTTTCAAAGGAGCAGAATGTATAATTAGATTTGAGGCTGAGAATTAGGCTGGAGTGAGAAATGACGGCCACACCGCCACCTCCACCTGTGCTCCTGGCACTTTGAAAGTTCACGTGACTTGGAGGTGTAGATTCGTTTAGTCTAACATCATCATTTTCCTGAAGCCATGTTTCAGTTAGAGCTCGAAGATCAATATTAAAGTCGCCAATTAATTCATTTATTAAAAGAGATTTGGAGGAGAGGGACCTGATGTTTAGCAGTCCACATTTTACACACTTATCATTTTGTTTATTTGCGACGCATGTATTTATTTTTATTAAGTTAGGAGATCTGACGCCTTTCCTATCAGGGTTTAGCTGTGTTTTATTTGTGCTTTTTGTGCGTGGGACATACACAGCCTCAGCCAGTCTGGGAGAATTGTTCATGCAGGGTGGCTCAGAGGAGGCCCCTGTACGTGGGGCACACACAGTCTCAGCCTGTTTGGAGCTGTTCTCGCTGACAGAGCAGTGCCTCACTAGTCTACTCTGCTCCCTAGAGTCACTGACACTCCCTGAGCTATTCTTGCAAAGGTCCCAAAATGAGCATATTTTCCCAGTATGTTCCGCTGAAGTTGTTTTTCACAATGATTTTTTTTAATGTAATTTCCAGCAGTTGAACAAATTACTCTATTTATGTAACTTTTGTGTCAGTATCTCATTTTTCCTTCATTTGGTCATTTTAGAAAATTAAAAAAAAAAATATTCAGCCAAATCTAAGATGGGTCATCGGGTCATCGGGGAGATTCCTTGAAAACGGCTGATTTCATGTGGATGGACCCACTGGGAGTCTTGGTTCTATGAGGTTCTATGCCAAAGTTATAAGTGTTTTCATTTTGTATCACGGCAAACGTGTTTTTATTAATATGCATATTTTCATTTTCATTCATGTTCATTAATATGCATATTATATGCTAATTAGAAGTCTTAGAACTCAAAATCCAACTTGGTAAACAAAATATTCAGAATCATCACCATCAAATTATGTAAAAAATATGATTTACCAACTTCCTCAAATTTGCCCTCATTTAATAAGGGCCCAAGTGCACCGCACTCCCTAACCTGGCCTAGATTTTATTTTTTTATTATAAAGTAATTATTTTGTATTCGGCTTTACGTTTAATATTTTGGTTAAAATTGAACATGTATCTGCAGAGACATATTTTTTTCTACAGCTTCTACAGCGAGACACTGTGTTTGTGAAGTGGGCAGTTGACACAGCTCTGACCCAGTGTTCTGTCGAAATGAGTGACCTCATCAAAATGAGCTCCCTGCATCCTTAAATCAACAGTGACATCTATCGATTCATGCTCCCCTGTCGAAATAAGCTACCTTATGCTTTTCTGTTTGCAGTTGTATAGATCCAATAAAGTGAACCTCCCCAGTTTTATAACACATTTCTCTGAATTCGAGTCAGTGGGTTTGATGCTGTTTGCACACGGTGATCACACTTTATACCTTAGTTATGTCAAACTTCAACTCATTTATATGAATTTGCGTAGTTCATTCTGACAGTCGTATTCTGCTCAAATAAGGCTCCGACTAAAGGAGCACATAACGACAGGCCAGTGTAGCCATCGAATAATGCTCCCACTGTGGAATCACCATCATTTACTCATTTATATAAGTATGTGCAGAGGTAGCTCATTTCGACAGGTCTATGTCTTCTATGAAGATGAAGATGAGAGAAAGAAATGACTGGAAACATTGAAATCTTTATATTAAATATAATTAAATGTATAATATTTAACGCTAAATCATAGGCTACAAAATAAACAAAATAAAATATGATGTAGTGAAAATGGTGCAATAAAATTAAATGTTAAATTAAATTCAACTCAATTTTATTTCTATAGCCCAGAATCACAACAAGAGTTCCCCCAATGTGAAGAAGATGGAAACATAATCTAACACAGACATCAGCAAACACATTGTCCCATCCTCAGTCTCTCAGTTAACACATGATCCTTGGTGCCAGAGCAAAAAACCCACCGGCAGGTGCAGGATGGGAAAATTCTCTCCAGACACTGTCACCAACCAGCTGTCGCCATGTGGCACCTTCAGACCTGAGAACTTTGAGGAACCAGTCACTTTATAGAGAGCAGGGTTCAGACGGACAGGCAGACGTGTGGGGGACTGGACATCGGCTTATTTGGGTTGAGGGCTTCAGGCAGACAGGTGGAGGCTCCATCCAGACAGGTGGAGGCTCCATCCAGACAGCTGGGGGCTCCATCCAGGCCTCACCTGCCTGGATCCAAACTATTCTCTCATCAAACGTAGTCATTCTGCTGCAAATCTAACATAGGGACTACAGATGGAAATTAGTTGTGAAGCTAAAATCTGGTACTAGGCATATGTTCTTTTTTGATTAATGTTAATATACACGGTCCCTGTCAAATAAACTAAATAAAAAAAAATGCACAAGTTGTTGCTTATATGTTTAACTGGTCAAAACATACAATAAAACCAATACACATTTCAAATGCGACTTGTTGCTCCACTTCTGCCTCGGGAGCTCAGATCGACGGTGTTTAAACTGTACCAGTGCTTGGGGCTCGTGCTCATGCGCAGAAGTGTCGGGAGCTCAAATCAACAGGACACTGGTATAAAACTAAATGGTAAAAATAAATGACACGAGCTTAGACTAGAATTTTGTGTAATTGCATTCTGTGCATAATATTGTCCGAGAATCTTCAAAGTGTTGGCATCACTGTTGGGATCTGGATTTCAATTGCATTTGGATAAAAACATCCATTTATTTTCAGCAGCCGCCTGACCTCCCGTCACCCTGAATGTCACAGCAGCACAAAGCTGCGCTCACCAGAGCAGCGAGCAGTCCATTTTTTTCTTCCTACGTACAATCCGCTGGCTCATGTTGTGTCATAGGCTCATGGTGAGAAGCAGCTGTCGCATTTCTGAAAACGCACTTAAACCACATCCTCAGACAGACCCACGCTTCTGACGTCACTGCAGTTCAATGCAGCCGAGTTGAGCCCACACTTCTGACTCCGTTCATAGGAGTAAGATCTACCCAACATAAGGTAAAGGGTTTTATTAATTTCTTATTTGTAATGACTAATTTACTAATTTTTGTGTGTATGGTCAGTGGTGAAAGCTTTGAGAACACTTACAATAATTTTAGTAGCATAACTAAAGCATTCTTTCTTTCTTCTTTTTGGCTTTCTTTTTTCAGTGGGATATTTTGAAAAACCCTGTGAGACCTTAACCATGGCTGTAAGGCCTGGCATAGTGCTGCTAACTAACCTCTGTCTTTTAATTTACAGTGGTAAGTTTTCAAAGTTACTTTCTTTTTCAGTGCTGTAAAAAGTGACTCCAAAATCATCTGTGTCAAAACAAAACTAAACTAACAAAAAGGTCTAATACTGGTTATGAGGCGCAGCATCAAGACAAACCCTGATATTATACTCAGAACATTCCATATGGGTCCATCTCTGACCGTTCCCCTGTCCACACAACAGTGAAGTCCTCATGTCACCATCATATGAGGGGAAGTTTCACGACTTTATCAAGGACACCTCCCACTCAGTGCCTTTTGACATTTGGATAGTTCTGTCTGCCCGATGTCATCAGCTTAGAACACTCTTAAGGCCGCTACACACTACAGGATCTTCAGTCTTAAACTATTTTTACACGTGCGACAAAAAGCGCAAACACCACAGAGGAGAATCTCAGAAAAGAAGTGATAAAGTCCACAAGAAGTAGAGTCAGTATCTGTAATCTGCAGCTTCACCGCACACTGTCAGCACAAACACACAAGGAAACACTGTCCTTTTACTTTTAAAGAATGTTGGATTAATAGCACAGTTTTGTGGACTGGGGTCATTATTTGCGGAGGACAAGTTCTATGGATAATGTGGATGGGACGCTGCACTTTAAATGTACCACTTTACATTAAGTGAGTAATAAAGTCTTTATATTCGCTATAGTTTGTATCTTCCGTCTCTGTGTCCGTCGCTCCTCTGCCCCTGACGCTCTGTTTCCGTCACGATGGTTCTGATCTGACACTGACTCCACACACATGAGGAGCAGAGGCTTCAAAATCGCACCCGGAGACAAAAGGTCGGGTCACTCCTCCACGAACTTGGGGAGAAGAAATTGCAATTGAAATTCTCCTGTAGTGTGTGGCGGCCTTTAGTAAAATGGCGAGATTTGAATGGACAACATCACCACAGTCTGAATCCTGCACTGATCCGGGGGCGACAGTGGCTCACTTGGTACAGAGTTTGTCCACTGATCTGAAGGCGGTTTGAGTCCCGCTCTTGACATAAACATTATTGGTTGAGTGGTCAGATCTAGACTAGCCCAACCTGTGGGTCAGTCGTTGTTGTGTCCTTGGGCAAGACACTTAACCCACCTCACCCCCAGTGTCTGCGTACACTGGTGTGTGAGTGTGTGAGTGGTTCCTTGTTGTAAAGTGCCTTGAAAGGTAGAAAAGCACTGTAAAAATGTGACCATTTACTGATAGTGATCCTGCTCCTCTTCATCATTCTGAGGTGACTTGAATTATTTGTACAAAATGTCTAATCGATCATCACGACTTTCTGACAAGACTCATAAGGGCTGAACGATTTTGAAAAATATGTTGTTTGTATTTGCAGTTTTTTTATATGATTCTGTGCAAAGTTCACGTTCCTATTGAGAACTGACAAAAAAAACTGAATTATGAAGTGACTATAGAAATCACAAGTACTTAAGAATAGGGTTAGCAGTTTTTTCTATGCAGAAGAAGGCAGGATATGTTATTGCTGTGGGGGAAATAGTACTTCAGAAATGGCGATTTTGATTCTATTTTGGTCTGTGCACTATTTCAGTGTTGTATGGGTTTGGTTTTCTATTAAGCGATATGCTATTTTCTATTACAGAGAACAATATAAAGTCAATAAAATATACCTGATCATCAGCATCATCAGCACTACATTTTAGCATTTTAAAATCTTTTTTTTTACTACGTATGTGTGTCTGCTGCAGTTAAATCCTGTGCTGTGAGCTGCTCCACAGACTATCAGACGTTACTCAACTGTACCTGCAGTGGCCTGGAGCCACCAGAGACACTTCTGCTTCAAGTCCACTGCAGGTACTGTGTCTTCATGGATGGAAGTGAAGCTCAGTCACTGAAATGAATTAGACTTTTGCAAAACCAAACTTGTTTTGTTTGCATTTGCAGACATGATGAGCTCAGACTAAATGTTAACTGCACCGTGAACAAAGAGGAGCCGTTCTGTGTTATCTACCCTGACATCATGGAAGAGATCGCAGATGTGGAAACGGTGTGTAGTTCAAATGCTCTTCGTGCACAAGACCAGACCATGATTACCACAAACTCTTCTGACTGGAAACTGAGAAATGCAGGTGAGACATCATTTACACTCAGCAATTAGTCCAGTTTTTAAGCCCGAGCGCCAGAGGCTGGTGAAGGGCCTATTAGTATCACATAGTGATGCTCACAGGGGGCGGGAACTAAAATTATGCCACGTGACTCACCTGTAGTGACCAGGGACCCTCACCATGACATAGCAAAGCACCAGAGGTTTCCGAAAATGTAGTTTGTCGGCCAAAAAAGAGGAACATTGTTCTCTCTTCTTCTTCTTCTTCTTCTTCTTCTTCTTCTTCTTCTTCTTCTTCTTCTTCTCCTTCTCCTTCTCCTAACGCACTCACCTATTTTTCACCCAGTGAACAATGACGAAAAGTCATGAAATTTGGCCACGTAAGACTCCGGATTTCTTACTTTTGACTATTTCCATTTTCAATAAATAAATAAAATGACTCGTCAGCGCCCCCTAACGAGACAAAAATACATTACGGAATACGAATGTCAAAAAAAAATTTGCACGTAGAATCATGAAATTTAACACAGAAGTCGAACATGAGAAGACGAGTAAAAAATATTATTATGGCCACGCCCCCTGACACACCAGAAGGCGGCCATCTTGGATTAAAGATGAAACGCACTCCTCCGGAGGCGTCACCCAAACGGCCTCAGATTTGGTCCACATTATCTCCAGGGGCAGATCGTCAAAAAATATCCACAGCTCCTGAATCCGTCTGACGTCTCTGAGCAGTGAAGAGGAAAATAACAAACACAAGTTTTGGAAATTTACAAATTGCTCCTATTTGCTCAAACAAACTCTGATTTCAATTAAATTTGACACAGTTCTTAAACTCTCTGCCCTAAAGCGACTGAATGTGAAACAATTTAGTTTGGTGCATTAGCAGATTGTTACAGATTGAAATAAATCATGACCCCCCAAACACGTTCAGAAACTCACCAAACTAACACCAAAAGTTCAGAAATGATGAGACATTCGAGAAAATATAAGTTTTATGTGTGGGGATCAAAAAATGGAGATAATACGGCTCCTCGAATATTAGGCTCCGCCCACTCCTATGGGAACTGTCCCAGCTCAACTTTGTCATAGAGCCACGAAATTCAGTACACGCATTTGTCACCTGAAGACAAACAAAAAATATTATTATGGCCACGCCCCCTGGAATAGCGGAAGGCGGCCATCTTGGATTGAAATCTTCAAAATGCAGAGTCGCATTTTCACTCATGTTGTGTTTGAACGAACTCCTCTGAAGGTGCTTCACCCACAGGGCTGAAAATCACCTACATCATCTAGAGAAATGCGGCTTCAAACTTTACCTCAATTCTTTTGAAAACTGTCTCGGGTTATGTGCAGCGAAACCACAAAGTTCAATCAAAATTTAGACAATATTCAGTGTGAAGATTTGCTCCCGTTGGCACAGACTTAGTCCGATTGTGCTGAAATTTGAGTCACTGATGCTGATCTCGGCCTGAATATAAAACACTATAAAGCAAAAATTACACTATAGCGCCCCCTAGTGTAATGAAACACCAACATTATCGGATTTGTACCAAATTTGGGAATTAAATTTTATATATGAATATGAGCAAAAAAATACCTTACGGTCATGGTGAATTTTTCACTGTTGGCCACCAGGGGCGCAAAGACTCCTCAAATATCATTTAAAGGTGCACTATGTAATTTTTGTGATAGAGGATGTGTTGGTCTGGGAAATTTGAATCACTAATACGTGATCTCGGTCTGAATATAAGGGGTCACCAACCTGAGGGCTTCCTTAATATCATCAGATATTACAGGGCTTCAGCTGAATACAGATAATCCAAGACTAAAAATACACTGTTACACTGGATTATTCCAGTACATTCTATACCTGCATTAGTCACCATTTATTTACTTGATCACATTTGTCAAAGCGACATTTATTTTCTGCAAATTAATGAACGTGTCACAGATTCATGATTAATGTAGTAATTATGTTGTAATGTAGTATTTTACTTAAGAGTAGTTTTCTTCTCATTTTTGTTTTAAACAAACAAACACTTCATCCTGGAAACAGCAATAATCTGGTCACATGTTTAACAAAAACACTATTAAACTATGCTGCAGATAATGAGAATCTTGGCTCCATTTAGTTCTAGTTTGCTGTGTTCTGGTGTATAGTTGGACACTGCTGCTCTCAGTGACTCCTGCAAATGTGAATCAGTTCGTTGGAAAAGGCTGATTCACAGAGATAAGTGGATCCAAAAGGCCACCAGCCTTCAGCTGCTGTACAGACAGTTCTGTACTTCTCTGTGTCCACTAGGTTCCAAAAGTTTGGGTTACCCAGATGGGCTTTGGGGTGTAGGTCATTCTGAAAAGTCACTCTTTCCATTTCTACTTCCCTGCAACCAAGTTGAAGGCTGTACTTAGTTCCTCAGCTGTGTTGGTCATGTACACTGACACTAAAGGGATTTGAAATGAATGACACACACGGCTCCATTTGATCCAAATCACTCTTCTCAAGCTCTTGCATCAGTCTGTGAATCACTCTGCAGTATTTTTCTGCTCCTTATCAAACACCACAGATGCAGACGCATTGTCATTTAGAACTTTCTGCACTGAGGCAAAGTGCAGGACACTTTCTCTGTGTAAATGCCCAGAGTAAATGTGCCTGACTCACCTCGCACTGTAGGTGTGAAAGTTGTGTGTGTGAGTGTTGGTGGTGGTCGGAGGGACCGTTGGCGCCACTTGGCTTGGCAGCCGCGCCTCCGTCAGTCTGCCCCATGGCAACTGTGGCTACAACAGTAGTTTACCACCACCGGGTATGGAGTGAATGAAGAATGCTCTGTAAAATGCTGTGTAAAGCGCTTTGGGGACATGTGTCTGTGTAAAGCGCTATATAAATAAACCTTACCTTACCTTACCTCCAACTGGGACTTCTCAGTTTCGTACTGTAGCACAGGCAACAGAAGTTGTACATGTCATTATTTCTAAAGTGCTTTGTGGCCTCTGTGTTTTGTTATTGTTTATCTGATCAGCTGATCGCCCCGTCAGCTGAGGCACCTAATCATATATATCTGCGCACGTGTGAGCGCGCGCACGCCGCTGTGCCGCTGGCGCTTGGCCGGGACCTTGGACCTTAAACGGACTAATCGAAACGAACCGATGGGGACCGAGAAAAAAAAGGAGCTGAGGAGCAGAGAGTCCGGACCCAGCGCAGCGGGTGAGACTGGTGCAAATACTTCACCTTAACGCGCTGACGAGCTGCGCAGGTGAACGCCCTCCGCCGCTGAGAGAGATTTTTTGGGATTTACGTGACTTTTTTTGTGTCGATCTAGGACGGTTTCGAACTGTTTTAACAGGGCTTTGGATTAAAGTACAGAACCTGTGGATAAGTCGACCTGTTCTATTTTTAGAAACAGAACATTGGCGGGCGACTGAGACGGGCGACCGGGCGACCGGGGGCCCGCGGGCATAGGGTTGGTGACCTCTGCTGTAAAGCATATGAAAAGTGTGGTTGGGGTTTACTGTTATTAGGGTTAGTATGGGGCATGTCATTTGCTGGGGGCGGCGTTTGCACACTGCGATGTGCTGGGCACACTGCGGGGCATGGACTTTGTGCGTGTGGGGTAGGCTCACGCGAGGGCAGATCATTGCCACTTGCGGCTATATTTATTATTATTAGGCCCGAGCCCCTACAGGGCGTAGGGCCTATTGCGAAACCCCGCCACCCGGGGGAGCGTCAGCGCCACCTGGGGGAGTGTCGGGTCGGCCGAGTGCGAAGCGTGGCCCGCGAGGGCCGTTCGATGCCGCTTGCGGCTTTAATTAGTTCTCATTATTAGTAATGCTTTTCATGGTTTGTTTACTATTTATTATTTCCCTGAGCAGTCAGTATTGTGGAGTATAGTATATGTGTAGCGTACACGGTGAGGGGCCTTGTGGGGGATGAAGTGTTGGATTTTATCATTCAAACGTCACATTTTTGCATTTTGTTCCCATACAGTTCTGTTACACCTCTAAAATATATATGCTTACCTAAAACATTTGCACATGTGGAAAAAATATAAATAATGATTGTTTTATCAATTAACAAAATGCAGAGTTAGGAACAAAAGGAAAGTCATGAAGAACTCTCTTCAGCATGTGAGAAGCTCTGGAAGTGATGGTGCAGAAGTCTAACCTACTGGAGACAAACGCATAGATAATTTTTCTATCAAACTCTTCAAAGATTGAAGTGACATTTTAACTATGTGAGCGAGTGGTGAAAGTAACTGTGGAGCACAGACTTTAGAAATCTCGTGGGTAACACGTGGAGGCAGCATGTGGATGAACTCAGACTGGAGACGATCTCTAAGACAGTTTAGATCAGGGGTGTCAAACTCACTTTGGTCCGGGGGCCGTATGCAGCCTACTTTGATCCCAAAAGGGCCGGATCAGAAAACTCAGTCTTCAAGTTATTGTATTTTTCTCCGTGTCTCGTAGTGGTGTTTAAGATTATATTCCTCGAGCAACGCCACTTGTTCCAAACACACTGAGCACAGATTTCCCATTCACCTCTGTCAACAAATAAGAATTAGACTATTTTTCTTGGGAAATCCTGAACTCAGCATCTGCTTTTCTCATTTTTTGACATTTTGCTGATGAGGGTCACGGTCGACAGTCAGAACGATCGTCCTTTAAGAGCGTTTGGAAAGAGGAAAGTCTTCATTTGAGCTGCTCTGGTGGGAGTCGCAACGTACAGAAACGCCGGAGACGCTGCTATGCTAAACGGTGCAGAAAATTAACAGAAAAATCAGAAAATTTTAAGTATTTTAATAGAAAAATCAGCCGAGGGCCAGATTAAAGGTCTTGGAGGGCCGGATCTGGCCCCCAGGCCGCATGTTTGACACATGTGGTTTTGTCAGTTACAGGTGCAAAGTGACTCAGCTCTAAGTGTCTCTGTGGCTGCGCGATTATTATTTGCTATTGTTATTTATAGTTCCTGTAATTTCCAATAACGTCTGAAAAGTACCTCTCTCTTATTCGAGCCAAACTGTGGCTGTACATCTGCATCGCTTCTCTGTAAATCTCGTAATGAACCTGGAGGTTTGACTTTCGCCATTTCCGCTCGGCTCTTCTGAACTCCCTTTTCTGTTCAGAAATGATCAGACAGACCAACATTAACCACACTGACATTTGAAATATTTACACCCTTTGTAATGAGCAGGTCCAGAGTGCGCCCTCTGCTGGTGGGCCTTTGTAATGAGCAGGTCCAGAGTGCGCCCTCTGCTGGTGGACCTGCTGAGCTCTTTGGCATTATCCACATGTACATTAAAATCATCTTATTCTGTAGAGTCTGTAGAAGTTTGGATGTGGCCACGGCAAAGATGTATATGCAGCCTCGTGTCTGTCCTACTGCACCTGTCTGTGGTTGTGACTGTGAGGATAGAGATCTCAAGGGGCTCATCCTCCAAACAAATAAATTCAAATTCAAGTGTTCCACCAAACCGCAGCAAACTCTGCTCTTGCCTCTTTGTTTGTTGATGTTCCGCTTGGATGTTCTGGTTGGTGATGAGATGGGCTTGGTGAATTTCCTCTGGAAGGTCTTTCGATAAATTTGGTTTAGCTCTTTAGCATCTCAGAGGTCCATAGCGAGCCAACCTGTGATAGGTGTAAAGAGAGCAGTGCTATCGTCAAATTCTGTGCACAACAAACTCTCTGCATTGCTCCAAAACGTTTCAAAGGAGGAGGGAGTTAGACAGTAGTGAGCTTCATTCACGGTTGGTTGACACTTGTTTTGGTTGGTGATGAATTCAATTCAATTCAGTTTTATTTCTATCACAACAAGAGTTTCCCCCAGTGGGCTTCACAGTGAATAAACATGGACACATAATCTGACACAGACATCAACACACTGACACACACACATAGAGACAGTCAAACAGATAGAAAACGATCAGCAAACACATTTCCCCATCCTCAGTGTCTTGACGAACAACGATGACACAGGTATTTCTTCTGGGGAAAAAATAAAAAGTAATGTCAGTAAAATAAGACTTTTCTGTTGTCTTGCAGTAAAACCTTGGCCTCCATTCAATATTCAAGTGAATAATACCAAAGGGACGTACACCATCAGCTGGGACACCAAAAACCCAGAGTACTGTTTGGTGTATAAAGTCCGAATCAGGACTACGCTCGGACTACAGGAGTCAGAGATCGTTCTGGAGAGCAAAGAATCTGTTGTCCACTTGGAACAGTGGAGGCTGCCTCCAGGCGGTTACCATGGAGTGGACGTACAGGCCAAGTTATGCCCCTGGTTCCGATACCAGGGACCATGGAGTGAGTGGGGTCCCACCAGAGTCTGGAGCGATCAGGTTACAGGTACTGCTCCATCTGGTGCTTCTCATTAAATATACCACATTTCCTCCCCAACACTGGCCTGGATAAGAAGAAGGCAGATGGATGGATTTCTAAACAACTTTTTTTTTCTTTCCAGGAATTAAACTTTATTATTGGCTCATCCCAGTCGCCTTCTTAATATTGCTCCTGTCAGTGGGATTTCCAAAAGCTCTGTGAGTAATACTAATAATAATAATAATAATAATAATAATGTTACTTATTTAACAATATCATATAATATATTTTGCAAAAGAAACATGTGGGAAAGGCTGCTACACTTTAGTACAGTGGTCCCCAACCTTTCTGTCATTGTGGACCGGCAACACGGGGGGGGGGGGGGGGAGTGTGTGAAATACCCATCAGTATTCGGGGGTTCACATCTCCGAATTGTTGAGCAATACAGATCTACATTTTCGATATGCAGAAGCCTGTGCAAAGTTCTGTATTACAATGTGAGCAAACGAGTGAATAAATGTTCGGTATCGACACGCAGTCAGTGACTTGTCAAGGACCAGGGTTTTCAAGACAATAACTGGGGACAGAACAGTCACATAACGGGTGAAATAATGTGCTGTGACCCTGAGGTAGTTCTCATGACTGAGGGACGTCCAGTGATCTCCAGTTAGACTGTGTTTGTCGCTCCTGTTGTACCCGGGGCACTCGCTCTGGGGCTTTCGGGCCGTGCTCAGACCCGGGGCACTCGCTCTGGGACTTTCGGGCCGTGCTCAGACCCGGGGCACTCGCTCTGGGACTTTCGGGCCGTGCTCAGACCCGGGGCACTCGCTCTGGGACTTTCGGGCCGTGCTCAGACCCGGGGCACTCGCTCTGGGACTTTCGGGCCGTGCTCAGACCCGGGGCACTCGCTCTGGGGCTTTCGGGCCGTGCTCAGACCCGGGGCACTCGCTCTGGGACTTTCGGGCCGTGCTCAGACCCGGGGCACTCGCTCTGGGACTTTCGGGCCGTGCTCAGACCCGGGGCACTCGCTCTGGGACTTTCGGGCCGTGCTCAGACCCGGGGCACTCGCTCTGGGACTTTCGGGCCGTGCTCAGACCCGGGGCACTCGCTCTGGGGCTTTCGGGCCGTGCTCAGACTCGGTTGCCTGGAGTTCTGCGTTCGCACCTGTCGGGCTGTGTCCAGGGCTCCGTCGCACAGCGCTGTCTGCGGCCCCGCGGTGGAGCTGCAGTTTTGGCGGAGAGGGTGGGTCCGGCGGCAGGGGGTGTGTGTTGCGTGGTGGGGCGGGTGTGTATTGCGTGGTGGGGCGGGTGTGTGTTGCGTGGTGGGGCGGGTGTGGGTTCTGCTGCGCACTCCTCCGTGTGTTTGTGGATGTGGTGGTGGCGCAGGGGAGAGAAGCTGTCCGTGATTCTTGTTGCGGATTCTCCGTATGTTTTGAGGTGGACTTTGTTTCGTGTTTTCCTCGTGCGGAGGCATCGGTGCAGATGTGCCGCGCTTTGGCCCACCTCCTCCAAACGGGACTTCTCAGTTTCGTACAAATTGTTTTCCATCCTGTTTTCATCGAGATCGTGTAGTTTTTCTCATGTTACAGCCTTTTTAGGGAGTGTGATGGGTTTGAAAAGATTTTTCAAAATAAAAGATTGTTCAGACTCAGATAATAAATACAACGGAAATAATTAATTATTTTGTGGGCGGCCGGCGGCCCCGTAGCAATTGATCCACGGACCGGCACCGGTCCCCGGCCCGGGGGTTGGGGACCACTGCCTTAGTCCACAGTAGGCTCACCCCTTCAGTATTACATACATGCAAAAGCTCTGATTCCAAACAGCAGCAGATTAGATCATCAGAACTGCATGTATGAGAACAGGACTGTCAGCAGTAGGAACAGTTACAGTGACATATGAGGTATGAGTTTGTCTGAAAATAACATTTCCCTGGATGTTTCTTTTCATCTGGTAATGGTACTGAACTGAAACTTCTAACCCAATTCCCAATATCTGTTGTAGGTTTTGGCAGAAGAGGTTTCAGAGATTCACGTTCATCCCAAATCCTGGAGAATTTTTTAAGCCGCTGTACAACATTTACCAGGGCGATTTTAAGGTAAGACTGTAACAGAGCTGCAGCTGGTTTTTACTGTGTTCAAAACATGAAAAACACACCTAGTTTTCACACCAACAGTTTGGAGTGGACCTTAACTTAAGAGCTGCTTATACAGTAAATCCAGGTGCTGCAGCCACTTTAGGTGCTCTCACACTTCTGTTCATGAGCTCAGTTTATCCCACACCGTCCTCCTGCTTACAGCTCTGTTATATGTACTGGTGCCTTCAGCTACTGTTTGGTGGATGTGGAACTTTCCACCTTTGGCACAGTTGTGTTGGTGTTGGTTTGAGCTCATTACCACATGACTCCATTACCCCAGTGCTGTTAGTGCACATGCAGAACCTTCCTGGGACCTTTCAGCACTTGTTTCTAGTTGTTGCAAATTTGTAACATACCCAAATTTCTATTTTTTAAATTCATTTTTTTTCTTTTGCTATAGTGAAATTAATCATCTCTAAATTTAATTTACCATCTACTTAAAGGCAAAAACACAAAAAGTTGTTTATATACATCTATATAAATTTCAGCCATTAAGGGGTTAAAGAAGAAGAAAAAATCATGGCAGAACCCACTGCACATGGGGACTTTCCCTTTACACTCTGCACATGTGCATGAGTCAGTTCAGGGGCATCAGAGGAGGTGGAAAAAGCCCCTGTGACACTGTGACATTTGATGTGTAGATTACCTAATCTACATATGAGAGCAGGTCGTGTAAGGACTTGTGTGTGTTTTAATATCATTTACAGTTCAGCACTAATGAATATTTAAATATTCAGCCCGATCTTTAAGAGTCGTGTGAGTTGTGAGCAGAATTTGACAATATGGATCCAGTTTATGTTTGGTCAGTTGTGTGAAGTTTAGAAAAGGTCATTTAAAGACTGGAGAATTTCTCTTTTTCATCGTCACCTTAGTGGATGTACTTTACCAAACACAGACGGCTCATCTGACGGCTCTTCCTCTACTCGTTTGTCTGTACTCAGCTTCTGTATCTGCAGGCGTATGTGTGAGACTGAGTCTGTGCATGTGACTGTCTGTAAGATGTCTGAGGGTGGAGGGTGGTTGGGTCAAAGGGCTTATGTGTTTTTTAATGACTGTACATTTTTTGTATTCGAAGTGCTTAATAAATGAAGCATGATTATATTCATTTCATGTAACTTTGTGTTCAAATGAAAGACACACACATTAATCATCTTTTCTTTTGTTTAAGTAATAGCTGAGGGCTGTGTGGATTGTTGTTTCTGTGTGTGGCAGGCGTGGGTGAAGCCGGCATTCACTGAACACCACTCTCTGAAGATGGACATGGTGATGAACGTGAAGCTCGACCCACCGCCTCTGTCTCTGTACAAGTGCAGTCTGGGCCCCGGCTCCGTGCAGAGTCACGGGGATCTGTCTTTATCCACAGTTTGCAGCGCAGACCTTCTCTCCCACTGCTCGCTGAACTGTGATTATCCCCATGAGGCGAGCGGTGGGACGACTGTGGCAGACGGTGTTCTGGAGACAACGCCGCACTTAAATCTGAGCACCCTGAACGTTCTCCAGGATCTCGATGAGGGTTTGCCTGGAAGTGACTACCCACTGCTAGACCTCGACACCATAGACAGTGGTTTTGAAGAGTGCAGCAGCCCCTCAGCTGCAGGACACCTCTTCTACCCACACCCGCAGACGGCTTTAGGACCCAGTGCAGAGCAACTTTGTGATCTCGCTCACTCCAATTATGTGAAACAGTGGAGCCAGACATAAAGATGTGTTTCCTACTGTAAAAGCCCCAGTTATTCAGTAAATTAGGGGAAACTCAAACCACTAACAGGTTGTACCAACTGCTTTTGATCCTCCTCCTTTTTTCTGCATTTTGTTTAATTTTAACACCTCATTTAACAGACTGAAGTGGGTGTGAAACTGTGAATTACATCTGTCTGTCTCAGCCTGTGGTGCACTGTCACCTAGAAAATCTATTTCTGTGAAACTGCGTTCATCTTAGATCAAAACTAAGTGAAGCAGATGTTGTCATTATTATCAGAGTCATGGTCACATATAATGTATTTGAATAATCGTTTTCTCTTGTTAATGCTTATTGCTGCGCTGCCATTTGGCGACGTCACCGCTGAAAATGAGTGTCAATAAAAGATTAAAAAAAGGTGTGTTTCCGTTTCTCATTGAAGGTCCCTGTGGATTTGGCTCCTTCTGCTCCTGGGCAGATCCCAAATGCCATAGACCCGTCCACCCATTATTTTGTTACCTTTTCTTATGATATTGTTATTAATTTAATCCGCATCACATTACAAGTTCAGGACCAGATCACCTACTGTAACAGAATGAATATTCTATACCCCAGGCTGACACAGGAGAATCATGTCAATAAGACGCCTATGAGAAAATTCATGGAAAAGTTACAACATCAGGAGAATAATTAGTCCAAACTTTAATAGATTCTATTTATTTGGTTTATATACCAAATATCAGTGATCTTTTTATGTTATCTTTTAATAAGAGGTGTAAAAAGCGCTGTTGTATTCTCACATAGCACCACTAGATGGCGCCATTGAGTCCCAAAATGCCTCAGATCATGTAAATTCTATTTAAACCATACGGTCATAAAAATGAATGAAACTGTCCAAACATGGGCGACGTCTGCACCAGGAGTATGTGCTGTGTTCAAAGTTTCATTGCCTCAGACATTACACAGTAGAAACACCTGGATAAACGCTGCCTTATATAAGAATGAGGACAGAAGCTTTTTGGGTTATCGCAGCTTCACACACTGTATTTGAAGTTTTATATTGTTTTTATCCTTCTGAGACCCGCTCCATTCATTCATGTCCTTCAGTGGACACTGAGGTCTGTGTGTGGACCCCGGGGCTTCCTGCTCATGTGAGATTTGTTTGGCTGAGACTTTTGGAACTTTTGATCTAAAACGGTACAACACTGGTAACACTTTAGAATAACTACACCTTATTTACACTATATAATAAAGCATAAACCAAAACTCAATAATCTTAATTAATTAATAATCAACAGATACGTGATTAAGTGTCATTCAGGCTTAATAACCACTTAATTACTACCTTAATTAGCACTTAACTTGCACTTAATTAGCCTGTGCTGTAAATACTTACTCAAAATTATTTCATACTTAGTTACTCATGAACTAACCATGTGTGTGTGTTAGTAACGGCCTATTTAAGTACAAATTTGAAGCTATAAGAGACTGATTTACTAACACTGCAACACGAGAATAATTCAGGTCAATAATAGGTCAAGTCTTTTGGAGAGACTCATTATGCTTTATTAAGTATTTATTAAGTTAAGGCCAAATTCCAGAGTAGAATCAGAACAGAATTTTCACATTTAGACCTGTGATAATGATGAACTGACTGATTAAATGTCTGAATAACATTGTTCGTTAATGATTAATTCCACCAGTAGCTGATACTTTTTTGTAAATCCTTTTAAAGTGAAGATTATTTGTACTCAAAAAAGTATTTCTTAAGATACTAAACTATTGTAAAAGCCTGAGGGTCATAGCTGAGGTGCAGCCAACTCCACATTTATAAAACAAGAAACATGGATAGAAATGATCTGGGGGTGTGTTCGTTTTCTTAGACCATTTACAATCAAACAGTCAGAACTTCACTGTGCCAAACATGCTGTAAACATGTCATTCCCGGCGCTCAGGTGCAGAGCCGCTCCTGCACCAGCCCCGGACACAACGGGCCTGTGTTTGTCCCTTTAACCTGTACAGTCACTTCAGTGTGAGGAGTTCAGCACAAACTTCACATTATTCAACCACTGCTGTCCAAAGCAGGGCTCATTCTGCATCAGATCAGATATTTGAATGATTTTTACTTTTACATGTTGAACTTTACATAATGCACATTAAGCACACGTCATCACTAACTTTCATCTATGAGTGCAACTTCTCTTCTTCCTCCACTCACTGGTCCTGTCTGCTCGGCCTTTGAATCACTGTCTCTTATTTCTTGGCCATTCTTTTGTTGAGCTGAGTTCATTTTTCTTGATCCTCGACAAAACCTAAAAAACACAACAAATAACTATTTATCTAAGATATCAAAAAGCACAGATTTCCCTAAACTGACTTCTAACTATGTCATTCCATTGTATATTGGTTCATTAATGCGTGTTGGTGGAATCCTATATTACGTGTCTTTCAAGTTCAAACATTCCACCTACATCTTGTCCCCACCTTGTGGCGCTGACGCTCCCCCGGGTGGCGCTGATGAGCCTCTTGTCTCTGTGTGTTTGTGGCTTTGGCCTGAACTTGTCACTAAACATAAAGTCCAAACACACTGGAGATACTGATGTGTTAACATAGACAAACATGGGCATTTTGGGACATCGCCATGGCAACACCGTGCAAAATACAACTTTGGCCCCCCGGACTTTTTTGTTCGGACTGACCTGAAGAATCACTGTGCCAGATTTCATGTTCTTCAATGAAACTAGTAAGTCGTAAGTCAAATGTAAGAAATTGTTGAAATGTTTCCATGAGGATAACATGGAGGCTTTGGATGACGAGCGCATAAACCATCTCGTCGGGGTCGGCCATTGACTCCCATTGGTTTCCATTCATTTTAGCAGCTGTAAATATGGCCAAGGGACACAGCTTCATGTCAGGAGTGTGTTTAGGGGACAGGAGGCGCTTTGTTCTGCTTTTGTCAATGTTGAGAACAAATATGCATGGCCCATGCCGAAGGCCCGTAGGGGGCGATCGAGGGACAGCTGACAGTTGACAACGATGATGCCTGGGCATCGATGCGACAGCAATAGGCTCTACGCCCTGTAGGGGCTCGGGCCTAATAATAATGCATCAGTTTTATACAGTGTTTTCCTGGACACTCAAAGATGCTTTTACATTCACTCCAGACCCGGTGGTGCTGCTATTGTAGCCACAGCTGCCCTGGGGCAGACTGACGGAAGCGAAGCTCCAATCTGCACCTTCGGCCCCTCCCACCACCACCATCACTTACGCACACACCACTTTCATACCAGGCAATGTGGGGGAAGTGTCTTGCCTAAGGACACAACCACGACAGTTTTTACAACAGGCGCCCCCCTGTGGCACCTGGTGTTTCCAGCGGTTTTCCATCCAAGTACTAACCAGGTCCTGCTGAGCTTCTGAGATGTGAGGAGATCAGGAGGTCTGATCACCCACATGCAGAGCATACGGCTGTTTCCTGTTAAAGAAAGAATAAAGATTAGAAATGGGACATTTAAATAAATATGTTATACCGACATTTAAACTCATTGTGTCATGTGTCCAGAATCTGTCTGGTTCCCCCACACAGGAGGTGCAGGTACAGTAGTTCTGGTTTAATTCTGGTTTAGTCCTTGTTTAGACCTGGGTCACTCCAGGATTAGACCTGGTTTAGCTGTGGTTTAGACCTGGTTTAGACCTGGTTTAGACCTGGATTAGTCCTGGTTTAGTCTTGGTTTAGACCTAGTTTAGGCCTGGTTTAGGCCTGGTTTAGATCTGGTTTAGTCCTTCCTGGTTTAGTCCTGGTTTAGACCTGGTTTAGACCTGGTTTAGGCCTGGTTCAGTCCTGGTTTAGTCCTACTTTAGGCCTGGTTTAGTCCTGGTTTAGACCTGGTTTAGACCTTGTTTAATTCTGGTTTAGTCCTGGTTTAGACCTGGTTTAGTCCTAGTTTAGACCTGGTTTAGGCCTGGTTTAGGCCTGGGTCAGTCCTGGTATAGACCTGGTTTAGTCCTGGTTTAGACCTGGTTTAGGCCTGGTTTAGGCCTGGGTCAGTCCTGGTTTAGACCTGGTTTAGTCCTGGTTTAGACCTGGTTTAGCACTAGTTTAGACCTGGTTTAGAACTGGTTTAGTCCTGGTTTAGTCCTAGTTTAGTGCTGGTTTAGTCTTGGTTCAGTCCTGGTTTAGACCTGGTTTAGTCCTGGTTTAGACCTGGTTTAGACCTGGTTTAATCCCGGTTTAGTCCTGGTTTAGTCCTGGTTTAGACCTGGTTTAGACCTGGTTTAATACATTTTTAACATTTCTGTGGGTAAACTACAGAAAAGTTTTAAATTTGTTTCTCTAAATTGAATAATTTTTTCCCTGTTCACCTGTGACATTTGTGCCCACATGGCAGCGTGTGAACTCAGGCCTGGGCCACAGCTCTGTACAGTAAACAAAGAAAAGGGTTTTTAACCTCAAGCAAACGTCACTTTTTTCCATTCAGTTGTCAATTTCTGTAGAAAAAGTGATGTGTACAGAGTTTAACCACAGAAGATAAAGTTGCTCTGTGCAAATGGTTCTGATATAATCAGCACGAGTGCAGTCGACCTCAGTGCTCTGCTCTCAAGTGTTCAGTTCCTTCTGTCTTCTTGTTGCTTGGCATTTCTGAAGAAGAATGGGGTGTTCAGGGTTAGGAGGGGTGCTGCTCTACCTCATTACTGCCTCCACACCGTTCACAGGTAAATCACAAATATTTTATTTTGCTTTTGTGTCATTGTCGTTGCTGCCTGTGTTGCCTGACCTGTTCAGGCATCATCACCTATTATACAAATATTTAGCATTTATTTTTATTTTTACCAAAAGATATACATTACTATCATGCACTAGAAGGAGAAAAATTACAATGTTAATGTTATATATGTTATATTTATTATTTCAAACATAATCTATCAACTGCCGTCACAAAAACAGCTGTAATCCCGGAATAATCATTATGGCTCGTGCAGCGCACAGTGCAAACTTCTCACCTTTTGTCATTGAAAAAGGTCATTCACATGTATCATGCAAATCTGCCAACAATAAGAAAATCTAATTCATTAAAAACTGTATTTACTATAGGGGAGAGGGTGGAGGCAATAGTCCTGTTTGTATCAAACAGCTCCAAATGGAACAGGTTTCACTTGGGTCAGTGTGAGTCGGCTCCAGGCTGAGCTCCTGTGCTGGTCATTTATTCACTTACTTATGTTCATTTGTTCTGTTTGAGTGACATTCAGATTCAGATTCGGTAGATTGAATTAAACGCCCTGCAGCTGTTTTTTCCCAATGGATTTTAGGCAGCAGAGTGCAGCTGAAAGTGTTAAAAACTAAACTTACCAAAAGAATGAATTCTCACATATTTGTGAGTTCACAAACTTCTGAGACTGTATCTTGTTCAGTTCCGGCTGAAGCGATTGTATGTGATAGGCAGATCCTGCAAAGTGGAGAATGACCAATCAGAGGGTAGCTCTGTGGTTTGGGCAGAAGTCAGCGACAAACAAACCAAAGTAACCATGACAACACAACAGACCTACTTCAGCCTGTTTCAGCAGAAATACAGACGGTTTAGTTTGTTCATTTATGGAGGGGTAAGACAGTAGACTGTATATATGAATGGGCACTTCTGCTTGTCTGAGACAAGCACAATCAGCCGCACACCCGGGTTGTGTCTGTAGTGAGCGACTGCCAGTGGATCCAAAGCAGAAGCACCACAATCCGGGTCATGGCACCAAAAAGATGTAACCCTGGTGCATGGAGTCTGTCTATATGTGGTCCCAGTTGTCCCAGAACTCCCACTTTCTGGACCCAGTACATTTATTTGATGAGTTCCAATAGAGGTGACAGATGTTTTCAAAGTTGCTCGACTCACAGGACCGGAGGGCGGAGAAAAGAGCTAATTAATAATCTAATACAACATTTACTAATTATAATTACTAAATTGCTGCCCAAGAACAATATTAATAATAAAACAAAACATTTCACATATTCTCTAGTGCAACCAACAACGCACCAAAAGGTCATTATAATAGGCTTCCGCCCACAGTGCCGTATGCAACCCGGCTTCCCGCTGGGCCTGGTGACCAGTATCTTGTTTACAGAGGAAATGGTGAGGAGTGTATTAGATGATCATGTCAGAGAGACACAATGGTGCTTGACTATGTAGAGATTTGTATTCTAGGAGAAGGATTTTGAAATCACACCAAGACTGAACAGGAAGCCCGGGGAGGGGTTTAAGAACAGGGGTGATATGTTTGAATGTCCTAATATGAGTGAGAATTCTAGCAGCTTTATTTTAGGGTGGAATGTTTCCTGGTGGTTGGAGGGGTAGCTATTTTAGGAGGCCTGACTGATGCAGGAGACGAGGTGTGCTCAGGGGGGTGGAGGTACTGTGTTGCGGAGTGGTGACCCAGTACTGGTGGTTCACCTCTGGAGCCAGGGGGCGCTGAGAGCTGGAAAGCAACTGGGACTGGTATCGGGTAACAGCATAGAGTGTCTCGTCTTCTCCATGTCGAGGGAGGAGAGGACCATTTAGGATTAGGGGTGTAGAGGACAGCTGCCGGGAGTTTGGAAGCACAGGAGAAGGGTGGGGGTCTAAGAAGAGTCCCAGCAGCGGTGCGCCTGGGAACAGGAGCCTCAGAGCCAGAGGTTGGGGTGCACAGTGTACACTCTGGTCATGGGGGTGGGTCAGGGGGCTGATGGGGGCGTTTAGTCCAGCACAGTCACGAGGCACGGGCCTGTGACAGTGGTCCATAAGGAGAGCACTGGTTCTGGGAGCTCAGCAGGGCCACAGGCCACAGTGGAAAAAACTTCCCCCACATTACCTAGTATGAAAGTGGTGTGTGTGTGAGTGATGGTGGTGGTCGGAGGGGCCGATGGAGCAGATTGAAGCCTCACTTCTGTCAATCTGTCCCAGGGCAGCTGTGGCTACAGTAGTTTACACCACCGAGTGTGGAGAGAATGAAGAATGAACTGTAAAGTGCTTTGGGTGTCATGAAAGGTGCTGTATAAATGCATTGATTAATTAATTAATGAATAATGAATGAATGAATTATGAATGAATTAAAGTTAGTTAGACCCAATAGACCATGTGCTCTATAAAACACCTCATAAATGTTTGCACTTAGTAATACTTTTATAGGAAATCATTTAAGAAAATATATAAAATACAATAATGGAGGAATTAGATGTTTTTGTTGCATTGTCAGAGTAATATTCTAAAAGAGTAACACGTTTGTTCTTATGAGTGGTCCACAGAACATTTTCAGTAAAAAAAAAAAAAATGTGATTGCCAAAAATGTTCACAAGACCTTAAGTATAAATTTCATAAGATTGCTTCATGAATGAGGCCCATGTTCCAGCGCCACAGTCCACTTAAAATGTGTCTTTTCAGATGCTAAGTGCACCTGTCTGACTGATTACTTGGACTCTATTTCCTGTGAGCTGAACATCACTGGTACAGGAGATTCCAGCCCCTACACTCTGACCTTCAGTGGGTAAGACCTTCCAAATGCCTCTTTAATTTAAGGCTACCGTGTGATGTTGGCTGCAGGCCTGCGTGTACAGGGGTGCAAAAGGATGCACTGCTTATCCCACACTTTAAAAAGGTCTTCTCGTTTGATGTCATAAAATTCTCCAAGAAAGCCTTGACCAAGTCTAGCCCAATATCCAGAGATGGGTCTCCAGGAGCCTCCTGCTCTTCCTCCAGTCACTGAAGGATGGAACTGACAATAGTGTAAAATGTACCTCACCTTATATATCGTGGCACTTACAAAGGGTCTTTTTCATTTCAGTAACTGTCCAGGGTTCACATGTGAGTTGGTGCCGACCCGCGGTGAATACAGATGTGCTGGGAAAATCCCCTCCGATTGCTTGAACACTGAAGCTCTTCTCACCATTGATCTCCATCACAATTTGTCCAAAGTCCCAGTGCAGCCCAACTTTGAGCCTGCACAATGCAGTAAGTGACACACATGGATTCTTTTAGTCCATTTCACTGATATTTAATTGGTTGAAACAGTTACTCTGATCAGGTTCAAAATCACCTAAAAGTCGGATGTTACTTTTTATTGCAGCATTATTACTCTCCACTGATAACTATAAGAAGGGTTTGAATCGGGCCTGGGACAAATTGCTCATGACTCAAACATATCGTATTATATGGATGACATGTTCCCCTTCCCAGGCAGCTGCTCTAACCTTGTATAGTTGCACAGTCTGATATAAGATATAAGCACTGATGAAACATTAGTTGGTTTAGATATCGGCTGTAGTCAGCCCATAAAGCCTCATGTTTGAATTTGTATTTCTACAAAACGTTTTCAGTGTGTGCTCTGGTCTCACTTAATATCGGGTATCGGCAGGTACTTAAAGCCTTAGATGCATCCCTAGTTTACAACACATAAGCAGATAATTGTGCTTGTTTTTTGTCTGCAGTACAAACCCGTGCCCCATATGCCCCAGAACTGATGCAGACAGCAAATCTGTGGAACATCACTTGGACCACTAACTATGAGAACCATCTTTATCTGAATGGAGCGCTGGACTTTGAGCTGCTCCTTCAGACCACTTCTGAGGTGTGTTTCTCTGGCAAGTGCAAAGTAAACATATATATTCAGTGATTCACATCTTTTTTGTATGATATTAATATTGTTTTGACAGTCTTATCGTCGCAGGTCACGAACACCTTATCAATGTGTGGAAAAGTCCAGGCTCCAGTCCGGTTCATTGCAGTGTGTCCGCGTGCGCTCCAGGCCTTCGCCTGCAGACTACGGATGGGTGTGGAGTGAGTGGAGCCCTAAAACCTGCTGGAACCCTGGTAAATAGTAATATGTAAATAATAAGTCCAGGTTACATATTATGTATGAACCAATAAGTTTCATTAAATAGTATCTATAATATTTGTTCTAGAAGGTCGTACACCTGTGATTTGGAAATGTTTGGGAGCCCTGTGTGCCCTGCTCCTCGCTGTTCTTTCCATCTCCACAGTCAGGTGTGTTATTTAGGTCCAGATTTACTGTCAAAAGGGAACTGCCAATACTGACATGTTCTGCTCTAAAAAGGTACTACAAGAAGATGATGAAAGCTCACATACCATCACCTGCCCCCTTTTTCCACACTCTTTTTCATCAGTACGATGGCCATCTAAAGGCAAGTATTTATTGTGGCTTATGTTTTTTTCTTCTTTTTTTTTTAAGGGTGCATTTAAAGCTATATTGCGTAACTTGTCTGTGGAAGGGCATGCCACTTGCCTGTCTTTATTGAGATTGTGTAACTGGCTTTCTTGTACTGTTTACTAAATTGTATTGTTTTTAGATGCCAGGTATAAAGTAAATATTAAGCAGGATTGTAATATTTAATATGTGTTATTTGACTGTACCTTTCTCACATCTTGAATGTGTTTTGAGCTCATCTAGAAAAATAAAGTCATTAGTCACCAAACAAAGGCTCCAAGCCTTGGCCAGCCGCCTAAAGAGGTACACGAGAGAGATTTGGAGATACAAGATGGCGGCAGGTGGGACGGGAGCTGTCACTGCTCTCCTTCTGTATACTTTAACTGGTAATCTCAGTCCTCCTACAGTGGATTCCAACCTTTGTTGGAATCCACTGTTTATACTTAAGTATAAAGCCAAAACATCCATATTTCTACCACGAACTGCCGTGTAAACTGCTGCATTACTTCTATAATCATCCAAACAGTCGCGCTAATGCTGGGCCAAACATCGGCTACGGTCAACACCTCCTGGCCGTATTTGTCATATTTCCAACACTTTACACCCAATTGCCCTCCTGTGGGCTCACCACCCGCAGAGGGGTTCATAGGGGGGATCAGGTGCTATGAGGATTGGGCAGCAAACTGCCCCCGTGAACCAGCCGGATTAAGCGAGAGAAGATGGATGGATGGATACACCCAATCGAACAAGAACATTAATAAGGCAGCACGTCATCAATGGACTAATTCACTGATCATCGTGATTTGTTTGATGCTGTCTGGAGACATTCACCCCTGCCCCAGCCCGCAGCACGCCATCCCGCCAGAGACAGGTGACAAAAGTACCTCGGTGGAGCGCTTTACACCTTTCCTAGAGGTATGTCCAGAGCACTATGGGGTAATTAAGATAACACTAACCTGTCTTATCCGTCATCCTCGTATGATGCTGCGGATACCACCGGAGCGAGCCGTGCTAATGCTATACGGGGGTATGGGGACTGGTGGGGACTCGGGGTTCCTTTAGCGGGGCAGGTGTCTGCGAAACTATGGGGGAGCGCCTCATTACATTCCGAGAGGTATGTCCACTGCACAATGTGCTTCATGGTCCCCACGATGTCACTAACTCGTCTTCTCCATCGTCTTCGCCAATGTGATGCCTCCCATGCTACCGAAAAGAGCCGACGCTGAGCCGAGCCGACGCTGTGGATGTCGGGGACCCTTGCACCCAGGGTCTTCTCGCCGGGATAGGAGCCTGTGAAGCGCTACGTGCCCTCCGGGAGTGATTAGACCTTACTCTGGGCTTGAAAACTACAGTACAAAGTGAATCTAACCAGGGTTCACACACTGTTTTAACGCGTTTAACCGAATTAAAAACTAACCCATGCGCTTCTTCAATTCACGTGGCATCGAAAATTGTAAACAGGAAACAGACAAGGAAACAAACCAAGGCATACAGAAGAATCGGAAGTGGGAGTTCTTTCAGACTGTCAATCAGTCGCGCATTGTCTGGGGTCCTGAGGCTAAACCAAAGGGAATCCTGGGTGGCCATATAAACGTTAGAAGTGTACTATCCAAGAGTGAACACATACAACATCTACTGCTGGACTCCTAGATTTTCTTTGCATGTCTGAAACGTTTCTCAAAAGTAACTCTCCGTCTAAATATCTCTGGCTACAACATATATAGGAGAAATAGGGAAGGTCCCAAAAAGGGAGGGGGGTGATGGCTTATGTAAAAAATACTCTTAAATGCCAACAAATCCAATGGGCAAATGACCAGCTGTTAGAATGTTTAGGCCTCAAAATTTCGCTCTCTCAACAAATGTCTTTTATAATTATAATAATTCACAGGCCTCCATCTGGCGACATCAGCTTCTATGACAATTTCGAAAACCGACTAAAGCACTGTAATCTTGACAAGGAAATAATCACAAATTGATCTAATTTTTAGTAACAGGCCAGAGAGAACTGCAAAGTCATTGAATATGCTATCAGCTCTATCTGACCACAACCTCATCCTGTTAAATAGAAAAATGAGCAAAAAGCGCTTTAGTGCAAGCAAAACGGAGGAATTTGTGGCCATTCCTAAAAACAAATGTCAGGACTTTCTAGCTAAAGTTAGTGAAGTTTACTGGGACAACCTGATAACTATGGAGGATTGTGAACAAGAGTGTGAAAATCTTAAATCACTGGGAAAAATTATAAAAGAATTCTCACAGAAAATTAGACATAAGCAGAGAAAGAATGAAGTTCCATTGATAAATGATAACCTTAAAAAACTAATGAAAGAAAGAGACAGTGTTTTAAAGATTGCAAATAAAAGCGAGTCATCTCAGGACAGGGTTCGTTTTACAATGCTGAGAAATAAAGTGGTAAAGTCCTTCAGGAAAGCTAAAGCTGATGTCTTTATTCAATTCAATTCAATTCAATTTCCTTTATTGTCACATGTGCATATACATACAAAATATATATAGCACAGATGAAATTGCTGTCCTCTCCCACCTCAGTGCAAACATTAAAAACATTCCAATAAAAAAATTCAAGTATAAAACAAATGTGCAAACAACAAAAATGTGCAAACACTCAAAGTAAACAGACACAATAGACAAAACAATATTTACAGATAAAAAAGTGAAGTAGTGCAAAAATGTATGAATAACAGTCACTGATTGTCCATATAATGTAAAAAAGTGAGGTAGTGCATCAGAGTTCGCAGTGTTCTTAGTGGGTGACAGGGGGCCGAGGGGGGGGGGGGGGGGGGGGCCGAGGGGAAAAGTGGGGGTAGGGCAGGGAGAGAGTTAAGTCCTCTGACAGCCTGGTGGAAGAAACTGTCCCGGAGTCTGCTGGTTCTAGCCTGGAGGCTCCGCAGTCTCCTCCCTGATGGCAGCGGGCTGAAGAGGCTGTGAGATGGGTGGGTGGGGTCACCTGCAATCCTGATGGCTTTGCGGGTGAGACGGGAGTCATAAATGTCCTGTAGAGGGGGGAGAGGGACACCGATGATCCTCTCAGCTGCTCTGACGATGCGCTGCAGAGTCTTTTTGCAGGACACGGTGCAAGAGCCGTACCACACCGTGATGATATTAATTGAAAAGGCAAATGGAAATTGTAAAACAATATGGGACCAAATTTTTAAAAAAAAGATTGGTGATCGCCCAAAAACACAGAAAACAGTTGAAATAAAAATTCATCAAAACCTTGTAAGCAGCCCAGCAGAAGTGGCAGAAGCCTTTAACCATTATTTTATTGACTCTGTGGCCAGCATCGCAAATCATTTCTCACCTGAATGTACAAATACTTTTTCTGTAGATCAACATGTGCCTGTATTCAGTCTCATGAGTGTCTCCCACTATGATGTGCGCCGGACTATTAACTCACGTAAACCGTCTACATGCAAAGACATCTACAACATGGACTCAGTAATGCTAAAGGAGCTCGGCTCGTCACTCTTACAACACCATAACACAGATAATTAATCAGTCTATCTCACAGGGAGTATTTCCAAGCATGTGGAAATCTGCCACCGTCATCCCAATATTCAAAAATGGTGACCCTCGTTAGCCAACTACAGACCAATAAGTGTACTTCCCATAATGTCCAAAGTTGCTGAGAAACTAGTTGCAGAACAGATTATAAACCACCTTAACACCGCCCCATTCACACTACACCCAGTGCAGTTTGGATTTCGAACCAACCACTCAACTGAAACGGCCACTTGCTTCTTTACAGAAAATATCCGTCAATCACTGGACAAGGGCGGGGTCGCTGGCACTGTTTTCCTGGTTCTGAGAAAAGCATTTGACACAGTTAATCACAACATCCTGCTGAATAAGTTGCAACACTTCAATTTCTCTGCCAATACTGTAAAATGGATTCAGGCTTACCACTCTCAGTATGTTAGAATTCAGTCACATCTTTCCTCCGTCCGCTTAGTCTCTCCACTGGAGCCCCACAAGGGTCAATTTTAGGTCCAATATTATTTTCACTATACATCAATGATCTCCACATCTGCTTGTCCTAATGTCTTTGTCCAGATGTATGCTGATGACACAGTTCTCTATGTCCATGGGAAAAAACATCTCCACCATATCTGCCAAACTCACACAGGCCCTGGTTCATGTCACTAATTGGTTTCAGCACTCATGTCTACAGCTACACACATCCAAAACAGTCGCGATGTTCTTCACCAAATCTCACAACAGCTCCTCCATAAATCCGGATGTCCGTGTGTGCGGTGAACAGCTCCAGGTGCTTCCAGAGTACAAATACCTCGGTGTCACCCTTGATTCAAAACTCACTTTCAAATCCCACATAAAAATCATCAGTAACCGCATCAAATTTCATCTCAGCAACTTTCGACACATTTGACCTCAAATGTCCATACAGTCAGCCAAAATGTTCATGCATCCCATGATACTTTCCCATATCACTTACTGCCTCACTGTCTGGTCTCACTCATCCTCTACAGCTCTAAAACCCATCCACTCTCTTTATAAACGGACCATCAAAACTCTCCACCGGAAACCCCACTCTTATCCCCACTGTCCAATTCTCCAAAAACACAATCTACCGAACTGGGAAAACATGGTCAGATATGTTCATCTCTGCCACATATATAAAATCATTCATGGCTTGTCATCTCCTCCACTCACACAGTTTATGCACATCAGGACCTCTGACCACACAAGAACCAGAGGGGCATCGAGAGGGGACTGCATCATCCCCCTCACGAAAAGTCTCTTTGGCCAAACCACCTTCTGTGTGAAAGCTGCACATGACTGGAACACCACCTCCGCCACAATTAGAAGTCTCCCCACCTACACCTCATTGAAATTACAGTTAAAGAAATGGTTAATGGATAATCAGTCCTGTCACCACTGACATCCACCTCTCGATGCCCCTGTCTCCATCCGGCCTCTGTTTGAGTTTTGCTGTATGTCTGTGTGTGAGTGCAGACAACAGTGTGTTATGTCTGTGGCTGAAAATGAATGTATGTGGCTGAATGTGGTTTTATGACTATATGGATGGAGTTGTATGCGACTGTATGTAAGAATGATTTTAGAGGGTAAATAAGAGCCTTGTTTTTATTATATTGTATTTTATTTCCTGCAGGTTGACATTTTACACCTGTCCAGGGACTACAGATGAAAAATAGCCCTCGGGCTAATTCTGGCAAAATTACATGCAAATAAATAAATAAATAAATAAATAAATAAATAAATAAATAATGAGGCCAGATGAATAAACCACGTGTTCGTAGCACGAAAGTGTATGCTCATTGGTACTGAGAGACTGAGACTGAGAGGTACTGGAAAGACATATGGGAAAGGAAGGCATCACATAACACTGATGCACAGTGGCTCTGAGAGCAGACCACAGCAACCTCCCTGAGGCACTGTCCCCACTGCTGTTCTGCAGAGGTCTGAACCCCCTCAGCCAAATAATCGACCGCACTGGCTATGGATACGACTCAGAAACGGGGCCACCATCAGTCACCTCCTCTACATGGATGACATCAAGCTGTACGCTAAGAGCGAGCGAGACATCGACTCACTGATCCACACCACCAGGATCTACAGCACAGACATTGAAATGTCATTCATTGAATGTTTCAAACAGTACGAGGCTTTGTGTTCAACTCTTTTCAAAGCGTCACTTCAGTGAGGGTCTATACATCTGTACCAGCTGTTCCCATAGCCCTATATTACCACAGCTCATTGGGCCTCATTCATGAAGTGTTGTTACAGACAAATTCATAATTAAATGTCCTATATTACACAGAATGGATTCTTATGAGCTTTAAGCCATGTTATAAAGTTGTTACATCATCAAAAACCTTTAGCTGAGTTTTATTTCATTCACACGTGTTGTCTTTATTATGAGTCTGTCTACATCTCACAAACTCTAAATGCCCTGTTCCACATCGAGTGTCTGGAGTTTGAGAGAAGAAATCAGCCAAATTATGCAGAGTTTGTGTGTTAAACATATGTGAATGAAACAAAACACGTCTCTAGACATGTTTTTGATGAGGAACATTATAACAGAAAAAAGCATAATAGTGGCTGTAATGAACACCTTCATTCAGACATTTTTGGCATTCACACTTTTTTTTTTATTAACTGAAAAGAACAAATCCTACAAAAAGAAATTTGTCAGGTTTTGCACATTTTTATTAATAATGCTGCCAAAAAATAATTCCCGTATGACTGATCATTTATATATTTATTAAGTGGAATGTAAGGGAGCTGTCCAACATCTAAGTAATTCTGTTTTGTGATTTTTTAGGACTGGATCTCTGCTCATTGCAGGTTTGTGCTTGAGGAGAGACTGACCACTGACATTGTGATTATCGAGTTCATTCCGAAGAAGCCGGAGGAGCTCGAGGACATCCAAAGCACCTCAGTTCCCTTGGACGTCGTCCGGAATGACACCTCTTACGTGGGCTTAGCTGATCTGGAGTCTCCGTCACTTTTTACTGCCATGTGCCCAGGCTCCAGCACTTCCTACACCCAGCTCCCGGCTTTCTTATGGGGGGCAGAAGAGGCACTAAAGCCCTGTATAAAGGATAGTTACAACCCATGATTTCTACATAATGCTGACTCTTCTAAGCCAAATGGTCGTGCGTTAAGCTCATTTGTTATTTCAGACTCAAAAAAATAAATAAATAAAAGTTTTGGTTACTCATCCAACTTTTAGTAATTCTATAGGTGCACTGTGTAACTTTTTAGCAGGGAGTCACCTGCTCGTCTCTATGGAGATGTTATAGCTCTGCCTGGAATGTTCCTCAGTATGACATTAAACAGCTCTACCTTATGGTTTTATAGCTCAAAAATATGCAGAAAAACAGGGCTGGGTGGGTTAACTCTCACTCTCACAGATCTGACCTGTAACTTGATCTGATTTGGTCTCCGTGGAGATAGAAACGTGTAGGACCGTACTGTGAAATGTTCCAGTCAAATCAGTGACATCTCCATGGAGAAAAGCCTTTGACTGAACCCTCCACAAAGTTACACGATGCACTTTTAAGATATGATTTATTATTTTGTTTTTATGTCCATTTTCATGAGTCCATAAGTCGTGTGTGGGACAGTTCAGCATTACGTTTATTTTCTACATCTCCAAAGCTCAAAATGCTCCGTGACGTCATCAACTGGTATTTTTGGCCTTAACTGAACTTTTTTACTCTACAATACACTAGAATAACCTGAAGTAATTTTTTTTGTATATATTTTCGTTCAGACAAGATTGGCACAAAAAGTCTACAGCACCTCCTGCTGCACCGAGAACCTCAACATTCAAATAGCTTCAGAATTGGGCCATTCCGGGGATGTTTCTAGTGTAGGTTTCTGGTGTTTAAAACCACAGAAGAGCACATCCTGTACAACCCCCGATGATATCACCGAGGTTTTGAGTGAAGAACTCCTGAATATGCTGAATATGCAAGATTTGTGTTAAATGTGTGAATGAAACAAACACAACTCCAGGTGTGTTTTTGATGTGGAAACATTACAACCAATTGTGAGATATTTAAAAAGAAAAATGTAAATGAGTAATAAAGGCCCTATATACACCGCAAAAAGTCTTTCAGTCACAAGAAATAGATTTTATGAGTATCTTTGCTCATTTTGTCAGTTTCTTTAAAATGAAAAATAAAATAATTAAATGGAATTACAATCATAATTTTGAAATATTTATTTAAGTGTTCAGTTTGTTCAGGAAGGCTGCACAGTGCATTCGATCTGCTGTTTCTTTATAGCTTTTCATGGATGGATTGAGAGGGTCAGATGTGGGCAACAGATATGAAACAGAGGAAACCTCGCGGTCAAAACTTGTACAGATCGCCCAGTAGGTATTAAACAAGTGCAAATAAACGCTGTTTCCTCATCAAAAACATGCCCCAAAAGTTACAGGTTTCATTATTTTAGCTGTAAGATTTTGTCCAATACTCAGGCCACAACCCGACACCACCCACGCTCCCAAATATACAAAAGCAGGATACAAAACTACAGACAAGAACTGGGAAACAGCTGATGTGATGTGCAGTGTTCCTGTGATGTGCACTGATAGTGTTGTGGTCTGAAGGACGAGTGTGAAACAAAAGTGACAAACAAACAAAAACAGTAAAAAGTGACATGGTCTAAAAATGTGTTAGCAGTTAATGCCCCATAGAAGTAAAATGCCCCCTTTTTAAACTGTCAGAGGAATGCATGTTAATCCTCCTGTATGGAAATGATCTGGGCATTTTGGGTGGAATCTTCCATGTTGATGACGTAGGCAGAGGTTTTCTGTTTAAACTCACCTTTACCTCCTGTGTTTTTGTACATTTAGTTTCAGCCTTTCTTCACAAACTACTACTTGACTATTGTAAAACTAGAATAAATATTTACTTCAAGTCCTGTCTTATAAACCAAGAGATTGAATTTAAAAAAAATCATGAAAAACTCACATTTTAATGAACAAATATTATGCTCCTACAAAATACCAAATGTATGAATTGTGTAAAATACCTGTAATATTAGATCCTTTCATCTTAACTTCTCATCATTTATGCTCCAGAGCCCATTCTCCTCCCCTCAGAGCACTGACAGAAAATGACTCCTTTTGCTCTGGTTCCTTTAATGCAAATGAGCTCCTTCACAGACTGTTGCGCTACACCCCCGCAGCCATTGTTGTAGTCCACTACGCCCCCGCAGCCATTGTTGTAGTCCACTACGCCCCCGCAGCCATTGTTGTAGTCCACTACACCCCCGCAGCCATTGTTGTAGTCCACTACGCCCCCGCAGCCATTGTTGTAGTACACTACGCCCCCGCAGCCATTGTTGTAGTCCACTACGCCCCCGCAGCCATTGTTGTAGTCCACTACGCCCCCGCAGCCATTGTTGTAGTCCACTACGCCCCCGCAGCCATTGTTGTAGTACACTACGCCCCCGCAGCCATTGTTGTAGTCCACTACGCCCCCGCAGCCATTGTTGTAGTACACTACGCCCCCGCAGCCATTGTTGTAGTCCACTACGCCCCGCAGCCATTGCTGTAGTCCACTACGCCCCCGCAGCCATTGTTGTAGTACACTACGCCCCCGCAGCCATTGTTGTAGTCCACTACGCCCCCGCAGCCATTGCTGTAGTACACTACGCCCCCGCAGCCATTGTTGTAGTCCACTACACCCCCGCAGCCATTGTTGTAGTCCACTACACCCCCGCAGCCATTGTTGTAGTCCACTACTCCCCCGCAGCCATTGTTGTAGTCCACTACGCCCCCGCAGCCATTGTTGTAGTCCACTACGCCCCCGCAGCCATTGTTGTAGTCCACTACGCCCCCGCAGCCATTGTTGTAGTCCACTACACCCCCGCAGCCATTGTTGTAGTCCACTACTCCCCCGCAGCCATTGTTGTAGTCCACTACGCCCCCGCAGCCATTGTTGTAGTCCACTACACCCCTGCAGCCATTGTTGTAGTCCACTACATAACAGAACCGCGCGGTGTGGAAGTTTTCCTGACATTAGATAACTTTTTTCTACGGATCAAAAATGGCACAACCAGAAGAATTTACTGTCCAACTCTACATGTTTGAACCAGAATCTGACCCGGAGGACGAAGATGTCGAACAAGACGAACCTTTGGACTCTAGGGTTGGAATGAACGCTTCTCAGTGGTTAGTGGGTTCACTTGTAATTATACACTAACAAAGGTGCATTTCTTGTCAGCTCAAAATAAATTGTTTAGTTTTTATATGCTCAGGATTTGATATAGGCTGGTCCATATAATGCATGTTTTGTTGCTCATACTCTTTCAAGCCCATTTACATGCTTACACAGGCATGGCCATACCGGCTCGTCAAAGCCTGATCCCATCAGATCTCAGAAGCTCAGCAGGGCCTGGTTAGTACTTGGATGGGAGATTGAATTCCCAGAAAAAGACGGGCTCCCTAAACACCTCATGCACCAGCTGGAGAGACGACTGCCTCCCAGAGAGGACCTGATGCTGACGGTCACATGGAGGAGGTGGACCTGGTGGAGGTGGAGGTCCAGGCCCAGCAGAGGAAGCACCAGGGAGAGTTTACGAGGAGGACGAAGACGCCCCACAGTCAGGAGTCCAGTGCCCGACACAATGAGCCGCTCCTCTGCCCAAACTCAGAGTCACAGCCAGAGTTTTGTGTTCCTCCATCTTTATTTAAGTGTGTTTTTGTCCAGTTCTACTTTCTGTGACGGTAATTTCATATTTTTGGTAATAAAAGGCACAATATTTACAAATGTGGTCTTAATTTATTGTCTCTTCTCAGTGTAGAACTAAAAATAAACCTGTCAGGAGTTTTCACATGGCTGTAAACGAATATTAGTGGGAGTCAGTAATTAGTGGTAGTAATTCTGGTGTGCAGTTTTCTGGAGGGTCTGCACCTGCTTTTCTCCATGGGGATGTTAATACTTTGCCTGGAATGAACTCCCTCTTTATTGGTTAGTTGTGTGATTTTTTAAAAACTGCTCATTGGCAGTGCAATAAAACACTTTATTTTTCCACCACAATAGAAGGAACTCTGTCCTTTGAGATTCTAGACTTCTGTACTTTGCCCTGAAATATCTAAAAGGTAAATGCACAAATGTGGAACCTGTGTGTTTCTATTAGTGATACACCCAAGAACTGACTGGATTACAATCAGCAAAATATAACAAAATGTCATTTTAATAATATTTTTAGCTATATATGACCTACAGAAAGTTATGATTTGAAATCCAGCAACAGCTTAGGCTGGATTTATAATATATCTATATTAGTGGTGGGCATAGATACATTTTTATACATATCTCTACATCTATATCCACACTGGTTTTGCTCCTAACGCCCTTGTGGGAGTTTCGAACCCAGGTCCCCCATGGGAAAGTGCAGTGACTAACCCTGTGAGCTAACCAGCCACTTGGTGGCTCATCCCGGACGAGGTGCTGTGTTTTGAAGGGGCACAAAACACTTCCTGCCCCTAAACCCCCCAATAGCTTTAGGACACGTGGCCTGGTGATTAGCGCCAGGTGAGTGTGATTAAGTAGCACAGGTGTGTATAATTAGGTGCCCCGGTGCTCACAGGATCTGTGCAGAAGAGGAGAGCTCCACCGGGAGCTCCACCGGGAGCAGCGGATACGTGGATTTGTATGTGACAGCAGCGCTTTGGTTTTACGCTCTTCTAACGCGCATTTAGCCACAGCAACATGGACATGTGAAAGTTTATCACTGCAGCTCCAGAACAGCGAAACTCTGGGAAAGGCGCATATTTGGCCACAGCACGTGCAGCTCCATGCTACGCGGGACAACGGAGACGGTGCAGCGGCGGCGGGGCGACGGAGACGGTGCAGCGGCGGCGGGGCTACGGAGACGGCGCAGCGGCGGCGGGGCGACGGAGACGGTGCAGCGGCGGCGGGGCGACGGAGACGGTGCAGCGGCGGCGGGGCTACGGAGACTGTGCAGCGCGTCCAGATCACCGCGTCAGCATGTTGAACCAGGCGAAGAAGCCAACACCAGATAAGATTTACCAATATGGTTTTACCTGTTGCCTGACCAGCCGAGACCCAACCGTACAGACTTTTACTACTTTACTACTTTATAAAGCCTGTTACAGTCGAACCGGGTGTTTCTGAAGTCCCTCATACAGGTGGGATCATAACAAAGGGGAAATATCACTTGGGCTTTTGCCAACTGGATAAACTGAACTGAATTTCTTTGTGGTACAATAATCCATTTGGTGACATGTTTTTAGACTGTTTTGGCTGGTCACGCAACTTCACCCGTTGGTGAACTCGACCGATTATCACAACTTCACCCGTTGGTGAACTCGACCGATTATCGCAATGTTTGGTTTTTTTGTCGCAGTGTTGGTGAATAATGTTCGTGCTGCCGCGGCTTTTCGCTCTGCTTGGTTTTTTAATGCAATGTGGTTTTAATAACGCTTTGCTGGGCTTTCATATGGCATTTGTGGCAATGCTTTTGTTGAGAGGAAACGCTGTGTTTTCATAGTGTAGATGCGTCTAAATATAAGGGGAAAATGGGGGTTTAACATGTCGTGAAATTTTTCTGGAAAAAGGTAAGTGAACACTGAGAAATTTTCTGGAAAAAGGTAAGTGAACACTGAGAAATGAAACAGGCCAGAACCCGATACTCAGAAAAACGAGGCCCGGTAGAGTTCAATTTGTCAACTGGATAAAGAGTTTTTGGTAGATGTTTCACTGCTCATCCAGCTGTTTCTTCAGTTCTTGTCCACTTAACAAAGTGAATTCTACCCTTTGCCATTTTTAGCTGATGATTAAAGCCGTAAACAGGGAGGTCATTATAGTTCTATGGGTGAGGTAGGCAGGCTTTACGAATTTCTTGCGAGTCATTTTTCACCATTTTCAGTGCTCCAGGAGCAGGTGAGGCAGGCGCACTTAACGAATTTCTTAGTACTTGACGAATTTTTGCGTTTGACCCGTTCTTCAACCATTACCAGTGCTCCAGGAGCAGGTGAGGCAGGCGCATTTGACGAATTTCTTATGATCCGTTCTTCACCATTGCCAGTGCGCACTTGACTAATTTTTTTAGCACTTGACGAATTTCTTACGATGGAATTTTTTTGCATTTGACTCACCCCCTAACTCTGTACATTGAGCATACAGCCCGCAGCCATATAGTTCTATGCCCGCAGCCATATAGTTCTATGCCCGCAGCCATATAGTTCTATGCCCGCAGCCATATAGTTCTATGCCCGCAGCCATATAGTTCTATGCCCGCAATTTACCATAGAAGCACAAGCCATTTTTTGCTAAATCAAACTGCTCGTGTTCAGCTGACGAGGCATCCACAGCTTTCATAAAGGCCAAATTTTGTAGTGATTATAATGTATTTTTACAATAAGAACTTAAAAAAAAAAACATAAACAAAAAACTAATGGTCAAAGCACCTAAAAATCAGCTTTGTATTAGTTAGCCTAGCCCAGCGCTAGCTCTGCTCTAGCAGCGCTTTGACTGGTCAGAACTACGTTTCTGACGTCACACGTTGGGCTGAAGTAAAACATTTTTGGGGTCATGCGCCAAGGAGCACAGCCCATTTAAAACAATATGGCGCCATTTTGGATTCATCCAGATTTGATTATAGTTCTATGGGCCATTGGATTTTTAACCTTGCTGTGCTAACTAGTAGTGTACTGCTAAACGCTACTGGGACATTTAATTACTAACCATTTAGTTTTCAGGTTTTGGATGGAGTCTAACCTTTTTCTTTTTTTACAGGCAGCAGTTTTTTGTAATGTTTTTACATAAAAATTACATTAAAGTTAAAACATGTCTGCCATTATATTACTAACCCATACGTGTTTTTTTAGGCTGGCGTCTAACCTTTTTTTTTTTTTTTTTTTTTTACAGGAAGCAGTTTTACTATCACCATGTTGATTTTAAGCATTTATTGTTATAACATAAGCTAATGCTAAATCTACTTAAATTCATGTCTAGTTTACTGACTAACACATTTTCTGGTTTTAGGATGGCGTCTAACCTTTTTTACAGGCAGCAGTTTGTCATGTTTTTTTAAGCATTTACTCATAACTAAAGCGAAATCTGCTGAAATTCATGTCTAGTTTACTAACATACATTTTCTGGTTTTAGGATGGCGTCTAACCTTTTTTCTGTTTTTACAGGCAACAATTTTTTGCCATGTTTTAAGCATTTATTATCCATAACTAAAAGCTCAATCTCCTTCAGTTCATTTCTAGTTGATCATGTTTTAGCTTTAGCCGTGTTTAAATTAGCCAAATCTAAATCTACCTTATGTCTTGCAACTGTGAGGCATAAAGATCATCTGCGGCAACTGCAGCGGAGGATCTGTTAATTATTAGTTTATTATTTAAACACAGCTAAGACTAAAACATGTCTGTCATGTTACTGACGAGCCCTTAAACTTTAACATTGCTAAGATAAACTATGCTAGCTTTAGTTGTACTGCTAAGCTAAACACTACTGTGACATATAATTTACATGTGGTGGTGGGGAGGTGTCTAACCTCTTTTTACAGGGAGCAGTTTAATTATCAGCTACTTAAATTCATGGCTCGTTTATTTCAATATCGCTAAAGCTAAAACATTATGTTTGACACATGTTATTGACTAACCTGTAAATGTTCTGGTTTTAGGATGGAGTTTAACTTTTTTTTTTTTCAGGGAGCAGTTTTATTATCACCATGTTGATTTAAGCATTTATTGCCCATAAGCTAAATCTACTTGCATTCATTTATAGTTTATTTAAATACAGCTAACGCTAAAATATGTCTGCCATTATGTTGCTAACATTTTCTGGTTTTAGGATGGCGTCTAACCTTTTTTACAGGCAGCAGTTTTTATTATCACTGATTTTAAGCATTTATTGTGCCTAAAACAAGCTAAAACTAAATCTTAAATTCATGTCTAGTTTATTTTAATACAGCTAAAGCTAAAACATACTGCATATTCAAATTCATGTCTTGTTTACTGACTTAACACATTTTCCAGTTTTAGGATAGCGTTTAACTTTTTTTTTTTTTCAGGGAGCAGTTTTATTGCCATGTTGATTTAAGCATTTATTTCCCATTGTAAAGCCAAGTCTTAATGTCTTGCAACTATAGCAGATTTTAGATTATTATTTGAATACAGCTAAGGCTTAAACATGTTATGTTACTGACTAGCCTAGCATAGCTAAACTGTTGCCGCTAGTTGTGTACTGCTAAGCTAAACGCTACTGTGACATATAATTTACACGTGGTGGTGGGAGGTGTCTAACATTAACATGCTAATCCAACCTTTTACAGGTAGCACTGGGATATTTGGCCTAGTACAGAGTGTGGACTACTGAGAAATGAACGTTCACCTCTATTTGAAGTCCAAACGTCACCTCAAGAGATGAAGTAACTGAGAATTTATCAGAGGAAATGCCCAAAAATATGGAATGAATAAAGAAACTATATCATTTAAAATGGATGCACAAACTTAAATCACCCAAACACCTTTCATACCCAAATACATCAAAGTTAAAGAAAATGGAGCCCTGAGGAGCATCTATTAAAGTGCAAACGCTGAACAGTGACTAAACAATTACATTTTTGAAAAATGGATTTCACTGGACAACCTACAAACAAAACATGTCCTGGGACTGATCTGGAGGAAAGGAGTCTTACCTGGCACAAAGAGTTTGAATGTTGATCCTGGGATCCCAAAGGAAGGAAAGACAAAGGCTGGAGGCTGAGAGAATCGCACAAGATGGAGAAATGTTCAAACCTGAACATTTTAAATCAAGCTGATGTTTACTTTCCCTTGTGAGGGGAATTCACTCTTTGCATTTAAGCCATTTATCACCTTGACTTTTGGGCCACACACCAGCTGAGTGTAATGGTTCAAACCTTCTTCCTGCTGCTGGTTTCACAGGTTTTATTGGTCTGTCCCTGCAGACTTAAACTCTGTAGGTATTTGAGGTCTGTCCCTGCAGACTTAAACTCTGTAGGTATTTGAGGTCTGTCCCTGCAGACTTAAACTCGGTAGGTATTTGAGGTCTGTCCCTGCAGACTTAAACTCTGTAGGTATTTGAGGTCTGTCCGTGCAGACTTAAACTCTGTAGGTATTTGAGGTCTGTCCCTGCAGACTTAAACTCTGTAGGTATTTGAGGTCTGTCCATGCAGACTTAAACTCTGTAGGTATTTGAGGTCTGTCCCTGCAGACTTAAACTCTGTAGGTATTTGAGGTCTGTCCCTGCAGACTTAAACTCTGTAGGTATTTGAGGTCTGTCCCTGCAGACTTAAACTCTGTAGGTATTTGAGGTTCTCTGTGAACCTTGTGTCATCTCAAAACAAGCTCTGAATATGCCAACGATGCTTGTTCCTGTAAGGTTTTGGTTTTGGGCCTGAACTGGTGTGTGCCAGATTCTAAACATTGGCACAGTTTTGGATCTAAATGATCTAAATGTGAAACAGGTTTAAGCACTGATGTGTGATGGTCTCATGAGTCTGAGACAATAAAACCCCTGATTACAAACTAACATTTCCACAGGTTTAACTGTTTTTGTTTTTTACTTTTCTTAGTCAGTTCCAGGCCAAGACCCTGACCTCGACTTACTGAATGTGATGGGTTTGTATTTGATTTTGTCTGAACTGGTCTAACTTTGGGCCAGATTTGGACTGGTTTGAGTGTAATAACTCTGGTCTTAACCTTTACACGAGACTGAAAAACTGGTTATTCTAAACTAACACTTCCACAGGTTTAACTGATTTTTCTGTTCATTTAGCATCAAAACCAGGTCTGAACTTGACAATCTTGGGTTTTTAAATGTGTTTTGTATTTGGTTTGGTCTAAATGTGCCCGATTTGCACTGGTTTGAGTGTAATTGCTCTGGTCTTAACACTTCCACAGGTTTAACTGATTTTTCTGTTCATTTAGCATCAAAACCAGGTCTGAACTGACAATCTTAGGTTTTTAATGTGTTTTGTGTTTAGTTTGGTTTGAACTGGTATAAATGTGCCAGATTTGGACTGGTTTAGAGTGCGATGGCTCTGAACTGAGACACTGGTTATTCTAATCTCAAACTCTTCCTCAGGTTTGCATTGTTAATTGACCTTTAAACCATCTGTTAACATTTCTTTTTGAACACTGTGATTTAACACAAGGTTAAGTGTCTTACTAATGTTGTGGGTCATTGCTGCTGTTTTGTTTGTTTGTTGTTGATTCTGACTCTTCTGAAATCTCAATGTTTTACCTAAACTGTTAAACGAGTCTCCACAGGTCCCAGAGGCTGTTTGTGGTGAGTATCTGCACTTACTAACACACTAACCTTAAAAAACACGGGCGGTGGGTTAATCCAGCCACAGAGGGCGCTGTGCCCCTCTGTGCCAGTCCCCAGCCTGGACAAATGGAGAGGGACCTGCCGCCGCCTTTATCCTGATCCACACATGAGAAACCCTTTATTATTCGCCTGTGTACGTCTCTAAAGCTCAGTGCTCTGTTCACCTGCTGATGTCATGCAGTGGTGGTTTGAGAGTTAACTGCTACTTTTTTATCTTTAGTTTCGTGGAGATGGTGAAACTCCGCTCTCCGTCTCTTCAGAAACGACGATGCTTCAGGGCCGAAGAAGCCGCTGGACACCGACTAATGCTGAACTGGAGAAGATGGAAAAGCTTGAAGCACTTGTTGAACCTGCAGGTCGGGCTACTTTAAAAATAACAAATATTTAGAATTTATTTTATTTAAAAAAATGAAAACGTGATTTATTTTCTCTTTGATTGCTGGTAATTTATTGTGAAAAATTAATTTTGTTGTAGTTTTAACAGTTGTAGTGGTTATGAATTATGCAAAGGAGGAAAACCTACACAATAGTTTCTCTGGAGCTTAATCGTGTGCAGGCCTCTTTTTCATCATGCAGTATTGTTTACATTTTATTTCTTTGGCACTTTATGTACAGGACATAATGATTTTACTCTTTATATAATTATATTACTCTTATTATATTTATATATCTGTTATTAATGGCACTCTTTGGTTTTTCATGGCAGGTGTGTGGCTGAGCTTTCGGGTGGTGAACAGTGCATCTCCTGCACTGCGCCGTTTGTTCCTGGTGATGGAGACGACGGCCCAGACCATGTGCTCCGGTTTAAAGCAGCCTTCACGTCTGACCTGTCAAAGCGGAAGGAAAGCACCAGTGTCCAGTGGTCGAAAATGGCAACAGCTCTTCACCCCAGATTTAAGGACCTGAAAAGCCTCCTGAGATCTGAAAGAGGAAGTCTGGAAGCTTCAGGCTGTTTGCTTCTCACAGGGAAATGGACCCAGATCCACCTCAAAATAAAATAAACCTCCTGTTGGCTGATTCAGATGAAGTGAACCCAGAATCGGACATGACTGTGGCTCGGTGCAGAGGTGAGGACTGAACACACAGCAGCCGACCCGAGCTCGGCACCTGTGGCAAACAAATATCTGGCTCCACCTGCAGCAGCGGTGCCGTGTGAAAGACTTTTCTCACTCTGTTCATACACTGATGTTACATATTACTAAGTTCACTGCTGTTATTTCAAGCTAAGAAGTGTGTGTTTGTAATGTTGCCATTTTATTTTTTAATAAGCATAAGAGTGTAATCTGACTCAAAGTTCTGACTCTGCTCTGCACTTTTCTGAAAGAAAATAAACAAAAGGTCAAAAAGGAAATTCTTTTTGTGTTTGATTCTCAATTAAGAAACGGTGGTAATTGCTTTACATTATGGCTTTAAAACTGAAAATGCAAAATAACACAATTTTAAACATGCAATGCGATTATAAATATATAATTTTGATATGCAACTTTGTACTAATAACTGGATAATGGTTTAAATTAGGGCTGTCAAACGATTAATTTGGTTTGGACTGGATCAGCCCTGGTTTGAATCCTACTTGTCCCACAGACAACAGTGTGTTTCCCTGTCTGGTTTTAAATCTTCCTTCACTGTCCAACGGGGTCCCCCAAGGTAGCATTTTAGGGCCTATTTTAGTGTTTTTATTAATGATTTCCCGGAAATGTGTCCAAATGTCAATGTCCAGCTGTATGCTGACGATGCTGTAAATCTCAGTCAGAGGCACCAAGTTCTGGAACTCTCCCAGTATCAATAAGAGAGACTCCAACACCGGCCACTTTCAAATCACACTTGAAACAGTGGCTAAAGGAAAACCAGACTTGTGGACACTTCTAAATTTTTTAATGTTGTAATGTTGCTGTTCCTATCACCTGTCATTGTTAGGCCCGAGCCCCGACAGGGCGTAGGGCCTATTGCTTTCACAATAGCCGAAGCCCATTCACTCAATGTTGACAAAAGTAGCGCGAAGCGCCTCCTGTCCCCCAAAGACACTCCTGACATCAAGCTGTATCCAAGCCCCCATGCCGAAGACATGGGCCATATTTATAGCTGCTAAAATGAATAAAAAAGTGGCGCGACAGCGCCACCTGCAAAAGTCAAAATACATTGCGCCTATGGGAGACGTCCCGACGTAAAGTTTGTCGTACAGTCACAAAATTCGGTACAGACATTCCTCATGTCAAGACAGAAAAAAAAATATTATTATGGCCACGCCCTCTAATAAACCAGAAGGCGGCCATCTTGGATTGAAATAAAAAAGTTGCTGAGTCAGCATTTTTGCTCATGACGCATTTGAACGAACTCCTCTGAAGGCGCTTCGCCCACAGGGGTGAAAATCGTCGTACATCAACTAGAGAAGTCGGGCATCAAACGATAGCTGAATTTTTTAAATAACTGTCACGGTTTACGTGCGGCGAATCTGCAAAATTTGTTCAGATTTTTTGCAATTTTCCAATGTCTAAATTTGCTCCCGTTCGGCCATACAAAGTCCGATTCGGCTCAAATTTCAATCACTTGTAAAACTTTCATGCCAAAGCTGACTAATTGTGACACGAGCAAAAATGGTGTGATAGCGCCCCCTGCAGGAATGAATTAAATTTTGCATGGATGGTCAAAATTTTAGTTTTTCTAAAATGTACCAAATTTTGTACAAAATTATTCTGGGCCATCTCAATCAAAAAAGCTAATGTAAACCATATGGTATTTTTAACCATGTTGCCATGGTGATGTGTGAAAGCTCCAATGTTATCCTAAAGGGAAATATCAGATAAATTCCCATTCATGGCTCAATGACTCTTCCTGTCATCCCGATCAAAAAAGTCAATGGCAACCATATGTAATATTTCACTGGGTTGCCATGGTGATGTGCCAAAGCCTCCATGTTATCCTAATGGGAAAATTTCTACAATTTCTTACATTTCAAAGTGATATAACGGCTTAATAGCGCCGGGTCGGCTGAGTCCGACTCGCAGTGAGGGCCGTTCGATGCCGCTTGCGGCTTTAATTAAACTTGTATTTCCTTTTTAGCAGATTTCCTCTGAAATTCTGTGATGTAACAGATCGAGAAAATGTAACAGACTGCAGGAAATGAAAACACGTGTCTGGACCGGAACTGAAAGATGTCTCAAAGATATAAAGATATGTTTGCAACTACTGTATTTTTATGAGTCAGTCCACACCACATATACCCAGGAAACACTACCAAAGAGCTAAAAAAGTTGATTTAGCATAATATGTGTTCTTTAATGTTTGTTACGCACTTATTTAAACCTTCAGTCATTTTTTCTTTCTAGCTTTTCATGGATGGATTGAGAGGGTCAGATGTGGGTAGATCGCCCAATAGGTATTAAACAAGTACAAATAAACGCTGTTTCCTCATCAAAAACATGCCCCAAAAGTTACAGGTTTCATTGTTTTAGCTGTAAGATTTTGTCCAATACTCAGGCCACAAGCCGACACCACCCGTGCTCCCAAATATACAAAAGCAGGATACAAAACTACAGACAACAACTGGGAAACAGCTGATGTGATGTGCAGTGTTCCTGTGAGCGGGATGTTCTCTGTGCTCTGAAGGACGAGTGTGAAACAAAAGTGACAAACAAACAAAAACAGTAAAAAGTGACATGGTCTAAAAATGTGTTAGCAGTTAATGCCCCATAGAAGTAAAATGCCCCCTTTTTAAACTGTCAGAGAGATGCATGTTAATCCTCCTGTATGGAAATGATCTGGGCATTTTGGGTGGAATCTTCCATGTTGATGACACAGGTGGAGGTTTTCTGTTTAAACTCACCTTTACCTCCTGTGTTTTTGTACATTTAGTTTCAACCTTCACAAACTACTACTTGACTATTGTAAAACTATAATAAATATTTACTTCAAGTCCTGTCTTATAAACCAAGAGATTGAATAAAAAAAAATCATGAAAAACTCACATTTTAATGAACAAATATTATGCTCCTACAAAATACCAAATGTATGAATTGTGTAAAATACCTGTAATATTAGATCCTCTCATCTTAACTTCTCATCATTTATGCTCCAGAGCCCATTCTCCTCCCCTCTGTCAGATAGTGAGGCTGCTAACGTCTAGAATTGTTCAATTTAGTGATAGAAGCATGAAAATGTGCAGAAATACTGTTTAGCAAAGTAGTAACAATATTTGATATGGATCCAGACACAAATCAGTTCCAGGGGGGAGTTATGGGCACAGCCTTATTTGGTCAACATGGAAACGAGGCTGATAAGAAAATGGTCTGTAAAGGGGTCGACAATTAGTCTTATCAACTATATATCACTATAGCAACGCTATATACACTACTCACTGTTAGTCGGCACTCACAAATCGAGGAGGAGGAGAGGAGAGGTGAAGTGGAGGTGGGGTGGTGTGGGGAGGGGAGAGGAGAGGAGGAGGGGAGGAGAGCTCCCCTCCCCCCTCCCCTCCCCTCTCCCCTCGCCTCTCCCCTCTCCTCTCCTCGCCCCTCTCCTCTCCCCTCTCCTCTCCTCTCCCCTCTCCTCTCCTCTCCTCTCCCCTCTCCTCTCCCCTCTCCTCTCCCCTCTCCCCTCTCCTCTCCCCACTCTCCTCTCCACCCTCCTCTCCCCTCTCCTCTCCTCTCCCTCTCCTCTCCTCTCCCCTCTCCTCTCCTCCCTCTCCTCTCCTCTCCCCTCCCCTCCTCTCTCCTCTCTCCTCTCTCCTCTCTCCTCCTCTCCTCTCTCTCTCTCTCTCCTCTCCTCTCCTCTCCCCTCTCCTCTCCTCTCCTCTCCCTCCCCTCTCCTCTCCTCTCTCCTCTCCTCTCCCTCCCTCTCCTCTCCTCTCCTCCTCCCCTCTCCTCTCCTCTCTCCTCTCCTCTCCCCTCCCTCTCTCTCTCTCTCTCCTCCTCTCTCCTCTCTCCCTCTCTCCTCCTCTCCTCTCCCTCACTCCTCTCTCCTCTCCTCTCTCCTCTCCTCTCCCTCCTCTCCTCTCTCCTCTCCCTTCATCCCTCTCTCCTCTCCTCTCCTCTCTCCTCTCCTCTCCCTCCCTCTCCTCTCCTCTCCCCTCCTCTCTCCTCTCTCTCTCTCTCTCTCTCCTCCTCTCCTCTCTCCTCTCCTCTCCCTCTCCCTCTCCTCTCCTCTCCCCTCTCCTCTCCTCTCCTCTCTCCTCTCCTCTCTCCTCTCCTCTCCTCCCCTCTCCTCTCCTCTCCTCTCCTCTCCCCTCTCCTCTCCCCTCCCCTCCCCTCTCCTCTCCTCCTCCTCTTCTCCTCTCCTCCTCCTTTCCTCCTCCTCCTCTTCTCCTCTCCTCCTCCTCCTCTTCTCCTCCTCCCCTCCTCTTCTCGTCCTCTTCTCTTTTTCTCCTCCTCTTCTCGTCCTCCTCTTCTCTTCTCCTCCTCCTCTTCTCCTCTTCTTGTCCTCTCCTCCTCCTCTTCTCCTCCTCCTCTTCTCTTCTTCTCCGCCTCTTCCTCCTCTATTCCTCTTCTCGTCCTCTTCTCCTCCTCTTCTCCTCCTCTCCTCCTCCTCTTCTCCTCTTCTCGTCCTCTTCTCCTCCTCTTCTCCTCCTCCTCTTCTCCTCTTCTCCTCCTCCTCTCCTCCTCCTCCTCCTCTCCTCCTCTTCTCCTCCTCCTCTCCTCTCCCTAAGAGCACTGACAGAAAATGACTCATTTTGCTCTGGTTCCTTTAATGCAAATGAGCTCCTTCACAGCCCCGCCCCCTCCCGGCACCTAAACGTGTGTCTGGACCGGAACTGAAAGATGTCTAAAAGATCTAAAGATCTCTTTGCAACTACTGTATGGTTGAAACTGAGTTTTTATGAGTCAGTACACACCATATATACCCAGGAAGAGCTAAAAAAAAGTTGATTTAGCATAATATGTGTTCTTTAATGTTTGTTATGCACTTATTTAAACCTTCAGTAATTTTTTTTTGTTTTGTTTCTTTTTTGTAATAAGTTTTGTAATTTATTTATTTTTTGCTTAACTCCTTTTTTATGGTTTATTTTTGCATGGATAAATATGACAGCCCGACCTCGCCCTGAGTGCGGGTTCAGGTTAGCATTAGCCGTTTGCCTTTTGTTTAGACCTTTTCTTTTTTAACTTTTCCTTTCGGTTCAGGTTTGTTGGGCTTTTTGTCTTCAGTTACTGGTGCCGGCACCGGCTTCTACGGCCCTGTACGGGGTTGGCCCGGTGTCGCACCTTTTTGTTCTGTTCGGTTGGCTCATCAGGTCCACCTTTCTGTTTATTACATTTTCATTATTTTTTTCTGTACGGGAGGGTTTACAAATTACAGTTAAAAAGGATGAACAAATGAGAAAACAAGATCAAAATAAAGCTAATTTAAAGCTAACCCTTGACTCCTGTGTCCTTTTAAATAAGTTAGTGCTTTGGGTCGTAACAGTGTTATCTGTGAGGGAGCTGTTCATCAGCACTCACCTGTTGTTCTTCCATCTTCAGTCAGTGCTTTATTGCTAGAGTGTTAAAAAAAAGAGTAAGAAAGAATTGGGGAAAGTACTACTCATGTCAGAGTAGCTGCAAGAAACATCACGTTGTCGACATAAAGCTTCTCAAGTGCTGTTATTTCAGTAAAAATATTCAGTAGGAGTGTGCTGCTGGACTCAAATGTAACCGGATAAGTGCAACTGAGTACTCCCCACCTCTGATTACAGTTCATTGTTTGTTATGAGCGCTTTGTGTTGTATTTTTGTATGAAAAGCACTCACAAAACTCCTATCGTCACAAAGTTTGTTGCTGTTAGAACCATAGATCAGACACTCCTCATGTGTTTGCCTGAATATGGCTGCAGCAGGCGGGATCTTTGGCTCCATAGTCATGAGCAGGGTGTGTGTCATGTGATGGGCTTGACTCTGACTCACTTCTCTTCCTATTCTTCCCCTGCACACGGTAAGTGCTGCTGATCTCTCCAATCTCTCCAAATCTCTAATCACTACAGATGTTTTTTTTTTTGTTTTTTTTTTAAAATAACCAAACCTCACTAACCTCTTCAAATCCGCATCCTCCGAATAATTTAATATTGTTTAATTAGTTCCGGTCAATAATCCTGCTTGGCTTGATCTGATTTAAAACGAGCAGATTTCATATATCACCTCTTTATTCATTTATTTCTGTTCCTTAAACCCCTCCCACTTTAAAGCTCTTATATGACACATTACACTTCAAATGGACTCTTATGAGCTTTAAACCGAGTTACAATGATGTTCCCTCATCCAAAACATACCTGAAGTTGTCTGTTGTTTTATTTGCACATGTTTGAGTAAACCTTCACTGTCTGTCGTCTTCTCTAAAGCTCAAAATGCTCTGTTCCACCTTGTGATGTCATGAAGAGGTAGTTTACAAGTTAACCACCACCTTTTAGCTTTAGCTCAGTGGCAATTCCTGGGCTGAAATCATCCAAATGATTCTAATGGAGTTTAAAAACATAGTGGAGCACTTTCTGTATTATAGACATCACAAGGTGGGACAGTGTTTTATGTTTGAGAGAAAAACTCTGCTGAGTTTGTGTGTTAAACATGTAAAACGTGTGAATGAAACGAAGCCCAAGTGCAGGTGTTTGGGATGAGGAAAGTGCTTTATGACAGATCAGATTAGGACTGTTCTAATCTGCTCGAGTCGTGTTGCTGTTTCAAGTGTCCGTAGCACAAAGCATTTACTACTGGATCTGCTTCCTATTATGACTTGTCACATTTCCTCCATGTCAGTGAATTTCTTCTACATTCATCAGTTGTTTTGTTATCAACAGTAACACTATGAACAGAAGTAGTTTTGAGACAAAAAGTGCTATTTTGTTTCTTTATTCTTTTTAGGCCTATTAACGTTCAATGGTTTTGACCATTTCAAGGCACATACTACACTACTATACTACACAGCTGTTCTGCTGGAAAGCAATAACATTTCTATGAAAATGCATAGGATTGCTTTGGAATGTTCCACAGTATCTTATTTTTTCAGATTTTTTCAGTTTCTATTGATACATTACAACTGATATCAACATTTCCAGGGGGTGTGATGCTAATTTGAGGCTCTGTTGTGTGTCAGATGTTCTGAACACTATTCTGACCATAAAAAACTGACCCAGCTGAGCTCAGGTGAACTCTCCAGGTTACAGTCACACGCATCAGTTTGTCACTCACCCAGAATCATGAACCTGCAGACTGATCACAGGCTCCTGAAAATGTGCTCTTTAAATCCATTTCACACTGAGGTTTCAAACTGTCCTGAAACTTTTTGGCAGTGTTTTAACTGTTGAAAATTCCACCATAGAGATTCATGTAGAGCACCCCGGCATGATATCACTACAAAGTATCAGTTGCTAAAAATAATATGATAACAATGAGATGAATAATAAGATAAGATAAGATATCCTTTATTTGTCACACAGTGGGGAAATTTCAGTGTTGCAACGCACAGTTAAGAGAACAGTAATAAAACAGTAGCAGCAATAGAAGTACAGAATTACTTATGAATGAATGAATGTGTAATCCCTTCATCCAAGAGTGGTTCATTTCAGAGTTTGAACAGTGGTCGTCCTGCAGTGTTTTGCAATCAAGATGTTTCAGCTTCCGTCTAGAACCATTTTCAATTGATGGAACTGGACTGAAACCACAGACTGCAGAAAACAGTGGACTAAACGAGTGTGACGTCGCCCATAGAGTTCATCAGATGAAGCTCACTGATGCTAATGGTTGTAGGAGTGAATGTGGAATCATGCTCTATATTATGAATAGGATTTTTTGACAGACAAAATAGAGAGAAAAAAACAGAATCATGTAGAGTGGGTTAACACGAATATTTTAAGATCAAAATGAGGAGGCCACAGCAGCAATTACAGACAGGGGCCCCAATATTCGAATGGAAGTCAATGGGAGCCAGGGTCTGTAGGAGCTGAAGAGGCACACGTGAACTTCCTGTTTGGGTTGGTGCATTAACTAACTCCATTTATATACACAGTCTAATGACTGCAGGCATTTTACTGTGTACATTTTCTGGCTTGTCTCCATGGAGATGTTATAGTTTTGGCTGGAATTTTCCACAGTCTATCTTCATGGACAGGACCAGGTGATGCCACCAGACCAAAAAAAGCACACACTGGTACTTTACTGTTGTTTCTTAGTGGTCAAAGTAAATGGACTATGCAATTTTGTGTGACAGAGGCTGAGCAAATCATGGACAGAAAGCTGGATCTGTCTCGCCTAACGGATGAGGAGGCCAAGCATGTATGGGAAGTGATCCAGAGAGATTTCACCCTGAGGAAGAAGGAGGAGCATCGCCTTGGGTCAGTAGCCATCAGCCTCTCACTCAAACTCAAACTATCAGCAAGAATAAACATAAGAACACCACTATCGTGTTCCTCCACTGGGTTCGCCATAGGTTGGATTCATGACTTCATAACATTGTAGAATGTTAGTCTGACCAAGTTAACTGGCATTGGCCATTGTTCTTCATTTTGGAAAAGCAGACCAGAACCAAGTGCGAGAGGATAAAGATGGATCAGACTGGCAAAAAAAAAAAAAAATGGATAAAATGGGCTCTACAACACTACCCATCCCAAAGGTCGCCATCTTGAAGTTCTATGGGAATGCATACTGCTCAGTTTTGACGTAGACTGACTAAATCACACTTGTTTTGAAACTCAACAGTCGCCGGTGCTCTGGAAGGGGTGTGAGCATGTGGCAGGAGTCATCAATGAAGCGTGTGGCTTTAAAATTAAATAATAATGCATCAGTTTTACATAGCGCCTTTATGGACACTCAGAGACGCTTTACAGTTCATTGTTCGTTCACTCCAGACCCAGTGGTGGGGCTACAATCGACCACCACGTCACTCACACACACACCACTTTCATACCAGGCAATGTGGGGGAAGTGTCTTGCCTAAGGACACAACAACATTTTTTTTGCGACTGGCGCCCCCCTGTGGCACCTGGAATTCCCAGTGTCTCCATCCAAGTACTAACCAGGCCCTGCTGAGCTTCTGACGGGATCAGGGTTTGACGAGCCGGTATCGCCACAAAGCCACACATGCAACTAAAATTTGCTGAATATATCTTCTCTGTCATACTTACAGAGAGGAAATGAAAGAAATTATTTGAAAATAGCTTCATAAAATCATCATTCAATCCTCAAAGATACAATAGCTAAAGGGACTTTAAACCATTAGAGTAAAATGCCGAGTGTGGCTCCAATGTCCAAATAATAACAATAATATTAAGGTTCAACAACTGTGTATAATTCATTCAAAATAGTGAATCATATATACATCTATTTATATAGGCTACAGCTCTTCATCTGAAATTATATCATCAGAATCATTTGTACCCACAGGTATTTTCCCAGTGAACTAAGTCGTAATGACCAAAATAAGAAAACCATATGCACTGAAACGTCTCTTAAAAAAGGTCTTTATTTTTTTAGGATCTCCCCTTTGATTCTTCTCAGTTTTCTGTCAGTGTCTTCTCCACTTGACAGATCATTTAGCTAAAAAAAAAAAAAAGAAGCCAGAACCAAACAAATAATTAAAAATAAATCGGTGTGTAACTAACAAAACAAATGGTGTGATTCTGGGCAAAGGCAGATTTCCCACACAATCACCTGCACTTGTGCATCTTCAGTGTGACTTCTTTTGTCAGTGAAATGCTTTTCACCACAGCAGCACCGTTATGAACCCACCATTTAAATTAGACTGATTTGCATCTTTCTAACATTAATTATGTTTATGTATCATCAGCTGTTGCAATGGAACTGACTCACATTTATCGACTACCAACATAGAATGCAGGGTTCATCTTGTGGTCACCCTTGTGTCAATAGAGCAGTTATAGAGTTGTTATACTTATAGAGTAGTTATAGAGTAGTTATAGAGTCGGTATAGAGTAGTTATAGTCATAGAGTATTTATAGAGTAGTCATAGAGTAGTTATAGTCATAGAGTATTTATAGAGTAGTCATAGAGTAGTTATAGTCATAGAGTAGTTATAGAGTAGTCATAGAGTGGTCAAAAAGTAGTTATAGAGTAGTTACAGAGTCATTATAGAGTAGCCATAGAGTGGTCAAAGAGTAGTTGTAGAGTAGTTATAGAGCAGTTATAGTCATAGAGTACTTATAGAGTAGTCATAGAGTCATCATAGAGTAGTTAGAGAGTCATTATAGATCATTATAGAGTAGTTATAGAGTAGTCATAGAGTCATTATAGAGTAGTCATAGAGTGGTCATAGAGTAGTTAGAGTAGTTATAGTGTAGTTATACATTCATTATAGATCATTAAAGAGTAGTTATAGAGCTGTTATAGAGTCGTTACAGAGCAGTTATAGAGTAGTTATAGAGTCATTATAGAGTAGTTATAGAGTAGTCATAGAGTATTTATAGAGTTGTCATACAGTAGTTATAGTGATAGAGTAGTTATAGAGTAGTCATAGAGTGGTCATAGAGTAGTTATAGAGTGGTCATAGAGTGGTCATAGAGTAGTTATAGAGTAGTTATAGAGTAGTCATAGAGTGGTCATAAAGTAGTTAAAGAGTTGTTATAGAGTCATTATAGAGTAGTTACAGAGTAGTCATAGAGTAGTCATAGAGTAGTTATAGAGTAGTTATAGAGTAGTTACAGAGTAGTTACAGAGTAGTTACAGAGTAGTTATAGAGTAGTTATAGAGTTAGTTATAGTTTTGCTCTCTGGCACCAAGGACCGTGTGTTCATTGAGAGACTGAGGATGGGACAATGTGTTTGCTGATGTCTGTGTCAGATGATGTTTCACTGTGAAGAACATTGGGGCAACTCTTGTTGTGATTCTGGGCAATAGAAATAAAATTGAACTGAATTGAATAGATTAGTTATGGAGTAGTTGGAGAGTCATCGTAGAGTAGTCATACAGTAGTCATAGTGTTATAGAGTAGTCATAGAGTAGTTATCGAGTAGTTATAGAGTAGTTATAGAATAGGTATAGTCAAGGAGTAGTTATAGTCATGGAGTAGTTATAGTGTAGTCATAGAGTAGGTATAGAGAGTCGTTATAAAGCAGGTATAGAGTAGTCATAGAGTATTTATAAAGTAGTCATAGAGTAGTCATAGATTGGCTATAGAGTAATCATAAAGTAGGTATCGAGTAGTTATATGCTACATTGAGCAGTTTTTGAAACTTTTTGAGCTCATTTTTTAACACCATATCATGTTATTTTAAACAACTAAGAAGTGCAGCACATGCAGTTCAAATGACACCAGGAGGGGACTTCTGCATTTTGTGAGATGAACTCTTTTTTTCCTGTATTCATGGAGACAATGCAAGAGGCTAGCTAAGAAGCTGGTTAAGGAGCTAGTTATGGATATTTAAGTTACTATATGTTTTTTACACCATATGTACAGCAAATGTGGCAGAAGACCTTCAGAGGAAATACTTTGAGGGAATGAAGCGACTGATAGATTGTGTGAAATGAACTGTTTTTCTCATATTCATGGAGACTATGCTAAATGCTAGCTAAAATGCTAGCTATGTGCATTTGAGATGCTCCAAACTTTTTTACACCATAAGTGGCAGCAAATGTAGCAGAAGATCTTCCAGAGGAAACAGTTTGAGGGCATGAACCATTTCATCACCAACTGAAACACCAGAGCAGAGTAAGATCAGGGCCTTTCCTGTGTCCACCGGGTTCCCCTGGACTCTGCTGTGAAGACAGAGGAGGGACACTTTTTGCTCTTCCACTGGATCTGCTGACCCTATCTGACCAGTCTTCTTGTTAAACTGCACTGAGACCTTTGGCAGAGACACAAAGGACATTGAAATGTGCAGTGGAAATGTTGCAGCAACATCAGCTGCATCAGTTTACTGCAGCAAAACTTGAATTTCTCTCGGGTTCGATAAATGTCTCTCTCTGTCTCCCCATCTGTCTGAATCTATATGAGACATAATTTAACATAACTCAAACAATGGTGAATTTTTGTCCAGTATTTTCTCATCTTAAATTCATTTTTTAAAAGTGTCACTGCAAAGTGGTACAGGACTATGGAGTGTGTTGGATCTGCAGTGCAGCTTTGCAGACTGCTCCGTCTGGCTCAGTGTATGAGCGGGTTCTTGTTGAAAGAATTGTTTATTCAGAGTAAGTCATAGTTAAGTCACACGGCCATCTTCAGACAAAGAGCTTCTGTGAGACTGCGATTCCCAGCAGCCCCTGGAGCACATACTGTCTGTCATGTGACTTGACTGCAAAATATGCATTGAAAAACAATAGCATCAGTGTTATGGCTTCTAATTTGACTTTAGCTGTAAGACATTTACTGATGTGGTTTACTGATGCCACAGGTCTACTATGTCTGTCCACAGCTGCAGAATTGAGTGGTCCATTCACCACCCATCCAAGTAACGTTCTTACAGCATAGGGGCCATTACCTTGGCTGTTTATAATCTGCCAGGGTTCCATTGCCTTTGGCACATCTACTCCAGTCAGGAGTTCCACATCCGCATCAGTCTCTTTAATTTGAATGTCTTTCAGGTGAGGCCATTTATCAATGTCAGTTTGTGTGAATATGTTTGCTTTTGTCACAGGAATATTTGTCGGGGTATATGTCTTTTCCAGTTCAATAAAGTTATTGCCACTCACATCACCAACTTGTAAACCATTTATTTCATAACTGTTAACTGGCTCTTTGTCCCATTGTTTGCAATAAAACCTTTGTCTTTTTTCCATTGATGTTGAGCTGTCTCATAATATTTTCTGTACAAAATGTAGCTGTGCTTCTGGGGTCAATGAAAGCAAATGTTAAGATTGTTTTGTCTCCTTTTGCTGCTTTTAGTTGGACAGGCACTATTGACAATTTGCAGCCATTTCCAGCCCCAATATTGCAACTTGTCTTCTTTTCCACTGAGAATAATGTGCCACTGACCGATTGCTTCTGTTGCACATTTTGATTGTCCATTGCGTTGTGTATATGTAGCACACTGCCTTGTCGGCCTTGACAGTGCTCACAAATCATCCTTCTTTTACATGATTTACTTAGATGACCCTTGTTTAAGCAACCAAAGCAGATACCATTGTTTTTAAGAGCTGTACTTTTACTTCATGTGTCTGTGATTTCAATTTTTCACATTGATCCAGAGAATGATTTGATTTTCCACAAATATAGCACAGTGTTTTGCAGTTATTTATTGACATAGCAAAACTGCTGCTTTTGTTTTTCGGAGGACACAGCTGAGGCCTAGAGTCTACTGCCACTGTGGGATTTGAATGGGCTTTTTTGGAGACATCCTGGATTTCACCAAACAGCGGGTCCTGCAAAATACTGGCCTGTTTTTCAATAAATGCCACACAATCAGGAAAACCTGCTTGTTTAGTATTTGTCTCTAAAAATTCATATGCCACTGTTCACTTTTCTTTGAGTTTATATGGCAGTTTGGACAGAATCAGCTTTAAATTAGTTGGTAGATTTAATTCTTGCATTACTTTCAACTGTCCCATTGTGTTGCAGCATCCTCTCAGATAAAGTGCACCTGCCTGCCCCTCCTCGAACCGCCACCTTAACGTGGTGGAGGGGTTTGAGTGCCCGAATGATCCCAGGAGCAATGTTGCCGGGGGCTTTATGTCCCTGGTAGGGTCACCCAAGGCAAACAGGTCCGGGGGGACGGGTCAGACAAAGTGCGGTTCAGAAGACCCTTATGACGATTAAAATTTATGTCGCCCGGAATGGCGACACCGGGGTCCCACCGGGCCCGGCGGCGTGCACCTGGTGGCCGGGCCTTTCCCCACGGGGCCCGACCGGGCCCAGCCCGAAGGAGCTACGTGGGGCCGCCCTCTGGTGGACCCACCACCTGCGAGAGGAGCCATAGGGGTCGGGTGCAGAGTGATCTGGGCAGCAGTCGAAGGCGGAGGCCTCGACGACCAGATCTCCGGACATGGAGACTAGCTCTGGGGACATGGAATGTCACCTCGCTGGGGGGGAAGGAGCCTGAGCTTGTGCAGGAGGTCGAGCGTTACCGGCTAGATATAGTCGGCCTCACCTCCACGAACAGTTTGGGCTCTGGAACCCAACTCCTTGAGAGGGGTTGGACTCTCCATTTCTCTGGCGTTGGCCGCGGGGAGCGGCGGTGAGCTGGTGTGGGCTCATCGCACCACAGCTCAGCCGCTGCGTGTTGGAGTTCACCCCGGTGAACGAGAGGGTCGCGTCCCTGCGCCTTCGGGTCTGGGACACTGGTGTCGGCCTACGGGCCGAACAGTAGTGGAGAGGACCCGGCCTTCTTGAAGTCTCTGGGAGGGGTACTGGACAGTGCACCAACCGGGGACTCCGTTGTTCTACTGGGGGACTTCAACGCCCACGTGGGCAATGACAGTGACACTTGGAGAGGGGTGATTGGGAGGAACGGCCTCCCTGATCTGAACCCGAGTGGGGTTCTGTTATTGGACTTCTGTGCTAGTCACAGTTTGCCCATAACAAACACCATGTTTGAGCACAAGGGGGTCCATCGGTGCACGTGGCACCAGGACTCCCTAGGCTGGAGGTCGATGATCGACTTTGTTGTCGTGTCATCTGACCTCCGGCCGTGTGTCTTGGACACTCGGGTGAAGAGAGGAGCAGAGCTGTAGAGCACCACCTGGTTGTAAGTTGGGTCCGCTGGCGGCGGAGGAAGCCGGAAAGACCTGGCAGGCCCAAGCGTATCGTGAGGGTCTGTTGGGAACGTCTGGCAGAACCTTCCATCAGTGCGGCTTTCAACTCACACCTCCGGGAGAGCTTCTCCCGGATCCCGGGGGAGGCTGGGGACATGGAGTCCGAGTGGCTTCGTTCTCGGCCTCTATTGTTGATGCGGCCGCTCGTAGCTGTGGCCGTAAGGTCTGCGGTGCCTGTCTCGGCGGCAATCCCCGAACCCGGTGGTGGACACTGGAAGTAAGGGATGCCGTCAAGCTGAAGGAGGAGTCCTACCGGGACTTGCTGGCCCGGGGGACTCCTGAGGCAGCTGACAGGTACCGACGGGCCAAGTGTGCTGCAGCCCGGGCGGTTGTAGAGGCAAAAACTTGGGTTTGGGAGGAGTGCGGAGAGGCCATGGAGGAGGACTATCGGGGCCCCAAGGAAATTCTGGTAAACCATCCGGCACCTTAGGAGGGGGATGCAGTGCTTCACCAACACTGTTTACAGTGCGGGGGGAGAGCTGCTGACCTCGACTGGGGATGTTGTCGGGCAGTGGAAGGAATAGTTTGGGGATCTCCTCAATCCCACCGTCACGTCCTCCGAAGAGGAGGCCGAGGCTGGGGACCCAGAGGCGGACTCATCCATCACCCTGGCCGAAGTCACTGAGGTGGTTGGAAAGCTCCTCGGTGGCAAGGCTCCGGGGGTGGATGAGATCCGTCCTGAGTACCTTAAGTCTCTGGATGTTGTGGGTCTTGGCTGACACGCCTCTGCAACATCGCGTGGCGGTCGGGAACAGTACCTCTGGACTGGCAGACCGGGGTGGTCCCTCTGTATAAGAAGGGGGACCGGAGGGTGTGTTCCACCTACAGGGGAATCACACTCCTCAGCCTCCCCGGTAAAGTCTATGCCAGGGTGCTGGAGAGGAGAGTCTGGCCGATAGTTGACCCTCGGATTCAAGAGGAGCAGTGTGGTTTTCGGCCTGGTCGTGGAACACTGGACCAGCTCTACACCCTCCATCGGGTGCTCGAGGGTTCATGGGAGTTTGCCCAACCAGTCCACATGTGTTTGTGGACCTGGAGAAGGCATTCGACCGTGTCCCTCGTGGTGCCCTGTGGGGGGTGCTCCGGGAGTATGGGGTCCGTGGCCCTTTGCTAAGGGCTGTCCGGTCCCTGTATGACCGGAGCAGGAGCTGTGTTCACATTGCCGGCAGTAAGGCAGACCTGTTCCCGGTGCATGTTGGACTCCGCCAGGGCTGCCCTTTGTCACTGGTTCTGTTCACCAGGACCTGCAGCACTGGGGCAGTTTGCAGCCGAGTGTGAAGCGGCTGGGATGAGGATCAGCTGTTCCAAATCCGATGCCATAGTTCTCGACCGGAAAAAGGTGGATTGCCCTCTCCGGGTGGATGGGGAGTCTCTGCCTCAAGTGGAGGAGTTCAAGTATCTCGGGGTCTTGTTCACAGTGAGGGGAGGATGGAGCGTGAGATTGACAGGTGCAGCATCGGCAGTGATGCAGTCGCTGTATCGGACCGTTGTGGTAAAGAGGGAGCTGAGCCGAGAGGCAAAGCTCTCGACTTACCTCAATCTACGTTCCTACCCTCACCTATGGTCATGAGCTGTGGGTAATGACCGAAAGGACAAGATCGCGGATACAAGCGGCCGAAATGAGTTTCCTTCGCAGTGTGGCCGGGCACTTCCTTAGAGATAGGGTGAGGAGCTCGGTCACACGGGAGGAGCTTGGAGTAGAGTCGCTGCTCCTCCACGTCGAGAGGAGCCAGTTGAGGTGGCTCGGGCATCTGGTCCGGATGTCTCCTGGATGCCTCCCTCGGGAGGTGTTCCAGGCATGTCCCACTGGTAGGAGGCCCCGGGGAAATACCCAGGACACGCTGGAGGGACTATGTCTCTCGGCTGGCCTGGGAACACCTCGGGGTCCGTCCGGAGGAGCTGGAGGAAGTGGCTGGGGAGCAGGAAGCTTGGGAGCCCCTGCTTAGACTGCTGCCCCTGCGACCCGGCCCCGGACAAGTGGAAGAAAGTGGATGGATGGATGGACCAAAGTGTGTTTTTTACAGTTTTTGTGCTTGTTTATAGCCCATATTTGCATCCATGTGAAAACAGCTCCTTACAAGCTCTCTGGCTTGGCCACTTGTATATTGTTCCAAATAGTAAAGTCTGTCATCATTATTTGTTTTACTCTCAATGCCATGTTTAAAAGCTCTCACAAATGTCTGAAATTGTAAAGGATTGCCATCAAACACTTGTATGTGTCTGGAGGGGAGTGAGGACTGTTGCTGCTGCGACATTAGGAGACTTGTGATGTCATTTTGTTTTGAATAACAGTCAGCAGCTCTTTAGAAAGAGATGATTTGTCTGTACTTGTGCTTGTGTCACTTTCAGAGCCACTGTCACTTTCAGATTGAGGAGCTCTAACATGTGCAGGTGTAGAGTTCACTTTGTCCTTTGGACGTTCCTGCATTGGTTCGTTTACAGAACATTGAAGAGGAGTCTTAGGTATTGTACCTGTATCAGGATATTTAGCAGATGAAGTTTGAGAAATATCCATGGACACATTGTATTCTTTGATACTGGTGATATTTTGATCATGTTTACTTTTACTCAGTGCTTTGTGTAGAATTACATTTCCAGGGCTTTGAACAAAGCTGTCCAGAACATTTAACCTGGCATCAGATGCAGCTTTATTTGCTGCCAGCTCCATTTCTTCTAGTTTCGCAGTTATTCTGCATGTTTCTCCGTTAAAACAGCCATACGAGCTTCCATAGCAGCCTTTTCAGAGGCTAATCTCAAACGTTCTCTTGAGGCACTGAAGTGTTGAGATTTACCAGATTTTGTGCTTTTTTAGACACATTTGATACACTGTCTTTTGGATCCACCCAGTCCTGTGGGTCTGGATCCACAAGTTTCCACGTCCATGATAAATACATTGAATATTTCCATTTTAAGTTCATACCAGTCAATTGTTTCATTTTCCTGCATTTCTTGGAGTAAAAGGTTTTGCACTGCTACATGACCTGCTTTAAATTCATTTAATGACACTTTAAATTGTTTAAAATTATTTGCAACATGATCCATATTTTGAGGATTTGACATGAGTGCTTTAATTTCATTCATTCGTCTTGTACCTGCACCAGCTTCCCTCTCCGACTGGCACTGAGCTTTTTCAGGTAATTTTCAGTTTCATTCTTCTCCGCAGCTTCATCGCCGTCGTTTTTAGCATTTTCCTCCTCGATACGATAAGATTCGGTCATTGTAGGCCTAGGGCCTACTGACCGCTCTTAATCAATGTAGCTTCTATAGACTATTTGCTTCTCGGATGACTGTTGCAGTTATGACCTCTTGACAGTACTTGAGGTCTGACCAGCAGGAGTCCAGGCGGCTTTGAAGCAATTGATGGTTTTTGCCATGACAACATCACTTGGAAGGTTGTTCCATAGATTGACGACTCTAAAACTGAAGAAGTTTTTGCGTATTGAGTGATGCGCAGACTGTTTCTTCAGCTTCAGGGGGTGTCCTCTTGTCCTGGTGTCGTAGTCACGCAGTAGTGGGCTGTCAGTGGTTCCGTGTAAGTATTTCCATACCTCTATCATATGGCCTCTGGCCTGACGGTAGTACATGCTGGGGAGTTTCATTTGTTGTAATCTATCTTCATAGCTTAGATCAGGGGTGTCCAAAGTTTTTTCATCAAGGGCCACATATTAAAACACAGGTCAGCGTGAGAGCCGATCGAGGGTCATAGACTGGTGTCAAAACAGTGAATAAGTCAAATCTGTGCATTTAAAACAGGTTTGAATGACCCTCCAGACCTTTGTTCAGGCTTAGATCCTCAAAAGGACACACTACATTTGTTTGATCAAGGTAGATTTCTAAAACATGCGGTAAAAGTACTACTTGTGGTAGTTTGGGCCAATTCACCTGGAAGCCTGAGGGCCAAAACAATTGGTCTGAGGGCCACATTTGGCCCCCGGGCCATAGTTTGGACATGCCTGGCTTAGATGTTTCAGCTTTGGAACTAGTTTAGTTGCTCTTCTTTGTATTTGCTCGACTGCTATTGCATCCTTCTTGTATAATGGTGCCCAAATCACATTTCCATATTCCAACAATGGTCTAACAAGTGATGTGAATAAGATTCTCACTATTTCTTCATGTAGATAAGTGTAAGACCGACAGATAACTGCAAGGATCCCATTTGCCTTGTTTACAACTTTTTGTATGAGGTCACTGAAATTTAAGCAGTTATCTACATGTGCACCCAAATCTTTTTCAATCTTGGTTTCAGCAAGTGGTACATTGTTGGTATCCTCTTTCATTGTATATTCCTGGGTTTGTTCTACCTATATGCATAACTTTACACTTGGCAGCATTGAACTTGAGCTGCCATTTCTCTGACCATTTTTCCATATTATTCAGGTCATCTTGGAGTAGATCAACATCAGATTTCTTCTTTATGATACGGAAAACCTTTGTGTCATCAGCAAACATCTGCACCTCATTTCCTTGTTCTACAGTTTCATCCATTTTTGTTACAAATCAGTTCCAATTTTATTTAATTTTCTTTACAATCCGCGCACTTGGTAATTCAGTGCGTAATTGTTCACATTTCCAGGGCGCTCGATAGCGCTTTACTTTACTCACGGCACGCGAGCCTTGTGTCCTTACGCATCCAGCGGCGCCTTTGATTCATTCATAATTCCAAACTTGCGTCTTTACTCCATTCTGCAGACCCGGATTCCAGTGTAGCCGAGGTCTTTGACTTTGTTTTGGCTTCTAATTTGACTTTAGCTGTAAGACATGAAGAGCCGTCCTTGGGCTGTCCGCTTCTTGACTCACACAAAACGTTATACAAAAACTCACGCAGTCTGTTGTAGTTTGATTTCTTTTATTTGCAGATTATCATCATTTCGACGTTCGTGTGTGTGTCGGTCGCCCTCCACAACAGACCAGAGCCCCTCCTCCACCTGTCTCCCTATTTGACCTCATATCCTTAGACCCGCCCTCTTACGTTCCAAACAAAAGGACCTAAATTGACTGAAAATAACTTAATTTAGGACACTGAAAACAATATTTTTATAATTGGTTTTAAGAAAGAATAAAAATATGAATTTATGGTAAATAAAATAACTTCTTTAAATAAATTAAATTATGGCTCTAACAATAAGAAATGAGTCAATAGTGAAACAGAATGTGATCTACATGACTTCCAGTGCTTGAGTTTCATGAGGTGATATGAAGGCATCACTGTTGGATGGAGGACACATGGATTATGTAACCACGTGTGACTGGTGCTTTTGACTGATCCAGACCACTGCCATTTGCACCATGGACATTCATAGACAAATGCAGGGTAAAGCCTTTCCCATATTAGAGTATATACAATGTTTATTTCATGATGTTCATGTCATTTACTCTTCACACTCACATGTAACAGGGGTTCAGTGGTCTCTAGATGTCAACCAGACACACACAGGTTCAGAAATCTCAACAGAAAGTTTGGTTGTTCAGTTTAGTTAGTTTAGATGACAGTTTTACACTAATTATGTAGACAGATAAATAGTTTATTCAAAGTCAAGTTTAGCTGCAGCTGTCAGTCTGAGGAGAGGAACAGTCCAAAGGGGGAGAAAAGACCCTTCTACGCCTCACTCTGACTCTGCTGTGGTGTTTTGGTAGATGATCCATTTCATCTGCACGGTTTCTGCCACATTTGGTGTAGAAATCCTGTGGCATTGGTATAAAACGTTTAGTGGTTTATGCAGGATTCAACACACCAAACTGAAGGCTTTTTAATGCCACAGTTCAATGTTTTTTAATAAATGTTATGATTTTCACAGTTTGGCATTAAACCTTTCTATCCTCATGGAGACCAAGTTACAGGTCAGGTTTGTGGAGAGGAAACCCTGCTCACAGTCAGAATGTAATTTAAGATGTAATTTAAATAAAGATGATCGCAGTAGTGGTCTTTCTCATTAAAAAACAATTAGCATATGATTATTACTTGATGTGATGACGCAATTTTGGTTTGTCATTATGGTCTAACCCTGAGTGTGAGGGTCTTTGTTGGTATTTGCAGGGAACTGAAAACCCGTATTGAGAAGGAGGACTCGAAGCGGGAGCTCCTCGGGGCCCAGACTGGACTGGGGGACCTGATGTGTATCTGCTGTTTGCAGCCGTTCAAGTTTCTGCTCAACTCCAAACGCCAGTGTCTGGACTGTCAGCTGTACACCTGCAAGGCCTGTTCCCGCTACAACAAGAAAGAGCACGGCTGGGTGTGCGACAACTGCAGAATGACAAGGTATACGCACAGTACGTGTACACAGTACGTGTACACAGTACGTGTACACAGTACGTGTACATGTACACAGTACACGTGCACAGTACACGTGCACAGTACACTTTTGTTCCTAAGACTGGCTATCGAACTTTTTTTTTCACACATTGATACTGATGTGTTTTCAAAGTGTTTTTTAGAAGTTATTTACACAAAATCATAATAAAAGAAGAGTTAAAACTGGGGATGTGCATTTGATCACATTTTCTTAATCGATCGTCAGGAAAATTAACGATTGACTTGATTAATCATTAACATTTTAGATTAAAATGATCATCACTATTATGACTGTTACTAATCTGCATAAATAAACTCAACTTTACAGCATATAAACCTCCTGACTCCAGAGCCTCATCAGTGTAAGGTCAGAATGTGTTTAATGCAGATTTAAACATTTGTTTACGTCTTACAGAAATGAAACTTAAAACCTCATGACTCATTTGCATAAACTGTAAGAGCTGAAAAAAGCAGCTCTTTCCTCGTGCTGCTGCTTCAGCTTCTGTGGGACTAAAGGACTCGACTCAGTGAATATGAGTGTTCTCTCTGTGACTCAGTGAATATGAGTGTTCTCTCTGTGACTCAGTGAATATGAGTGTTCTCTCTGTGACTCAGTGAATATGAGTGTTCTCTCTGTGACTCAGTGAATATGAGTGTTCTCTCTGTGACTCAGTGAATATGAGTGTTCTCTCTGTGACTCAGTGAATATGAGTGTTCTCTCTGTGACTCAGTGAATATGAGTGTTCTCTCTGTGACTCAGTGAATATGAGTGTTCTCTCTGTGACTCAGTGAATATGAGTGTTCTCTCTGTGACTCAGTGAATGAGTGTTCTCTCTGTGACAGAGGATGTTCTGCTGGTGCTGAGTCTGTTCTGTGCGTATGTCTCGTTGCAGATGCTGCGTAAACATGTGAAAGCGGGACACTCAAAAACCCGATCATACCCGGGACACTGATGTGCAGGGAAACGCACTCTGAGGAATATAGGGATCTCCAAGGAGCCAGAGCCGAGGGGCTGTGAGGCTCCAGAGTTTGTGCTCAGACCTCGACTCCTCAGGCTACGTTACACAGACACCGACATTCAGTTTGGCCATTAACATGAACCTGTTCGACAAAATTCTTAATGATCAATTATTGATTAATTGACTAATCCTGGCGTGCCTGGCGGCACGGTGGCTGAGTGGCAACACTCAGGCCTCACAGCAAGAAGGTTGCGGGTTCGATCCCCGGGTCGCCCGGGCCTTTCTGTGTGGAGTTTGCATGTTCCTCCCCGTGTCTGGATGGGTTTCCTCCGGGTACTCCGGTTTCCCCCATCAACCCAAAAACATGCCCGCACCCCTATGAACTAACATCAAGGACCATGTTGTCCACCCTCCTGTGGGCTCACCACCTGCAGAGGGGTTCATAGGGGGGGTCAGGTGCTATGAGTATTGGGCAGCACGCTGCCCCTGCGACCCAGCCGGATTAAGCGGGAGAAGATGGATGGATGGATGGATGACTAATCCTGCCCGTCCCTAGTTTAAACTATATGCAAATCATACAAGCAAACAAATAAAAATGGGGATGTATTTTGCAGCGTTCATAAACAGAGATTATTGGAGATGGACAGAGATGATTGTGTTATTTTTGTATTGTACATGTTTTTTCAGTTTCCTCTTTGTGCTTGGCTCTTTTTCAGGGTGCTGAAGATGGGCACTCTGGGCTGGTACCACGATAATGTCCGTAACCGTTTCAAGCGATTTGGAAGTGCCAAAGTCATGAGGTCTCTGTACAAAAGGCTGAATGGAGATGGTAAGTGTCTTGTCATTTGCAGTTATTGTGCCAAATGTAAATCCAGCACATCTAACGTGGGGCGTGTCTTCTCAGGCCGGGATGATGACACACAGAGCATGCCCGATTTCCGCTCACGTGAGTCACAAACAGCTCTATTCAGACTGTGTTCATAAAAAATTCAAAATATTACATACAGTTCCTTTAAATTGCAGATTTGTACAGTGGGATTGATGAGGAGTATGCAGACATGGAGGCTCAGAGATACAAAGCGGTGAGTGTCCTTTCATGTTTAACCTTCCTCTTTTCGACAACCTGTAAAAAGATATTGACAGGAATCTATGTCTCCTGTTCCCGTGTGCCCAGATGAGGAAGAGTAAACGTTTGCTTTCTGTTCATCCTATGGACTTTGACTTGGAGGAGTACTTCTCCTACTCACGCCGGCCCTCAGTTCAGGTAGGGCACTCACACCTATGCATGCATATTGCTTACTGTGATACAACTTTGGCATTTGATGATGGTAAAGGGTGGCATTTTCCAGTCATTTATGAGTGTCATTATAGCACCCATGCTTCTGTCATCTACCAGTGCAGTGATTTAAAAGGGGAGCTCCGGCACGTTTGAAGCTAAAGTCCGTTGCTAGAGGTGGTGGAATTCTGTCAGAAGCCAGAAAACGGCACAGATCAGTGTTTCCTCGGCGGAGATCTCACTCTTAACTAGTGTAGTGATGGGGGCAAGTTCTGAACTTCCACTTAAAACGCCAATTTGCTTCAGACTGAAGAAGCTTAACTCCACTTTAACCCATCTGACAACAGCCACGAGTCTAACAAGCAAAACGCTCTGCCTGGTTCACTCATTAGTGTCTGGAAACGTTAGAAAACATCTTGCCTTGTTAGTTGCCTTGACAGACTCACTGCCACAGCGAGATCTCCGCCGAGGCAACACTGATCTGGCAGAATTCCACCACCTTTAGTTTCAAACGTGCCAGAGTTCCACTTTAAACCTGGTGTAATATGGTCTCACTCTCTGGTCTTATGAAGGACACATGCTGCTGAATTTTATAATAATTGTAAACCTGAAATATTCTTTTTTGCGAAGACCAGAGAGCGAGGCATTAGAGAAGTTCATTCGACTAGTGAGAAAAATAAGCAACAGTGTGTCCCTGTTGGCCCAAAAGAGAATGGAGTGGACTCTACCTATGCCTTTTAGGTGATAAAAAGCAATTTCGTGATGTTCTTAATACTGTATATGAGATAAAAGTCAAAGCTCAGAGTCAAAAATGGCGGCAGGTTTAGGACTTGTGCAGATGGCTTGAAAGACTGTTTGTATTTTGGGTCAAAGTTTCTCTCTCTGGGCCTCATGAACAAAACCTCACTTCTGTCCTGGTTAAGCTGGAGAAAGTTTTGTGCTCCAGCATCTGACATCTAGAATGCATTTTGCAGAATGCATTCTAGTTAACACCCGCCTAATTTGGTCTGTGCACAATGGTAACACATACCCAAGTGCCAAAGCTTATTAAAAGAAAATCTTAGACCCCACATGCTTGTGTGATGCATCATTTTAAAGCTTAGACCTTCTAGTTTCTGCAGATCTGCATATGGAGACTGTGAGTGCAGCTCACTTACAGAATAGACATTCAAATATGTCTAAAAATTGAATTTTTTGCCTCAGAAAAAATACACAATAATAAAAGCTGTAACTTGGGCAAACTTCATCCTAGACGTTGGTGGCTCACTACACTCACTGCTGAACTTTGGCAACAACTGTGTAAAATTTCAGACCTCTAGACCTAAGGGTTTGGTGCTGTGACCCTTTTTGTAAAAATATGTCAATTCGGCACAAGTGTCCAAATATGTACCAGATGTTCCAAACTGTGATAAGATGTAATAAATAAATCTTTTTCTGAACTTTAGGCAGGTTTTCTTAAGATAAAAAACTAAAACAAGCCAAAAAATGTCTCTCCATATGCCTCTGGTGTCTCCACCAGTGTCTGTGTGTCAGAGAAGGAGAGTCTCCATACACAGAGCTCAGGGAGCTAGACTATCACTACCTCGGTCATGTGCAATACGCCGCTAACTGGATGCGCTCCTTTTTTCTGCGAGCTGTTGTGCACCGCCCTGAAGCCTGGATACTGTCGTTTTGTATCTAAGAGTGTGGAGAAAACAAACATACCCCACAGCGCGAACAGGAGCTAAGTGTTTAGCTATGCTAAGGACCAAGAGCGACAGAGATGCGTCGCTCATCCATTCAGACAAACACGGACTTTCTGGATTATTTCCCCACATGGAATTATTTTATGAAAAAAACAACTGGATATTCTTTTTCTGTGGACTGTTACGGACTAATTGAGCACAGCTATTCCTGGACTGGACCCATTTCGGACCGACAGAACCGGCTCAAAGGTAAGAAATGCGCTTTGTTGTTACGATTATTTTTGGGAATTATAAATTATGGCTCTTTGGGCTGTGTGGCATAAAATGAATGATATGGTTGTTTTACTGAAGAATTCAGATTTCAAACGATGTACAGCATGAAAAATGAGTACGGTGAATATCTGGCTTGACTTTTCAATGTTGTGTAATCGCCCGGGGGCGGGCGGGTGGTAAGAGACAAATGACCCCACATAACTGAAATACCGGTGTGTTTGCAGCTAATGCAGGAGGATCGCGGTTACATGGACTATGATGTTTATGGGAGCCGCGCACATCGGCGGAAGAGTCTGGATCGGTACAACATGAGAGCAGGTTTGTGCCTGGTGAGGGGCAGCAGACATGAGCGACTCAGGGAGTGAGCCTCTTCTCGCTGCTTTCAGATGACTGTGGGGACAGCCGCATGGTTCGCACACGCTCTCTGTCCAAGATTTCTGCAGTGGCCCGTCAGCAGTATGTGGACACATCAGATGAAGAGGACCAGCGCTTCCCAGTTCACGGACCGCACCGCCGCAGGAACAGTCGTGGCTCCCAGGAACAAGCCCCGCCTGTAAGATGCATTTAGAAGAGTTGTGCAAACATCCAAGATAACCATTCATATACTTTATTCTTGACACAATTAAGAAGTTGAAACAGGAGAATGTTTCAAGCAGCTAGCTCCTAGCTCCCAGCAGCTAGCTCCTAGCTCCCAGCAGCTAGCTCCTAGCTCCTAGCTCCTAGCAGCTAGTCTGACTTCCATAACCAAGTCGACCCCAGAACAAAAGCCTGTCAGGCCTCTTTTTACCCTTCATGGATGATTATTCCTAAAAGAGCTGCTCTGTACCTATTCTATTATTTTTCTCTGATTTAGTCATGTGCCAGATGTTTAGATTTTTGTTTTATAAATATATGAATTAATGTAATAGGACAGACAAACCTTTAAATAATGCACAAATTCTGGTTTATCCAAATAACAGACAAAAAAGCTACAAAACTAAATCTTATCAGTAGCAGAAATGAAAGAATGAAAGAAACGTTTGATATTAGTCCAATGAGGTTCATTTGGTCTTCCAATAATTTATTTTGAATACCTTTTTTATGGAAAACCTTATATGGAAATCATGATTTAAAGGTGCACTGTGCAACATTTCTAATGGGGCATCTGGCACCTGCTTGTCTCCATGGAAACGTTATTGCTTTGTCTAGAATGTTCCACAGTACAGGTTAAACATATCACAGGGGAATAAGCAGGTTACAACACCACGCTGCATTCTGATTCAGGTCTGTGGACAGTCGCTGCTATTCACAGAAGGAATTACTGTATTCCGGAGCAATAGGAACACTCCTGATGAATAAATGCTAACTGGATACGTTTAATGCCCTACCATGGAACATTCCTGGCCAAGCAATAACATCTTCATGGAGACAAATAAGGTAGCAGACCCTCCACCAGAAAAGTTCAGCAGTGCACCTTTAAAGAATACCTTATTATATGGAAAACCTCATTTAGACTTAGACCAACATTACTGATCTACAAGGGAAATTATTCGGGCAGGAAAATAAATAATATTGTTTCTATTTCAAATATTAAACCAGATCTTTTTTTTTTTTTACTACAGACACAAACTCTTACATCACGTTCTTCAGCTAATACAAAAGCCATGCTAATATATAATCATATAATGTGCAGTACTTTACGTTTATGTGTGTTCAAAATGAAGATGAAAATACTACTACTGAACCTAGGAATAAAACCTCAGGGATTCTCCAAATGTGCTGATCTCGGCCTGATTATAATACACTATAAAGCATATGAAAAGTTACACTATAGCGCCCCCTAGTATAGGTATGAAATGTCAACATTATTGGATTTGTACCATATTTGGGAATTAAATTTCATGCATGAGTATGAGCAAAAAAATATATATTATGGACATGGAGAAGTTTTCAGTGTTGGCCAGGAGGGGGCGCAAAGATTCCTCAAAAATCATTTAAAGGTGCGCTATGTAAGTTTTCTGGTGGAGGATGTGTTGGCCTGGGAAATTTGAATCACTAATGTACGATCTCGGCCTGAATATAACACACTGTAAAGCATATGAAAAGTGCACACTATAGCGCCCCCTAGCCTTGACATGAAACATCAACATTATCAGATTTGTACCAAATTTGGGAATTAAATTCTGGCAAAAGCAAAGCAAAAACATATATTACTTTTTTTTTGTAAAATTAACATATGCAAAAGTTCAGAAGGTAGGGTTAGGTTAGGAGTTATGGCTGGGGTAAGGTTTGTGTTAGAGTTGGAGTTGGGGCTGTGGTTAGGGTTATGTTTAGGGCTCGGCCGAGGGTTAGGGTTGGGGCTAGGGCTTAAACTTGTGGTTGGGGTTTAGGGTTAATGGGGGTACGTTTGCGGGGCGTGATATGCTGGGCACGGTGTGTGTGGCGAGGGCCGTTTGACGCCGCTTGCAGCTTTAATATTCTGTCTTCTTTCTTCTGCTTCTTCTTTTTCTCCTAACCCTAACCAACCCATTTTTCATCCAGTGAACAATGACTAAAACCCATGAAATTTTGCCAACTGTTAAAACTTTGGCTTCTCTAACGTTTGGTTATTTACATTTTTCGAAAATAAATCAAATGGCTCATCAGCGCCCCCTAACAACACAAAAATGCATTAGGAAATAGGTATGACATATAAAAAAATGCAGTTCATCGTGAAATTTGACACAGAAGTAGTTCATGACAAGACAAGTACAAAATATTGACACTAATGCCGTGTGCTCCACCAGGGGGCAGCAAGACTGGATTAAACTCCTCCGAAGGCGTTCACCCGAACGGCTCAAATTTGGGTACACATTATTTCAAGGGGTGGAACATCAAAAGTTACCCAAATTTTTCACACATTTTGGAGATTTTTGGATATTTATCAATTGTTCCCATTTGCTCAAACAAACTCTGATTTCAATTAAATTTGAAACACTCTGCCTTAAAGCTACTGAATTAGAAAAAATATAATTTAGTGCATTAGTGCCCCCTACAGATAGAAATAAACACAATTTGGTACCCATTTGTGACATGGTCTCGATTAAAATACTCAATGACGCCCACACCCCATTTACTTTGTGTTGCCATGGTGACAAGCCAAAAATCTGTCCTCGCCAATCGGAAGTCCTTACATAAATTTGGATGCCAGATGCATCATGGCAATAGGAACAAAAATGTATCTTGTGACCCCCGTTTACAAACCGGAAGTTCACCATCCATTTTAAAAAAAAATAAACGCGCAAATATTTTGAAAAATGGCAGGGTTCATTTCATTTTTTTTATTTGTTTCATTCATGAAAGTTGAATACAAAATAATTATGTTTCATACATCAATGTGAATGAAAAGGAGCAGAAAGAAGAACAAACTTGTAATATCTTCCCCCTTTTCACACAAAGTAAAACATTTCTAATACTTCAATTTCAATTCAATTCAACTGATTTTTGTAGCGCCCAAAATCACAACAACAGTTTCCTCTAAGGCCGTTCCAAGATTTGGATGAGTAAAACATACACACAGACATATCAAAACAGGAATAAACAACATTCATGTAAAGCAGCAAATGAAACATGGTCCAGTCATCCCCTGTCCTTAGACCCTCCTTCTCAGCAAGGAAAAACTCCAAAAAACCCAGAGTCCTGGGAAAAAGAAGAAACCTCGGGGAGAACTACAGTGAAGGAGAGATCCACTCCCATGGACGGACAGGCTATAGATGTCCAGGCCCGTGGGCCAGTTCAGTATGACCACAGCTACCCAGGTGGAGGAGGAGCCGGGGAGGAGGAGGAGAGAGGTCCAGCTGCCATCAGGCGTCTGAAAGAGTTCCACTCCACAGGGGGAGTGGGACAGGGGACAACATGTGAATAGCAATGAACGAGCTACAGATGAGAACATAGTGAGTGATGCTGATGAGAAAATAGGAGGAAACAGAGGACAGTGCTCAGGTTGCCACACTTCCCCCAGCTTGTTATCTCCTGCAGCAGCTTATCTTAGTGACATCAACTAAGTAACCTGGTCATAAACTATTCCGAAGAGGAAGGTTTTAAGCCTGGTCTTAAATAAAGAGACTGTGGAGCCTGTTTAACACCAACAGGGAGTTGATTCCATAACACAGGAGCTTGGTAACTGAAGGCTCTCCCCCCCACTGTACTTTTAGACACTCTAGGAACCACTAATAATCCTGCATTCTGAGAGCGAAGTGCTCTATTTGGCTGATAGGGGACAATGGCATCCTGAAGATATGATGGGGCCATATTGTTTAAGGCTTTGTATGTCAGGAGGAGAACTTTGAATTTAATTCTAAACTCGACAGGAAGCCAGTGCAGTGATTTTAACACAGGACTGATGTGATCACGTCTTTTAGTTCCTGTTAGGACTCTGGCCGCTGCATTTTGGACCAACTGGAAGCTTCTTAAAGTACCTTTAGTGCAGACGGTGAGCAGAGAATTACAGTAATCTAGTCTGGATGTAACAAATGCAGGGATACGTTTTTCAGCATCATTTTTAGGCAAAATATTTCTGTTTTGTTTGTTCATTGCTATTCACATGTTGTCCCCTGTCCCACTCCCCCTGTGGAGTGGAACTCTTTCAGACGCCTGATGGCAGCTGGACCCCTCTCCTCCTCCTCGCCCGGCTCCTTCTCCACCTGGGTAGCTGTGGTCATACTGAACTGGCCCACGGGCCTGGACATCTATAGCCTGTCCGTCCATGGGAGTGGATCTCTCCTTCACTGTAGTTCTCCCCGAGGTTTCTTCTTTTTCCCAGGACCCTGGGTTTTTTGGAGTTTTTCCTTGCTGAGAAGGAGGGTCTAAGGACAGGGGATGACTGGACCATGTTTCATTTGCTGCTTTACATGAATGTTGTTTATTCCTGTTCTGATATGTCTGTGTGTATGTTTTACTCATCCAAATCTTGGAACGGCCTTAGAGGAAACTGTTGTTGTGATTTTGGGCGCTACAAAAATAAATTGAATTGAATTGAATTGACCTCCCTGAGGATCTAAAGCTGAGGCTCGTATGGAGAAAAGTTCTGAAATGTAACTTGGTGCAAGCCTTAAAAAAGCTTTAAAAGTGATCAATAAAATCTTAAAATCAATTCTAAAACACACAGGCAGCCAGTGTAGAGAAGCTAAAACAGGGGGAATGTGTCGATGTCTGTTCAAACCAGTGAGGAGACGAGCTGCTGCGTTCTGAACCAGCTGGGAGATGGATTTGGGGTCAAGGCCGGAGAGGAGGGAGTTGCAATAGTGTAGACGGGAGAAGATGAGTGCATGGATGACCTTTTCAGGATCAGGATGGGAGAGGATAGTTGGCAGCCCCCAAATGAACATAAAGGACACCCCACATAGCCCATAGTAGACAGGTCTGTCACTTTTCAGCATTAGTTGACTTTATAAAACTATTATTAGGCCGTACCCAACAACACTGGAAGAATTCAAAACAATTGGGCCAAGAATTGAAAACCACTAAAGTACAAACTGATGAAATATTAATATCCCACGATAATGTATCCCTCTTTACAACAGTCCCATAAATGTCACTGCACATGTAGCTGAGAACCACTCCAGAAACAAACCGACCTGATAGTTGAAGACTAAAGTAGGCTCCTATATTTTGTATCCACATCTACATATTTCAAATACAAAGTAAAGATATGCAGGCAGTAAGAAGGCTTTGCCATGGGGGATCCTTTAACAACAGTCATGCGTGAGTTCTTTGTAGAGAACCTGCAGGAGAAGGCCATAAGCACAGCACCAACAAAATGTGAGCTCACGATCTGGAAAAGGACGACAAACTGGAAAAGGTCAAAAAGGGACAACAGAAGGAAATAACAGACTACATAAACCGCCTAAACACAGCAGACAGCAGGGCAAATATCCAATTACCACACAAAAGAAGAAGCAAATAATGCAATCAACTTTCTGGACATAAATATTACACATAGGAAAGATGGCAGCATCAAAATAAGAATACATAGAAAATGACCCCACACTGGCCAAGACCTCTTATGGATATGAAAACATCACATAGCCCACAAACTCTCTGTTGTAAGAACATTATTTGACAGATCCAACATTATAACAGATGAACAAGACAAGCAAGAGGAAGACAGACACATGCACAGCACTTTAAAGAAGTGCCAGTACCCAAAGTGAGCAATGAACAAAGGAAGATGACAAGTCCAGAAAGAGGAAACCAGAAAAATGAAAGGAAGCCAGAAAAAAAAAAGAAAAAAAGAAGAAGAGCACAGCCAGGGTAATGTCACCGTACACTAGGGGCATAACAGAGAAAGTAATTACTCGTCCACCCAAAACTGCTCACAGATCACGAAGTCCCTGGTCACAGGCTAATGTCTTTCTGGGCTGTTTTGTTGCAGATAACTGAACTGAACAAGCGCATGTTTGCCATTGAGAATCTGCTGACGCGCCTGGAGGAGAAGATAGGACCTGACGACCAGGTAGGACCAAGATGAGTTGTAGAGTTTTTTTTGTAATTTAAAGGTCCTTTATTAAGCAAGACATGTTAGAATATTGTTACATCATTAAAAAGTTGTTTTCTTTCATTCACATGTTTCATTCACACATCCTTTATTATTAGTCTGTCTACATCTCCAATGTTCCACTCTGTTCCACTTTGTAATGTTAAGAATTGTTAGTTTTCAAGTTAACAACCACATTTTACCTTCTGTTCAGTAGAGATTGGCAGTTCCAGCGTTGAAATTATCCAAATGATTCTAGTGAAGGTGTATGGAGTTTGAAAACACAGTGGAGCACTTCCTGCTTTACCACATGGTATCACAAGGTGGAGTGTTTTCTGTTTTAGAGAAGAACTCACCCAAAATATGCATACGTGTGTTAAACATGTGTAAATGAAACAAAACATAACTGTGAGTATGAAAACACAAGGATAATATGGGCCCCAAACCTCAGTCCCCCTTTTTTGTTGCGCTAACTGTGCATTCTGTGTAAACTTCTTTATTCCACTGAGAACATCTTCTGAGGCAGGGTGCGCTTTATACTGCAGATATTCTGCTCTTCAATATCTCACTGTTGAAGTTGTTCTCTCTGATCCTCTCACTGAGCATATATACTGTAACAACTGTAACAGTTTTGTTTGCTAAATCTGTTCTACGCCCTTTCACCATTGTTTAATCTGAAGGCTTTTGGGAATTGTGTCATTCTGTCTACAATCTACTCTGTCCGACACTTCCTGGGCATCCTCTGCAGTGTCCTGTAGCACCTCCAAGACTGACAAGGCTCTGCTCTTTGCAAGAGTCTGGCTGCAGACCTCAATCCATTTTCTTCCGCTTATCCAGGGCCGGGGGAGCAGTCTAAGCAGGGCCTCCCAAACTTCCTTCACCCAAGACACTTCCTTCAGTTCCCCCAGGGGGACCCCGAGGCATTCCCAGGCCAGCCGAAAGACATAGTCCCTCCTTCTCACCTGAGGGAGGCTTCCATGAGGCATCAGAACAGATGCCCTCCCCTCAGCTGCTCCTGTCCACATGGAGAAGCAGGGTCTCTACTCCAAGCTCCTCCCATGTGACTGAGCTCTTCACCGTATCTCTAAGGGAGCACCCGGCCACTCGGAGGAAACTCATTTGGGCTGCTTGTATCGGCAATCTCGTCCTTTCGGTCATTCCCCAGAGCTCATGACCATAGGTGAGGGGAGGACCATAGACTGAGGGAAATCGAGAGCCTGTCAATCTCATGCTCCATCCTCCCTTCACTGTGAACAAGACCCCGAGATACTTGAACTCCTCCACTTGAGGCAGGGACTCCCCACCCAGACGGGGCAATCCACATTTTTCCGGTCGAGAACCATGGCGTTGGATTTGGAACAGCTGATCCTCATCCCAGCTGCAAATCATCCCAGGTCCTGGAAGTGTCATCGAGGTCCTAGAAATTCTGTCCATAAATACAATGAACAGAACCAGTGAAAAAAGGCAGCCCTGGCGGAGTCCAACATGAACAGGTCTGACTTTCTGCCGCGAATGAACACAGATCCTGCTCCGGTCATACAGGGACCAGACAGCCTTTAAAAAAGGACCCTGGACCTCATACTCCTGGAGCACCCCCTACAGGGCACCACGAGGGACACCGTCGAATGCCTTCTCCAGGTCCACAAAGCACATGTGGACTGGTTGGGCAAACTCCCATGAATCCTCAAGCAGGGGTTGTCCACGTGGGTGTTGAAGTCCTCCAGTAGAACAACGGAGTCCCCGGTTGGTGCACTGTCCAGTACCCCTCTCGGAGACTCCAAGAAGACCCGTAGGCCGACACCACAGGGAGAGACCTGTCCCCGACCCAAAGGCGCAGGGATGCGACCCTCTCGTTCACTGGGGTGAACTCCAACACGCAGCAGCTGAGCTGTGGAGCGATGAGCCCACACCAGCTCACCGCCGCTCCCCGCGGCCAACGCCAGAGAAATGGAGAGTCCAACCCCTCTCAAGGAGTTGGGTTCCAGACCCTAAGGTGTGTGTGGAGGTGAAGCTGACTATATCTAATCAGTAACACTCAACCTCCCACAGACACTCCTTCCCCCCAGCGAGGTGACATTCTATGTCCCCAGAGCCAGTCTCCATGTCCGTAGATCCAGGCCTGGCTCCAGGCTGGAGGCCCGATAACGCCATTTCGGGTGACATAGGGACAATGTCATTATAGGGGCTTGTGAACCTCTTAGTCTGACCCATACCCCAGAACTTGTGTGTCTTGGGTGACCTTACTAAGGGAGTGAAGCTCCCGAAAACATAGCTCCCAGGATCATTCAAGCGCTCAAACCCCTCCACCACGTTAAGGTAGAGGTTCAAGGAGGGGGAGCTCCATCCAGAGTACTCTATTCTGCCTCCACCAGGATGCACCTCCACCCACATGACCCTCAGAATGGTTAACTTTTTATTCAAGGTCATTAAAGGTGATAAAACTAATTTCAAATTGTTAGATTCCATTTCTTGTTTGAAATGAATTAGCTAGCTAGCTAACTAACTTTGTGTTATCTCAGCTCTACTCTGCTTGTGTAGGTTAATTAGCAATTTAGAACATGTCAGAAAGATAAAAACATATGTATAACTGTCAGAATATGCCTACATATACGAGGATGTAAATATCTTAAGCATATTAGATGTGGTTGGTTAACATTAGCTATAAGTCTGTAATGGTTAAGGTTAGGAAGCCCATACCCCTGTATGGGCTTCTCTTTAGTGTAAGACAATGTCAGCTTTTGTCATACTGCGCTGAACTAGCAGCCAGGAAATACCGGACTTTGGCGGCCTTTTGGCATGGTTGCTGTTTGTTTACTTTTAGGGACCTGTGGATGGAGGTGAGTAATGTGAGGGTCCTCTCATTTTGGTTTTCGAAATGAGCAGTACATTTTTTCTCACTGGTCTTCAATCAGACAGAGGAGGAGAAACTGCGCAGGAAGCTGAGTGAATTGGCAGGAAATCTAAGTGACCAGAACCTCTCCTCTGATGACGAAACCAATTCCAAGAAGACCAACAACCTCCCTAAAACCAAGGCAGAGACCAGAGCCACAGAGTCCATAGAGCCCCGGGCAGGAGCTGACCCTGTCCTCAGCTCTTCCAGTGATGAGGGTCCCAGCAAAGCCCAGAAGGTACGATCTCAGCTGTTTCAAAATGTTGTAGTGTATGTAAAACACAATATAATATACATATAACATAAAACTACATGACAAACTACACAATTACATGACTTTAAAGGTGAGTTTTAAGCCATGTTATAATGTCGTTACCTCTGCAAAAACATACCCGGAGCTGTGTTTTGTTTCGTTCACATATGTTTGAGTAATCCAGCATTATTGGTCTGTCTACACCTCTAAAGCTCAAAATGCTCTGTTCGACCTTATGATGTCATGTAGTTTTCAGTTAACAGCTACCTTAATATCAGTACAGATTGGCATTTCCAGAATTTAAATCATCCAAATGATTATAGTGAAAGTTTAAAAACACAGTGAACACAGCCAATCAGAAAGCTGGCAGTGTTTGCTGTGGTGTGTATGTGCACCTTGGCCAAAAAGTTACTACATGTTGAACTTTCGCCGAACACAAGGGCTGTGATTGGTTGAACCTCAAAGACAACAGCTATTGGAACAGCTAATGTTTGGCACAGATATCTCACATATGAGCTTAATGTGGAAAAAAAAAACATTAATTCAAATTGAATAATTGAATAAATAATTCAAATTGAATAATTTGAATTCCCACGACATGCCTGGGCCCTGATGAGCTCCACACGTTCATGGTTTGGGTCTGTGTCAGGACACCAGCTCTCAGTTGAGTGAGGCCCAATGTAGAACTATAAATCAGCCATAAGGCCCAGGACACACTGCACACATATTTCGCAAAAAATATCTCACATCTCACATATGGGACAGCTCTCCAAGCTGGTCCCCCAAAAGCCTTATAACCTTACACCAGTCCCTGACTGGCTGGAAGACATGACATATGCTCCACGGGGAAGGCGGGACTTCTTCCTGCTATAACCCCACAATTCTCGACTTTAGTCTTTCGACTCTTCTTACTCCTAGAAGCTTTTACCGTCAGACAGTTCATAGGGAGTTCATAGGGAGAGCTAATCACTCGTAAAGCTTTCCTATTGTCACTTTGCTATTTCTGAGGTAGCAGTTCTGTCCCCAAACGGCTGCTATATTACTTCCTTCTAAACTGAGCTAAAAAATGTGCTATATTCTCCTCAACATGGAAAAGGAGGCATTTACAAAGGTTTGCAAGTGTGGGAATAAAATTGCCAGGGCAGACAGTCCAGAATCCCCGTGAGACCCTCTTAGATTCCATGAGAACTTTCCTGATTCTGATGATGAGATTGTCAGCCTCTCTTTGGAAGAAGATGAGGCGAGCGTGGAGCAAGCCTCACCCAGGCTGCAAGGCCTGGTAGTGGAACTGCATCAGGCAGCAACATGTTGCAAGAGAATAGCGACCCCTGCTGATAGTTTAGTGCCATGACAGAAAAAAAACATTGGTCTCCTCATTGTGCTTTCAATAGTTTAACATCACTGTCCACTTTCTTGGAAAAAATAAATTCTGCCTTTTTTCTGCGACTAAATAAAAATAAATAAATAGCGTTCCTCTTTGTAATATCTCTTACACCTCTAGCATTTAAAGAAATACATTTACGAACCAAAGTCTCTCAATTTTACTATAACAACATCTTGTGTTTAAATGAGAGCAAGTGCTGAATTTCAGACACCTGTAAACCGCATATAATCATAATCATCATTTATTACCCTATTTAGTGAATAAAGTAAAGAGTCAGATATTCACCTTAATTATTTTTCCACTATTGACATGCTATACATTGTTTGAAAGCTTAATTCCTCAGTAAAACAACCATATCATTCATTTTATGCTGCACAGCCCAAAGAGCCATAACTTATAATTCCCAAAAATAATCAAAACAACAATGCGCATTTCTTACCTTTGAGCCGGTTCTGTTGGTCCGAAACTGTTTCAGTCCAGGAATAGCTGTGCTCAATTAGTCCGTAACAGTCCACAGAAAAAGAATATCCAGTTGTTTTTTTCATAAAATAATTCCATGTGGAGAAATTATCCAGAAAGTCCGAGTTTGTCTGAATGGATGAACGACGCATGAAAACATGTATGTCTCTTATCATCCTTTAGCTTAGTTTAGCGTCCACTTCTGTTAGCCCTGTGGGGTATGCTAATTTTCTTTACATTCTCCCCTACAAAACGAGACCATTCACGAAAGGATCCGAAGTTCGTTGCTGCTGCCGGCAAAACAAGCGCGTCCAGTTAGTGGCGTATTACGCATGTCTGAGTGAGCGCTTTACGGCAAAAGATCTTCAGTCATTGGTTCTTCCAGAAAATGATTGACAGATAGCCTATCATGAGACCTTTACGGCGGTGGGCCCCACGTGGGGCAGAGGTAGTGAGACAGCAGCTTAGTGCGCAAAGCTCTTTGGATCGTCTCTCGCCTCCTCTGACGCACAGACACTGGTGGAGGCACCAGAGGCTCTGGAGAGAAATTTTTTGGCTTGTTTTAGTTTTTTATCTTAAAAAACATGCCTAAAGTTCAGAAGAAGAATTTTTTTTTATACATTACATCTTATTACAGTTTGGAACATCTGGTACATATTTGGACACATATTTTTCCAAAAGGGTCACAGCATCAAAAACCCTTAGGCCTAGAGTCTGAAATTTTACACAGTTCTTGCCAGCAACTTCAGCAGTGAGTGTAGTGAGCCAAAAATGCCTAGGATGAAGTATGCCCAAGTTAGAGCCTTTATAATTTTTTTTTTTTTTTTAGGCAAAAAATTTCATTTTTTTGACTTTTTGAATGTCTGTACTGTAAGTGAGCTGCACTCATAGTCTTCGTATGCATATCTACAGAAACTAGAAGGTCTAAGCTTTAAAATGATGCATCACACAAGCCTGTGGGGTTTAAGATTTTCTTTTAATAAGCTGTGACATTTGGGTATGTGTGTTACTGTTGTGCACAGACAAAATTAGGCCGGGGGCAACAGGTTGAAAATAAAGAAAATGAAACATTTTATATGTCAAAACCATCAAAACAAAGGTCAGCTGGTTAAGTTATCACACCAGCATCTGTATTTCTTTTATATTTTTACCATTTAATCTTTTTGCCGTTTATGTAGGGTCTAGTTCCAACAAAATAGGCTTTCTTCCCTTTCTTTCATGCAGAGTCAGTCTGGGGCCTTAGAGCATTTCATGTCTGTCTTTGGATGATAGATCCTCTGCAAAATGGAGTCTTCTGGCCATTAAAAAGTTAGAATTCTTGGCCTCTTTCCAGACTTTCTCCTTGGTTCTTCTGGAGATGAATCGGATCAGAATGGGTCTGGGTCGGTTCCTTTCTGCAGAGCCAGTGGAGCTGCTGTAAGACGGTGTGTGTGATGTGGTTGATGGAAGGTGTGTGTGTGATGATGCGAGCAGCAGAGTTCTGAACCAGTTGAAGTTTATGGAGAGTTTTTTGTGGGAGACCAAACAGAAGTGAATTGCAATAATCTAGACGGGAAGTGACAAGGCTGTGTATGAGTATGGCAGTGGACTGTGGAGTGAGGGAGGGCTGGAGTCGATGGATATTGCGGAGGTGAAAGTAGGCGGAGGGAGTGATGCTGTTTATGTGGGAGGCGGAGGAGAGGGTGCTGTCGAGGATGACACCCAGACTCTTGACCTGAGGGGAGGGAGAGATGGAGGAGCCATCAATGGGAATGGAGAAATGATTAATCTTGCTTATGGTGGATTTGGTGCCTAGAAGGAGAAGTTCAGTTTTATCGATATTGAGTTTGAGAAAGTTTGAGGTGAACCAGGATTTTATTTCACTGATACAGTTGACAAGGGAAGAGGGTGGGAGTATGGAGTTTGGTTTGCCGGAGAGGTAGAGCTGGGTGTCATCCGCGTAGCAGTGGAACTGAATGTGGTGTTTCCGGAAAATGTGACCAAGGGGGAGAAGGTAGATGATGAAAAGGAGGGGGCTGAGAACAGAACCTTGGGGAACACCTGTGGAGATGGGGACAGGATAAGAAGTGAAAGATTTGAGTTGAATAAACTGCGGTCGGAAAGACGGGAGTGAAACCAGGTGAGGGTTGTGCCAGAGATGCCGATGGAAGAGAGTCTGTTCAGGAGGATGGAATGAGAAATGGTGTCAAAGGCAGAACTAAGATCAAGCAGAAGGAGGATGGATACTAAACCAGAGTCGGCAGAGAGGAGAAGGTCATTAGTGATTTTGAGAAGGGCCGTTTCAGTGCTGCGGAGAGGACGGAAGCCAGATTGAAAACACTCGTACAGGTTATTGGAGGACAGATGAGAGTGAAGTTGAGCAGAAACTGTTTTTTCAAGAATTTTGTTTATTTGTTTATTTGTTTATTTATATGGAACCCATTAGCTGAAAGCTGTGCATTCAGCTAGTCTTCCTGGGTCCATTAAAATAAAAAATCACATCTCCAACAAAACACTCTTTAGTTTATTTTTGAATAATAGTTTGTTTTTAAGCTCATGAATTTTCTTAGGAATAATGTTCCATGTTCCGAAATGAGTTTCCTCCGCAGAGTGGCCGGGCGCTCCCTTAGAGATAGAGTGAGGAGCTCGGTCACACGGGAGGAGCTCGGAGTAGAGTCGCTGCTCCTCCACGCCGAGAGGAGCCAGTTGAGGTGACTCGGGCATCTGGTCCGGATGCCTCCTGGACGCCTCCCTCGGGAGGTGTTCCGGGCATGTCCCACCGGTAGGAGGCCCCGGGGAAGACCCAGGACACGCTGGAGGGACTATGTCTCTCGGCTGGCCTGGGAACGCCTTGGGGTCCGTCTGGAGGAGCTGGAGGAAGTGGCTGGGGAGAAGGAAGCTTGGGAGCCCCTGCTTAGACTGCTGCCCCCGCGACCCGGCCCCGGATAAGCGGAAGAAGATGGATGGATGGATGGATAATGTTCCATGTAGAAAATGCTCTGTACAGAACGGTTTTCTTCATGAAATTAGATTTAGGTAATGGAGTTTTTATATGTCCACTTGTTGATCTTCTAGTGCTGTGGTCGTGCACTGAGTCACAGTAAACAATTTGAGTAGAAATGAAAACAGGCATTTTAAGGTCCAGTACATTATATATCATTGTGCCCAGTGTAACTTGTGTTCTTTGATTTAAATTGAGCCACGTCAAAGTGGAAAACATTTGATTTCTACTGGTTCTAAATGAACAACCAAGAACAAGTCTTGCTGCTTTGTTTTGGGCCACTTGTAGTTTAGCTAAATCTTTTTGTGATGCAGAAGAACAATACGACAAATAGCATAACGTTAAAGACTTGGTAATTGTTTCTAAAGTGCCACGCTTAGCATATTGACAACATTTTTTTGTAATAGCGATACCTCGACCCATTTTGTTAACAAGTGTGTTTATATGTTCTGTCCAGGACAAGCTACTGTCAATGACCAGACCCAACAGTTTAGCTTTGACTACTTGTTGTATGTTTTCCCCATCAATGCTTAAATTTAATTCTGATTCACGCGCTAACTTTTGTTTTGCCCTGATTATCATACCTTTTGTTTTATTAATGTTAAGAACAAGCTTGTTTCCTCTTACCCACTCATACAACAGAGCCAGATCTCTAGATGAAACAGAATTGAGTTTATCACATGAATCTGCAGCATAGTAATCTGCATAAATTGTCATTGAGGCCTCTTTTACACTTAAAGGTAAATCGTTAATAAATACAGAAAACAAGAGAGGTGCTAAACAGCTTCCTTGTGGAGATCCACATTCCAATCTTTTACTGTCCGAACAACAACCATTGTAGAAGACCCTTTGAGTTCTGTCAGAGAGAGAGCTTTGAATTAGTGCCACAGCAGGGGCAGTAAAACCATAACTCTTCAATTTCACTAATAAAATGCAGTGGTCTATTACATCGAAAGCAGCACTAAAGTCCAACATCACCACACCAACTAATTCAGAGTTGTCCAGACTTCTGAGCCACCCATCTGTCATTTGTGTGAGAGCTGTGCAGGTAGAATGGGCCTTCCTGTAATCATGCTGAAACATAGTCATCGAGTCATTACTCTGGAAATAGTGACAAATTTGTGCATGAATGATTTTTTCCATAACTTTATTAAGTACAGGAGTAGACTTATTGGTCTGCTATTTTGTCCATTAAAAGCTAGTTTTTGGTCTTTGATTAAAGGGATGATTTTGCCCTGCTTCCACAGTGTGGGATAAACACCTGTCAAGATACACTGACTGAATATATGACACAAAGGAGCAGCAATAAATTCAGCTGTTTTGTTTAGAACGAGACTGTCCAAGTTATCTGTTCCTGGACTAACGTGTGTAGGAGAGACATGAGCAGGACCATCACTTCTGCTATTTCTATGCAATCAAAGCTAAAATTACAAGTTTTATCAACCATAATTTCATTTTCAATTAGTTTATTGCAATTGAAATTTGTTGTCCCCAGACTCTTTCTTAAAACACTGACTTTATGAATAAAATATGTATTATTATTAGAATTTGTTATAAAACCATTATCATACTCAGCAAATGGAGGACATGCATTTCTGTTTCTTCCCATTATTTCATTTAGGATCCTCCAGAGCTTTTTGCCATCATGTTTCGCATTATCAATTTTATCTCTATAATATTCTTTCCTCTTTCTTTTATTCATTTTGGTTACTTGGTTCCTTAACTTGCGATATTTTAATCGATCATCTAATAATTTAGATGTGCAAACACTTTTGCTTTATCCCTTAGTTTCATCATATCCTTCAGTGTCGAGTCTGTCCACTTTGCACTGCTCCTTTCCATTATCTGTTTAACTGGTGCATATTTATCAACCGTTCCCAAGTATCAGCTCATAAAGGCACCCAAAGAAACCTCTGGTTGTTGGCCATTATACACATCATTCCAATCCAGCTCCCCTATTTCTCTCACAATATTATCAATAGCAGATGCAGCAAAAAATCTTTTACATTTGAAATTGACCTTCGACCTTGGGATTTTAGCTTTCTTTGTTACTGTTATAAGATTGTGGTCGCTGAATCCGACTGGTACTGACTCCATATTCACAATTTGGTGCAGACTGCAAACATTATTGTAGGTAAGAAAACTTTTTCTTTGTGCAATTGTCATCCAACCAATCAATATTCATATCACCAAGCAAGTATATTTCACAATTAATATCTGAAGCTTTATCTAGTCCAGGGGTGTCAAACTCATTTTGGTCCGGGGGGCCGTATGCAGCCTACTTTGATCCCAAAAGGGTCGGATCAGAAAACTCAGTTCTCTCTTCAAGTTATTGTATTTTTTCTCCGTGTCTCGTAGTGGTGTTTAAGATTATATTCCTCGAGCAACGCCACTTGTTCCAAACACACTGAGCACAGATTTCCCATTCACCTCTGTCAACAAATAAGAATTAGACTATTTTTCTTGGGAAATCCTGAACTCAGCATCTGCTTTTCTCATTTTTTGACATTTTGCTGATGAGGGTCACGGTCGACAGTCAAAACGATCGTCCTTTAAGAGCGTTTGGAAAGAGGAAAGTCTTCATTTGTGCTGCTCTGGTGGGAGTCGCAATGTACAGAAACGCTGGAGACGCTGCTATGCTAAACGGTGCAGAAAATTAACAGAAAAATCAGAAAATTTTAAGTATTTTAATAGAAAAATCAGCCGAGGGCCAGATTAAAGGTCTTGGAGGGCAGGATCTGGCCCCCGGGCCGCATGTTTGACACATGTGATCTAGAATATCACCTAAACCTGTCGTTAGCTCATATTTGCATCGGGGGGTCTATAACAACACCCCACAAGCATAGGTTTTGTGTGAGATACATGGACCTCCACCCAAATAGCTTCAATGTCATTGGACATGAGATTTTGTTTTGATTTGCAGGGAATGTTACTCTGCACAAAGATGGCCACTCCCCCACCAAATGTATTTCTATCCTTTCTAAACACATTGAACCCATCAATTGATATTTCAGGATTTTTGATAGAATCGTCAGGATGTGTTTCAGACACAGATAGTGTGTTAATTGAATGACGATGCACCAAATTCTTAATATCATTTAATTTATTTTTTATGCTGCAAATATTTAGATGTGCCAAATTCAGGCCTTTTTTAGTTTTGGAGATGAATGGAAGGTTAGAAATGGGACGGAAATGATTGAGGTCTGTGGGATCTGAACCAGGTTTTTGGAGAATTGGAGTGACAGCAGCAGTTTTGAGAGGAGAGGGGACAGTACCAGAGGTGAGGGAGGCATGAATTATGTTGGTGATAAAAGGAGCAAGAGAAGGAAGTGTGGCTTTGATAAGGACAGTGGGAAGTGGGTCAAGTTGACATGAAGAGGTTTTGGATTTTTGGATAAGAGAGGAAATTTGATTGACAGAAGGTAGAGTAAATGATGAGAAAGGGGTGGTGGTGATAGGAGATGTAATGACAGGTAGAGTTAGAGCAGAAGAGGGGCTGAGCTGTTGGTGGATAGTGTGGATTTTTGTGGTGAAGAACAAAGCCAAAGTATTGCAGAAGTCAGATGAGATGGAAGGGAGTCAGGAGGTTTGGTGATGGTTGAAACGAGAGAGAAGAGGGTCCTGGAGTTTCCTTCATTAGTACTGATTAAACCGGAGTAATATGCAGATCTAGTTTTGGAGGTGCAGTCTGTGTAGTGGAGGGTGTGGTGTGTGTACATGTCCTTGTGAATAGTTAGTCCAGTTTTGTTATAAAGTCTTTCAAGTTGGCGCCTTTTGCTTTTAGCTGTCGGAGAGTGGGGGTGAACCAGGGTGCAGTGTGAGTGAAAGAGACCGATCTGGATTTGGGTGGAGCGAGTGTGTTAAGGATGTTGTGGAGGTGGGTGTTGTAGTGTGACACAAGTTGATCAGGAGTTGCAAAACTGTCTGTACTGGGTAGATTATTGATATGAAAATATAAATTGTCCAAATTTATGTCCAAATTTAATTTTACGGAATGTTATGGTGCGCGTGGCATTGTGTTTGGAAAAAGGCAGATTGACAAAAAATGTAAGGAGCATATGATGGGAAAATGGGATGAAGTTGGCTTTGCAGTCCATGGGTGTAACGCCTGAGCAGCAGAGTCCAGAGTTTGTCCTTTTGAGTGTGTGGGAAAATTAACAAACTGTTGCAAACCAAAACTGTCCAGACAGGACATAAAATCGTTGGTGAGCGAATTATTGACAATGTCCAAGTGAATATTTAGATCCCCTAATAGTATGACATTGGAAGAGAGTGTGGAAACATGTGTTAAAAAAGCTGCAAAGTCTGTGATAAAATCCTTGTTTTGTTTTGGAGGTCTGTAGATGGTGGCAGTGATAGTGGGAGTTGGTCCAGAGAGCTGACATACAGTGGCCTCAAACCACTGATAGACAGGCACACAAATTGACGTGTCATTTCCGTCAGTTCTTGAGAGGAGGGCATCGGTGCTTTCACTTATTTTGTTCAAAATGTTTGCTTGGATATCCTCCAGAGTGAGTTCAGTTTTACCTTTTCAGTTTTGGGGAAGTTGCCAATCCAGAAGGTAATGAGAAATCAACGCTTGGCTGTGGCTTCCGCCGCAGCATACAAGTGGAACTCCATCACAACATTGTTCATATTAGTCTCCATTCTGTCATTTACAATAGGATCAGGAGCATTCTCACGTCCCATCGTTTTCACCCGTCCACGTTTCTCTGCCATTCTTCTGCACCCCAACTTAATAAATGCTATGTTACAACCCTGCCTTCATAACGTCGTGTTCGGTCAGGTTCAGACACAAATATCTTAATGCCTATCGGGCTCGAGACGGATTCGATCACTGCTCTGCCGGACGCAGGCTGGACTGGGACAGAAAAATTGAGCCCGATCCACACTCTAGTGCGATGGGCCTAGTTCCCTTTATCCCTGTGTAGAGCCCAGGCAGGGGGTGTCCTTGGGCCTCTTGCACCAGGCATACTCTGGCCTACAACAGATTACCCCTTCTGGTCTAGGCTAAACGATTAAGTCCAAGCAGGGCCTGGCCTGTTACACTGGGTTTAGTATAGGTAGGGGTTAATTGAATATGCTACACCAGCTTTTATGTGCATTGTGTGGATGTGTGAAAGCAGACCTGTGTGTGCCCCAAAAGTTAGGAAATGGAAGAATGATGTGACGTTTGTGAATGAGTCGGTTCTTTGGAACGTGAATGGTTGGAACCAGATCTCATTTTTTAAAAGAACCAAATATTTTACTTTCGAATTTGTATGCATTTTTAACTGATTAACACGGAATCAACACAGAAATCAACTCGTTAGTTCGAGTTTTTTGAACAAAATTTGTTATATTTTATTTGGATAATGCTTAATACTTTCAAAGGATAAACACACTCACACTCTCATTTTGAACCATGCTATTCAAATCTTAGCCTTTGTCATTTTCCTTCTGTGGTTAGTTTGTTGTGAAAATAAGCACCCACATTGGCTTCTGCCACATAAATAAATAAAAAGTCTTTTGAACAGCTCTCCGAAATGAACAGGTTAAAAAAATAAGATAATAACAATAAAAGGAGAAACTCTGGATTCCAGTAAACAACAGCGTATAGTGGCTAACAGTCATTCGAAGAGTGTTTTGGACAATGTCAGGAGCAGTCATCTGTGAGGGGCGTGGCCTACTCAAATGGGAATAAGAATCCCTGGGGCATGGCTAACAGTGTCCTATGCTCCGCAGAAGTCAAGTGCGGCGGCCCTCTGTGACCTCACCACTGAGGTTCTGCGAATGATCAACGCCACTGAGACGGCCATGGTTCAGCTGGGTCTGACTGAGGCTGGTACCCTTGGTAACAGCCACGCCCCCAATGGCTCCGACCACACCTCTGATCATGCCTTTAGGGAGCTCGAGGAAAATGTAAGAATATAAATGTTAAGCAAAATGGACTCTTGTGAGCTTTAAGTCATGTTATAATGTTATTCCCTCATTAAAAATATACCTTGTTGTGTTTTGTTTCATTCACACATGTCCAAAAGTGAAAATGCTCTGTACCACCTTGTGATATCATAAAGCAGTAGTTTTCATGCTAACAGCTGCCTTTTGTTCAGGAGAGAGGCAATTCCAGGGTTGATATTAATCAAATAGAGGAGCACTTCTTGTATTAACACCTGACATCACAAGGTGGAAGTGTTTTCTGTTTGAGAGATGATCTCAGTCTAAATATTCAGGTTTTGTGTATTAAACATGTGTGAATGAAACAAAACACAACTCCAGGTCTGTTTGTGATGAGAAAATATTATAGTATTAAACTACACCAGTACCCCTCCAAGGACAGTGCACCGACTGGGGACTCTGTTGTTCTACTGGGGGACTTCAATGCCCACGTGGACAACGACAGTGACACCTGGAGACGGGTGATTGGGAAAAACAGTGTCCCTGATCTGAACCCGAGCGGTGTTCTGTTATTGGACTTCTGTGCCAGTCAGTGTTTGTCCATAACAACCACCATGTTCGAGCACAAGGGTCCATCAGTGCACGTGGCACCAGGACTCCCTAGGCCGGAGGTCGATGATCAACTTTGTTGTCGTGTCATCTGACGACCGGCCGTGTGTCTTGGACACTCGGGTGAAGAGAGGGGCAGAGCTGTAGAGCACCACCTGGTGGTGAGTTGGGTCCGCTGGTGGAGGGGGAAGACCGTAAAGACCTGGCAGGCCCAAGCGTATCATGAGGGTCTGTTGGGAACATCTGGTGGAACCCTCTTTCAGGGGGACTGAAAACTCACCTCTCGAAGAGCTTCTCCCGGATCCCAGGGGAGGCTGGGGACATGGAGTCCAAGTGGGCTTCATTCTCGGCCTCTATTCTTGATGCGGCCGCTCATAGCTGTGGCTGTAAGATCTGTGGTGCCTGTCGGGGCGGCAATCCTCGAACCCGGTGGTGAACACCGGAAGTAAGGGATGCCGTCAAGCTGAAGAAGGAGTCCTATCGGGCCTTGCTGGCTTGGTGGACTCCTGAGGCAGCTGACAGGTACCGTCGGGCCAAGCGTGCTGCAGTCCAGGCAGTCCCAGAGGCAAAAACTTGAGTTTGGGGGGAGTTCGGGGAGGCCATGGAGGAGGACTAGCAGATGGGCCCGAAGAAATTCTGGCAAACTGTCCGACGCATCAGGAGGGGGAAGCAGTGCTTCACCAACACTGTTTACAGTGCGGGGGGAGAGCTGCTGACCTCGACTGGGGATGTTGTCGGGCGGTGGAAGGAATACTTTGGGGATCTCCTCAATCCCCCTTTCACATCTTCCGATTAGGATGCAGAAGCTGATGTTGTAGGTCTTGGCTGACACGTCTCTGCAGCATCGTGTGGCGGTCGGGAACAGTACCTCTGGACTGGCAGACCGGGGTGGTGGTCCCTCTGTATAAGAAGGGGGACCAAAGGGTGTGTTCCAATTACAGGGGAATCACACTCCTCAGCCTCCCCGGTAAAGTCTATGCCAGGGTGCTGGAGAGGAGAGTCCGGCTGATAGTTGAACCTCTGATCCAAGAGGAGCAGTGTGGTTTTCGGCCTGGTCGTGGAACAATGGACCAGCTCTACACCCTCCATCGGGTGCTCGAGGGTTCATGGGAGTTTGCCCAACCACTCCACATGTGCTTTGTGGACCTGGAGAAGGCATTCGACCGTGTCCCTCGTGGTGCCCTGTGGGGGGTGCTCCGGGAGTATGGGGTCCGGGGCCCTTTGCTAAAGGCTGTCCGGTCCCTGTATGACCGGAGCAGGAGCTGTGTTCACATTGCCGGCAGTAAGTCAGACCTGTTCCCGGTGCATGTTGGACTCCAGGGCTGCCCTTTGTCACCGGTTCTGTTCAGTGTATTTATGGACAGAATTTTTAGGCACAGTCAGGGGCCGGAGGGGGTCCAGTTTGGGGACCACAGGATCTCATCTTTGCTTTTTGCGGATGATGTCCTGTTGGTTTCATTGAACCAGGACCTGCAGCACTGGGGCGGTTTGCAGCCGAGTGTGAAGCGGCTGGGATGAGAATCAGCTGTTCCAAATCTGAGGCCATGGTTCTCGACCAGAAAAAGGTGGATTGTCCTCTCCGGGTGGGTGGGGAGTCTCTGCCTCAAGTGGAGGAGTTCAAGTATCTCGGGGTCTTGTTCACAGTGAGGGGAGGATGGAGCGTGAGATTGACAGGCGGATTGGTGCAGCGTCGGCAGTGATGCTGTTTCGGACCGTTGTGGTGAAGAGGGAGCTGAGCCCAAAGGCGAAGCTCTCGATTTACCTCAGTCTACGGCAGGGCTCTACAGTGCGCTCATTTCACTCGCATTTGCGAGTAAATATTTCGGTGTGCGAATGAGAAAAACAAAACAGTCGCACCTGTGCGAGTGCTTCTGCAGCCGCAATAAGGAGCTGTGCACAGATGTAACGTGATGAGTTAAACGTTCTAAATGTATCAAACATTAGGGGCCACTCACACTAGGACTTCAGAATCGTGCCCAAGCCTGGATCACCCCTAAAGCGCGGCACGCAGGCCCAGCGCGAGCGCAACCGAACCGTGCCCGGGCACGACCATAGACCATATACGGTCTATGGGCACAACACCTCCGACCGTGCACGACCCCAGCATATGAGCTCCGCGTGTGGCCGATATCACTCATACGAACAAACTCTTCAAAACACCCATGTCCACCTTAAACGAGGAGCACCGCCAGCGCACGGCTTGTCCGCCACAGCACAGCGTTTGGTTTAGTAAATGTGCAGAGGCTAAATACCACTTTAAAACCAGTAAGAGAAAGTAACTCCAATTTGAAAATACAGGTTTAAAAATCCTACACACTTTTTTCACTTTGAAGCAGTTTTGTGTAAAGTGCCAGTGGAGGTTCTCCTAAAGAAGAGATTCACAAACTGTGGGTGAGGGTCCAAAAATAGGTGCAGTGTTAAAGTGCAATACAGTTTTCTTGGCTTATTTTAAGTCTAAATGAATATTAACCAGATAAAATGGAGATAGATTTATATATATATATATAAAAAAAAAACCCATTGTGATCATGTTTGAAAAGTCATAATCCTTTTGTTTTTTTGTATAAAATTCATTCAAGTTGGTGTGTGCAAGTTCTGCACTGTAATAAACGTTTCTGTGCTCCTAAAATTTTTAATTTAGGGGCACATGTGCTCCTGAAAAAAAAAGTTAGCGTAGAGCCCTGGTCTACGGTCCTCCTGTCACCTACGGTCATGAGCTCTGGGATCACCGATACAACCAGCCCAAATGCAGAGTGGCCGGGCTCTCCCTTAGAGATAGGGTGAAGAGGAGCTTGGAGTAGAGCTGCTCCTCCACACATTAAGAGTAACAGCTGACGCATCTGTTCTGATGCCTCCTGGATGCCTCCCTCAGGAGGTGTTCCAGGCATGTCTCACTGGAAGGAGGCCCTGGGGAAGACCCAGGACACGCTGGAGGGACTATGTCTCTGGGCCTGGGAATGCCTCGAGGTCCAGGAGGAGCTGGAGGAAGTGTTTGGGGGGACGGAAGTCTGGGAGTCCCTGCGACCCGGCTCCTGTGCCTCGGCCCTGGATAAGCAGAAGAAAATGGATGGATGGAACTTAACTAGTTACATTAAACCTGCAATTTCAAAGTTTGTCTCAAAAATACCAATTATTTCAGCATTCTTGGACATACAGTATCTCTGGCTGCTCGCTCATGAATTAGCAAATCATTCGAGGAGCTGAATTACACAGATCAGGGTGTCATTAATGCCAACAACTGGTATGCTAACCGTACACTTCTTGATTATCAGACAATAAAATGCTGTATAATTATATACAGACTTTGCACAGTGGACTTATTTGGACCCCATACAATATATCTGTACTGGTTCAAGACACATTTTGTTCAAATACATGGAAATTAGGTGCCCATAAAAACATCAGCCTCTGGGCTGGAGCTTTAGAGCACGACTTACTATTATTATTATCCATCTTCTTCCGCTTTATCCGGCTGGGTCACGGGGGCAGCTTGCTGCCCAGTCCTCTGCACCTGACCCCCCCATGAACCCCTCTGTGAGTGGAGCCCACAGGAGGGTGGACGTCAGGGTCCTTGATGTTAGTTCAGGTGCTGCATGTTTTGAGTTGATGGGGGAAACCGGAGCCCAGAGGAAACCCATCCAGACACAGGGAGAACATGCAAACTCCACACAGAAAGGCCCGGGCGACCCGGGGATCAAACCCGCAACCTTCTTGCTGTGAGGCCTGAGCGTTAGCCACTCAGCCACCTATTATAATAATAATAATAATAATAATAATAATAATAATTATTATTATTATTATTATTATTATTATTATTTTTATTATTATTATTATTTGGAGACAGTAGCTTGTGCATCACAATATAATAATAATAATAATAATAATAATAATAATAATAATAATAATAATAATAATAATCCCCTCCTGTGGGTCACCACTCACAGAGGGGGTTCATAGGGGGGGTCAGGTGCAGAGGACTGGGCAGCAACTGCCACTGCGACCCAGCCGGATAAAGCAGAAGATGGATAATAATAATAGTAGTAGTTGTAGTAGTAGTAGTAGTAGTAGTAGTAGCAGTAGAAGTAGTAGTAGTAGTAGCAGTAGCAAACATAGCAAGAGACTAGGGTCAGATGAGACATATGCACATATACATTTGTAAAAGTAGAAATAAAATATATCTCAGCTATATACAAGAGGTCATGAGGAGAAACAAACAAAGATGAAATAATGATTGACAGGACACAGGCTCATCTGTTACATAAAGGGGAGTGGGTTTACAGTTGTAGGGGGCATTTGTTACATAAGGGTGAAATGTACAGTTATTGGGAGTGTGGTACGAATGTAGTCCTAATGTTTGAGCAGAGCTGGAGGAGCCTGATGGAGAATCCTCTGTCTCTCTATAGGCTGGTGCAGTGGGGGGGTTGTACAGTTGTAGGGAGTATTATCTAACCCTCTATAGTCTGGTGCAGTGGGGGAGCAGGAGTGTCCATGATGGAGAGCAGTTTGTCCTTCCAGTCCAACCTGGTGATGCCGAGGTCCTTGTAACAGGCTGAGGACAGATATCTTGGTGCACATATTGACTTTTCTAGTCTTTCATCATTTGTCAGTTTTATTATTTGTGTTCTTAACTTTGCTCTACTGGTTTTCTCATGTGGTCATATCATATATTTCATCACCATATATTTGTATCCAAAATGTTCATGATGATCTTTTTATTTTTTTAATTAATGGGTGAAAATGTTTCTGTTGGCTTACATCACATACAAAACTAAAATAAAAAAACAAATAAATAAACATGTTTACAAAGCTCCAAATTATTAGAAAATATTATAAAGTTACTTTTAAATGATCCCAATGCTGCATATTTTATTTTATTTTATTTATTGTTTTGCATTAGTGGGGTCCTTGAGCTAATCTTGATTCTATAGCCTTGATAAACACCATTTGGCTGCAGTCGAGCGCTATGGGTGACGCCACACTCCCTTAGTCCACTTCTAATATACAGTTTATGGTTGATCCTAGGGGTGGGCGATATCCCGATATTTAAAATATATCGATATATCGCTATAATGCTTATGTTTACTTCTGGTTTCACCACTTCGCTTGTCTCACCTTCTCTGTGCCGCGCTCGCCTCCACCTCCTGCTTTTGTCCCCCGAGCTCCTCCGTGGAGCCCAGAGCTGGACTCAGACTAAACCAGGACTAGGACCAGGGCTCTACAGTGCGCCCATTTGACTTGCATTTGCGAGCAAATATTTCGTCGTGCAAACGTGGAAAACAAAACAGGCGCATCTGTGCGATGCTTCTGCAGCACAATAAGGAGCTGCACACAGACGTAACATGATGAGTTAAACTTTCTAAATGCACGTTTCCCAGCGCGAGCGCAACCACATGACACCTCCGACCACGACTCCAGCATACGAGCTCCACGTGTGGCCGATATCATTCATATAACAAACTCCGCTTCAAAACACACTCACGCCCCTTAAACGAGGAGCGCCCCACAGCAGGCCCCACACCTGTCCCACCGCTCATCAGACACCCCCACACCGCTGGACTTCCTTCTCCACCAAAGTGAGAGCTTTTTTTTGGTCTTGTCTCGATCTCGAGCGCATTTGGACTCGGTCTTGTCATGGACTCAAGGTCTGAATACTGAGTGCGGTCATGTTTCATTAAGGCCGCTGCTGTCGGCACTAAACTCATCCTGGTGTGCGGGGGCGTGCGGGGGTGTGCAGGGGCCTGCGGGGCTTCTCTCTGCAGCCTGTGCCAAATGCCAAATAAATCAGTTTGTCACAATGTGCGTTTGATCTGGTAAATGTGCAGAGACTAAATACCACTTTAAAACAAGAGAATGTTACTCCAGTTTGGAATTTGAAAATACAGGTTTAAAAATCTTGCACTTTATTCACTTTGAAGCAGTTTTGTGTAAAGTGCCAGTGGAAGTTCTCTTAAAGAAGAGGTTCTTAAACTGTGGGTGAGGGTCCAAAAAGGGGTGCAGAGTGTTAAGGTGCAGTACTAAATGAATATTAATCAGATTGGGGTGGGGAAGGGGTTGTCAGATCTCAGAAGCTGAGCAAGGCTGGGCCTGGGTATTACTTGAATGGAAGATTTATGGGAATACCGGTGACAATGGGGTGCCAGTGGCTAGAACTATTGTTGTGTCCCTAAGCCAGACACCTCTAGAGAATTAGTGATAGGTTCTCAAGTGTCTGGCTTTATAGTGCTTTTTCGTCTGTGCAGGTGTACTTGGCAGCAGGAAAGTCTTATGATCTGGAGGGGAAGCTGAGATGCCTGGAACAGAGCGCCAAGAACCGCTTTGGGGGAACGACTGATTCCGACCTGTCAGACCTGGAGGATGTGGTGGCCCTGACAGCAGCTCGTGTTCAGAGTGCAGAGAGTGAGGTCAGTACTAGGGGAGGTCACCATATAAAGTGTCAAGATTATTGAGTGACAAGACAAGACAAACTTCAATTATCCATAATTATTGACACCTTAACAAAGCAAATCCTTAAAGAGCTTAAAGAGCTTGCCTGAATGTGTGTCCTTGTCCTTGATGCACTGATGGATCTCAGATGTTTCATCTTGGACAGTGGCTCTCGCACTCTGCAGCCACTGGTGCCTCCAAGCATAGCAACACATCATAGACTTTCATACAGAGCGTACAGGTAAACAAATGATATGCAGCGTAATTCTCATTTTAGAGTCAAAACGGATTTGTGGCTCCGGGTGTTTTCTTTTCTGTGGCAGACGCTCCAAAGCAGCTCTTTGAGTATTGAAGGTTGCCAACCCCTGATCTGGCGAATAGGATTAGACAGATGCATCATTGAGCAAATAGAAACTCAATGTGAAAAACAAGACGGTGGACGCCAGAGACAGCCTATATAGAGCCACACCGCATCAGAGCGGCTGCGCTCTCACTTTCAAACACACACAAACACGGTCACCCCAACTTCTCCAGCACCAATGCTAGGCTAGCCTGCTTCAACCAACCACAAGACATAACCATGCTGTATAAGTCGAAAAGGACACGCACAGTCAGGCACACACATGTGCACAATCAGTTCTATCATCACAGTTCCGTCACTGCAAATACTGAAGCAACAGCCTCTTACCTTAAGTTAGAACAGACCAAATAGGCCTCGGCTGGACTTCTTGTGGTTTCCGTCCTGGTTTCCAGGAAGAAGAGAGGCGATGTCCTCTTTTAATCCAGCTTCTGACGAAAGGAATTGGATCGAAGAGGAGGTTCGTTGAGGTCCACAAACAGGAGTGCAGAAAGGCTGTTGCACACCTGGTTGTCAGTGTTATTCACTGCGGAAAATTCTCGTTCGCGCTCTGCTGATGTGGGGTGATATGTGCGACTTGCTATCAGTCGTCTTTCCAATGTTTTCCCCGGTGCAGAGCCATGTAGTTTCCAGTCTCAAAACTGCTCCCCTAATTATTTATTATTCTCCACTAACCCAATAATCTTGACATCTATAGTCAGCATATTATTTCATTTAAGAACAATATGAGAAATGTGAGAATTCTGTTCTTCTTTCTGCAGGTGTCAGATATTGAAAATAAACTGGCTGCATTGAGCAGTGGATCCAAGAAAAAGGTATAAATATAGCTGCAAGCTGTGATGATCGGCCCTCGTGTGCGCCTATGCCGTGCCCCGCAAACAGCATGCCCAACAAAACGAAATGACTTGCAGACAACGTGCCTCGCAAATGGTGTGCCTCACAAACTCTGCGCCCAAATGTCGCTCCCAGTCATTCAAATTCCCCAGACCAACACATCCTCCATCAGAAAAATTACATAGTGCACCTTTAAATGATTTTTAAGGAGTCTTTGCGCCCCTGGTGGCCAACAGTGAAAAATTCACCATGTTCGTAATGTATTTTTCTGCTCGTGGTCATACATAGAATTTAATTAAAACTGTCATGGTTAACGGAGCTCCATAGTTCAATCAAAATTTAGACAATATTCAATGTGAAGATTTGCTCCCGTTGGCACAGACTTAGTCCGATTGTGCTGAAATTTCAATCACTGATGCTGATCTCAGCCTGAATATAAAACACTATAAAGCATATGGAAAATTACACTATAGCGCCCCCTAGACATGAAATGCCAACATTATCGGATTTGTACCAAATTTGGGAATTGAATTCTGTGCATGACTACGAAAAAAAAAAATAAAAAAATTACGGACATGGTGACTTTTTCACTGTTGGCCACCAGGGGCGCAATCATTTCATTTAAAGGTGCACTATGTAATTTTTCTGAAGGAGGATGTGTTGGCCTGGAAAATTTGAATCACTAATACATGAACTCGGCCTAAATATAATACAACATAAAGCATTTGAAAAGTGTGGTTGGGGTTTATGGTCATTAGGGTTAGTGTGGAGCATTGCGTTTGCTGGCGCGATGTGCAGGGCACGTCGTTTGTAGGGCACTTTCTTATGTATGGCATGTTGTTTTGTAGATGGCGTGGTGCAGCGTAGGTGCATGCGAGGGCCGATAATCGCTGCTTGCGGCTATATTCTTCTTCTTCTTTTTTCTCCTAACATACTCACCCATTTTTCACCCAGTGAACAATGTCGAAAACTCACGAAATTTGGCCCCTTGTTAAAAAGTCCGCCTCTCTAACTTTTGGCTATTTCCATTTTCAAAACATAAATAAAATGGCTCGTCAGCGCCCCTAACATCACAAAAATGCATTAGGGAATACGAATGACACCAAAAAGATTTGCACGTAGAATCATAAAATTTAAGACAGAAGTCAATCATGACAAGACAAGTAAAAAATATTATTATGGCCACGCCTCCTGCCAAACCAGGGGCGGCCATCTTGGATTAAAGTTTACGCTGAAATTTGAGTCACTGATGCTGATTTCGGCCTGAATATAAAACACTATAAAGCATATGGAAAATTACACTATAGCGCCCCCTAGACATGAAACGCCAACATTATCAGATCTGTACCAAATTTGGGAATTAAATTCTATGCATGACCACGAGCAAAAAAATACATAACGCAAAGCGCATAGCGCAAAGTCTCCTGAAAAATCATTTAAAGGTGCACTATGTAATTTTTCTGATGGAGGATGTATTCATCTGGGAAATTTGAATCACTAATACGTGATCTCGGCCTGAATATAACACACTGTAAAGCAAATGAAAAGTGTAGTTGGGGCTTATGGTTATTAGGGTTAGTGTGGGGAATGGTGTTTGCTGGGCACATCAACCTGACTGAAAAATACCGATCTACAAACACAAAGTGGCTGTTGTTTGGCATAACTGTCTTTGGGAAAACTCATGGCACCCAAATGTGTTTTTGTTAGAATTTGCTTTGTTTTGTCAAAAAGTCAGTTTTTTTTAGACTGTTTAAGAATGTTAAGTCCCCCTAAAACTCGGGGGAACAAGGTAAAAAACTAAGTCTTAATTATGTTTTATTCAAATGTTCTAAGCTCATAGGCAGTTTAAGATGTAAATGACATGAAATGAGGCTCAGTGTTGTGGGTCAGAAGCAGCAGTCACAGACTCTTCTCTTCTTCAGGGCTCTGTTTCTCAGAGGAAAAAGAGCACTCAGGATGTCACCACAACCAGTAAGTCTCCAAGCCACACAATCTTACAACTGGACACAACCTTTTTGAACACACAACAGTCAGCTGCATGTCCTGTGTGTACAGACTGTACATTCTGTAAATGCTCGTTAACAGAGCTGGGAGTATTCTTCAGTAACATCATTGAAGAAATGTTACTTTTCAGTGTACTTTTCTAGTAGCATACTTACTCCCTCCATCCATCCATCTTCTCCCGCTTAATCCGGCTGGGTCACGGGGGCAGTTTGCTGCCCAATCCTCACAGCACCTGACCCCCCATGAACCCCTCTGCAGGTGGAGCCCACAGGAGGGGCGACTTACTCCTATTTGAGTAAATTCTTTATTAGGTAACAAGCGCTTACTTGAGTGGGCCTTTCGGTTACTCTGTGAGTATATGAAATATTATATGAAATGTTTTGAACCTTTTTTATAAATCCTATTCTTGGATATGATTTAGTTTGTCTCATGTTTGTGTCTGTTCTTTGAAAATGCCACTGTGTTATTATTATTTTGAAGCTCTTCCCACCTCTGCCTGTGCCACTCATCTGCATTAAACATGTGGACCAGGACACACAGAATGATACACATATATTTCCCAAAAAGTACATATTCTGTTTATTTAAAACAACAAATGAAGCTGCACAAAACAAGAAATCTGGCATCATTAGTCTATGATTTATTGTAAATGTATTTTTTGTATCAGTTTCAGTCTGAAACATTTCCAAAGCTTTTTACCCAGGTCATAGTTGTTTCTCCTCTCAAAGTTGTATTAGAAGTGATAAACAGTCTTTAATAGCTTATTTTCAAGACACCATAATCGCTGATCAATTCCACTTTCTCACCACTGCACTCGGCCTCTGCTCTGTACTTTGTTCTGTGATACATGGAGGATTCTGCATTGTCGCAGAATCATTTTGGTACAAAGCTGAAGATTACATTTTAAAAGCTGCTATTTGGACACATTTTTGTCTAATTACCAGGTCTTGATTTTGTCTTTTCCAGAGGGATCTCCATGGAAAAATGTCTGAGAGACGAGCGACTCTTCATCAACAGCAGTAGTTTCAAATGAATATAAGTATTTGGAACAGAGCACCCACAGGAACAAAAATTGGGGGATGCCATATTAATAGTGGTGAATTAAAAATAAAATAAAAAAAATAAATAAAATAAAAATAAAAATAATAATTCATTTTATTTAACAGCGCCTTTCTAGACACTCAAGGACACTTTACAAAGCATAAAAAAAACAAAAAAACAACAACTATACAACATAATAACATAAATACTGCATTACAGAAAAATGAAGTGCAAAATCACAGGGAAAAAGCCGTCCTGAGCAGATGAGCGAGGAGGAGGAGTGTTTATATGGAGCAGCTCAGAGAGGTGAGGAGGAGCAAAGGTTATGGATGGCCTTGAATTTTGAAATGAATCCTGAATGTGATAGGGGCCAGTGCAGGTGCTGGAGGACTGGGGCGATGTGGTGGGAGGGGCGGCCGCTGAATTCTGGATCAGTTGAAGTTTATGGAGGGATTTGAGAGGAAGAACAGAAAGCAGAGAGCTGCAGCAGTCGAGACAGGAAGTGACGAGGCTGTTAACAAGGACAGAAGCTGAGTGGACAGTGAGGGAAGTGGGATGTGAAGCAGTTTTTATTTCTGATAGGCAGTTGGAGAGGGAGGCCTTTTTTTTTTCTTTAATTTTGATGATTGTGGCTTACAGATAATGAAAACCCCAAATTCACCGTCTAAGAAAATTGGAATATTACATAAGATAAATAAGAAAATGACCCATGAATTGTCAGTGAGCTTCAGGCACTCACTGTTTAAGACAAACAGTCCAGAACAGTCCGTCTGTGCACGTCCTGCACTCTCACCAAATAAACCCGACACTGTGGAAATCCATCATCTGTCAAATTTGGAACCGTTTATCTTTTTCAGTATGTCGGCCATTAAACAATTATTAGATTTACTTGATTATTTAACTGTCAAATGAGAATAATCAATCTGCAGCCATTTAGTTTTATGCTATTTTTTTGACCACCAGATGGGGCAATAAGACGAGGAGTGGACAGTGATTCTTTTACACGTTGAGCTTTTAGATTTTAATAAACTTGTTTATGTGTCATAATTGAGCAAATCAGACCGAGGTCGCCTATGTTAGGAACACATTTTTTTGGGGCTTTTCACTGAAGGCCACATGACCGTCACCTGTCATGGCTGGAGTTCTCTGGAGCTGTGGAGAGGCCGTCACAGACGAGTCGACTGAACATCTCCACCGCAGTGAGACAAACGCGGATACGGTCCTTTCCTCGTGCCACTCATCACATCATCACTAAAGGAGGATGCTTTTGTAAAATCCTGAGCGCACATTAACACGCTGTAGTCAGGACGGATTAGAAGAATGTTAAATAAACAAATAATAATAAGGTGGATGAGACTGTTTTAAATTTGATGTCAGGTTTATTTTGTGAGGGTGCAGGATGTGCACAGGGAGGACGGTGTTGGACTCTTCTGGACTGTTTGTCGTGGTCACTGACTCTGGCTGAAAACACTTTAAATTCATTGGCTGGGAAAATCAGAGGAAGGAGCTCATTATCATATGGACAACTGCACTTCATTTGACCTGTCAAATAAGCTTATAATACATGTCAAAGAAGGTAATAAATAACTAGTTAAAAATAGGCATAAATGTGAACAGTTTGGTTTTCCATAAATGTGCGGAGAAAAAGCAGTGGAATGTCTGACAATACAGCGTTTTGCGAGCAAATCTGAATTGAAATGCAGTAAACGTTTGCAGACATGTGGCACAGTCGGTTTGCCACAGTGGTTTAAACGCTGACACGTGCACTGGAGCGAGGGAACTAAACAACTTAAAACATAACAATGACACATGATCAAGGCCTCCTCGCTACTTCTCCTGTCGACCACAGGCCCACCACAGTGCACAGTGGTCCTGCCCCACCCTCTTTTACCCTCCTGCCCCATGGATTCAACCCGAGCACAAAAGGTGCTCAGGTAAATAAGGCAAATTAGACTAAAAAAATGAGCAAACATAATATTGACATGGCAAAAAATTATATAAATTAGCAAAACTAAATTAGCAAATTATTTGACAAACACAAATAACCTAATTTTAGAAAAAACTAAATAAGCAAATAGCTCCTCCACCTCTAACACTTTGCTCTCACACTCCATTAGTCTGCGGGTTTGCACATGATCCATGTGCAGATGGAGCATCCATAGCACCTAGTTTACTCATGTCAATGCAATAAACTGAAAAACATTGGTATATCTTTATTTTGTGTTTTCAATTATCCAAAATCAACATTTCTAAGCAATCAAATAACATTATGCAAATTAACAGTGTTAAGGAGAAAGATTTGGGATAGTTTTTTTTTGTTTTTTTCAAATTAGCTTTACAGTCTATGACATACTTTGAACTCATTCTGAGACTATGGTTGACTCATAAAAAAAAAAAACAATATCAGTGCAAAAATTCATTCATAGCTTCATTATTAGCTGCTGGCCTGTCTAGTTGCAGAAATTCACTTCTGGTGTCAGACTGGAGCTTTGTAAAGACTCAGGCTCTTCTGTCCTCGATAATGATCGACAGTTGTTGCCTGGTGCGGCAATAATCCACAGTCTTTGAAACAGTTTGATAATTACGGCCGACATGGTCAGTTTGTGTGGAGATTCTTCCACCACCACTGCCCGTGTGGGTCTGAAGGTCTAAAATAGTCCTTTTCTTACCTCTTCTCTCACTTTATCCTAGCCCTAAACAGTCTGTATAGCAAATTGTTCTAGTTCTGATTTCAATAAATAACAATCACCTCATGTGTTTCTTTGACTCTTATTTGAATGAACAGTGTCAGACATACTGAGAGCAAGTTTTGAGATTTTGGACTGGAGAGGTTGAGGTTCTCTGTGGGAGTAATACGATGTGCGTTTGGGTTGTCAAGCAAAAGACATCGCACATCTTGTTGTGTTCAGTCATGTGGGGGGCCGGCAGCTGCGGAGCCCCTCTCTCCGGGGTGTGGAGGCAGGGGCCACGTTGGGGGCAGGCCCCGTGTTGAGCTCTGGACTCAGGTTGCGGAAGAGCTGTCGCACACAGCGTGGTTTCACCGGGAAAGATTTGACTGAAAATGGTTTTACTGTGAAAGGCGTTAACGGCAGACGTCTGTACGTGACTTTTGACCCCAGAGGGCGTGTGGGACGTCGCCGTCGCCGAGGCGATGGGCCAGGGTCTGATCCGTGGGAGGTGTGACCATGGGCGGAGCAGAGTAAATACAGCATGGACGTCTGGCGCTGAAGAGGACAGAGCAATGAAGTGTACTTCTCTGGTAAAAGCCCCGAGAGTAAGAGCTGATCAGGGACAGGGGCCTGTGGGGGCGGGGCCTCAGAGGCAGGTTCTTTAGAGGGGAGGGCCTCAGAGGGCGGGGCCTCAGAGGCAGGTTCTTTAGAGGGGAGGGCCTCAGAGGGCGGGGCCTCAGAGGCAGGTTCTTTAGAGGGGAGGGCCTCAGAGGGCGTGGCTACTGCAGGACATGACACATGCAGCGTCTGAGTGGCTCTGCTCAGCTTCACAATCTGCACAAACCAAACAAAGACATCAGTTGCACAATAATAATCATTTGGTTTATTGTGTCATCTTGAAGATACCTGTAATCAGATTAGACGACCCCCCCGTTCTCACACATCATCACTGATAATAACACACAATGTAATAAATGTACAGTCGGTAGCTTTAAAATTGAACTGTAGAAGTTCTTAAATATTTAATATGAACCAGCACTTCTTAATTATTTTCTGTCACACCTCCCCTGGAAGAACCTCCCCCAGACTAAACCAGCAACTAAACCAGCAACTAAACCAGCAACTAAACCAGCAACTAAACCAGCAACTAAACCAGGGACTGAACCAGGGACTGAACCAGCAACTAAACCAGCAACTAAACCAGGGACTGAACCAGCAACTAAACCAGCAACTAAACCAGCAACTAAACCAGGGACTAAACCGGGACTGAACCAGGACTGAACCGGGACTGAACCGGGACTGAACCAGGACTGAAATAGACTTGAACCAGGACAAAACCAGGACAAAATTCGGGACTAAACCAGGGTAGAGCTCTGCACTCCAACGAGACCGACCCAAAGTGCGGCGCAGGACACATTTTGAAAGCTCATTCCGAGTGCAGGCGAGAGCGAGACTGAAAATTCTGTCCCACACAGACCTTTAAACCAGGGACTAAGTAGGGACGCTCTGAAGAACCACAGAACCACTACCAAACGTCAACAAATCTCACCCTCGCCTTCAGGTGCCAACATACGAGAGCCAACGTTTTAGTCGCGTCTCCAAAGTGACTCCCGGGACACTCAGAGCAGGTGTAGGAGCGTATTCTGCACTGCGCTCAGCTGCATCATGAGGTGGTCCACTCCTGTGTCCTCCTCGTCTTTATAGATGATGTTCCTATTATAGTTTGGGGCATTTGCGTCATCCAGCGTGACAGAAACCATGTCTAATGCTCTGCTCTATGCTCCTCCTTATGTGACGCTCTCAGTGCTGTGGCTTTACTGAAGGAGCGTTCACAAAGCGGGAGGACACACACACACACACTATCTGAGAAGGAGTGACGTGAACCAGTGTTGACTGTACTGTATTGCAGACATGACGGTATCTCTTCTGTAATAATTACATCCTGTACGTCCAGAACAGTCAGTATTGTGTGTAGTACTAAGCACTGGTGAGATGATCTTACTTGACATCTGGCTGCCCTGCTGAAGTCCGGCCTCTTCTTAGTCTCGATCTCGATGTCATGATGAAATAATGGAAGCAGGTCAGGCTTGGTCTCCCTGTGGCCCCGACATCCATACCTGTCCCACACAGACACACAGCTCACTCCATCTCATTCACTGTTCCAAATCCACTCAGAATGTGTTTATGATTCATAGTGAACTTGATCATTTACCAGTGCTTAGCAGTCGTTAGCGCTTTACCTGCTTACAACTGCAAAGCTGTTAGGACGTGGGCGAGACAGTTAAGCTGGCTGCACACAAGTGCCTATGACTGCTTACTGCTCATTTGACAATCAGGATCATTATACTTAAGATTTTGCAAAGATTTTACATTTTTTTGCCCAATTTGGCATTTTTTTAGGTTTCAAATTTTACTTTCCATTCGGAAATCATGACATCACCCACAGCTGTTACCTTGCATCATGCTGTACGTGGGCCAAAACCTTAATGCACATCAGAAGTATTATCTGAAAAATAAAATTCTGAGAAAACATATTTAATTGTGTCAAACTATACAGTGCTCAAAAAAATGAAAGGAACACTTTGAAAACACATCAGATTTCAATGTTGGATATCTACACAAATATGGACAGGGCACTAGAGCAGCAACAATGAGACAACTCCTAAAACAGGACGGGTTTTGCATGTGAAGGTTATTTTCCCTTTCTCCCTCTTGGTCTTTTTTGACTTTCTATTGTTTTGGCCACAGTGATCATCACTCCTGGGAGTATGAGGCCATTCCTGATCCCTACACACGCTGCACAGATTCTCCAACTTCTCCCAGAAGTCACACCCTAACAAGGTGCAAAGGAGATTTAATGTGCCTACGAGCACAATCTGCAGAACGTGGATATTTCAGGAGGCAGTTACTCCAGGAGAGTTGGACAGGGCTGTAGAAGGTCCTCAACCCATCAGCAGGACCCATATCTGCTCCTTTGTGGAAGGAGGAACAGGCTGAGCACTGTCCTACAGAATGACCTCCAGCAGGACACTGGTCCAATGTTTCTACCCAAACAATCAGACTTCATGAGGGCGGCTTGAGGGCACCACATCCTGTAGTTGGCGCTGTGCTCACCGCCCAACACCGTGGAGCTCCATTTGGCAAGTCTGCCCCTGGTGCCCTGTGCTTTTCACAGATGAGAGAAGGTTCACCCTGAGCGCTTGTGATAGATGTTGAAGAGTCTGGAGAAGACAAGAACGCTCTGCTGCCTTAGGGTGACCAGATTTTCGAAATAAAAAAGTGGGACATCCCTGGTTTGCGGTGGCTGGTAATAATAAAACTGTGAAACAAGTGCGTAATTAAGGAAAAGTGTAATGCACTTGGCACTAACGTGAGTCAGCATAGTCACATTTTCTTTGTATTTTGGTAATTTTCTAAGCAGCTTTTCTGTATTTTATCTAAACAAATGACAATGGGACAATGGGACATTTCTTGTATAAAACTGGGACAAATCACTGGTTTTGTATAAATCTGCTGGGACAAGGGACACAGGGCTCAAAACTGGGACTGTCCCGGGTAAATAGGGATGTCTGGTCAGCCAATGCTGCTGCACCATGGTTCATCATGAGTGGTTTGGTGGTGGGTCAGTGATGGTCTGGGGAGGCAGATCCCTGGAGGAACGCACAGACCTCTAGTGACAGAAAACACTAGTCTGACAGGCATTAGGTATCGGGCTGAACTCTTTGAACCCACTGTCAGACCCTATGCTGGTGCAGAAGGTCCTGGGTTCCTCCTGATGCACAACAGTGCTCGGCCTCATGTGCCAAGAGTCTGCGGGCAGAACCTGGAGGATGAAGGGATTGATACAGTTGAGAGGGACATTATGTTTGGGTCCATCAGATGCTCCAGGTTGCTCCTCAGACTGTACAGGAGCTCAGTGATGCCCTTACACGTCGTATCATTAGGGGCATGTCATGACATTGTCCAACATGCACACAAGCACGTGGGAGATTGAGAAGCATTTTGAGCTGCAGAAATACAATTCTGGCAAAATGGACTAACTTACCACATCATTATTTCACTGTGATTTTCATGGTGTGTATAAAATGAAGCCCTCTGGCTTGAAATGTTATTTCCATGAAAAGAGGTGGTATTCTTTTATTCCTAAGGCATTGCCCTGTCCATATTTGTACAGATAAACAGATTTTTTCACATTGAGATCTGATGTGTTTTCAAAGTATTCATTTAATTTTTTTTGAGTAGTATATTTACATTAGGCATTATCCCACTTTCACTTTTAAAATCATCTTGCACCCAGCCTTACAGTCTGTGTACACAGATGTATGAGCCACACAGACTGTTTCAGGGATTTTCTAACTTGCTTTTATGTCATTTCTCTAAAATAAAAAGTGAGTAAATGATTGTGGTTTGAGAAGATGGATTGGTAATGGGTGAATGGTAATGACCTCGCGAGGGACTCTGTGTCGAAGTAGCAGGTACGAACTCCCGCCTGGAACTGTCGGACCAATTTGAGCACCCGGGCCTCGTCTTCCTTTTCGATCTGTGCCCATGACTTTCCTCTAAAGGAGGGAGGGATGAGCCGAGGCAGTGGGAGCACTTTTTCAATGGGCTGCTCCAAGTAGCCCCGCCTGTCCTCAGGGGCCTCCAGGAACCAGTGCAGCTGCTGGCTGTAGTCCTGCTCTACATCCACCTGCACCCCCAGCAGAGTCTCCACCTGCGCCAGAGGAAGCCCAGACTGACTGGGGCTATTCTGTGGACAAAGTGAGCAGCAGGGTTGTCAAAAATACTTCTCCAAACTAAAACTACTACTGGGACTCTTTTAGTAATACAAATAATCACATAGGATAAAATGTGACCTTTTGTGAATAGTTTCAGAATAAAATATTGTCTACAACTGCATTTGCATTTTCATCCTCATTCTGTCACTGGTATAAAGCCTTCCCTTTGGTACCAAAATCAAGTTTGAAATGTCCTTTATCCTTTAGTGTAGGTGTGCTCAGGGTTAGTTTTTATCCTTTGACAAGGCGAAATTAATAAGACTGAGGGAAAATGTTTGCCTGCACAGTAGGTTCAGTGATAATACGGTAATACAGTATACTGAGGTATCCAAAAGTAGCAGCGGTATCAGTTTCATTATCATCATTAAAAAAACCTGCAGCGCCTAAGGACCTGATATAATATTCAGAGCATTTTAGCTTCAGGCTGAATGACAGGGGAGAGAGGCAAATGTTGAGGAGCTACGACCCTGCGTCAGGCCAGAGATCCACCACAGTCACTTTCTCCTCTTCAAACATCATTCTGCTTAGAGATTTCCATCCACACGCAGCCAGGAAGATGTTGAACCCAAAAGTTTGTGATGGAGACGTTTTATTGGACGGGCGAGAGTCGAGAGGGGACGAGGCGCTGAAGAGGAGAACGTTCCCGCTTGAGGGCGACGTCAGACTTTCACGGAGGAGACGGTAACTTCTCTGAGTGCCGAGAGCGCGGGTCTGTCAGATACAACATGCTGCAGTGGGAAATATCACACGCCGTGGACTGTCGCCTTTTACTTTTTATTCAGAATCTGCCTCTTCTGCGCTTTTCTCGTCTCGGCGAGTCCCAGATCATTAAATGGAGGGAGATTCGCGCTGGAGAAGTTTGGTTTGATCAGAACTTGTGCCTCATCTTCAAATATAAAAATATAATGCTGCTCTTGTGTTTCTGAATGGTTTTGGTGCAGCTACAAAATAATTCTGAATTAGTCACGGTAATACTGTATACTCCAATCAAATGCTGAGAAGGTTTAAGGGTTTCTAAATTTGGAAACCGCCCAACCCTAGTGCATAGATATAGTCAACATATTTATGACTAAATTGTCTAATTGTTGAGCAAGATGTCATATATCAGAACACTTTTTCACAACAGCCTATACTAAATGTATTTAAGTTGTACAAAAAATGTTTATTATATATTGTCATTATTTTTATTTTTTTTGCAAATGCCATAACAAAATTGTAAAGTCAGATTCTTCTCTCACCAGTATGTCAATGTCCCATTCAGTTTGCGTTTCCATGGAGATGGGGAGACTGAAGTGCACACTGCTCGATTTGTCATCATCGTCCTGGCCATAGCAGTAGCGTCGGATCACCTGTAAACACCAGGTGGATTCGGCTAAAATGACAATGACAAAAAACTATCTAGAACTAAAAATATTTCAGTATCACTTTGATTATCTGCTTTCTAGTGAAGTCGATTCAGTACAACAGAAAAGTAGATCTAATAGATACTCAAGCAAATTGGAAAAAATAAAATGAAACATGGGTCCACTGGTACCTGTTCGATGGTGGAGCTGCTGTGCTCCGAGCTGAAATCGCCTCTCTGCTGCCACCTCCTGCTTCGGTGCCATGTCGCCCATGTGGTCTGTGGGGTGGGGGCTGGTGTCTGAGATGTCTGAGGGGCTGAAGCTTCATGCTGCTGCGGGGAATGCTGGTCATTCTGATGTGCTGCCTCGTCAGAGGGACTGAGAAACAAAGCAGCAGGGACCGGGTTTTATCCTTTGTGCACAATAGAGGATATGGTAAATAAAGGAAATGAAAAGTGAAGTGATGCCCTTGAGAAAGATTTGATGCATCTCAAGCTATACATTTTTGTTAAAGGTTTGATGATAGAAAAGATGCGGGACACGGCCTTTAAACAATCGAAACTAGTGAAAGTGAATAAAATATGGATAAGCAGCATGATAATTTGCAAACAAATACACATTTAAAGATGCAAAGTGTAAGTATGCTGGTTAAGCTGCATCTCGCCTGTCTATAGCTTTATGCTCGTGGTCGCAAGAAGTAACAGAAGAAACAGGACATTTAGATGGTTTTTGCCATCTTGCTAAGCAGGAGCGTAGAAACTGTAGACAAAACTGACAACCAAAAAATGGCTCGTCTGTCCTCCCCTAGGGGTTCTCTTCAAGGTAGAACTGTTGAACCATTTAATAAAAAGTCGATCATCCAGTGAGAGCATGCGGAACAACCCGAGTCTGAAAATGGAGATTAGGATAGTTTAATTTTAGGTCTAATTAAGTGACTTTAATAGAACACTCAGCGTTTATTGAGAATATATTTTCTGATCAATGAGTAGAATGACTTACAAGGCCCGTACGGGACACTTTCCAACTGTAAACATTTGTTAAAAAGGGAAATGTGGCTTAAAAAAAAAGTAAATCTAACTGGCACTGACCATACTGTGGAATACTCAAATGCTTTAAATACCTTCTCCCATAACTATAAGGGTGGTGCTTGAGGACATCATGGAGAAAACGTTCCAGCAAGCTGTGTGAAGACTGGCCTCTACGGTTTGAGGAGGAAGTGTCGGCTCCTCTGGCACACAGGTTCTCTGCGTGCAGGTGCTGAGGACTGGACAGGTGCTGTGGGCACACAGGGGCACCAGTGAGGAAACATACTCACACAGCCCTAAAGAGTACAGCAGGAGCCATACCTGGTCTAGGTCTGGGTACAAAACACGACATAAACCACAGTAGCCCTGCTGCTCAGGCTCCAGCCCCTGGTCACACATCTTCAGCCAAACACAGAGCTGTATGCCGGATTTGGTTCAGTCCATCTGAGGAGATAACAGGTGAAAGGAGAGTCACAAGTCATGGCAAGAGTGAAGGACACTGGCTTATAGCAGCCGATGAAATAGGTGAACACACAAGTGTGTGTCTATGTACAGATACATATACATACTGTATATACACACACACACACACACACTTATATATATACACACACACTTACACACACACACCTATACACACATAGACGCACCTATACACACACTCCCACTTATACACACACACCAGGGATGGGCATTTGATAAAATTTTCGTCGGGAGAATTAACAATTGATTATTGATTAATCATGAATGTTTTTTATATTAAAATTGTCATCATTATTATTGCTGTTACTAATCTGCATAAATAAACTCAACTTTACAACATATAAACCATCAGCACCACAGAGCCACATCAGTGTGAGATCAGAATGTGTTTAAAGCAGTTCTGGCACATTTATGTTTTACACAAACTAAACTTAAAACCTCATGGCTCATTTGCATAAACTGTAAGAGCTGAAAAAAGCAGCTCTTTCCTTGTGCTGCTGCTTCAGCTTCTGTGGGACTAAAGGACACGACTCAGTGAATATGAGTGTTCTCTCTGTGACTCAGTGAATATGAGTGTTCTCTCTGTGACAGGATGTTCTGCTGCTGATGACTCTGTTCTGTGCGTATGTCGCGCTGGAGATGGTTCATGTTTTCAGAGATCATACGTGTGCAGATCGTACATGTGAAGATTATACATGTGATTGACACAACAGATTGGTTTTACTTCAAACATTATTCTATTACCACAGACATTTCCATCGATAGTCTGGAGTAGGGGTGGGCGATATCTCGATATTTAAAATATATCGAGATATTTTTGAAACTCGATATGAATTCTGACATATCGATATATCGCTATAATGCTTATGTTTACTTCTGGTTTCGCCGCTTCGCTTGTTTTGCCTTCTCTGTGCCGCGCTCGCCTCCGCCTCCTGCTTTGGTCCCCCGAGCTCCTCCGCGGAGCACGGAGCTGGCCGCGGACTAAACCAGGACTAGGACAAAACCAGGACTAGGACTAAACCAGGACTAAACGCGGCCGCAAAGCCCGGGGCTCGGCCGCGGACTAAACCAGGACTAGGACCAGGGATCTGCAGTGCGCCCATTTCACTTGCATTTGCGAGCAAATATTTCGTCGTGCGAACGTGGAAAATGAAACAGGCGCATCTGTGCGAGTGCTTCTGCAGCCACAATAAGGAACTGCGCACAGACGTAACAACATGAGTTAAACTTTCTAAATGCACGTTTCCCAGTGCGAGCGCAACCACATGACACCTCCGACCGCGCACGACTCCAGCACACGAGCTCCGCGTGCGCAGATATCACTATACGAACAAACTCCGCTTCAAAACACCCCCACGCCCCCTTAACCGAGGAGCGCCCCGCAGCAGGACCCACACCTGTCCCACCCACTCACAGACACCCGCGTGCCGCTGGACAAAGCGAGAGCTTTGGCTTTTGTCTTGGTCTTGTCTCGGACTCGAGCGCATTTCGACTCGGTCTTGTCATGGACTCAAGGTCTGAATACTGAGTGCGGTCATTTTTCATTAAAGCCGCTGCTGTCGCCAATAAACTCATACCGGTGTGCGGGAGCGTGTGGGGCTCCTCTCTGCAGCCTGTGCCAAATGCCAAATAAATCCGTTTGTCACAATGTGCGTTTGATTTGGTAAATGTGCAGAGGCTAAATACCACTTTAAAACAAGAGAATGTAACTCCAGTTTGGAATTTGAAAATACAGGTTTAAAAATCCTACACACTTTATTCACTTTGAAGCAGTTTTGTGTCAGTGGAAGTTCTCTTAAAGAAGAGGTTCTTAAACTGTGGGTGAGGGTCCAAAAAGGGCCACAGAGTGTTTAAGTGCTGTACTAAATGAATATTAATCAGATAAAATTTGTTTTTTTGTTTTTGCAGTAGTTTGGGGGGCTGTATTTTTTCCTATAAAGATATCGAGATATATATCGTATATCGAGATATAGCAAAATATATCGAGATATATTTTTGGTCCATATCGCCCAGCCCTAGTCTGGAGTAATAACACTTTCTCTTCGGGTGCTTTGTGGAGTGGGTTTTCAGTGGCTACCAGACGCCATTCAGATCTGCTAGCCTAGACTTAGTGACAATTGCAAATATTAGGACTGGATGAATTATTTTAAAAAATTGTTTCCACAGATTGACTACACTCTGGCGCACTAGTAAATGAGGCCCTATGTCCAAAATTCATCCATCCATCTCACCGCTTTTTCCGGCTGGGTCACAGGGGCAGTTGTTCGTCCCCCAGTCCTCTGTGCCCCTCTGCGGGTGGTGAGCCCACAGGAGGGTGTCACGGTGTTAGTTCATAAGGGTGTTAGCCTGTTTTGGGTTGATGAGAGAAACCGGAGTGCCCAGAGGAACCCCATCCAGACGTCTGCCACTCAGCCACTGTGCCACGGTGTGTACCTATGTACCTATGTCCCCCGGTACCTTTGTGCCCCAGTTTGTACGGGTGGGGAACAGCTCTCACAGAGGTCCCGGTGTTTCTCATGTGCAATAAACATTTGTTATTTTAGGCTATTAATTAGCCTAATAATTTTATGGCAATAGCCGATCCAACTGATTCAACTTATAAAATTAAGTGCTTTTAGCCTAGTGTGAAAAATGCTACAGTTGCACTCGATCCAAACCCAGACTCATGACCCAGTGGGAGCAGCTCTGGTTCAGGCTGGGCTCAGAGGAGTTGGAGTGCTTCAGTGCCTCGCCTGAAGCACTTTCCAAGGGCGCGGAGGATGGAGCAGTCAGAACAAGATATAACGAACCAAATCGGATGTTTTCCACCACCTCGGAACCAACCGCAGCCCTTGAGTATGGAGGACCAGAGCAACAAGCACAGACTCCTCTGGTGAGTCCAGAGTCTTTACCACAGTTGCTGCTGCTGTGACCCGAACTCAGAGCTTCTGCTCCGGGCTGAGGTGAACTCAGAGCTTCTACTCCGGGCTGAGGTGAACTCAGAGCTTCTCCTCCAGGCTGAGGTGAACTCAGAGCTTCTGCTCCGGGCTGAGGTGAACTCAGAGCTTCTGCTCTGGGCTGAGGTGAACTCAGAGCTTCTGCTCCGGGCTGAGGTGAACTCAGAGCTTCTGCTCCGGGCTGAGGTGACCTCAGAGCTTCTACTCCGGGCTGAGGTGACCTCAGAGCTTCTGCTCTGGGCTGAGGTGACCTCAGAGCTTCTGCTCTGGGCTGAGGTGAACTCAGAGCTTCTGCTCTGGGCAGATGTGCAGTGAGACATGTACAAAGTTCTACAGCTGCTGTTTTATGAGTTCATGATGATAACTCGGGATGAGGATCCACAGTGTTAAAGGGGGGCATACACTGAACAACTGGAATTATTTTTAAGCGGAATAACTGCTTACATGATCGCGGAATAAATTAATTTGGAATTTGAAATCGGAATAAACCACTCCCTTAACTATTAATTAAGTTTAACTCCGAATAAACTGAATTCTGAATAATCCCCTATAGGGGAATTACGTGTTTGCCTGGTCTTTTAAAATCAGAATTAACTTTTATATTCCAAATGAATTATTTGTAATTGGATTTAAAACTCTCGGAGCTAAAGTAGTGTATTGTTGATATTAAACCTTCTACCAATCGACTATGACTGACAGTAGGGCTGCAGCTATCGATTATTACAGTAATCGATTATTCTGTCAATTATTTTGTTCGAATAATCGAGTAATCGTTTGTTAATGTCGCGTCTACTTTGCACACGTTAAGTCCACACCACCTGCACTGACAGATACACGTGTTTTGGACATGAAAAACGTAATTATCGCTGGGCTAAGGTTGATTTATCTCACGGTTTGTTTTCCACTTGATGTAATGTACAGGTGCTTTGTGTTTAGAGCATAGACTGTATAAAAGAAGTGGACTAAGTGAGTGTGACGTCACCCATAGCGTTTAGCGCCGCTCAAATGAGACTCGCGATGCTAACGGCTACAGGAGCTGATTTGGAGCCAGGGTCTATGTTATGAATAGGATTTTTTCTGACAGACAAAATAGCGGAAAAAAAATCAGAATCATGTAGAGCGGGTTCATACGAACATTTTAAGACCAAAATGATGAGGCCATAGCAACAGGTACAGAGAGAGGAGCGATAAGAGAGAGAGAAGGAGCCGGAAGAGCCTCCTGGAGCACTTCCTATTTGGCACGCGGCGGCTAACGGGTTAGCTTAGTCCACTTATATATACGGTCTATGGTTTAGATGTTGTAGCATCAATGTTGAGAAGGTGACTTTTAAAATGTAATCCCCTACAGATTACAGACCCCAAAATGTAGTTTGTAACGTAATCAATTAAATCACTTAAAGTGAGTGAATCCTTTGGATTACTTGACATTGTCATGATTTTTAAAACTACATGAATGTAGCAACCACCTCCTGCAAATTCTAGACCTGGATTAGTCCTGGTTTAGACCTGGTTTAGACCTACGGGAAGAGATGCAGTTACGCTCTTATTACACATCCATGGGCGCCGCGCTGTTTTGTGTACAGTGAAGTGCAGTGGTCGTGCGGAAACTTTACCTCTACTGCAGAACGTTCCGGTCATCGCCAAGCGTATGAAAATAAAACGAAGCATTGAGGCAAAAAATAATAATCGATGCATTTTTCTAATTGATTTAATCGATTTACTCGATGAATCGTTTCAGCCCTAACTGACAGCATAAAAAGCAAAGAAAATGACATGACATTCAAACCTAGTGATTAAGGGAAAAGTGAATGTCCGCTTATTCCTGAGTGTGTTCATGTGAGTTTGGACAACTCCAGACAGACAAGCACACCATCCTCCTCTAATGTCTGAGTCTGATGAGAATCATTTTAAGTTTTCAGTATTTACAATCAATGTGTTCATCACAACGGTATCGGACATGACTGTACATGAGTGAAAAAACTGCTGGTAAATAAAGAGCTACATGAACCTCCAATGCCAGATAAGCCCAGAGCACACTCCCCATCAGCAGCACATCCTCTGACACAGAGAGAACACTCATATGACACATCAGGGCTTACTGTTTATGCAAATTAGCCATGCTGTTTTAAATTAAATTTCTGCTAAACAAATTAATTAATCACTGCATTTATACAGCGCCTTTCATGACACCCAAAGCACTTTACAGTTCATTCTTCATTCTCTCCAGACTCGGTGGTGTAAACTACTGTAGTCACAGCTGCCCTGGGACAGACTGACAGAAGTGAGGCTCCATCACCACTCACACACACCACTTTCAGATTAAGCAATGTGGGTGAAGGTTTTTTATTTTTTTTTTTTTTGACTAGCACCTTCCTGTGGCACCTGGAATTCCCAGTGGTCTCCCATCCAAGTACTAACCAGGCCCTGCTGAGCTTCTGTATGGCCACGTTGTCAAATATGCACAAAGCTGCATGAAACACATTACAGACTGACGTGGCTCTTTACTGTTTATCCTTTAGTATGTTGTAAAGTTGAGTTCATTTATGCAGAAGATTTTTATGAATAATCTGCTGCATTGTAGAACTGTAATACTTGGAAACATCCAGTTTGATCTGCGCACTGGATTGTGGGATGCTGCATCCTGAGGTTGCTCTGCTAAAGGAGCTATGGATGGAAGCAGAATGGCCGTGCCTCAATTCTCTTTCCTCACTTCCTTCTCCTTCATTCCTTTTGATCGTCCATTTTTCAGCTGTCAATCAAATGTGTCATAACAGGTGGCGGCCCAAAGAAAACCAATGAAAAGGAAAAGAACCTCCTGAGCGCATTTAACCCATCTCAGATGCATCTGTGAATCTGGAGCAAAGTTCTCTCAGCTTCTTCATAAAGTGGAAGTTACATATATATTTTTAAGAAAAGATTCATGAATGCGGCTCATTATCTTTACTTTAAAACAGTATCGTTTGATACAATAGTAGTATTCATTAATAGTTTATAGTACAGGAAGGACTGAAAGCAACATGCTAGTTTGGAAACCACTGATCTAAAGGGACAGACTGATAAAGAAATGGAGAGATGAGCACGAGTGTTCAGCCTGGGGAGGACAGGCTACGGGACTTTTATTCCACTGATGCTAAGCACCCGTAAACCTGGAGCGTGGCCCGGAGACAGACCGGAGCAGACGCGCACAGGCGATAGCACCAGGCTAACGTTAGCGCAAGCTTCGTCCTGGCTCACGTACTTCTGTCTCCTGCCTCACGTACTTCTGTCTCCTGCCTCACGTACTTCTGTCTCCTGCCTCTGCTTCCAGATCGCTCTGATGAACAGTGACCTCTACCTGGGACGTAATGAGGTCCTCCAGAGCAGAGCCTCTTCGGACAGACGCTCAGGGGGAAGCTGCAGGTCTGTGTGCGCAGGGCTGTCAGGAGCACGAAGAAGAACTTCCTCTTTTGGTGTGACGCATAAAGCATCTGCCGCCCCCTACTGGACGTATAGGCGAGTTGTCAGTCAACGTTATTGCAGTGATTATCAAGGTGAAAATAATCTCCTTTAGGCAAACCCATTCCCTCAATTTACATTTTTCCCCCAATCTCTTTGCCACATTTTCTGACACAATTTGTAAATTTGGCAAATATTTGCAAAACTATTCCCACAAAACAATTCAGAATATTTGAAAAAGTTACAAAACACTGATTGTGAAAAGGACACTTTGTGGTTGAAAAACAAACACTGTTATTAGATTAATAAAGGTCTGTAACCATCAACCTGACACCGCAGCAGAATGCTCCCACACTCGGAGAAGTGTTGTAGGAAGGAATCGGAGAGATGCTGTAAATATGTGTACAATATGACACAATCATGTGTATATATATATATATATATATATATATATATATATATATATATATATATATATATATATATATATATATATATATATATATATATATATATATATATATACACACTTCTGCAAACATTTAATGATATCTTTTCATGGGACAACACTGACAAAAGTGTAAGTGGAGCAAGTTTGTTAAATTTGGTGTTTTCGTTCTCACATTCTCTCATACTGGGCACTGGAAGTTCAACATGGCACCTCATTGCAAAGAACTCTCTGAGAATCTGGAAAAAAGAGTTGTTGCTCTACTTAATGATGGCCTAGACTTTAAGAAGATCACCAACACCCTGAAACTGAGCTGCAGCACCGAGGCCAAGACCATACAGCAACTTAACAGGACAGGTTCCACTCATCCCCTCCTCGAACCGCCACCTTAACGTGGTGGAGGGGTTTGAGCGCCCGAATGATCCCAGGAGCTGAGTTGTCGGGGCCTTTATGCCCCTGGTAGGGTCACCCAAGGCAAACAGGTCTGGGGGGATGGGTCAGACGAAGAGCAGTTCAGAAGACCCTTATGATGAGTAACAATCAGAGGCCAGTTACGTCTCCCGGGATGACGTCATCGGGGCCCCACCTTGGAACCAGGCCTGGGGTGGGTTCTCGATGCCAGGCGCCTGGTGGCCGGGCCTTCTCTCACGGGGCCCAGCCGGGCACAGCCCGAAGGGACGACGTGGGACCGCCTTCCCCTGGACCCACCATCCGTGAGAGGAGCCATAGGGTTCAGGTGCAGAGATCTGGGCGGCAGTCAAAGGCGGGGGCCTCGGCGACCAGATCTCCGGACATGGAGACTAGCTCTGGGGACATGGAATGTCACCTCGCTGGGGGGGAAGGAGCCTGAGCTTGTGCGGGAGGTCGAGCGTTACCGGCTAGATATAGTCGGCCTCACCTCCACGCACAGTTTGGGTTCCGGAACCCAACTCCTTGAGAGGGGTTGGACTCTCCATTTCTCTGGCGTTGGCCGCGGGGAGCGGCGGTGAGCTGGTGTGGGCTCATCGCCCCACAGCTCAGCCGCTGCGTGTTGGAGTTTACCCCGGTGAACGAGAGGGTCGCGTCCCTGCGCCTTCGGGTCGGGGACAGGTCTCTCACTGTGGTGTCGGCCTGCGGGCCGAACAGCAGTGCAGAGTACCCGGCCTTCTTGGAGTCTCCGTTGTTCTACTGGGGGACTTCAACGCCCATGTGGGCAACGACAGTGACACTTGGAGAGGGGTGATTGGGAGGAACAGCCTCCCTGATCTGAACCCGAGCAGTGTTTTGTTATTGGACTTCTGTGCTAGTCACGGTCTGTTCATAACGAACACCATGTTCGAGCACAAGGGGGTCCGTCGGTGCACGTGGCACCAGGACTCCCTAGGCCGGAGGTCGATGGTCGACTTTGTTGTCGTGTCATCTGACCTCCGGCCGTGTGTCTTGGACACTCGGGTGAAGAGAGGGCCAGAGCTGTCAACTGATCACCACCTGGTGGTGAGTTGGGTCCGCTGGCGGAGGAGGAAGCCGGAAAGACCTGGCAGGCCCAAGCGTATCGTGAGGGTCTGTTGGGAACATCTGGCGGAACCTTCTGTCCTTCTGTCAGTGCGGCCTTCAACTCACACCTCCGGGAGAGCTTCTCCCGGATCCCGGGGGAGGCTGGGGACATGGAGTCCGAGTGGGCTTCGTTCTCAGCCTCCATTGTCAATGCGGCTGCTAGTAGCTGTGGCCGTAAGGTCTGTGGTGCCTGTCGTGGTGGCACTACCCAAACCCGGTGGTGAACACCGGAAGTAAGGGATGCTGTCAAGCTGAAGAAGGAGTCCTACCGGGCCTTGCTGGCTCGGGGGACTCCTGAGGCAGCTGACGGGTACCGTCGGTCCAAGCGTGCTGCAGCCCGGGCGGTGGCAGAGGCAAAAACTCAGGTTTGGGAGGAGTTCGCAGAGTCGGACGGCCCCAAGGAAATTCTGCCAAACCGTTTGCCGCCTCAGGAGGGGGAAGCAGTGCTTCACCAACACTGTTTACAGTGCGGGGGTAGAGCTGCTGACCTCGACTGGGGATGTTGTCGGGTGGTGGAAGGAAAACTTTGGGGATCTCAATCCCATCGTCACATCCTCCAAAGAGGAGGCCGAGGCTGGGCTGAGACTAAGGACATGGATCACTGGAAGCAGGTCCTGTGCTCTGATAAGACCATGATAAACCTATTTGGTTCTGATGGTGTCAAGCGTGTTTGGTGGCAACCAGGTGAGGAGTACAAAGACAAGTGTGTCTTGCCTACAGTCAACCATGGTGGTGGGAGTGTCATGGTCTGGGGCTGCATGAGTGCTGCCGGCACTGGGGAGCTACAGATCATTGAGGGAACCATGAATGCCACATGCACTGTGACATACTGAAGCAGAGAATGATCCCCTTCTCAGAAACTGAGTCACAGGGCAGTATCCAACATGATAACAACCCCAGCTGAGGGTAAAGGGCCTTCTCAAACAGAAGGTAGAGGAGCGTAAGGTCTCTAACATCCACCAGCTCTGTGACAGTGTCATGGAGGAGTGGAACAGGATCCCAGTGGAACCCTGTGAAGCTCTGGTGAACTCCAGGCCCAAGAGGATTAAAGCAGTGCTGGAAAATAATGGAGGCCACACAAAATATTGACACTTTGGGCCCAGTTTGGACATTTTCACTTAGGGGTGAACTCACTTTTGTTGACAGCAGTTTAGACATTAATGGCTGTGTGTCGAGTTATTTTGAGGGGACAGTAAATTTACACTGTTATACAAGCTGTACATGGACTAATTTACATTGTATAAAAGTGTCATTTCGTCTGTGTTGTCCCATGAAAAGATATCATTAAATGTTTGCAGAAGTGTGAGGAGTGTACTCACTATATACACTGTGTTTTAGTGCTGCTGAGAGTGTTGCATTTGTAACCGGTGTTTAAATAGTAGATCATTCCATTTTATGTGAAGCAAAAAGAAGACAGTGTAGATATGAGAGTTAAGACTCGAAATGGAAGCTTGTGCCAACATGAACAGAGTTTTGCTCTTTGAGAGACAGGTTTTGGTATTTGTGCTGAAATTTAGACTTCACTGGCAATGAAAATCTCCTCTACACACATCCACACAGCATCACTCCCACATCCTGCTCCTCTACACACATCCACACAGCATCACTCCCTCATCCTGCTCCTCTACACACATCCACACAGCATCACTCCCTCATCCTGCTCCTCTACACACAGCATCACTCCCTCATCCTGCTCCTCTACACACATCCACACAGCATCACTCCCTCATCCTGCTCCTCTACACACATCCACACAGCATCACTCCCACATCCTTGTGCTCTGAGCAGAGGATGTGGGACCATGGATGTAGGGTTGAAATAAGGTTGGAGAGGCAGGGATCTGTCAATGATAAGTTGTGTATGGTCTGAATACTTGCTTTTTCTAATATGACATCGTGGAAAAGCTTGTGTTATTCCTCCTGAAATGCAGTTTTTAAAGGGCCCATAGCGCTATTTTCTGATCTATGTTATAATGTTGTTTACTCATCAAAAAACACACCTGGAGTTTTGGTCACAATGTGATGTCACAGTGTTTTTAAACTTCATACACCTTCAGTAGAATTCAATTCAATCAATTCATTTTTATTTATATAACCCAGAATCACAACAAGAGTTGCCCCAATGGGCTTCACAGTGAAAAACATGGAAACACAGACATCAGCAAACACATTGTCCCATCCTCAATCTCTCGATAAACACATGATCCTTGGTGCCAGAGCAAAAAAAAAACACCGGCAGGTGCAGGATGGGAAAATTCTCTCCAGACACTGTTGCCAAACAGCTGTCGCCATGCGGCACCTTCAGACCTGAGAACTTTGAGGAACCAGTCACTTTATAGAGAGCAGGGTTCAGACGGACAGGCAGACGTGTGGGGGACTGGACATCAGCTTATTTGGGTTGAGGGCTTCAGGCAGGTGGGGCTCCATCCAGACAGGTGAGTGGAGAGGGGTAGAGCTAAGGTCTGGTCAGCATCTGTTGGCGGGAGGACATCTGGAACATCTGGAACCTCTGAAATATCTGAAACAGAGAAGAAGAGAGAGACACTGGTGAACAGCAGTGAACTGATTTGTCTGTGTAAAACATGAGGTTATGGGACAGAGATGAAGGAGAAGGAGCAGTTAGAATAAGAGGACAGAGGCTCAGGGCTCCATACTTCCCCCAGCATCTAACTCCTGGAGCAGCCTGACTTCAGCTGAGTTAATAATAATAATAATAATAATAATAATAATAATAATAATAATAATAATAATAATAATAATGCATCAGTTTTTATACAGCACTTTTCAGGACACTCAAAGACGCTTTACAGCATTATTCATTCACTCCAGACCCGGTGGTGGTAAACTACTATTGTAGCCACAGCTGCCCTGGGGCAGACTGATGGAAGTGAGGCTGCCAATCTGCGCCATCGGCCCCTCCGACCACCACCAACACTCACTCACACACCACTTTCATACTGGGCAATGTGGGTGAAGTGTCTTGCCTAAGGACACAATGACAGTTTTTGCCACTGGCCCCACTTTGGCACCTGGAATTCCCTGTGTCTCCATCCAAGTACTAACCAGGCCCTGCTGAGCTTCTGAGATCTGATGAGATCAGGCTTTGACGAGCCGGTATGGCCACGAGTTAACCCTGCTCCTCTAACCTGGCCATAAGCTTTCTCATATGAATGTTTTAAGCCTAACCTTAAATGTAGAGACTGTGTCTGCCTCTCTGACATGAGGTGGAAGCTCATTCCATAAAACAGGAGGTAACTAAAAGTTCTACCTCCCATTGTAAGTTTATTGAATCATTCATCATCAGAAAATTAAATCATCAGAATCATTTGGATGACTTCAACTCTCGAATTGCCAATCTTTGGATTCAAGTTAAAAGGACTTAATTTACCACTACATGACATCACAAGGTGGGACAGATCATATTTATCTTGGAAATGTAGAGAGACTAATAAGCCAGTATTATTCAAGCATCTGAGAATGAAACGAAACACAACTTCAGGTTTGCTTTTGATGAGATTATATGAAAACAAATCTTAAATCTCACAAGAATCAAATTTGTGTAATATAGGACCTTTAATTAATTTAGGGTTAGGGGTACATATGTGTATCTTATATTATCAGTGTGGGTTTTAAGGATTAATATGAATCAGACATGTAATGAGGTATGGAATGTGGCACCACCAAAATTAAACTGACAGAAAATTAAGAGGGGAAACGTCAGCACCACGGCCAGCGCCAGTTTGTCAGGGCTTTGCTTGGTCTTGTCACGAAGCGTTCGGTGATCATACACCGGACCCACGCACAGGGGGGCACCCACTGAAACAACAGTGCGCGTGCGTGAGCAGGTTGTTTTACTGAGCAGGCTACGCGGAGCATCACCCGTGCGCACGAGCCCCTGCACGTGCAGATGCATTGAACCGTCGAGCACGCTACACTGCACCATCACTGTGCAAGAGCAGGAAGTGACGCACAGCCGCGCTCCTCGAGACACTAACCTTTGACATCTCGGCGTCCGTGCCCCTCAGAATCCCGGCCAATCTGCGCGCTGCGCAGTGAGGGGACGACGTACGCTGTAGTAAAGCTGGGGGCTGGGGACCCAACGTCAGCGCGTACACAGTGCGCTTTGCTGCTTCACCGTCCGTTTCTCGCTCACCTGCCGCACTGAGGTAAGCCATGCATGATTTTAGTTTGCGTTCAATCACTCCAGCCCTGCACTGCAAACAAATACTGATACAGTCAATGACTTAGATATGTTCTGACAATGACGTACGAATGGGTGAACGGGACAGTCGCGATGATGCTGGGATGCGGATGAGGACGTGGCAGAGGACACAGGGAGGCGAGAGGCTGGAGCAAGGATAGGGGTTGCCCAATGTGCTGGTACTGTCGTGTAGTAGGTCTTTGCCACAGCTCCGCGGCTCGGGGCTTTTGCATGGGGCTGGATATGACGCGCTGTTAGAGCACAGCTGTCTGCGCGATCAGTGCGCTGCAATGACCTTGTCGGAGAACACAGGCTCCGCAATGCTACCGGTTTGATTGTAAAATTTGCCTAAATCAGCCTGTAACACTGTGTGTCATCAGCAGAAATTTAATCAGCTGCTATAAAGCACGTTAAGACTAGTGTCAGCAAGTCGTTCTGTTTTGGAGCCACTATCGAGAAATTGCTGATCCGCGGGCTCGTGCTGCAGCACTCCACAGTGAAGGCCCACCTCTGGAGATTCAGCGTCTAACCGAGCAGTTTTTATCCTGTCCACCAGTCCACCAAACTTATATGCTCACAATATGCTCCGAAAAATGTATAGCGTTGAACAGTCAGACTAGTTTTCTCCCTTCCAGCTAAAACAGAGTTATCACTACCGTCAGAAAATTTGAAATTTGTTAATTAAAGAAAGGTACATGGGAGTGAAACTATTGCATTCAAATATCCAATCATTTTCTTTTAACCAAATCAAAGTATCCAGTTTGGCAAAGAGCCTGGCTTTAGAAAGCAGCTTAATTAACACTGAACTGACAGCAGAACTATAGGGTACAGTCTCCTGGCCTCTTTGACTTCCACTGCACATATGAATGTGTAAATGTTATACTGCTTTTGTCATTACAAATCACAGTGACACCCAGTGGTTACTTTCACTTGGCATGGTGCTCTTGGCACTTGTGGTCAAACAGAGTTGAGAGTGTCTATTTTTCCATATGCACTGAAAATGAAATGGTATGTGCCCCAGACTCTGTGTGCTCTTGGACGGAACCTACCTGGACACCTGAGGGATTACACAGATATAAGGCCACATAAAAGAAAGTACTATGAATTAATGTTGAAAATCACATTCTACTGTCTAAAGGAAGAGTGTTTTTGTATTATCATAGTGTAGTATCATGTCTGTTCCTTAATATCACAATCAAGTATCAAGATTTAGTATCATGGCAACAATCTGCAGCTCTCCTCTGGGGCTCAGGGGGCTGTAGCTGCTCACCTTTTCTGACTAAAACTTTATTTTACACCTACTTTCTGTGTACATTGGTAAAAAAAAAAAAAAAAAAAAAGTCATTTAAGGGTGCAGGGGATCCAGGCTTCAGAGTCCAAGTTGGGGGTGAATTCTGATTTATGTACCGATGGTGATAGTCCAAGACCACGATATGGAATAAACTGAATAGTGGAGACTAGACCACCGGCCTGATAGAGCAAAAATAAATAAATAAATTGACCTCCTGTCACCCATACACCCAGCACACTGGCCCCTTGTAGCCAAGTGCTCAGACACAAACAGGGCCCCAAATGAATCCTAACCCAAACCAAACAAGAATGGCTCCTACAGTACCTTTAAGAGTGATGTATGAGTGTTTGTATTACGCTCGTGCTGCTTTAGGCTGCCTCTTGGCCAGGTCCTCATTGCAAAGGAGAAGGTGTTCTCAATTGACTTATAATGAATAAAAATAAATTAAGAGTATGTGTTTTGAATACATTGCAATTCTACATGCTTTATTGTAGTTACCTGTGCATTCCCATCACCACTGACCCTCCGTGTGTGTTCTGTGGACAGACACCCACATCCTTGGAGCCGTGTAGTGGAGAGGAACTGTCAGTCCTCACTCGGTGCCTGGGCCTCTCCTGATCTCCTGCGCCTCTGAGAGAACCAGTGAGCAGCAAACATGGAGGATGACAGCCGCTACAGGGACGGCCACTCGGAGTTCATCCGCGGGGCCAAGGACATCGCCAAGGTGGCCAAGAAGCAGGTGGGAAAGAAGGTTGGGCGGGGCGTGGACCGGATGGCGGATGAGTACACGCGACGTTCTTACAAGCGCTTTGAGGAGGAGGACGATGATGATGACTACGGTGTGAGTGGAGATGCAGGGTACTACCACAGTGACAGCCGTGGAGATGAGGATGCACACAGTGACTCCACTGAGGGTCATGATGAAGAGGATGAGATCTATGAAGGAGAGTACCAGGGTATTCCCCGGGCAGAGGGGAAGGGCCCTGGGCTGGATGTGCCCCCGCAGACCTACAGGGACCTGGCTGTGGCAGAGGGAGAGCGCAGGAAAGACCAGGAGGAGCTGGCAGAGCAGTACGAGACCATCCTCCAGGAGTGTGGACACGGCAAGTTCCAGTGGACCCTGTACTTCTGCCTGGGGCTGGCCCTCATGGCGGATGGAGTGGAGATCTTTGTGGTAGGCTTCGTGCTTCCCTTCGCAGAGAAGGACATGTGTCTTTCTGAGCCAAACAAGGGCATGCTGGGTAAGTAACAATTCAATTCAATTTATTTTTGTAGCGCCCAAAATCACAACAGTTTCCTCTAAGGCCGTTCCAAGATTTGGATGAGTAAAACATACACACAGACATATCAGAACCGGAATAAACAACATTCATGTAAAGCAGCAAATGAAACATGGTCCAGTCATCCCCTGTCCTTAGATGTCCAGGCCCGTGGGCCAGTTCAGTATGGCCACAGCTACCCAGGTGGGGAAGGAGCCGGGCGAGGAGGAGGAGAGGGGTCCAGCTGCCATCAGGCGTCTGAAAGAGTTCCACTCCACAGGGGGAGTGGGACAGGGGACAACATGTGAATAGCAATGAACAAACTACAGATGAGAACATAGTGAGTGATGCTGATGAGAAAATAGGAGGAAACAGAGGACAGTGCTCAGGTTGCCACACTTCCCCCAGCTTGTTATCTCCTGCAGCAGCTTATCTTAGTGACATCAACTAAGTAACCTGGTCATAAGCTATTCCGAAGAGGAAGGTTTTAAGCCTGGTCTTAAATAAAGAGACTGTGGAGCCTGTTTAACACCAACAGGGAGTTGATTCCATAACACAGGAGCTTGGTAACTGAAGGCTCTCCCCCCCACTGTACTTTTAGACACTCTAGGAACCACTAATAATCCTGCATTCTGAGAGCGAAGTGCTCTATTTGGCTGATAGGGGACAATGGCATCCTGAAGATATGATGGGGCCATATTGTTTAAGGCTTTGTATGTCAGGAGGAGAACTTTGAATTTAATTCTAAACTCGACAGGAAGCCAGTGCAGTGATTTTAACACAGGACTGATGTGATCAGGTCTTTTAGTTCCTGTTAGGACTCTGGCCGCTGCATTTTGGACCAACTGGAAGCTTCTTAAAGTACCTTTAGCACAGACGGTGAGCAGAGAATTACAGTAATCTAGTCTGGATGTAACAAATGCATGGATACGTTTTTCAGCATCATTTTTAGGCAAAATATTTCTGATTTTAGTTACGTTTCGCAGGTGAAAATATGCAGTTTTACAAGCTTGGTTTATATGAGCTGTGAATGAGAGATTTTGGTCAAATACGACTCCAAGGTTTTTTACAGTAGAGCTAGAGGCTATACTCACATTGTCAAGTGAGATTATCTGGTCGGACAGAGAATCTCTCTGACCTTTAGGACCGACAACAATGACCTCTGTTTTTTCAGGGTTTAAGAGCAGGTAATTCAGGGTCATCCAGGTTTTGATGTCCTTCACACAGGCACTGAGCTTATCGATTTGATCGGTCTGATTTAAACACACACTAACAGGTAGGTGTGCTGGTGATACAATCTAATCATGATCTAATCCCTGTGACTATCTACTATTTTGGTCATACTGTCATACCACAGTTCACTCTTTCTCTATTTAATGCGGCTGTCTGTTCAAAAGCAGACACCATTGGCTTACTTCTCCTCAGCCTCTGGAAGGCTCTGAGTTACTGACTGCTGAACTAAACCAGTCAAGTTTGAGCAGCACCTGCTGTACAAGCTCCATTAGTCCACGTTGTTGTGGATTTTTTAAAACTGAGAAGAATAAAAACTGGAGAAAAGTTGTCTGAAATCAAAGAGTCTGGATTTATTCAAAGTAATTGTGCCACAATTACATAGAAAAATGAAAACGAGACCTTCTGTCCCTCACGCAAAGTCCGTCTCTCCCTAATATATAAATGGCAAAGACAAAAACACCTTCTTATACAGTCGGCAAATGTCCCAAAATCAACATGAGGTAAAACATACTACAGTAGATCTAAACAACCTCCAAACACAGACTACGGGTCTGGTTCAGCTGAGCATCGAGCAAATTAGCCCCAAGGATCTCACTGTTCTAAATGATGAGAATAAACAAAGCAACAGCTTGTTGTTTTAAAACCATTGGATAAAGACAGAGCAGAGTGTCCGGTCCTGAGATACTCCAGGGACAGATTCCACCATCACATGTGACAGGAACACAGAAATGCTTCAGCAGTTGTTAGTGAACAGTATCTAAACCCATAAAATACATTCTTTAGCCTAAATGGATTCCAACAGAAAACAAAGTAAAAGTTTTCCACCACACACATCATTCTACATCAAGTAACAGGTAGATGTACGTGTCATCATGCTAATATTTCCCATTAGCAGCTGAGACCCGTCTCCTGCTTCTTCTGTCCTTCACCTCGTGCTACTGCTCCACTTCAAAAATAAAAGCATCATCTTTCACCTGGTTTTTTTGTAGTTGTAATGTAGTTTTCTCAAGTAAAAAGGCTTTGGAATTTTGACATTGCACAGTCCCTTGTTTCGCTGTGACCAGCTCTTATATAACAGGCCTGACTCATGCACAGCTCTCCCCTCCTCCCCCTCCCTGCTCCACAGCCCAGAGCCAAGAACGGGCTTCTGGGCTAACATGCACTTCTTTGGTAAAAAAAAAATAAAAATAAACTATGCAAATTGTGTTCTAAATATCACAGTTTGCATGTGTTTTGGTTGTGTCTTTCTGTAATGTGTGTAGTCATGTATTAGCGATCTGTTTAGCTTCATGGCTACAGCTCATTCACAGCACACATTCACAGGCATTAGGGCTGCAAGAACCTTTTATAGGTCTCGCAAATATTGTGTACACTTTCCAAAACTATTTCTACAAAACACAAAAGAATTCAGAATGTTTGAAAAATTAAACTTTGTGACAAACTATTGTAAAAAGGTTATAGTCCAAACACAGCCAGAGCAGTGCTGTTCCTGACGGTCTGAGAGGCACAGGCTGTAAATACGTGTGTGGCTGTGATATGACACAATCATTTAGGTCTTAAAAAGCACCATTTTCACATCTGTGCTTTTCAGCAGTTGGTATCTGAACGTTCACACATGTTTTCAATACACACGTCTATATTCAGTGGTGTTTCTCGTGCTTCTGTGGCTGTCTATAAAATCTCTTCATAGTGTGAACTGTGTGGCAAATTTTGCAAATGTGTTCAGATATTTAGACTTTAGTGTTAAAGTGGTTGAAAAAACTGTCATCACAATAGAATCAAAATCACAATTTGAATGTCCTTAATGACAAACTTAGCTCATCGTTTCATATTTCAGTCTTTTTGTCAAGTGGATGTGAACTTTCGAAATCAAAATCGCTGGTCAGAAAGCAATGTGCAAATAACGTGAAATGCAATTAGACATGTTGTTCCCAAATCTGACATGGGAAGAGCACAACAGCACAACGACACACTATAGACTGGTGGATGTTGGGGATGAACCTCTGTCCTGCTGGTGCCTGTGTGTGTGCAGGGCTGATCGTGTACCTGGGCATGATGGTGGGGGCGTTTGTGTGGGGCGGGTTGGCGGACAGGATCGGCCGCAGACAGACCCTCCTCATCTCTCTGTCCATCAACAGCGTGTTCGCCTTCTTCTCGTCGTTCGTGCAGGGCTACAGCTCCTTCCTGTTCTGCCGCCTGGCCTCAGGAGTGGGGTGAGACCTCCTGTCTGTCTCGTAATCAAAGGTTTGGTTTACTGAGGCCTGTCGCGATAATGACTGTATCCAAGTGTTGTTCACTGAGTCAAGAGTTTAAATGGTTCACTGGGATTATCTTTCATTTAAATCTTAATCTGTGGCATGAAGTAGTTTCAGTATTATTGTTATCGCAATATTTCTCCATATCAATATATTGTGCTTCAAAATGTGTTCTAGCGACAGGCCCGGACGCACTCTACTCACTGAATGCTTTTATTTTCATCTCCAAACAGACACCCTTTGCTTTGGTCACTGCTGTGCACACTCTTGGCATTTCACTGATGAACCCTGGCATTGAATTCTGTCATCTGGACAAATGTTTTAAGATGAAAATGTTTCGCCGCTCGTCCAAGTGGAGAAGTGAAGAAAGCACATGGACGGGTGCTGAAACGTACCCGGGCGACTGAGGGATCACACACAGACATGAACCCTGACAAGGCACAACTGTGAAGTGAAAACCATTTCAGTTCATCTTCAAGGTCACTGAAACAAAAGGCGGCAACTATGAGGAATCTAAAATATAATACAACTTTCTTCATGTATTTGATCAGTATGTGTCAATGTACAAATTAGTCGGTGTGAAGTCGGTGTGAAGTCGGTGTGAAGGTGATGCTGTGTCCAAATGTTTTACTTATAGTGGAAGCAGCAGCCAGTGCTGTCATGACACAAATATTTCAAACTCAATTTTGATACTAAGGAATAGACTCAATACTGATTCTGATTCCCGTTCTATTAATTCCTTATATTCCCGTGTGGCCTCATATTAATCCCTCAGTCATCCAGGTAGGTTCCATAGAGGTTCATGGGCGTATATTAATCCATATGGTCTTATTGATATGAAGTATTGATACCTTCTCAAACGAGTATGGAGTTTTGATACCTTTTTAGAATTGCTTAGTCCCTGGTTTTTATACTTTTGATAATCCCAGAAGCAACTCACCAATAATTTCTTTTTAGCATTGGCGGCTCCATCCCCATAGTCTTCTCCTATTACTCGGAGTTCCTGGCCCAGGAGAAGCGAGGGGAGCATCTGAGCTGGCTCTGCATGTTCTGGATGATCGGAGGCATCTATGCGTCAGCTATGGCCTGGGCGATAATCCCACACTACGGTGAGTCCTGCTGCACCACAGCATCGTTCAGAAGAAAAGGCTGCAGTGAACACACTTCAGATGTCGAAATGGCACATAGATATGTGTATGCTCCTGCATGTCCTCAAAGAGCTGGTATTACACTTCTATGGGGTATTAACATAACATAAATTAACACATAACATATTTAGCTCACCATGGTGCCTTTTTTGTCTTTGAAAATATTAGATTTGAGTTTCACTTTTTTCACATTTTTTGTCTCACTGCTCCTCTCTTGGGCCTCTTACATTTCCATGGCCTATTAATTACTAACACATAACATATTAAGATCCCCATCTTACCTTCTTACATTACAACATATTTAAAACTAATAATAATGACTAATTTCTTTTGGTGATTTACCTCATCACCATCAGCATCAAGGCTAAGCTTAAAAACAGAATCACATGTTGTATTTACGTAGCATTTTTTGCACTAAACCCTTGTGTGCTCTTTTGCACACGATGGCTCAGATGTGTGACCTTTCTCTGCCAGGCTGGAGCTTCCAGATGGGCTCTGCCTACCAGTTCCACAGCTGGAGGGTCTTTGTGCTGGTGTGCGCCTTCCCCGCTGTGGCCGCTATCTCCGCCCTGACCACCATGCCGGAGAGCCCACGCTTCTTCCTCGAGGTCAGCCTTAACACTCAGTAGGAACATCGCATCACAAAAGAGGCTGATGCAAAACCTGGGTGAACAGTTGTGGTGCTGTTCCTGCTACTAGAACCAGTGCTAAAAGTTTAGTTCCAGAATCCTTACAGGCGAGACACTCCAGGTGAATCTTACATTTAGAGATGTCAGTGTGAAACTTCTTCTATAGTTTACTTACATAAATGTAGGAAAAAATATTACAAAGTTTTCATCATATAATGTTTTCAACTAATAATTAGGGCTTTTATGTGTAAAAATGGCTTATTAGATACTAAAAATATGCTTAGTATTTGAGTAAACTGCATCTGTCTGAAAATGTGCCTAAAAATTCAAATATCACCACAGTTTTCATGTTTTTTTTTTTACTTGGAACAGACTTGGACTTAGATATGAACAGATCCCTTGTGTAAAGACAGTAAAGTCCGGTGTGTCTGTAGGTGCTGCTTATGAGGGGAACTGCATTTTGCCACAGCCACAGCTGACCTGTGGTCCGGGCTGTGGACCTGTGGACCTTTAGACCTTTAGCCCTTTAGCCCCCCCGTCACTCTCCCCTTTAGTCCTGCCCCCTTCCCCCTCATTCTCACCTTTAGTCCTCCAGACTCCCCCTCACCCCTCACTCCCCTTTGGTCCTCCCTCCTTCTCCCCTCATTCTCCCCTTTAGTCCTCCCCCCTCACTCTTCCTTTTACTCCTCCCCCCTCACTCTCCCCTTTAGTCCTCCCCCCTCACTCTTCCCTTTACTCCTCCCCCCTCACTCTCCCCTTTAGTCCTCCCCCCTCACTCTCCCCTTTAGTCCTGCCCCCTTCCCCCTCATTCTCCCCTTTAGTCCTCCAGACTCCCCCTCACCCCTCACTCCCCTTTGGTCCTCCCTCCTTCTCCCCTCATTCTCCCCTTTAGTCCTCCCCCCTCACTCTTCCCTTTACTCCTCCCCCCTCACTCTCCCCTTTACTCCTCCCCCCTCACTCTCCCCTTTAGTCCTCCCCCCCCACTCTCCCCTTTAGTCCTCCAGTGGCTCGTGCAGACAGGGGCAAACGGTGTGTTTTAACTCTTCTCGCTGTTGGTGCAGAATGGGAAACATGATGAGGCCTGGATGATCCTCAAACAGGTCCACGACACCAACATGAGGGCAAAGGGATATCCTGAGCGCGTCTTCTCCGTGAGTCCACTTCTTCAGCCATGTTTTTAACACAGGTCTCAGTACAGCCCCATACTCAGACTGTATGAATGTAAACTGTGTCAGGTGACCACCATAAAGACCGTGAAGCCTCGGGATGAGCTGGTGGACGTGGGAGACGGTGCACCCTGGTACGACAAATGGAGGATAAAACTCACAGCGCTTTTCCATCAGGTAACAACCCGCCCAGAAGCTTCAAGGGACCAAATGTGTCTGTATTATATTAAAAGTGTTATAGTGCACAAAATGTACTCTGTATGTGAGTTTTAAGCCATGTTTGAGTAATCCTTTATTGTTACTCTCTCTACATTTACCAAGTTTAAAATGCTCTTTCACTCCTCCCCTCACTCTTCCCTTTAGTCACTCTCCATTAGCATTTTTTGCATAGGTTGAAGAGGCCAGAGTCTGTACTGAAAATCTGATGTAAATACCACTGACCAGTTCACCTCAAATCCTTCCCAGTCCTTCCCAGTTGCCAACAAAAGTAATTACAAGTTGTATTGCTGTGGCAGAATGAGATATTTTCATAAAAAGTAATAAATATTATATAAATTAACACCAGTTTATACTTTTTTGACCTTCATGCATGAACAGCATATGAAAGCAATAGAAAAAAAAAACAAAAGAGCAGCTACAATTAGTAAAAACCAACACAACAAGTATGTTTATAAGGCAGTTGGTTTGAAATGAAAGCCTGTTGTGTGAGACTGTTTGGCGGCCATCTTGGATTTGGTATGAAATGGAGGGTTTTCTCTCCCTCAGAAAACGTGGTTCCAGTGGTCAGATTTCGGTGGACTTCTTTGTGTGAAGTAATATACTACTAATAAACATGTTTCAGGTGAGAAAGCTTTGTTAACATTTTTTTTCCAACTTAGCCTACATCCTGTGGTTTATTTATGAGACTGTGGGGAGGTGAAGGAGGCGCTGGGGAAGACCCAGGACACACTGGAGGGACTATGTCTCTGGGCCTGGGAACGCCTCAGGGTCCCTCCGGAAGAGCTGGAGGAAGTGTCTGGGGTGAAGGGAGTATGGGCGTCCCTGCTTAAGCTGCTGCCCCCACTCCCTGACCCCGGATAAGCGGTAGAAAATGGATGGATGGAAGGAAGGAAGGTGGAACAGGAAACAGAGCATTTTGAGCTTTGGAGATGTAGACAGACTAACCTGGAATTTACACCAGAAGCATCAGTGACACAACATAGGCAGAGGTGCATCTGCGCAAACTTTTAAAAGCTTCATTTCGGCCAATACATCGCGTAATGACGGCGGTTGGACGTGTGTATGACACTACAGTGATCCCTCGTTTATCGTGGGGTCACGTTCCAAAAATAACCCGCGACAGGTGAAATCCGCGAAGTATCAGCTTTATTTTTTACTGTTATTTTACAATGCAATACTTTACTGCAGAATGAAACAAAAAATAAAACCTCTTTTCAGGCCCAAAATGTGTTTAAGAAATAGAAATATTAACGTTTTCTTACAAATAACTATAATAGTTTAAAGAACGGTGTTGCAAAACAATATTTTTTATATAGTAATGAATGTAATAATGAACAAGGCAGGAAACACTGTCACTGGCGTATTTCACAGTCCCTCCAGCTGCGCCTCTTCGTCCTGACTCCGCTGCGCTGTAGCGTCTTTTTCTACTGAAGGCTGCAGGGGTCTTTCTCCGAGAGAAGAACATCGTTATGGGGAGTTGTTGGCACTCTTTCTTTTTCTGAGCAAGAAGATTTTTATAAACGGACACCTTCAGTTATATTTGAGAACTGCGATGAACGACACAGCAAAGGGCCCATTCTTGTGCCGCATGCTGAAGTTCAGTGGCCATTCACATCATGGTTGCTAAGCGACCAAGTGTTAGTCCTTCCTCCTCTTCTTTATCAACAAGATACAGATTCACTAAAAAAAAAGCACTGTAAAAAATTCTGCGAAGCAGCGAAGCCGCGATAGGTGAAGCACAATATAGCGAGGGATCACTGTACTTCTGAAAGTTGGCCGACTGTTTAAAATGGAAAGTGATACCTCCGCGTGTGCTGACCGTATGCTGACCGTGTGCTGACCGTATGCTGACCGTGTTCTGACCGTGTGCTGTGCTGCTGTGCTCACACGCTGTCACTGCTTCCGTGTAAATAATAAAGGATTCCTCAAAAATGTGTGAATGAAACACAAAACACAACTTTTTAATGAGCTAACAGCGTTATAAAATGGCTTCAAGTTCACAGGAGTCAGTTTTGTGTGATATGAGACCTTTAAACGACCCGTCCAAAAGTATCTGTGTGCACATTCTGCAGGTTTCCCACCAGCAGGGGCCTCACTGCTTTGCTGTGTTTCAGGTGTGGGAAAACTTCCAGGCTGTGTTCTCCCCTCAGTACCGCCGCACCACCTACATGATGATGGCCGTCTGGTTTTCCATGTCTTTCAGGTCGGCACATTTCTGCTGCACACTGATTATGCTCCTCTGTCAGAACACCTCTAAAACACCTGAGTGCAAATATCTCACACATCAGGAGAGAGGGTTTAGCTTTGGTACTTTATGACTTTTGAGCAGCAAAAATAAAGTGTGAAAAAATAGAACACGGCAAAAGACTTTACTTGAGTTTATTACCTACAGTTTGTTTCATACCTTCTAAAATCTAAAGCTTATTCAAGACAGTAAACCTACTGAACCCACTGGACGACAGAAAAATAACTGATTCTGACAGAGTGTAATTTAAGGCCTTTACTTCTAATTGCTACTGCATGACATGTTAAGGTGTTACCTTTAATTTGTCTGAAAATGCAATACTAGCCAAATGCTATAGTAGCCAAATGCTATACTAGCCAAATGCTATACTAGCCAAAAACAGCATATTTAATTGCAAGTTTTGTGCCTACACTTTGTCACTCCCTGTTCAGAGCACTCAGTCAGTTTGCATTTGTGCAGTTGTAGTGTATTGTTCTGTATCCTGCTATTGTATATTTATGAAAGAAAAATGAGTGTGTGGGAGCATGGGTCACATCGGCATGTGGGATGAGTACAGGGTCATACTGCAGGAGGGTTGAACAGTGCCCAAATAGATAAGAGATCATAAGATCACTCAAAGATCCATGGATGACATATAAAACCTCTTCTGGGGTGTTTTGGATGAGGGAACAATGTTATAAGATGGTAGAAAGCTCCAAAAAGATTTTGCTGAATACTCCCTCTTTAAAATTTTATATTGTCATGAAAATTTCAAATAATGTGAGGTTTTAAGTACAATAGAAAAATGTATCTAAAATAGCACTGCTGCATTTACAGCAGAAAATATAAGCAACATTTTTTCACAAGGTCAACACAAAACCAGTGCTTGTTTAAACAGTGACCCTGACCCCAGTGCCTCTGTCTTTGACCTTTGCCTGTGTCATACTGTGCAGTTACTACGGCCTGACAGTGTGGTTCCCTGACATGATCAAGTACCTGCAGAAGCAAGATTACGCCTCCCGCACTAAGGTCTTCACGAAGGAGAAGGTGGAGCACGTGACCTTTAACTTCACCCTGGAAAACCAGATCCACCGTCAGGGAGCCTACTTCAATGACAAGTGTGTGCCGGCCTCCTCAGGGTTCCCGAAGGCTCCTCACGGTTCCTTGTGGTTATTGAGTGCGCTGATCTGTTCTCTGTTTGCAGGTTTGTCAATCTGAAGATGAAGTCTATGGTCTTTGAGGATTCACTGTTTGAGGAGTGTTATTTTGAGGACGTCACTTCTACTAACACCTTCTTCAAGAACTGCACCTTCATTGCCACACTCTTCTACAACACAGGTCAGCCCCCTGCCGTACCCACAACTCCCTCACGGTTCAAGGTTCGGTCAAGGATGGGAAACCCGTAGCAGAGGCAGTGTCATCCGTTAGAATTGTTAGCATTCTTCTGTCTGGCGGGCTACTTTTACAAATTGGAATTGCCTGGAATTCTGTATGCTTGGTTCACTCTGCTTGGCATTAAAAAGGGGTATTTTACAGGGTATTCTGTGGGGTAGGAACTGAGATCACCGTGTTTCCTTTTATTGTTTTGAAAATTTGCAGTAAACAATGTTTTAATAAGTTTTACTTTAGTTTAATTCTCAAACGTGGATGACCTCTTCAGGCCTGTTTGGATGAGGGAACATGGTAGAAACCTCAAACTAATAGATTTAGAGAGCGCCTCCTCTTTAAATTCTTCATCTATAATATAAAAGAGGATAGAAACAGTCAAACAAATAAACAAAGACACGAGTTTGGACATGTGCCGCCTCAATTTAGATTAGCAATGACACAAATTTTGGTCTCTCCTTCATGACCTCAGTGGACTGGCTTTTGTTCAATGCTTTGATAACAAAATAAAAACTACTTGCATGGGGCATAAATTGTCTGACCAAATCCTCTGGAGAAACAAGCCGTACTCGGGATCTGGAGCACAGTCCACGTTAGCAGCGCTGGAGAAGTGCATATGACAGGTTAGGATACTGATTACTCTAAACCAGACTGAACATCATTAGATTTGACTAAAAATCAAAAAGTCACATCACTGATATCAGAATAAAACTCATGGAGGAGCAGAGGACAGGGAGAAGTCGAGGCGAGAAGCACTGGAGGAGCGTTGGAGACGTAGAGGAGGATAAAGAGTGGATGCAGAGGAGGAGGAGCGTGGACTTTACTCTCCTGTTGTTGGTTTTGGAGTTGGAAGTTAAATAATTGTTAGTGTTGTGAAGTCTGCTCAGTGTTAAACCGGTGGCATCTTTTTTCAACTGGATTAAAACATATCTGTTCAGAGTTCACACTGTCAGATCCAGGCTTTTGGAGTGTGTTCTTGTCAAATTTTAAAGAAATGCGTGGCAATTCAGTTTATGTGGTAAAGGCTGTTAAAATATGCAAACTATGTGCGTGCATTATTTGCAAATATGTATTTTATATCATTAAAATAGAATAATATCTTTTGAAAATGTGATATTATGAAATTCAAATGTTCATGAAAGTGTAAAACTCCAGTTTCAGTTTTCAGATATACTTTAATTGGACACAATGCTAAATAACCCTTATTACAATAGACGTAGATCACAAGTTAAAATGTTTTTTTATTATTCTGAACCTGTTCCTTTGCATTTCTGTACAGCTCAGACTTCACTTCATATAGGCTGTTATTTTGTTCTTGTTGTTATTTGTGCTCTTTACTCTCTGTATGGCTCTGTGTCTCTCCTCATGCCATTCAGATCTGTTCAAGTATCGGCTCATCAATAGCAAGCTGATCAACAGTACCTTCATGCACAACAAGGAGGGCTGCCTGCTCAGTGACGTGGGGGATGACAACAACGCTTACATGGTGTACTTCGTCAGTTTCCTGGGTACTCTGGCAGTCCTGCCTGGGAACATTGTGTCTGCGTTGCTCATGGACAAGATCGGGCGCCTGCGAATGTTGGGTAGGCTCCACAGTTACACAGTACAGTCTCAGGCAGACTCCACAAGTCTGTGTAGGTCGGTTAGGTAGGCCCAAAGTTCCATGTTTTGGCTGGTATTTAATTCATACAGTATAAACAAGACAACAGTATAATAACATTAAACATACAAGAAATGAATGAAAAGAAACAGAAGAAAGAAGAGAAATCTTATGCTATCTGCCCCCTTTTTCCAAGGGCGGCAATACCTTAACACTAAGAGTTACTTTAAAACATTTCATTTCAAAAGCATCACAAATATGAATCAGTTGCAATCACATTTCTTCACCTTTATACACTAGATTCTATGTACTTTGTAAATGCCATAATTCTACTTAAGACTATTTCATAAATGAGCTCCTTTCACAGTAATGTTCTGTTCCATAGCCTTAGTTCTGAATCTGTTTCCTTCTTTTTTTTAATATATATATATATATATATATATATATATATATATATATATATATATATATATATATATATATATATATATATATATATATATATATATATATATATATATATATTCTACTTTTAGATTATAGTGCCTTGTTTTTATGTCAAATAGTCTTTGAATATTTACATCCATTGCACTTTTCTTTCTACATTACTTTGAGTAAAATTAACAGTATCATGATTACAGTACAAACAGTATTTCATCAGCCACCAACTGTGCAAGTTCTCCCACTTAAAAAGATGAGAGGCCTGTAATTTTTTATCATAGGTACACCTCAACTCTGAGACAAAATGAGAAAAAAAATCCAGAAAATTACATTTTATGTATTTGCAAATTATGGTGGAAAATAAGCATTTGGTCAGTAAAAAAAGTTCCTCTCAATACTGTTATATATCCTTTGTTGGCAATGACAGAGGTCCAACGTTTTCTGTAAGTCTTCACAAGGTTTTCACTGTTCCTGGTGTTTTGGCCCATTCTTCATGCAGATCTCCTCTAGAGCAGTGATGTTTTGGAGTCATCGCTGGGCAACATGGACTTTCAACTCCCTCCAAAGATTTTCTATGGAGTTGAGATCTGGAGACTGGCTCGGCCACTCCAGGACCTTGAAATGCTTCTTACGAAGCCACTCCGTCGTTGGCCGGGCAGTGTGTCCGGGATCATTCTCATCCTGAAAGACCCAGCCACGTTTCATCTTCAATGCCCTTGCTGATGGAAGGAGATTTTAACTCAACTCTCACGATACATGGCCCCATTCATTCTTTCCTATGCATTTCCCTTTTGCAGAAAAACAGTCCCAAAGCCTGATGTTTCCACCTCCATGCATCACAGGAGGTATGGTGTTCTTTGGATCCAACTCAGCATTGAGTTGAGTTTTTGCCAAAAAGTTCTATTTTGGTTTCAGCTGACTATCGAACATTTTCCCAGTCCTCTTCTGGATCATCCAAATGCTCTGGAGCAAACTTCAGACGGACCTGGACATGTCCTGGCTGAAGCAATCAAAACTATATCCTCATTTAAACAAATATCGATTCAAAAAATATTACTTAAACAGGACAACCAGTCATATACAGCTGCTGACTCCGGCGCAGGTGCGAGTCAGCAGCTGGTTTGCAACGCTCCGCTTCTTTTCATACTCCGACACAAGATCCCCGCGGAGATTCTCAGGAAGACTCGCCGAGGATGAGGGACGAAAACACCAGGAACGCGCAGCATGACGCGCCCGGCCCGTCCTCCTCTCTGTCATCACGGGGAATGTGCGGTCAATTCAGAACAAGGCGGATGAATTGACCGCACTCACACAGTTCCAGCGGGAGTACAGGGACAGCTGCATCATGCTGTTCATGGAGACATGGCTAACCCCGAACATCACTGACTCAGCCATCGCTATGGCCTGGCAGTGTTTGTGAATGGAGCGTGGTGCAAACCTGAACACTGTACAGTGAAGGAGCAGATGTGTAGCAAGGACATTGAACTGCTGTTAGCATGAGGCCCTACTACCCACCGAGGGAGTTTTCACATGTTATTGTGATAGCTGTGTATGTGCCCCCCTCTGCTAACGCTGATAATGCTTGTGAAGTGCTGCTCTCCTGCACCAGTCGACTACAGACCCAGCATCCCCAGCCTCTTCCTAGTGTCAGGAGACTTCAACCACAGCTCCCCCAAGACGGTGCTGCCCACGTTCACCCAGTACATTAAATGCCACACAAGGGACAATAAAACTTTGGACCTGTTTTTTACAAACACCAAGGAGGCTTACTCTGCATCTGCACTGCCCCCCCTGGGAAGAGCGGACCACAACATTGTCCATCTGTGACCTGTGTACGTTCCTATTGTACACAGGCAGCCTGTTGTGCCACATGTGGTGAAAAGGTGGAGTCCTGAGAGTGAGGAGGCTCTGAGAGTTTGACACCACTGTGTGGGCAGAGCTCTGTGACCCGCATGGGGAGGACATTAATGCAATGACAGAGTGCATCACGGACTACATCAACTTCTGCTATGAGAACACTGGACCATCTTGCACGGTGCAGCGTTTTCTTAACAACAAGCCGTGGATTAACGCTGACATAAAAGCCCTGCTAAAGGACAAGAAGAGGGGAGAGCTGAAGAAGATCAAGGCGAGGAAGGCAGCTGGACCAGACAACGTTAGCTCCAGGCTCCTGAGACCCTGCGCAGATGAGCTGTGTGGAGTCATGGGGCACGTCTTCAACATGAGCCTCAGGCTGAGGACGGTACCACAGCTGTGGAAGACCTCCTGTGTGGTACCGGTGCCAAAGACATCGCACTCCAAGGACCTCAGCAGCTTCAGGCCGGTGGCTCTCACATCACACCTGATGAAAACACTGGAGAGACTGGTCCTGGGCCTCCTCCGCTCCACCGTGAGCTCAGCAATGGACCCGCTGCAGTTTGCATACCAGCCTGACATCGGAGTGGAGGACGCCGTCATCTTCCTGTTACACCGCTCTCTCTCACTTGGAGAAGCCCGGCAGCACTGTGAGGATTCTGTTCTTTGACTTCTCCAGTGCCTTCAACACCATCCAGCCCCTGCTCCTGAGGGACAAGCTGGAGGCAGCCGGGGTGGACTGCGACCTGGCAGACTGGATCCTGGACTACCTCACAAACCGGCCCCAGTTTGTGAGAGCCCGGGACTGTGTGTCTGATGTTCGGACCTGCGGTGTAGGGGCGCCCCAGGGCACTGTCCTGTCGCCCTTCCTCTTCACCCTCTACACTGCAGACTTCAGGCACAACACGGACAGCTGCGTTCTGCAGAAGTTCTCTGATGACTCTGCCATTATCGGACTCATCACGGACGACGATGACGCAGAGTACAGGGGACTAACGCAGGACTTTGTGGACTGGTGTCAGTAGAACCACCTCCTCATCAGCACCGGGAAGACCAAGGAGATGGTGGTGGACTTCCACAGACGCCGGTCCACTGCCCCCCCACCAGTGAACATCCAGGGAAGGGACATTGAGAGAGTGACTCATACAAGTACCTGGGTGTTCATCTGAACAACAAACTGGACTCACAACACAGATGCACTGTACAGGAAGGGCCAGAGCAGGCTCTACCTCCTGAGGAGACTCAGGTCCTTTGGAGTGAAGGGGCCCCTCCTGAGGACCTTCTATGACTCTGTGGTGGCATCAGCCATCCTGTACGGTGTGGTCTGCTGGAGCAGCAGCATCACAGAGAGGAACAAGAGGAGACTGGACAAAGTCATCAGGAAGTCCAGCTCCATCCTGGGCTGTGCCTTGGACTCGGTGCAGGAGGTGGGGGACAGAAGGGTCCTGGCCAGATTCACTTCTGTGCTGGACCTGGAGTCTCACCCTCTTCAGGGCCCTGTCTGCTCTGCAGAGCAGTTTCAGCGACAGACTGATCCACCCTCACTGTGTGAAGGAGAGGTTCCACAGGTCTTTCCTTCCTGCTGCTGTCAGACTTTACAACAAACACTGCTAACTCTGCTAGCAATAGCAGATAGCAGTTTATTGTATATATAATTTTATTTTATAATCCTTATCTTTATAGATCTTTACTGTATAGAGTTTGTCTTTATTTTATAATCCTTATCTTTATAGATCTTTACTGTATAGAGTTTGTCTATTTTTAAGTAATTCTGTACTTCTATGCTGCCACTGTTTTCTTACTGTTCTCTTAACTGTGTGTTGCAACACTGAAATTTCCCCATGGTTGGACAAATAAAGGATATCTTATACTAGCTTTATGAAAACTACTATAAGACCATATAGTCCATGGGCCAGACAAAAATCACCCGGTCATCAATTTTTGAAAACGTCCATATCTAAGAGTTATTCTTTGGGTTTGGGTTGAGTTTCAGTGGTATCGCAATTATCTTGTCCTTTACTTAAGCACAGCTGAGGATTCAGAAAATGTGTCATAAGCAGCCTTCTGAAGCCATCAAGAAGGTGCCTCAGTGACTAGAGCAGTGGTCCCCCAACCCCAAGGTTGGAGGATCGATTCTGACAAGTTCAGTCGTTGTGTCCTTAGGTGAGACACGTCACTGTTACCTTGTATGAATGTGGTGTGTGCGTGGTGGTCGGAGGGATTAGGGATTATTATTAGTAGTAGTTGTAGTAGTAGTAGTAGCAGCAGCAGTAGCAGTAGCAATAGCAATAGCAATAGCAGTAGGAGTAGTAGCAGTAGCAGCAGCAGTAACAGTAACAGTAGTAGTAGTAGTAGTAGTAGTAGTAGTAGTAGCAGTAGTAGCAGTAGTAGCAGTAACAGTAACAGTAGTAGTAGTAGTAGTAGTAGTAGTAGCAGTAGTAGCAGTAGCAGTAACAGTAGTAGTAGTAGTAGTAGTAGTAGTAGTAGTAGCAATAGCAGTAGCAGTAGCAGTAGTAGCAGTAACAGTAGTAGTAGTAGCAGTAGTAGTAGTAGCAATAGCAAAAGCAATAGTAGTAGCAGTAGCAGTAGCAGTAGTAGCAGCAGCAGTAGTAGCAGTAGCAGTATTAAGACAAGTCTATTTGATTTTCTGTTCTTAATTTAAATAAAATAATCTTATTTTCAATGAAGTTTTTTTTTTTCTATTTCATAAAGTAGAAATACATGTCAGCTTAAATGGCCATACACCAGGCAGTCACCTATAGAACAGCAGATATAGGCTGAGTTCTATGTGAGAATCATTCTATCAAACTATGATATCACACCAAAATATAAAGCTTAGCTCTGGAGTTTTTCAAAAATCACAGATAGCACTCGCCACATTGAGTGATATCAATATGTCACATTTTGAGGTCTGGTCCATGGACTAATATGGTCTTTATTCCCATACCTTACCAATTATTTATGTTGAAAATTACATTATATTGTCCAAAACAAGACCCCTTTCATTATCATTGTGCTGTCAAATCAGTATCGAGTGTCAAGCCTTTTCTTTAATACCGTGACAACACTAGTTAAGTTCCATCTTGGCTGATTAGGACAGGTCCCACAGTACTGTGTAAAGTGGTTAGGATAGACCCTGCAGTTCCGTGTATGGTCTAGTTAGAACAGGCCCTACAGTCTTATACAGGCTGGTTGCTGTGCAGAGACTGGCTGACCTGCTGTGTTGTATCATGCAGCGGGCTCCAGCGTCATCTCCTGTTTCAGCTGCTTCTTGCTGTCCTTCGGAAACAGTGAATCAGCCATGATCGCTCTGCTCTGTCTCTTTGGAGGCATCAGCATTGCCTCCTGGAACGCTCTGGACGTCCTGACCGTGGAGCTGTACCCCTCAGATAAGAGGTAGGCCCCACTCACCAAACCATGCTACTATGTGCTAGCTAAAAAGTGTCACCTCTGTCAGTCCATTCTGATCCAACTGTGCTAGAGTGAGTCTCAACAGATTTCAGGTCTGATATTTACCACTTGCTGACGGAGTTGACAAATCTTCCTGTAGTTTCTAAGTATGCTAATACAATATTATATGTGAGCTTACAAATAGGTTAAATTGCCATTTCACATTTAAGTTAAGTATTATATACAAATACAGCCTAAATAATGTAATATACATCATTGTGACAGAGTTGACAAACTGACCAGTTTAGTAAAGAATTACATGTGTGAAGTAGTTCTAGAATTTTGCTTTACAGATTGAAAGTACTAACCCTTTGGATGATAGGGTACGGTTTGGTTATTACTTCGAGTGGTTTATACTGTAAAGACAGAATAACTGCATAATATCGTCTATAATCGAGTGCCCAGTAAGAAAACCTGCAGGGGGTCATGTGATTCCACGACGTCACAGGTTGAATAACGAAACACAAGTATGACAGCGATTACTTGGCTTCCGAGCCCAATTCTGATGGATGTATATCGTCTGATGCAGGTATTGCAGTGTAATTTCATTTCAGACTTTGATTTACTATCTATCATAGCACTCTGGAGTTAAAGTTGAACTTTGGCACATTTGAGGCTAAAGTCCGTTGCTAGAGGTGGTGAATTCTGTTAGGAGCCAAAACACGGCACAGATCAGTGTTTCCTCGGCAGAGATCTCACTGTGGCAGTGAGTCTGTCAAGGCAACAAACTAGTGCAGTGATGGGGGCAAGTTCTGAACTTCCACTTAAAACGCCAATTTGCTTCAGACTGAAGAAGCTTAACTCCACTTTAACCCATCTGACAACAGCCACGAGTCTAACAAACCAAACGCTCTGCCTGGTTCACTCATTAGTGTCTGGAAACGTTAGAAAACATCTTTATAAGCACCTCACACTTCCCTCTGCTGATTTCCCACTGCACAGGCCAAAGCCCAAAAGACTCGATCGCCCATCCATCCATCCATCCATCCATCTTCTCCCGCTTAATCCGGCTGGGTCATGGGGGCAGTTTGCTGCCCAATACTCATAGCACCTGACCCCCTATGAACCCCTCTGCGGGTGGTGAGCCCACAGGAGGATCGCTGATGTTGTTTCTAATCCCATTTATTTACCAGTGAATTATATTTTTTTGAAAAACACTTAAAAATACATTCCCGAACCATTTTATTTCAACAACTTTCAGTTTCTATTGTTCTTCACCACCAGTAGTCGATCCTCACTTGTTGCTTCTGACGGCTCGCGCCTCTCGCCGCGGCTGGAGTCAACAGTCGATTCTGAGGGTCCAGCCCTTGGTCTTGCGCCGTCCTCCACACATTGCTCAGATAGGTCCGGTGGCTCGTTCCTCCATGTGCTTCCTCCAGACCGGAGCGAGAAAGACCAGTGCACAGTGTGTGCTGGATCCGAGAGGCGAATGCGAGAGCTTTGGTTCAGGCCGGGTTCAGATGGGCTGCAGTGGGAAGTGGTGTTCGGTGCCTTGGCCTAAAAAGCGCTTTCCCCGGGAGCAGCTGCAGTCGTCCAGCACGAACTGGAGCAACCCGCCTGTAGTCCACAGTGCATTCTCACTTTCGTTGAATGTGCTGGTTTAGGCCTGAAGCTTTTCAATGTTTGTGGCATATAGTTCTACTCTAATGCTGTGTCAAGAAAACATGACATTTAAGAGAAACTTGTAATGACTGTTTGGACTATTACTTAAACACAATACATCCAAACAAGTACAGCAGTAATTTACCAAAACTAAACTGAAATTAGCAGGATTATCAACTGGCTAATAAAACCTTGTGATTTCCATTATTGTTGGTCAGCACACACCCGGGGATCTTGCTGTGAGGCCTGAGCATTAGCCACTCAGCCACTGTGCACCTACGCACACTTGGCAAAAAATGTGTCCTGCATTTGGGCTTGAGGAATTTGGCAAACCTCCTGGTGATGGAGAGCACAACAAACACAACAGCATCTGTCAGCCAAACTTCTGTGTTCAGCAATCAACCTCTGACGTCACCAGGTCACATGACTCTAAATGTGTTCGTAGACCCTGTGAAGTCACACCTGTGAACTGAAAACCATTTCAGGTGAATTCATCAGGAATTTCACTGCGAGAAGGCCAGGGTAGAAAACGGTGGGGAATTTGAAATTGATCTAAAATATAAAACAGTTATTACCTTTTTTTCTTTGCTACATAATTCCTTACGACTTACATCATATATTATTTAAAAAAAAAACACATTAGAAGAATTAGAAGGTGTGTCCACATTTTGACTGGTCGTGTACATCAGTGTGTCGAGTTAAAGGTCCCATATTACACCAAAGTGACTCTTGTGAGCACTGAGGTGTGTTAAAATGCTGTGTTCTCCTTTATTATTAGTCACAACATGCTAAGTTCCACCTGGTGATGTCATGAAGTGGTAGTTTCTGAAGTCATCCACATGAGTCTCGTGAAGGTGTGTTGGAGCACTTCCTGTATTACCACATGACATCACCAGGTGGAACATGGCATTTTGTGTTTTGGTGATGTGGACAGACTAATAAGTAAGACTATTAACATTGTAGTAATTTTTGCAGACAATCTCAACTAACTAAATGTATATTTTCAGGACCACGGCCTTCGGGTTCCTGAACGCTCTGTGTAAGTTGGCGGCGGTCCTCGGCATCAGTATCTTCACCTCCTTTGTGGGCATCACTAAAGCTGTGCCAATCCTCTTCGCCTCTGGAGCACTGGCCGCCGGCAGCTTTCTGGCTCTCAAACTCCCGGAAACCAGGGGCCAGGTGCTCAAATAGTGTGGCCCCAGATCCCACCGAGGGGCTGGGCACACTGTGAACGGACACTCCATAACAGCCATGCAATAACCACTCATTATTCATTATTGAGCTGAATGAAGCAGCACAGCGACTCAAGTGACCTACATTCAAAAATGCCCTCGGACTCGAAGCATTTTTGATGTGTCTCCGTCCCTGGTGTCCCCAGGTCCCGACTGCCATGTACTAGATGTTAGAACATTCCAGGTTTGTTTTTGACTGTTGAAGAACGGCACAATCAGAGTTTTCCCTTTACGACCTTGGCCATGTGTTGCGTCCCCGCTGTACATCCGAAGCACAGTCTGTCCACGTGAATGTCTCCAACATTTCGTCCTCACTGGAAATGTGGAAATGTTGAGCATCACCACAGCGCTCCAGCACCACACCACTGAAGTCTTTCAGGACTTGTTTTAATATGGGCCTCATGCTGGTAAACATTTAATGGCTTTAAAATGCTCAAATTCATAAAAGCCATAAAACATGTTTCCATTTATTAGCCAGAATAGACTGAATTTCTGAATATTTTGAATAGTTTTACACCAAGGTGCGTTATATTATAGTGTAAGAAACATCCATCTGTGACTGATCAGAGATGGAACAGTCACACACACATTCAAGAGCAGTGTTTTTTTTGCAGTTTAAAGCCAGAATTGCCCTTGATTTAAAAAATGTAAGTGGATTCTGAATCCCACCAAATGAAATTAGTATTTAGAACATGTTTTTTGGGGGGTACATGTATTTAGTTACTTCCTAAGACTGTTATACTGACATTTAAAGATGCACTCTGTAACATTTCTGATGTCGGCTTTGTCATTGTTTTGCCTGAAATGTTACACATGACGGCATTAACCCTTTCTACTTTTTTTTTTTTTACTTTGAAAAACATGCATTCTTTCTCTGAGTGTAACCGCCTCATCACAGATCTGACCTGTAACTTACCCTGGTGGTGTCACCCGCTCATTACTTTCTATCATGTTGTTGTTTCCTCATCGGAAACAGGCCTGAACAGGGTTTAGATGTCATCCGTGCATGTTTGAGTATTTTAGGGATTCAGATCCTCCTTACGGTTCGCTGTACGAGCCAGTACGAGGCTCCGCCCACACGACATACTTCAGAAATATGCAAAAACACTGCACAAGAAGGAAACTTGTTACAAAATATGTTAATACATTTTTTTTTGCAGCAAATATAGCAAAACAATCAAATCTAACATGTAAATATGTTATGTGGCAGCAGTTAACACCCTATAAAAGTAAACTACCCCCTAATTACTGACATCAACAACTACTCTTACTTTAGTTGAGGAGAAATGGTACAACTCAAAATCTAAATCTATTCAAATACTCAAAGATACTGACTGAGGCAAACACTCACTTCTCTCAGATGAGTGCAGTGGGTCCATACTAAAGCAGCTGGAGACACTCATCAGCTTCATCACATTTACTCACTAGACTGAAATACAGGTGATTTCAGTGAGAAACTTGAATAGTTCTGTGTCATGAGCAATACCCCGGAGCCGCCGGACCTGTTCGTGCTCTCGCAGTCACTCACAGGGTGTGTGGAAACATGGGGATTTCTGTCTTATTTAGATTCGAGTCTGTGTTTCGAGCTTTTAATGTGCAGTTTGTGTGTTGACAATTTTATAACTTTTGCTAATTATAACTTTTCAGCGGTGGGTAGTACATTTACTCAGTTACATTTACCTGAGTACCTTTTTGATTTGTACATTAGAGTACTGCTACTATGGGTAGTGTTTATATTGAAGTACATCCTGATAGTTTCTCTTACTTGAATAGTAGTTTTTTTTTCTTTATATTCATCTCTTGAACCACTTACTTTGTACTTCTGCTTGAGTAATATTATTTTGAAGTAACGTTAGTCTGACTTGAGTAAATCTGTGGCTACTCTACCCACCGCTGGAACATTCACTGTTATAATTACTGAGACTAACAAACGTATAAACTACACGTGAGACGCCACTGCCAAGAGTCTGTCGGTATAACTGTCACCATGACCCTTTCTGATTTGAACTGCCACATTAGGATAGCAGCCATAGAGACACCCATGGGTGCACTGCTTCTCACCCACATCCACTCCCATCTGACAGGACCTTCGAGCCTCATCTGTAAATGTGCCATATGAAGTGTCCGGAGAAATGCCAAAAAAAAAGCGCGGCTGATGAGAACATTCAGTAGTTTTTGATAAGTTCCGACTCCCATCAGACTGGAGCACATTGGGACCAGTGTAGCACAAGTTTCTGTTGTATTCTGTCTTATGATGTAAATACTGATCATGTTAAAACTACACAGAGCATATTATTCGTGGTAGGCTTATTTCAATCTGCATAGCATGGCACATTTTAGTAGGCACAGCTGGTTATAGTGTATCAGTGCCATTACCAGATATCTGCTGTTTTCAGATCATTAGAGAGGAAAGAGATTCAGTTTGAAAAATGAGCTGATACGACTGCAAATGAACAGTGCACTTCCTGTGGTCAGCATCAGATTTGAACGGTTGTTGTTCTGCTGTTTTCTATCATCACTGAAGTTTGAAAATGATGCAAAACAATAGAAATGTACCTGGAAGGTGTATGATTTATTTCTACTGTCTGTCTCAGGATAAAATATAGTTGCTTTGGTGGAATATATCAGGCAGGTTTCAGACCCAGGGGCACGGTGGCTGAGTGGCTAACGCTCAGGCCTCACAGCAAGAAGGTTGTGGGTTTGATCCCCGGGTCACCCGGGCCTTTCTGTGTGGATGTTGCATGTTCTCCCCGTGTCTGGATAGGTTTCCGGGCTCTGGTTTCCCCCATCAACTCAAAACATGCAGCACCTGAACTAACATCAAGGACCCTGACGTCCACCCTCCACTCACAGAGGGGTTCATGGGGGGTCAGGTGCTATGAGAATTGGGCAGCAAACTGCCCCCGTGCCCCCAGCTGGGTTAAGTGAATGGTTTCAGACCCCACATTTTGCATAGTCCTCTTTAACTTATCTCAAGCTAAATTATCTTTTAACCAGTCAGAAACAAATTAAGGGCACAGTATGTAACTTTTTAGACATAAAAGACAAATGCATGTTTTGTTTGTTCTTTTATTATTAGCACTTAAACACATGAAGAACATGCATCCATCTCCACAAACCTTCAGCCTGAAGGAGGGTTTGCTTGTTTCCATAGAAATGTTGTTCCTTTGGCTATAATTTTCTACAGTGTAGCATAAAACATATTTATCTCCATAGAAAATGTTCCACCGTATGGTTTTAACTACATTTGTCAAAATTGCTCATCCAAAATCATGAATATTCAGTCATTTTAACCATGGCGAGATTAGCAATTTTGCTTCTTTTTTTTTTTTCTTTTCTTGTGACACCTGTGAGTTAAAGAGGAGGTCTTATGCAACATGGACTTTTACCTTTATGCCATGTTACAATGTTCCTCATCAGGAACAGGCCTGAAGAGGCTTTAGATGTCACCCGTGCATGTTGGAGTATTTTAGCAATTGCTCCCGGGGCCCATTCGAACCCTCCTTATGGTCAGCTGTAGGATTCTGTGCAAGGCTCCGCCCACAAGCCTACGTCACCCATGCACCCACACGGTTCTCAATAATTCTCCATAAATATATAAAAATATGTCACAAAACTCTACATAAACATAAACCTGGTATGTAAATGCAGTGATGATATAGCGTTTTCAGAACGGTGAACGGTAACATGGTGATCTACATGTGTCACCCCCCTCTTTAAGTCAACACGGTGGTGCAGTGCAGAGGGGGGAAAAGCCCGTCTGAAAGTGGAGACGTATTCGAAGCACACAAACAAGGACACACAACCAGAGGGACACAGTGGGACCTGTGTCTGAGCTGGACTCTTTTCAAGTGGTCAAAGCAATAACTGGATTTGCGAGTGGATCTTGTGTTCGTCACCTGCCATCGTGCTGTGCTGTAGTGTGTGTAGTGTCCGTGTGGACCATACTGTCCTAGAAAACATATACGAGTGCTGTGTGCGTTTTGGTAATGCAGGGTTCTGTAATGATTCTGTCTCATGTGAATTTGAGGTGATGTTTTTGATTTGTTCAATGTGGATGAATATGACACCAGACGAATAAATGTGTGAAAATTGTATTTGCCAGTTTCTTTTCAATATGTTTAATCATCTGAAAATGTGCTGCTCAAGTGCAGTTTTGGCCTTGAACAAATGGAAAGGCTTCATATAAACATAAAATCATAAAACATATTAGAGAAAAGCACTAAGAAATGTGCATTTGTAAACCAAAAAATAAAAACATTTTGAACCGATAAAAAGTTTATTTATTTAGATTATTTGTTAATTTATTGGTTTATATTACAATTCTCCTGGACCTCAAACTCCCTGTGCTGAGACTGATAATAAAGAATATTATTCTCAGACATCTTATCAGTTTGAACAAAAGCAAAATCTTTGCAACACGAAACACAGTTTGTCTTTTGCAGTGCATCGAGCATAGAAAACACATCGGAACATATTTATATGATTATTTGAGGCAGGCCTCCTTTGCGTTGCAGAAAAGTGAATAAATGTGGACATAAGCAGACTGCAGGACTCTGGGGCACACTGTTACTGAATGGGAATTAAGAAGTCTTCGGCAACACACTGTAAACACAAGCACCAGAACCTTCCCCACAGCAGGGGGCGGTAACGCGCACTTTACTGATGCCAGTCGACGTAAACTCCTAACAGAAGAAGAGGGAGAAGGACAAGATGGAAGCCGCTGGCCCCGCAGTTTATTGAGGTGAGATGAATGCGACGTGTCTTTGTCTTTGCAGTAGGACAGACACGCGCTTAATACACGCGCTTAATGCGCGCACTCGCCGCACACAGGACCTGATCATCCAGGCGACCTGCGCGTTCTGGAAAAGTCCAGAAGGGCCGTGAGCCGCACTAACAGCTGAGGGCGGTCATGATAAACATGTTCTTATCTATTCCTCTAGTGTCGATGCTGTCCCAAAGCTCCGCGTGTGCGCGCACGCTCTGCACACGTCTTCTCCACTCAAGGCCACTGATGGCGTCGGATCCCAGCCGCCCTGTGGAGACCGCCATAAGAGCTAAGCTGACGGGAACTCTGCAGCCAGAGCACCTGGAGGTGCACAATGAGAGCCACATGCACGCCGTCCCCCCGGGCTCCGAGTCTCACTTCAGGGTGCTGGTGGTCAGTCCCCGCTTTGAGGGTCTGTCCCTTCTACAGCGCCACCGCCTGGTTAATGATACCCTGAAGGAGGAGCTGAGCACCAGAGTCCACGCTTTGGCCATTCAGGCCAAGACCCCACAACAGTGGACCAAGGACCCTTCTCTGGGCAAGAGTCCAGGCTGCCTGGGCGGCTCTAAAGGAGACCACGAGGTCCAGCAGAAACTGCAGACACACTGAGCAGACCTCAAGCCTGTGGAGCTGTTAGGACAGATGTGTATGTGATATACAGTCATGTGGAAAAGTTTGGACCCTGATCATTTTCAAGATTTTTCTTTATAAATCATTGGTTGTTCGGATCAGCAGTTTCAGTTAAATATATCATATAGCAGAAAAACACAGTGATATTTCAGAAGTGAAATGAACTTTATAGGATTTACACTGAACTGAAATTGCTGATCCAAACAACCAGTGATTTACAAAGGAAAATCTTGAAAATGATCAGGGTCCAAACTTTTTCACATGACTGGATGAGGTCTGCAAGATGCAGCTAAGGTAAATATAGAGGCTATTACAGTGTGTTGCTCATTAGTCCCAAGTCTCGTCCACATCTCCACAGACAGACCCGGGGTGCAAAGATTCTGGGTTACAAACCTGTGACACCTGCACATGGGCCTTTATGAACTGTGAACATCTTTTTGCATTATTCTGACACACGAGGGCAGCGTTTGACCAGCTCTTCAGATAATTCCATGTTGCAGTTCAAAAACTGTTTCATCTATTGACACTGACAAATATGTTATTTACATTATATCAAATAAAACAAGAAACGAGCTTTGTTTTCTCACTTCTTTGGATTAGGCTGTCTGCAATGTGACAGAGAGCATTTCTGCAACGGTTGAAGTAACTGACCACACCGTGATTCAATTCAATTCAATTCAATTTATTTTTGTAGTGCCCAAAATCACAACAACAGTTTCCTCTAAGGCCGTTCCAAGATTTGGATGAGTAAAACATACACACAGACATATCAGAACAGGAATAAACAACATTCATGTAAAGCAGCAAATGAAACATGGTCCAGTCATCCCCTGTCCTTAGACCCTCCTTCTCAGCAAGGAACAACTCCAAAAAACCCAGGGTCCTGGGAAAAAGAAGAAACCTCGGGGAGAACTACAGTGAAGGAGAGATCCACTCCCATGGACGGACAGGCTATAGATGTCCAGGCCCGTGGGCCAGTTCAGTATGACCACAGCTACCCAGGTGGGGAAGGAGCCGGGGAGGAGGAGGAGGAGAGAGGTCCAGCTGCCATCAGGCGTCTGAAAGAGTTCCACTCCACAGGGGGAGTGGGACAGGGGACAACATGTGAATAGCAATGAACAAACTACAGATGAGAACATAGTGAGTGATGCTGATGAGAAAATAGGAGGAAACAGAGGACAGTGCTCAGGTTGCCACACTTCCCCCAGCTTGTTATCTCCTGCAGCAGCTTATCTTAGTGACATCAACTAAGTAACCTGGTCATAAGCTATTCCGAAGAGGAAGGTTTTAAGCCTGGTCTTAAATAAAGAGACTGTGGAGCCTGTTTAACACCAACAGGGAGTTGATTCCATAACACAGGAGCTTGGTAACTGAAGGCTCTCCCCCCACTGTACTTTTAGACACTCTAGGAACCACTAATAATCCTGCATTCTGAGAGCGAAGTGCTCTATTTGGCTGATAGGGGACAATGGCATCCTGAAGATATGATGGGGCCATATTGTTTAAGGCTTTGTATGTCAGGAGGAGAACTTTGAATTTAATTCTAAACTCGACAGGAAGCCAGTGCAGTGATTTTAACACAGGACTGATGTGATCACGTCTTTTAGTTCCTGTTAGGACTCTGGCCGCTGCATTTTGGACCAACTGGAAGCTTCTTAAAGTACCTCTTCTTCTGAACACCTGCTCATGCTGGACTTCAGAGCAGATGTTCAGGTACATGAGTGGATTTAAAAGTCGGCTACACTTTAAATTGAATCTTGTTTTTAAAAGGTGCAATGTATTTGCACAAATGTCATTTTTAATATGGCATGTTTACCTTTACATCTTTTACTCAAATATGCAAAACAACATCAAAATCTCTATAAATACTTGGGTTGGATGTCTGTCACCAAGTTACAGGTCAGATCTGTGGAGAGAAGATTCTGGTCACAGTTCATTGCTGCACTTGTAATTGCTTAAGACGAATCTGGCAAAAAAAAAAAGTTTGCTCAGTAGTTTTTCATCTAGTCTTCAGCTGAAGACTTACACACCTCTGACAATGGAAATAAGCAACTTACACTGAGCACTTTTAACTTAATATTTGACTTCTTTTTTTTCCATGAAATTTGTAGTGTGGAAGTGCAAAAAACATTTTGACTGATGAGAGACAAAAGTATGTTGTACTTTTTTTTGTTAGTTTGTTCAATTAAATCAGCTTAACCTAGAAATAAATAATAGTTGAAGTTTATCTAAAGTAAACTGTAAGTAAATCATGTTGATAGTGGCTGAGTGGGAGAGCACTGCAGATGGGCTGAGATCTCCACAGGAGCCGTGTTCCCGACGTTCTGAGTGACTCTGACCCTGAGGTCAGCTGTGAGTGCTCCTGGGGAGGACAGTGGTTCAGCTGTTGGACCTGTGTCCACATCCACCAGAGCAGAGCTCCAGGAAACACTGAGTCCATCCTTCAGCTTCTATGAAATGTTGGGCCAAAGTGTTGTTTGTTCACGTGGTCGTCTGTGAGCTGGAGACGAGTCACAGTGAGACACGAGGACACTGGGCAAACTGCTCTGCATCATGGACACTCCTGCTCCCCCCCTGCACCAGACTATAGAGGGACAGATAATACTCCCTACAACTGTACAACCCCCCCAATGCACCAGACTATAGAGGGACAGATAATACTCCCTACAACTGTACAACCCCCCCAATGCACCAGACTATAGGGACAGATAATACTCCCTACAACTGTACAACTCCCCCACTGCACCAGACTATAGAGGGACAGATAATACTCCCTACAACTGTACAACTCCCCCACTGCACCAGACTATAGAGGGACAGATAATACTCCCTACAACTGTACAACTCCCCCTTATGTAACATATAGCCCCGTGTCCCGTCAATCATGATTTCATCTTAGCTGTTTCTCCTCGTGACCTCTTGTATATAAATGAGATATATTTGTATTACTATATTTTTATAGATTTTTTTTACTTGTACATATCCATTTATATAAGTTATATAAGTATGCCTTATCTGACACCAGTCACTTTTTTATTTTTGCTTATATATATATATATATATATATATATATATATATATATATAATTTATATATGTATTTATTTATTTATTATTGGCATTTATATTCTATCTTTGACATGTTATCACACATATTGTGATGTGTGAGCTGCTCAAATCATTTCCTTTGTGGATCAGTAAAGTTTGTCTCAGGCATCTTAGCTCCGAAACAACAATTTTGCATAATACTCCTCTTTAAGTTACACATATATTCAAAGATTTGATCTGGATGACAATATTTTGAGTCCTGAGGCTGTGTGTGTCCCACACACAAAAAGCACAAATAAAACACAACTAAACTCTGACAGAAAGGCATCAGGTTTCATAACTTAATAAAAATAAATACATGTGTCGCAAATAAACAAAATGATAAGTGTGTAAAATGTGGACTGCTAAACATCAGGTCCCTCTCCTCCAAATCTCTTTTAATAAATGAATTAATTGGTGACTTTAATATTGATCTTCTCGCTCTAACTGAAACATGGCTTCAGGAAAATGATTATGTTAGACTAAACGAATCTACACCTCCAAGTCACGTGAACTTTCAAAGTGCCAGGAGCACAGGTGGAGGTGGCGGTGTGGCCGTCATTTCTCACTCCAGCCTAATTCTCAGCCTCAAATCTAATTATACATTCCGCTCCTTTGAAAGCCTCGCACTATCTATTACGTGCACCAACTGGAAAAACCAGAAAGCTGTTATATTCATAACAATCTACCGACCTCCTGGTCCTTATGCCGAGTTTCTGACAGAGTTTTCTGACTTTATTTCAAGTCTAGTTTTGGAATGGGAAAGGATTGTTATAGTTGGACATTTCAACATTCATGTTGATAACAGCAGTGAGCCTCAGCAGTGCTTTTGGTGCTCTCCTGGATGGGGTCGGTTTTACCCAGAGTGTGAACAAGCCGACTCACTGTCACAATCACACTCTTGATCTCGTCCTAACTTATGGTATTGAGATTAATGATTTAATTGTTCTTCCTCAAAACCCTATACTCTCTGACCATTTTTAATTACCTTTCAATTCGTACTAAAAGACTATCCAGCTCTGCAGGAGAAAACTATAATGAAAAGAACAATATCAGAAAAATCAGTAGCCGAGTTCAAAGAAATAATGGAGCCAGTATTAAATGATATGCCATGTGACAATGAGAACAACTTTAATCCAATTATCATGGATCAGTTTGTTGATAGGACAATGCTCACCTTAAAATCTGCTCTCGATGTTGCAGCTCCGCTAAAACAGAAAAGCATTAAACCAAGACCTCCGGCTCCTTGGTTTACTCCAGAACTGTGATCACTCAAACAACACGTGAGACGCACAGAGAAGCTCTGGCGCCGCTCGCGCTCCGAGCAGTCTCTGAAGGCATGGAAGCTCTGCCTGCTCTCTTATAAGGCCGCTCTGCCAAAAGCACAAACCAGATACTATTCAAACCTAATAGAAGTAAACAAAAGCAACCCCAGATTTCTGTTCAGCACTGTAGCCAGGCTGACAAACTCACACACTGCCCCTGAGTCTCTTCTCCCTTCGAAGTTCAGTTGTGACTTTCTTGAATTCTTCGATTACAAAATTACACCATTAGAGACAAGATCAACGAAGCCACTCCAAAAATCAGCCCCGAGCAAATTCAGCAAATCCAGTCTAACACCAATATCCCACATAAACCCTCTAACAGAATTAGACAAATTTACTCCTGTCGACTCTAATGCCACTTCATGTGGGCCCTCATTGGGACTCTGCAGAATCCTGGGCATAAGAAAGTATAAGCAGGGGCCAATTGTCATTAAAGACCTGTAATGAGTCCCCCACCCCCTCAAAACCGGCCGCACACAGGCCGGAGCACAAACACCGGGGGAATGAAAGGCCTGAAAGAAACACAAAAGCCCAAGAGCACAAGACAATATCCTAGTGTGGGAGAATTAGTTACACTCAGTAGTCTAAGTAGTCAAAGAGTTTAGGGGGAGGCACAGGTGGGTGTGTGTGGGGGCTCACATGACTGAAAGGCAAAGGAAGGGGGCATCAAAACAATTTTAGTCACAATGAATATCTAGTCATCTGAATAATGATTGTGAACGTTGATTTGTTTGTATCAAAACATATTGATTGATAATGGGCTGCAGGAGCTGGGCTTCAGGTCGTGAGGATTCAGATCAGAGAGACTGTTTAAGGTTTAAACACACTGGATTTCAGCATTGAAATGGGCCCCCAAATGAGAGACTCGTGTGAGGCTCGTTCTGCTTTCTTTTGGAGAATCATCTTGAGAACCAAAACACCAAATTCTGTTATCAGTTTGACCATTGTGTCCAATGTTTTTTGTAACTAAGAATAAATCAGCATTCTAATTGTTGTAAAAGCAAAAGTACTTCAACGTGTTTCCCTCATATCTGGGGATACAGACAGGTGATACTTAAGAAATGTAAAGCAGTGGTGGAGCAAAAGTAGCACTGAGTCAGCACGTTTGGATATTTCTTCTAAAAACAGTAAATCCCCCATGCTTCACCCGGACGTACAGCGGTCAGGAGGCTGTCCTCAAACCCCATGGCCCTGCGCTATTGTTGCCGTGTCAGTGTGTGATATATGCATCCTCCACACCACCACACGCTCCTTATACCAAAGTGAGCACTGGCCCTTCACACGTTCACACACTCACACTGACCTGAGGGCCACTCCACAGTGAAAGCCAGGGGCCGTCAGCAGCTCGAATGACAGCGAGTCTTTAGTGAGGGGCATCTGAGGGCCTCTGACCACGACGCCACTCTTCAGGAGCCCCCAGATCCACTTTACAGAGGCCCCCAGGGGTCATTCACTAGTTTATGCACATTAGCACCCGCACACTCGAAGCCTGCGCAGTGCTCCGGACCCCAGACCGGGGCCATGACAGGACCGCTGGCACAGGTCGAGGTCCACGTTTCCACAGCAGGAAAACAGGATAAGTGGCTTTGTCCAACTTAAACCATTTTCAAAACTATGATTGAGGTGTTGTGAAACGAATCTCCCAGATGTCAGGAACACGTGGAAAAGCCGGTGTGTACTCAGACATCTGCTGCAGGTAACAGCACAATCTGATTTACATTAGGAGCAGAATAGGAGAGGCATTCAACTGCACAGGAAAACATCAGTCCTGTGTTTGGACATGTACTCACTGAGTTTAGATCAGCAGAAATGACTCTTTACCACAGATTATGAACATGTCTTCAGTGACAGGAAGAATACACTGAAAGTGTATTTAGTTACAGAATACTGAGTACCTGCAGTAAAAAGTATTTTATAATGTATTCAGATACAGTGTCCACTCAGAGTATACTTTGAACACTTAGAATACATTTGCATTGTGTTGTTTTTAAATTAGAGAGTATATTTAAATTATAATGTAAATATTAAACATTTTATTAATAGGAACTGTATATTATTTTGATTTTAGAAAAGTTACTGTATTCTGAATACCACCAAATGAAAAAAAAAAGTACCAGAATATAGGTACTCAAAATTCATATTCAGAATACATACGACTAGATCTATACGAGTTCCCACTGTGCTGTGAGCTGAGGGAGTTCTCATTACTGAGTGATGTCCAGTGATTTCCAGTGAGCGCGAATGTGTTTGTCTGTTTGACTAAGGCCACATTCACACGAGGAAGAACCGTGCTCAAGTATGTTTTGAAGCAGACTTTATTTTGTGTTTTCTTTGCATGAGTGACATCAGTGCACCTGACAGGGCTTTTGTATAGTGAAGCTGCACGTGTGCACGTACGTGAGCACCGTGCTGTGTTTTCGCCCACCTCCTCCAACCGGGACTTCTCAGTTTCCTACAAATTGTTTTGCTTCTGGTTTACAGCCAGATCCTGTAGTTTTCTAGCATTACAGCAGTGCCCACAGCTTCTGAAAATAAAACCACAAAAAAAACACAATATTTTTGACAGCACGAATAATAATACAGTTCATCAGTAATTAAATGTATAGCGGTGTGTTATACAGACGTATGGCAGGTGGGACATAGGGACATAGGGCCTCATTTACTAGTGAGCCAGAGTGTAGTCGCTGTGTGGAAACAATTTTTAAATAATTCATCCAGTCCTAATATTTGCAATTGTCACTAAGTCTAGGCTAGCAGATCTGAACGCGCCTGTTAGCCTGCCACTGAAAACAGTCTTCCCCACTCCACAAAGCACCCGAAGCAAATGTGTTATTACTCCAGACTATCGATGGAAATGTCTGTGGTGATAGAATCATGTTTGAAGTAAAACTCACCTTGAATCGCATGAATCGTCGCATGTTCAGGGATTATTTGCTCAGCAGCAGCGGAATTTTACTTTGCTCTTGTTAGTTGTGACGTCACCAACTCACTTCAACAGGGAATCGCGACACACTTGTTGTCGCTCGTCCTAAACAGTTCGGTCGATCAGTGGATTATAAACCAACGACATGGCAACAGGGTCAGTGCATTGACTAACTGCGATAATAAAGCCCAAAGATGAACACCACAAAGTTTCCACCACTTTCCAGTAAAAGATCCTGAAAGCAGCAGCTTCAGTGGAGACCGTCTCTAAAGACTCTCTTGTTCAGCCCTTTGAGTATCCATCTCTCTCAGCTCTTCATCTGTGGACTCCACCTCGTACAGGCTCGTTGGTAAAAAGCAATTGTTCATCGTCGTCCTCATAATCATCAGGTCCTCCGTATGTGACCATATCTGGAACAAGCTTCTTCTGCTCTACATGTTGCTATGGCAGCTGCAGGTAAACAGCCTCAGAGTCAGAGTTTGTTTACCTGCAGCTGGGTTTATCAGTCCTATCAGGAAGTACAACTCGCTGCTGCTGCTCAGACATAAATCCTTCAAATGCAAGATTGGTTTTACTTCACACATTATTCTATCACCACAGACATTTCCATCGATAGTCTGGAGTAATAACACATTTGCTTCGGATGCTTTGAGGAGTGGGTTTTTAGTGGCAGGACAACAGGTGCATTCAGATCTGCGAGCCTAGACTTAGTGACAATGACAAATATAAGGACTGAATGAATTATTATAAAAATTGTTTCCACAGATCGACTAGACTCTGGTGCACTAGTAAATGAGGCTCTATGTCCAAAATTCTGGAATGTCCCTTTAACCAACTATGAAGTGCAGCATGTGCAGTTCAAAAGACACAATGTAAGGGACTGTTGAATTTTGTGGTATGAGTTGTTTATTTTCCTGTATCCATGGAAACCATGGAAGAGGCTAGCTAGGGAGCTTGCAAAGGAGCTAGCTATGGACATTTGAGACGCTACAGGCTTTTTACACCATATGTGGCAACAAATGTGGCAGAAAATCTGCCAGAGGAAAAGCTTTGAGTTATTGATTTGATGTGGCTGTTAAAGTTCAAGTCTGAGTCCATTATTACTCCAAGATTTCAGATCCTGATGTGAAGGTTTTAGAGAGAGACTGGAGGTGATGCTGACACTGTCTCTGTTTCTGTGGGCCAAAGACTCTGACTTATGTCTTAGACAGGATAACTTAATACGATCAAAAACTTGTAATATACTGTATATTTTCTTTTGGCTCTCCTCTTCTCTCTGGCTTTCAATGAAGGCGGTTGCAATTTTCTCTTCTCTCCTGCCCTTATCGACAGTGGCTCTGTTGGTAAGAGAGTTTGTCCACTGATCTGAAGGTTGGCGGTTTGAATCCCCCTCTCGACATAAACATCATTGGTGAGCGGTCAGATCCACTGACCCACAGGTCGCTGGTGTGATTCCAGCTCCCACAGATGAATGCTGCCGTTGTGTCCTTGGGCAAGACACTTAACCCACCTCATCCCTGGTGTCTGCGTACACTGGTGTATGAATGTGTGTGTGAATGGGTGAGTGGTTCCTTGTTGTAAAGCACTTTGAGTGCCTTGAAGGTTGAAGAGCACTATGAAAATGTGACAATTTACCATTTATCTTCCCTGCTTCACTTCTCTCGTTTAGTCTAGTGTCTTATACTTTTGAGAGACTCTCTATGCCCTGCTATTCCAAACCTAAAATTAATCATGGATTTGATCAGTTGGTCTCTTAACGCAACTGACACAAGCAACTTGAGTTCAGGAGAACCTGAATACCCTCCCAGGACGTTCGCAGCAGACGATGGCCATTTGGGAGAAGTGCGTCTGGTGGCTCTTTCCGTGGAGGACCCAAAATACCGAGGCAGCTGTCGAACCTCCACTAGGCTGCCCAGGTTGATTGAAACGGTGGGGAGAGCTGTCAGCACTCTGGCTATAAACTTTAAACCGCAATATGGATAACATCACGGAGATGCTCGCAACCCTGCAGTGACAAATGGATATACACAGACATCAATATGGACAAAGAGAGTAGTTCTGTGAATTCAAATCGGCTAGTCACCCCAAACCCAAACAACCTTATCCTTATCAGGGGGTGGTGTGTGTATTTTTGTCAACAACTCATGGTGCAGAGGCGTATGGACTGTTTTTAAGCACTGCTGAGATGCCGTCCCTTTTATCTACCTCAGGAATTCACGTGTATGTTCTTAGCCACTGTTTACATTCAACCAAGCGCCGACTACACAGCTGCTCTCAGGACGCTCTATGACGTCATCAGTAACTTGGAGATGCCTCATCCTGACGCTGTTTTTATTGTCGCTGGTGATTTCAATCAGTGCAATTTACAGACTGTACTTACTAATTACCAACAACATGTCAACATCCCCACCCGTGGCAAGAACACTTTGGGCTATGTCTACAGCAATGTAAGAGGTGCATTCAGGGCAGCACCCCGTCCCCCCCTTCGGAGATTCAGACCACATTTCTCTGTTCATGTACCCGGACTACAGACAAAAACTCAAATAGTCAAATCCTGTTACCGAACAGGTGCAACTTTGGACACCAGAGGCTGAGAGCACTCTGCAGGACTGTTTTGCCACCACAGACTGGGACGTGTTTAGAGCTGCAGCTACTAGGGAGGACTCTTCTGTCAATGTGGATGAGTATGTGGAATATGTGAGTGGGTACATCAGCCCTTGTATTGAGAACATCGTACCCACTATACAAGTCAGGAGGTTCTCCAACCAGAAGCCTTGGGTAAACCGGGAGGTACTGCACCTGCTACGTGCGCACTCTGCTGCATTCAGATCTGGCGATGAAGCTGAGTACAAAGCTGTGCAGTACCGACTGCAGAAGGCCATAAGAGCGGCCAAGAGGCAACACAGAGAGAAGATGGAGGGCTTCTACTCATCTGCCAACCCCAGGAGGATGTGGCAATGTCTGGACCACATCACGGACTTCAGGGCCAGCTCCAGCTCCACCACCATCAGAGCCCCAGGTCCAGAAAGTATTGCTGGGTGGGCCCTCAGAGCGTGTGCTAATGAGCTGGCTGACATCTTCATCTCCTTTTTCAACCTCTCCCTCAGCCAATGCACCGTCCCCACCTGCTACAAAACCACCACCATTGTCCCCCTCCCCAAGAAGCACTCACTTCGATCATTATGAAGTGCTTTGAGAGTCTGGTATTGGCCCAAATTCAGAGCAGCATACCGGATTCTATCGACCCCCTACAGTCCGCCTACAGGCCCAGTAGGTTCACCTCTGATGCCTTCGCCGCCGCCCTCCATGTCTCGCTCTCCCATCTGGAAAATAAAGACTCCTACGTCAGGATACTCTTTATTGACTACAGTTTGGCCTTCAACACATCATCCCCCACAGGCTCACCCACAAACTGGGGTGGTCATTACTGGGACTACTCCCTGCCCTCTGTGACTGGCTCCTGGACTTTCTGACTGGCAGGCCCCAGTCTGTCAGGATTGGACACAGAACTTCTGCCAGCATCATCACTAACATGGGAATCCCACAGGGTTGCATCCTCAGCTCCATCCTCTTCACCCTGTTCACCCACGACTGTGTCGCATCCCACCCCGAGAACATCATCCTGAAGTTTGCTGAGGACACCGCTGTGACAGGTCGTATCACAGGCGGAGACGAGGCAGCCAACAGGAGGGAGGTGGACAGTCTGGTGACATGGTGTGGGGACAACAACCTCACTCTCAACACAGACAACACCAAGAAGATGGTAGTGGACATGAGGAAGGAGAGGAGACCTCATCAGCCAATGTTTATCTGGGACCTTGAGGTGGAGAGAGTGAGCACCTTCAAATACCTGGGGGTCCACATCAGTGACGACCTCACCTGGACACTCAATACAACACAGGTGGTGAAGAAGGCTCAACAGCGGCTGTACTTCCTGAGGAAATTTGGCATGAAACCCAAAATCCTCAGCAACTTCTACAGCTGCATCATTGAGTCCATCCTGACAAACTGCATCACTGTGTAGTACGGTAGCACTACGGTGAAGGACTGCAAACGCCTGCAGAGAGTGGTAAAGATGGCCACAAAGATCACCAGGACTCCTCAACCCTCTCTGCAGAGCATCTACCACCGAGTCCACAGGAGAGCTGCCTCCATCATCAAAGACCCCACCCACCCCCAACATGGACTATTCACACTCCTACCTTCAGGCCGGAGGTACAGAAGTGTGAAATGCAGGACTATAAGAACAAAGAACTCTTTCTTCCCAACAGCTATCAGGCTTCTGATGAGTGACCCATTTTTGCACATGAACAATATTTTGCACATTAATAACTTGCACTATTACTGACTATTATTTATCTATTTAAAATTGTGTGTATACTCTAGGCATCCGGTGTGGACAGTAAAGTAAGAATTTCATTGTACAGGGAAACGTGTTTCTTTACTGTACCTATGACAATAAAGCTTTGAATTTGGAATCTCTTGAATCTTCATCTGGCACCAGCCTCGGACAAGGCTACTACTGGAACAACTCCCTCTGATGAACATAGCTCCTCTACTCAAACTTACATCTGCGGTGTTGACTCTGCCTGGAACGCCAGGCGGAGCAACTCTGCAGGCCCACTCCGCTTCCCACGCCTTCATTGTTGTATTGTATAGTATTTTGCCTGTAACTGCAGGCAAAACTCCTGGTTTGGGGTTTGTTTCTTTTTTTTCTCCTCCTTTCCTCATGTTATGCTGTATTACAGGGACATGTACAGGAATTTTGAGGGACAGTTGCTCTGACCTGAAGAAAGGGAGCACCATTTCCTCAGAAGAACACAGAACACAGCTCACCTTTACCAGAATTTCTCCTTCGGGGGTCATCGGGTATTTATCTATCTATATTTTTCCTTATGATTTGGTACATTTCAAATTCTCCCTCCTTCTCCCCAGCCACTTCCTCCAGCTCCTCCGGATGGACCCCGAGGCGTTCCCAGGCCAGCCGAGAGACATAGTCCCTCAAGCGTGTCCTGGGTCCCCGGGGTCTCCTTCCGGTAGGACATGCCTGGAACACCTCCTGAGGGAGGTGTCCAGGAGGCATCCGGAATAGATTCCCTCCCCTCAGCTGCTCCTCTCGATGTGGATGAACAGCGACTCTACTCTGAGCCTCCATGTGACCAAGCTCCTCACCTTATCTCTAAGTGAGCACCCAGCCACTTTGCAGAGGAAACTCACTTCGGCTGCTTGTATCTGCACTCTCGTCGTTTCGGTCATTCGACAGAGCTCATGACCATAGGTGAGGGTAAAAATGTAAATTGATCAGTAAATCGAGCGCTTCGCCTTTCAGCTCAGCTCCTTCTTCACCACAACGGTCCGATACAGCGACCGCATCACTGCCGATGCTGCACCGATCCGCCTGTCAATCTCACGCTCCATCCTCCCCTCACTGTGAACAAGACCCCGAGATACTTGAACTCCTCCACTTGAGGCAGAGACTCCCCACCCACCCGGAGAGGGCAATCCACCTTTTTCCGGTCTAGAACCATGGCCTCGGATTTGGAACAGCTGATTCTCATCCCAGCCGGATGAGAATCAGCTGCAAACTGCCCCAGTGCTGCAGGTCCTGGTTCGTTGAAGCCAACAGGACAACATCATCCGCAAAGAGCAAAGATGAGATCCTGTGGTCCCCAAACCAGACCCCCTTTGGCCCCTGGCTGCACCTAGAAATTCTGTCCATAAATAAAATGAACAGAATCGGTGACAAAGGGCAGCCCTGGTGGAGTCCAACATGCACCGGGAACAGGTCTGACTTTCTGCCAGCAATGAACACAGCTCCTGCTCCGGTCATACAGGGACCGGACAGCCCTTAGCAAAGAGCCTCGGACCCCATACTCCCAGATCACCCCCCACAGGGCACCACAAGAGACACGGTTGAATGCCTTCTCCAGGTTCACAAAACACATGTGGACTGGTTGGGCAAACTCCCATGAACCCTCGAGCACCCGATGGAGGGTGTAGAGCTGGTCCAGTGTTCCACAACTAGGCTGAAAACCACACTGCTCCTCCTGGATCCGAGGTTCGACTATCAGCCGGACTCTCCTCTCCAGTACCCTGGCATAGCCCTTACCGGTGAGGCTGAGCAGTGTGATTCCCCTGTAGCTGGAACACACCCTCTGGTCCCCCTTCTTAAACAGAGGGACCACCACCTCGGTCTGCCAGTCCAGAGGTACTGTCCCCGACTGCCACGCGACATTGCAGAGATGTGTCAGCCAAGACCCACAACATCCAGAGACTTAAGGTACTCAGGACGGATCTCATCCTCCACCCCCGAAGCCTCGCCACCGAGGAGCTTGCCAACCACCGCAGCCCGCCTCCGGGTCCCCAGCCTCTACTTCCTCCTCTGAAAACATGATGGTGAGATATAGGAGATCCTCAAAGTATTTCTTCCATCGCCCAACAACATCCTCAGTCGAGATCAGCAGCTCTCCTCCCACACTGTAAAAACAGTGTTGGTGAAGCACTGCTTCCCCTCCTGAGGCGTCAAACAAGTTGCCAAAATATCTGGGTCTGACCAACAGTCCTCCTCCATGGCCCCTCCCAGTCCAGAGTTTTTACCTCTACAACCATACAGGCTTCTGTACACTTGCCCCACTGGTACCTGTCAGCTCCCTCAGGAGTCCCCTGAGCCAGCAAGGCCCGATAGCAATCCTACCGGTGTCCACCACCAGTAGGATTGCCGCTACGACAGGCATCACAGACTTTACGACCACAGCCACAAGCAAGCTGCATCAACAATAAACTGCATCACGATACGGTTGGTTCTGCCAGGTCTTTCTAGCTTCCTACTTCGCCATCAGACACAAATCGTCATCCAGTGGTGATCGATTGACAGCTCTGCCCCTTTCTTCACCCGAGTGTCCAAGACACACGGCCGGAGGTCAGATGACGCGATGACAAAATCGGTCATCGACCTCCAGCCAAGGGAGTCCTGGTGTTACCTGGTGCACCAATGGACCCTTGTGCTCCAACATGGTGTTCATTATGGACAAACCGCAACTAGCACAGAAGTGCAACAGAACACCACTCAGGTTCAGATCAGGGAGGCTGTTCCTCCCAATCACCCCACTCCAAGTGTCACTGTCTTTGGCCACGTGAGGTTTGAAGTCCCCCAGTAAAACAACGTAGTCCCTGGTTGGTGCAATATCCCGTCCCCCTCCCAGAGACTCCAAGAAGGCCCGGTACTCTGCACTGCTGTTCGGCCCGTAGGCCGACACCACAGTGAGAGACCTGTCCCCGACCCGAAGGCACAGGGCCGCAACCCTCTCATTCACCGGGGTGAACTCAAACATATGACAGCAGAGCTGTGGGGCAATGAGCCAACACCAGCTCGCCGCCACTCCCCACGCCCAACGCCAGAGAAATGGAGAGTCCAGCTTATCTCAAGGAGTTGGGTTTCAGAGCCCAGGCTGTGCGTGGATGTGAGCATTGGCTAGGCAGGGGGCTAACCCACAAGCCGAAACCCGTCATTAGGAGCCAAGAAAAGCACACTCTCACTCAGGGGGCTTTGTCCAGGGGTTAGGCTGATGCTGGGCCCTTTTAATGCCTCACATAACACTGCTCCGGGTACTCTTTGTGCTCTGTGAAAGGGGTGGAGGAGGGGAATGGAGGGTTCCACTTCCTCATCACATCAGCCACAACTGGTGCAACATTGCCATTGGCTCATAACTAATGATAGCAAATGTACCAATTCTTCCACTGAAAATATAAATGGTAACACAACAGCACCTAGTGTTCCCCGTACACCCAGCAACAGGTTTCATACATGCTGCTGTAGCATTTTGATTTCACAAATACATACATATACTTAACTTGCTTTATATTGTAATGTCTATATGTGACTGTCTGCCTTTGTCTGTTTTATCTGAGGGACCAGCTCTGAACATAAGCCCTTGGCTACATGGCCTATGGACAAAGGTTTCTAGTGTTTAACTTTTTAATAAATAAGCACCTTGTGATTGGCAGAATATTCTTGTATGGTGATGTAGTGTTTGGTCTGTGCTGTTGTCTTGCCAGGACTCCCTTGTAAAAAAGATCAGTCATCTCAGTGGGATTGGATTTAGGGCTGGGCAATATGGCAAAAAATATGTGAGGGATCATCATCTTACTCAAAACACGTTGCCAAGTGTTGTAAAACTTCTTGGCACAACCTCTTATAGAAATGTTCGATGGTGTACAAGATCAGCAACCCATGATCTAGAGGTTGGAGGTTGTTTGTCTTTTTGTCTTAAGCAGTAATATTCTTCGAGCCAGGAGTGTGATAAAGCCAATAATATTTTTATATTTCTTATGAAAGTCTACTGATTGTATTCATATCTCAAATATTGCAATTGTGGCCTCAGGTTCAATATTAACCCCTAATGCATCTGAAAGAAAATTGAAAATTGTTACTAAAGTTTTCTCAGCCTCGAACAAAACCTAAATATATGTAATAATGTCTCTACTTTGGTTTTCAATCTTTCAAAAGAGGCAAACTTACCTTCAATAAACAGGTTTGTCAAAGTCCTTAAACCATTTGTAGCCCAAAGTGTAAAGAGTCATCAATGACCAAGGGAGTAAACATGTGGTTTTTCACAGTTAACCATTATTAATATGCACACACAACTGAGCTAAATAATAAGAAAACAATATATTTCACTACTTACCCGGGCAAAAACAAGGTGACAGCCATTTAATTGTAGCCTCCAGGTTTTTAAAGGTTTTCATTTGGCTCAGTGTAATACGACGTCTGCAGCACCAGTTTATTATGTTCATTGCCTCAACATCGGGCAAATCCTCCAAGCTATAAGAAAAATCTTCTGTCTTCATATTGTATGGATCATAAACTATATGTAGACTTTTTTTCATGACTTTTTTAGTGATAGCAGGTCTGTGCCGGCCCGTTCAAACTTTTTGCGTACTTGCTGTCACCCATTGTGATGTTTTGAAGAGCAAAACACTTCCTGCCTTCATCTGGATTTCGCTTGTCATCAGGGTCACATGAGTGAAACCAGCAATACGAGGCAGACTTCACAGTGGCTCCGACACATGCAAGACGGTGTCATCCGCATATAAAGACACTTTACATTCAGAAGCCCCCCTCTGGATGCCTTTAATAGAAGAGTCACTATGTACTGCAGTCGCCAAGAGCTCAAAGATAACAGCAAAAGTGATAAGGGGCATCCTTGCCTTGTTCCATGTTCTAGCTTTAACCTCCTGAGACCCGAGCTTTTGTCTGGTGTGCATTTTTCATTTCTTCTTGCTATTTGGGATAAGTAGGACCTACTAAGTAAGTCTTCTGTATGACACCATTGGTTAAAAATTTTTAAAACATTAAAATGTATAAATAAATTACAAAAAACAAACAAACAGCAATTAGCTGTTTATTTCAAGCCCTAAACCTGCCAAATGTGACGCAGGTCGACCGTGAGCGGGTTGGGGTTCAGTGAGTGAGGTTAAAAACACACAAAAAGGCCTGAAAATGTGGTCCACAGTTTAAATTTTTTCTGGTTTTCAATCGTTACAAAAAAAAGTAGAGGTGCAAAAAGTGGAGACAGGCAGCAGTTTCCCTATAGCAGCAGAAACGTCCAGCAATTTATAACTGTAAACTCATCTAAATATTCCCAAGTTTACCTAACAACATGTACAATCAATAATATAACATAGTCCCAATGTCTTCAAACGAGGACATTTCCTGAGGCTCTCGTCTGCTGTGGGCAAGAAAATGGGTCAAATTTTAATGCCAAATGAAGAGACATTAAGATACATGAAGAGACATTATTGTACATAAATACATTGGTTTTATTCATACATTTTGCATCTAAACTTTACCATGCAGTTTTTTTTTTACTTTCGGGAGCTGCTGTAGAGGTTTTTAGTTGATTACAGGTGAAAGTTTAAAATAATTGAAAATCATGGTGCTAAGAGGCAAAAATGTAATGTCCTCGTGTGGGGCCCCAGGGTCTCAAGAGGTTAAAAAGGGCGACAAATTATTATTTGTGCGGACAGCTGCCACTGGGGAGGAAAACAAAGTGCGTATCCATGAGACAAATTTTAACCTAAAGCCAATTTTTTTTAAGTGTATAGAAAAGATAATCCCACTCCACCTGATCAAATGCTTTCTCAGCTTCAAGGGGCAAGAGTACTTCTGATGTGTCGGGGGAGTGGGATGACGAAGGATGTTCAGGAGTCTTCAGATATTATGGAATGTGTAGCGGTTCTTAATAAACCCAGTTTGATCATCAGATATAATGGAAGGCAAAGCGGTTTCCAGACAGCATGGAAGTATTTTAGTAAAAATTGTACTATCTACAGTGGCAAGAAAAAGTATGTGAACCCCTTCGGCTTTCTTTGTTTTCTGCATAAATTAGTCATAAAATGTGTTCTGTTTTTAATTTAAGTCACAACAATACAATCATACATTCTTCTAAAGTAATACTGCGGACTCTGACTTGGCCACTCCAGAAGGCGCAATTTATTTTTTTAACCATTCTTTTGTTGATTTACTTGTATGTTTGGGGTTGTTGTCTTGTTGCATCACCCATCCTCGTTTGAGCTTCAGCTGGCGGACTGATGGTGTTAAGTTTTCCTGCAAAATGTCTTGGTACATTTTGGATTTCATTTTCCATTGATGACAGCAATCCGTCCAGGACCTGAGGCTGCAAAACAGCCCCAAACCATGATGCTTCCTCCACCATATTTCACAGTTGGGATGATGTTTTGATGCTGGTGTGCTGTGCCATTTTTCCTCCATACATACCATTGTGTGTTCCTTCCAAATAGCTCAATTTTTGTTTCATCTGGCCAAAGAATGTTTTTCCAGAACTGCTGTGGAACATCGAGGTGATCTTTTGCAAACTTTTGAAGTGCAGCAATGTTCTTTTTGTCAGCAGAGGTTTCCTCCGTGGTGTCCGCCCATGAACACCATTCTTGTTCAAAGTTTTACGTATTGTGGAGGTGTGAACAGAAATGTTTGCATGTGCCAGAGATGTTTGTAAGTCTTTAGCTGATGCTCTAGGACTCTTTCTCACCTCACTGACAATTCTGAGCTGTGCTCTTGCTGTCATCTTTGTAGGACGACCACGCCTGGGGAGAGTGGCAACTGTCTTGAACTCCCTCCATTTGTACATAATCTGTCTCACTGTTGAGACATGGACATTAAGGCTTTTAGAGATACTTCTGTATCCCTTCCCAGCTTTATGCAGCTCAACAATTCTTGCTCGCAGGTCTTCACTGAGCTCTTTGGTGCGTGGCATGGTTCCCATGTGACAATGCTTCTTCAAAACAGTTATCTCAAGATTAGTGTGGGTTTTTAAAGGGTGGGGCAGCTTCAATCAACACCTGCAATCTCATCACAATAATTGGGCTCCATAATGGGTGAGACCTGACTCAAATTAGCTATTGTAGAAGTCATTAGCGTAGGGGTTCACATACTTTTTCCACCCTGCACTGAGTTTTTTACATGATGTGTTCAGTGAAAAGGTGAAAACACATAATTTTGTATAGTATTAGTTAAAGCAGAAGGTGTTTGTATATTGTGGTGACTTACATGAAGATCAGGAAACATATTATGCCAAATTTATGCAGAAATCAGAGAAATCCCAAAGGGTTCACATACTTTTTCTTGCCACTGTACATTCAATAGGGAAATGGGACGGTAAGAGCTGTATTACAATTTGTTTTTTATCTTTCTTGTGAATTAGAGATATAACAGCCTGTCGCATAGTTTCTGGGAATAAACCAGAGACCAAGACTCATCATAAACGGTAGGATAAGGGCCAGGTCATTCACTTGAAAAATGCACTTGGAAAGCTGTTTGGTCCCGGTAATTTCCCATTTTGCATGGATCTTCAACAATAGTGGGCAGACTATCAATCAGTCAATCAAACTTTATTTATAGAGCGGTTTTCATACAAAAATGCAACACAAAGCGCTTTACAGTGATTAAAAAAAGAACAGTCCCACAATTCCCCTCCACCCTCCACCCCCCACAAACTATCTTTATTTACTACGAACTGAAACAGAAACTATGAGATTACTGCCATGATACACTATCTTCCATAACTCTCTATACTAGAATAGAAAAGAATAGCTTTATTGTCTACCGAGGTAGAAATTGGTCTTTGTCTCACCACCACATAAAAACACAAGACAACAGGCAGAAACACTAAAAAAAGACTGTGCATTAGACAGTTCATTTCTGTGGCTCATGCTTTCCACCACCGGTTGAATTTTAAAATCCCACAGCACATAGGACAAACGATTTTTTTAAAACAGACTTTATCGCCAGTGGAACCCTATAGCGCCTCCCAGAGTTCAGAAGCTCAGACTGTGGGTTCAGAGGATGGGAGGAGTCTGACACTATGTTCAGAGCTTTCTTCAGAGTCCTCTCCTTGTGCAACTGGCTCAGAGGTTTCTGGGGTCTCCTCACAATCTTAGTGCCCAGTGAAACTATTTTGTTTAATTTGTTCCTTGTTCTACAAGTCATGTGACCGCGCCACACACACATGAAAAGTCAGCACATCTCCACCATAGATTTATACACAGACTCTAGGATTTGTGGACTGGCTCCTTTACTACTGAGCTTTCTCAGGAGGTACAGTCACTGCGAACACTTTTTGAAGACACATTCGGCATTCAAATGAAAACTGTTTGTGCTCAGATTAGAGAAAGTTAGAACAAGTTCTTTAGTTTTGGCCACATTTATTTGAAGCTGACTTCTGTTGCATCCACGCCTGGAGAGCCACAGTGCGCTCTAAGCAGATCCCCTACTAACTAGAATAACTATAACTAACTACTACAGAGAAAGAGGAAAACAGAGGAAGAACAACAAAAGGAACACATATATACATTATGACACAACATTAAATTATGACACAACATGACGCAACCGGGAGGAGGAGTCAGGGAGGAGGAGATGGTCCAGTAAACAGTGTCCAGAAACAGACCCGCCCACCAAGCCGGGACGAAGCTGTGAGGGTTTCTGGGAGGGGGTCAGGCTCTCGCTGGTGCACTGTCAGGGGGAGACAGCCTTGTCCGGCGCTGGGGAGTCAAAAGATAAGATTGGGTTGTTTTGTTTTAGAGCAGCTACGTCGAATTTCCATAACACTGCTCTGTTTGTCCATTGGTCTTCAAGGTAATTTCTATGCAGAACTCCAAGTTTCCTCCAGATTCAGTGACCACGACCCCAGCCGATAATCACAAAGTTCGAGTACTCGAAGCTCTGCCCCTCACTCCAATTCTCCGGGCATCCATGTGGGGCTTTGAAAAGCTGCCTCAGTATTTGAATTTTCGGAAAATCAGGTCCAAGCGTAAATTCCAATGTGCAAAGTCCCGTAATCCTGGTTCTGAATAGACAGATCTTCTGTGTCCGAAGAACACGCAGGTTCGCCCGACCCTGCTTATCTTGTTAAAGTCTCAGTTTTGTTAAAAGACCAATTTAACAAATCCATAGTTAATTTAGTTTTGGAGAGTAAAGCGGAGAGAGTCGAGGAATAAGACACATTAGACAAGACGAGACATAGAAACAAAGCAGGAAAGATAAGGGGCAGGAGAGGAGAGAAAAACCACCCTCGCCAAGAGCCAGAAGAGAAAGCCTAAGCTTACTAAAACAGTTCATTCCTATTGGACTCAGCAGTATATAGCTGTGTGTAATACTCACTGAACCTACAGTTAATCTCCAAAGGATCTGTTAACTCCACTGATGACACAGTTGGTGGGACAATATTTTACCTCTTCATCTTTTCACCTTGTTCATATATTTTATGTTGAAAAGTATTTAAAAAGTTTTCAGTTTGTTTTGTCGTTAACAGATTGAATTCCGGCTGGAAGAAATCCACATTTTCAAGTTTGGAATGAGTTTGTACAATATATTAGGTCGATAAGCATGTGCAGGTTATTGGTATCAGCAGAAACACAGCAGCACACACAGAGCTGCAGACCTGCCCATGTAAACGCAGACTCACAATAAGTTTTATTGCCATTGTCCGTGAACAAATTATTCCTAATTGAAAACTTTGCATTTAAAACATTATTACATTTTTAACAATAAATAATTACAATCATATAATTTTTTGGTCTCTGTTATAATGTTGTTTGCTGTACAGAGCAACTTGAGAGCATCTTGATGGTGCTGTTCTAGAGCTCTGAAGGAGTGACTGGTGGAGCAAAGGGAGGGGGAACTCTAAAATGAAAACGTGTTAATACATTTTGGTGAATTTTGCATTTTCAAAGCAATAAAAGGTAACGTGGTGATCTAAATACGTCATGTGTTAGCAGTTAATACCTCAGAAGAAAAAATAACCTCTCTTAAAATCTACTGTGCTCTGTTTTTCTCTTTTACTGTATTCTTATTCTTTGCTGTTTGTCTGTGGTGCTTAAGAGTAGAGGTAAAAGTAAGACATAAACCAGTCACAGACTCCGTTAGAGGCTGTCAAACAATCCAAGCGCTTTGATGACTTTAGAGGACCGATAAAGGTACAGGGCTCTGACCCCAGTGTTTGGGACCTTCAGAAGACCATGGGGCCATAGGGTTCAGTTACATCCATCCTCCATCACTCCACCCTTCCACCTTGACTCCCCCCTCATCAAGCAGTGTGCTGCTGTGAGGGGCCGGAGGGGAGGGGCCCCCACTTTCCCCTCTCCACAGGGGCCGACCACTGCATTTACACACACAGAACACTGAGCGCACTAAACAATCAAATTCTAATTGTTTTTCGTCACTTCTGACTTGTACTGAAAGTCGTGTCTGTTCTATTCTAAAAAGGCCCTTCTGTTTGTCCTTGTTGCTTCCTATTTGTTTCTAAAGCATTTTTGATTGTCCAAAAAAGGAGATTCAAATTGTGGATAAATGTAAATATCTTGTCTGTTATGGCTTTTGTTTTAAAAAAACATGTGAAAACACTGTAAATTAAAAAAAAAAAAGTCATTTTTAACAAATCAGATTATTGTCTGAAAAAGCTGCTAAAATCTGTAATCACTGTATGATTCTCTCACATATTGAATATTGCATTACACATTGGCCAGTAACCAACATGGCCACATTAAAACCAATTGAATCACTAAAGAAATATTAGAGACCTTATTCTTTTCACCACTGGCTGATATTTCACACATATAACTATTTAAGTTTTGAAGAAAGATAAAACAAACTATTGCATTTTTACAACACAGCTTATGTATAAAATCAATCCCCATTACACAGAGTAAAAAACATGACCCACCTGAGTCATGTGTTCACTGTTCACGGGCTTTATATAAACAAACGTGAGCAGCTGAGCGGTGGGGGAGGAGAGGGGGAGAGTATTTATGACACTTTATTCTCACACAGACCTGTAGGGGGCGCACGGGGGTTACTTAGTTCTGCTTTAACAGACCAGGTGTTTATCTGAGACCGGGAGGAGGTGGAGTTGGAGATTAATTCCTTCCTCACAAAAATCTTGCTCAGCAAAACTCAGCAAATCTGTTACTCAAATTCTTTTAACCAGTATGACGATAATTTAGGCAACTTTCTACACAGACGTAGGCGAGTTCATTTGAAATGTTACAACAAAATATGTGTGGAGCGGAGAGTTTCCCACATTTGAAAGTGTTTATGTAAATGAGCCATGTGGTTTTAGGTTTGGTTTGTGTGGAGACGGCGCGAGCATCAGTCCTGCTCCTGTTGTGCAGCTCGACTTCTGTCTTCAGCACCAACATGAGACTCGCGGTTTACTTGGTACTGGCAGTTATTTATAAAAATATACACTTGCACCCAGGGTTTAAAGAGGACCTGGAGGTTAATTGAAACCCGTCTCTCATTTGATATGTGTAGTATGTTTAGTGTGGTTTAGTTTAGTTCATTTATTTAATGCGATGGGAACAGTGCACAAAACACAATGACCTTAACAGGAGAGATGCTTGTACCAGGTTGTAGCACCAGTGCTAATTTCCACCTGTCATACCTGGGCAGGTTGATGTTATAGTTCATATGTGTATGTATGTATGTGGTATGTGTAGACCATCTGTCTCCAGTCTATAACTCCATCTTCAAACCTAAATCACGACAACCTAAGAAAACAAAAGGAGTCGCCAGGTCAGGTGTGAAAGCGCCAGGACGGCCCTGAATCATTCTGCTACCACGAGCCCACATTCAGGGCAAGTCCAACAGGCCGAGCAAAAAACAGAAACTGTAAACAAGAAGGGTATTGGTTTCAGAGTAATTTCTTGTTAGCTAACTCCTCCCCTTGAAGGCAGATTTAAGGTAGTGTCCTCCAGCATTGTGACCAGAAGTGAAAAAGCAGCTTGGATGAGCTGTAAAATGTATTTGACTAAATAAACTTTTGTCCAGTTGACCAATTGAATTCTCTCCTTTGCCTCTTATTTGGTATTTTATGGAACTGCCTTCGCTAAAACTACAACAGGTGAGCTGATTCGTGCAGTTAAACAAGTCCCTTTCAAATAATAAACACTCCCAAGCTAGCTAGCATTAGCATTAGTCATTCTCACCTTTTTTACTGAAAATCAAACACCTAAACAGGACCAATGACTGTGTTGTTTAAAACCATTTTGTATGGTTTTTTTTTCAGACTTTTTAATATCTTTCAACTTTTTTGGCTGTTTTCTAATTCATGGAGGGTGTAGGCTGTGGGGGTCTGGAGGACTTTATAAGTGCTCCCTTTTCCATTTCTCCTCTTTTGACCACACACTGTTCTGGGCCTCTTTTGGTGGCTGCTCTGTCCTCCAGTCCAGGTAAAGTCCAATTCCAAAAGCTCCTGTGCATGTGATGTCCAAGTGTATACAGTCAGTTCAGCCTGAGAGGGTGTTTTTTGTTTAGTCCAGTGCTGCAAGGTTGGATTGTAATTCCCATGTTGGTTTTCCAGGCGTTAACCGCGGCCTGCAGCAGCCTGGGCCCCGCTCTGCTGTTTTGCCATTGTTTTGCTTGGTTTGCCTTCACCTTTGATTTATTTTGCTTTATAATAAAGAGCCTCTAAATGACGGAACCTGGCTCTTTCCTTTGATACACTTACCTTTATACTGAGGTTCATTTCCCCAGACTAGATTTGAGGTGGTGTTGCACCACTTAAATTATAATAAGGGCCTGTTTACACGAGAACGTTTACGGGTAAAAACGACAAAATATTTTCTGGGGGCCAAAAACGCAAAAATCTGAAACCCCCCTCCAGAGTGGAAAAGTTAAATACGCTCCGCTGTAGCGTTTCCGTGTAAACTGCCCAAGACGCAAAACTCTGGTCAGATCTGCTCACGTCGCGTTTACGTCACATAGATGCGGCAGTACAGTGCGGCTTTGTAGTTTAACGTGGTCTGAAGCAATAGTTCAACTTCTTCGTCTGACCACACGAAATTTTTCTTGCTACCGGTAGCCATGTTTTGCTTTTCGCGGCGCAGATGAGAAGAAAGAAGATTCTGCTCATGCGCGCGGACATGGTGGCATCACAGCACCACCTAGCCGCCTGGCATGTTCACCCAATCGAATTCCACACACTTTTGCGTCACCGTATGCACGCAGATTTCCTCCCAAAAACGCTCGTCTAAACGCGGAATAAAAAGTGAAGACGCGACGCCACTTTTGCGTCTTCTGTTCAGACCGTCATCGTGTAAACGTAGCCTAATATTCCAAATGGTTAACGGTTAATGGTTATTGCCACACTATGTTGACAGGCTACAGTTTAATGATGTCATCATTTCAGATTGAGGGCAGGGGGCTGTATCATTTTATGGGAGATTTACTGTTTTTGAAAGAAGACTCCAAATATAACTTTATTTGTTTGGGATTGGCTCCACATTTTCCATAGTAATTTTAAGTTTTGAAGTTCTTTCAACTGGCAGGAATCACATCTTTTGAACGTTGGGGATGACTTTGTGCCAGCTTTTGTTTCAAGTGGATGGGCTAAACCAAACAAATATGTAATCTTACCTCCAGCTCAATATCAAATTTTAGGGATTTGGGGGTAACAACAACACCCTCCTGTGGGCTCACCACCCACAGAGGGGTTCATAGGGGGTCAGGTGCTATGAGGATTGGGCAGCAAGCTGCCCCTGTGACCCAGCTGGATTAAGCGGGAGAAGATGGATGGATGGATGGATAGATGGAGGACCACACAGTGGTGCCCTGGGGCGGACTGACAAAAGCAAGGTTGCCAATCTGCACCATCTGCTCCTCAGAACACAACCAATCACTCAAGACAACATCCAAACTGGGTGAAGTGTCTTGCCCAAGGTTGAAACCACAGTATGAGACTATGACATTGCATTCTGTTCTGCACAGTGTCCTAGAATGATGCATCACGTTCATCAATGATATTCACAGAAAATTTAATGTCCAACACGCCCTTTGAATGTGCTCTCTCCCTCTGCTCCCTGCACTAAGACACTCCACCTTATGAGCACTATCCCATTACAGTCAGTATGCATACACACATGGACGGAATTGTAGGTACCCTTCGGTTAATGAAAAAAAAACTCACAATGGTCACAGAAATAACTTGAATCTGACAAAAGTAAAAATAAATTTAAATTCTATGAAATTTAACCAATGAAAGTCAGACATTGCTTTTCAACCATTCTTCAACAAAATTATTTTAAAAAATAAACTCATGAAACAGCCTGGACAAAAACTTAATATTTTGTCGCACAGCCTTTTGAGGCAATCACTGCAATCAAACGATTCCTGTAACTGTCAATGTCAATGCACCTCTCAGCAGGCATTTTGGCCCACTCCTCATGAGCAGCTCCAGTTGTCTCAGGTTTGAAGGGTGCCTTTTCCAGACAGCATGTTTCAGCTTCTTCCAAAGATGCTCAAGAGGATATAGGTCAGGGCTCATAGACTTTAGAATAGTCCAATGTTTTCCTCTTAGCCATTCTTGGGTGTTTTTAGCAGTGTGTTTTGGGTCATTGTCCAAGACCCATGACCTGAGACCAAGCTTTCTGACACTGGGCAGCACATTTCTGTCTAGAATAGTCTTGAGATTTCATTGTACCCTGCACAGATTCAAGACACCTCCAGAGCCTCCTCCATGTTTCACAGTAGGGACAGTGTTTTTTTCTTGATATGCTTCATTTTTCCGTTTGTGAACATAGAGCTGATGTGTCTTGGCAAATCTTTCTCATCTGTTCATAGAACATTCTCCCAGAAGCTTTGTGGCTTGTCAACATCTAGTTTGGCAAATTTCAATCTGGCTTTTTTATGATTTGTTTTCAATTTTCAGTTCAATTAAATTTATATTATTATTATTTATATAATTTCTATAGCCCAGAATCACAACAAGAGTTGCCCCAATGGGCTTCACAGTGAAAAACATGAAAACATAATCTGATATAGACATCAGCAAACACATTGTCCCATCCTCAGTCTCTCAATGAACAACATGATCCTTGGTGCCAGAGCAAAAAACCCACCGGCAGGTGCAGTGTGGTAAAATTCTCTCCAGACACTGTTGCCAACCAGCTGTCGCCATGCAGCACCTTCAGACCTGAGAACTTTGATGAACCAGTCACTTTATAGAGAGCAGGGTTCAGACGGACAGGCAGACGTGTGGGGGACTGGACATCGGCTTATTTGGGTTGAGGGCTTCAACCAGGCAGGTGAGTGGAGAGGGGTAGAGCTAAGGTCTGGTCAGTGTCTGCTCACGGGAGGAACATCTGGAACCTCTGAAACCTCTGAAACAGCTCCACTCCAAAGGGGAGCGGAAGAGAAGAAGAAGAGCGAGACACTGGTGAACAGCAGTGAACTGATTTGTCTGTGTAAAACATGAGGTTATGGGACAGAGATGAAGGAGAAGGAGCAGTTTGAATAAGAGGACAGAGGCTCAGGGCTCCATACTTCCCCCAGCATCTAACTCCTAGAGCAGCCTGACTTCAGCTGTGGAGTTAACCCTGCTCCTCTAACCTGGCCATAAACTTTCTCATAGAAGAATGTTTTAAGCCTAACCTTAAATGTAGAGACTGTGTCTGCCTCTCTGACATGAGGTGGAAGCTGATTCCATAAAACAGGAGATTGGTAACTACATGGTTCTTCCTCCCATTGTAAGTTTATTAAATCTGGGGACACTCGTAGCCCTGCATTTTGTGAGCGCAGTGTCTGTTTGGTTTGTAAGGTGTGACAGCACCTTACAAACCAAACAGACACTGCGGTCAGTAATATAGGATGAGGCCGTCTTATTTACAGCTTTATAGGTGAGAAGAAGGATTTTAAACTTCATTCTAAACTCGACCGGGAGCCAATGAAGTGACGCTAACACCAGAGTAATGTGTCTCTTCTATTTGTTCCTGTTAATAATTTTGCTGCTGCATTTTGAACAAGCTGAATGCTTTTTAGTAGCTTTTAGGGCAGGCTGCAGCAGAGAGTTACAGTCGTCTAATCTTGATGAAATAAATGCATGGACAAGCTTTTCTGCATCATTTTTGAGTAAGATATTTCTAACTTTGGTGATGTTGTGGAGGTGGAAGATGCTGTTTTACAGACTTGGTTTATATGGGCTTTAAATGATAAGTCTTGGTCAAATATAACCCCCAGGTTCCTCAGGGTGGAGCTCGAGGTCACACTGATGCCATCCAGGGAAACTATCTGATCTGATAGAGCCTCTCTCAGGTTTTTGGGGCCAAGTATAATAACCTCTGTTTTTTCAGGGTTAAGAAGGAGATAGTAACTGTCGTCCAGGTCTTTATGTCTCTGACACAGGCACTGAGCTTTTCCACATGGTCACTGTGACCAGGTTTTATTGATAAGTACAACTGTGTGTTATCTGCATCACAGTGAAAGTTAATGCTGTGCTTTCTGATTACATTTCCTAGGGGCAGCATGTAGAGCATAAACAGAATGGGTCCAAGTACTGAACCCTGCGGCACGCCGTAGTTAACATTAGTGCACTCTGAAGATCGACCATTTACATTGACAAACTGATACCTCTCAGATAGGATTTAAACCAGCACAAGGCCATGATGTTGTGGTCGATCGTGTCGAAGCTGCACTGAGGTCTAACAAAACCAGGACTGAGAGCAGCCTATTGTCTGCAGCTGATAACAAATCATTTGTGACTCTAACTAATGCACTTTCTGTGCTGTGATGGGGTCTAAATCTTAAATAGGTTGTTGTCCTGTAGGTGGCAACAAAGCTGTTTCAGTTCCAACTCTTTCTAGAACTTTTGGAACAAAAGGAAGGTTTGATATTGGTCTGTAGTTGGCCTGAAGGCCTGGGTCTAAACTGGGTTTTTTTTAGAATTGGTTTAATCACTGCATATTTAAAGGACTGTGGGACGTAGCCTGTCTCTAGCGAGGTATTTACTATATTTAGTATAATACCATTAATTAGGGGGAAGTTTCTTTAAAATGCTTATTGGGCATTGGGTCTAGAAGACAAGTTGAAGTTTGGAGGACATTACAACTGATGTGATCTTTGCTTGTGTAACCGAGCGGTGTGTTTTTAGTGGATGAAAGGAGCAAAATTTGCAGCAATGCCACCTGGTGATACCAGGACACATATTTCCCCCACGCTCTATAGGCACACAGGTTCGCTGACTGAATATGACATGAGACTGGAACCTCGTTTACATTGAATTTAGTGAACATTTAAATAAGGGGTTAATAAAATAACAAAATCCTTGACCAGTCCGTTATGTCAATTGTCCATTTGGTCACGTTTACTTGGGATTACTTTAGGACTATTACCACAGTCAATAATGCATCTTGCAGTACCGCATCCGACAAGACGAAGCTTCCACTGAGCGAGTCCTTTCACCAAAGCCACGACCAAAGGTCAAAACAGGTACACAGAGAAAATAAAGAGGAGACTTCCCGCCAGCAGGAGCTTACACACAGGTTACATTAAACATACAATACACATTTGACAGGTTAACACAAAATAAACTATGGAGACATACCGGAATGTGTTACTGAGCCAACAAGACAATATCCGACTTACCCCACGATGCCCGCACACTCTCCAGAATTACTGGGCTTGACGCCTTTCAACAGTAATCTTAGTGCGCCTAAATGTGGTCCACTCGGGGCCTCACATCTTGCGGCCATGAACTGCTGTGACGTCAGAGGTCGGAGTTCAGGAGGGGGGATAAGCGTAGGGCATAGCACCCTTTTTATAGGCAGGTTTGTGACCAAAACCCGAAACTATTACACTTGGTCCACTGTGGAGAAGCAGTCTAAAGTTTTAGCTGGCTTTACAGAGGCCTCTAATTCCAAAGCTTTAACTTGATCAAGGCTGAGCAGTTTTATTTAATTTGTCTTGGATAATTGTGATTTTATTATTGAAAAATTGTAGAAAGTCGTCACAGTTTAGAGTAGCCGGAATACACGGTTCTACCGAGCTGTGGCTGGTGGTCAGCCTGGCTACAGTGCTGAACAAAAACCTGGGATTGTTCTGGTTTTCTTCTGTTAGAGTTGAGTAATACCTGGTCTTAGCCTTACGTACGGCCCTTTTATAAATGAAGAGACTATTTTTCCAGGCATTCAGAGACTGCTCTGAGCTGGAGTGGCACCAGATCTTTTCTAATTTATGGGCTGTTTGCTTAAGAAGACGAGTTTCAGAATTAAACCACTGTGAAACTTGATTTGGTTTAAATAACTTTTTGTTTCAGTGGAGCTACTTTCTTTAGAACTGTTTTTAATGAGAGCACTGCTCTGTCAACAAACTGATCAGTAACTGTGGAACTGGAGCTGTGGAAGCTGCTTCCTTCACACTCATTCAGCATAGAGCTGAATATTGGCTGAATATTGTCCTTAAACTCTCCTACAGATCGATCATTTAATGATCTTTTATTCTGGGTTTTATTTATTGGCCCGGTGAAGCCCTCGAGAGTGAGCTGAAAGGTGATCAGAGAATGATGAAAGGCATGTGCTAGACTGTTAGTGCTGTCATCACCGTGAATGTTAAAATCCCCGACTATTACAGTTCTGTCTGAGTCTAATATTATACTGGATAGAAATTCAGAAATCTCAACAATTGTTAGTTTTCAATAATGGTCCTTCATCTCCCATGAAGTCCACTTTGGCTGAAACAATGACTGATGGTGTGATCTGACAGTGAGTTTTTCTGGGCTCTTTTGTTACCATTTGTATTATCCGTCTCTTTGAGTAGTCATCAACTTTCCTCCTGCAGCCACATCCAGAGAGGTTGGCTACAGTCCCATGGATCTTAAATTTCTGTATAATATGTGCAACTGGTGGCACGGTGGCTGAGTGGCAACACTCAGGCCTCACAGCAAGAAGGTTGCGGGTTCGATCCCCGGGTCGCCCGGGCCTTTCTGTGTGGAGAATTCATGTTCTCCCCTGTCTGGATGGGTTTCCTCCGGGTGCTCCGGTTTCCCCCATCAACCCAAAACATGCAGCACCCCTATGAACTAACATCAAGGACCATGTTATCCACCCTCCTGTGGGCTCACCACCTGCAGAGAGGTTCAGCTTGGAGATGGTCTTAGAGCCTTTACCTTTAACATGCTTGTCTATAATTTTCTTTCTAATCTCCTGAGACAACTCTTTCCTTTTCTTCCTCTGGTCCATGTTGAGCACAGCACAGTGACGACCTGTAGCCCTGTATATAGGCCCACTGACTGCTAATTAGTGGACATACCTTAGATCGACACGTCCCTTTGGTCACATTATTTTCAGTCTTTTCTAGGGGCACCATCATTATTTTTTGAAATAATTCTGTTGAACCATGGTAGAAAAGTAATGTCTGACTTTCATTGTGTATTTCTGTTGAAACAACGCACATCACATCAGGTTTGTAAAGTTGAAGTGTCTTCTTTTGTATCATGTTTTGCATATTTATGGAGAACTGTGGTGTGGGAGCATGCGCGGCATAGGCTTGCACAGAATCTTACAGGTATAAGAAGGCTTTGAGATTGCTAGATTACTCATGAGAGAACAAAACAACCCTGATAGGAAGCTCCAAAAGGTCAATGTTGCATAATATCCCTCTTTAAAGAAGAGTTTTGTTTCAAGTGGATGGAGCCATTAATTAGAAAGAATTACCATAAACCCTCAAACATCTGCGTTTGGACAGTTAAACAGTGAATTCTACTACAGAAGTCTGACCACACGTCCTCCTCGCTGAGTTCATTCTAGAAACTGAGGTCATGATTCACAGCTTTCCAATATGTGTCATTTTGAGGACCACCAATCAAAAGCTAAAATATTCCATTTGATTATTTGTTATACCAGTGGTTCTGTGTTTTCATTCTGAAACCAGTGGATAAGTTGCATTCATGTTCAACCATTTGATGATGTCATCATTTTAGATGGAGTGCTGGGGGTGTTCTATATGTATGTTTATGGTGGAATGTTCAGCAGTTACTATGGGGACACAATGCACACATTAGTAAGCACTGCCAAAAAAAAGTTTTAAGATGAAAACTCAAATACAAAATGGATTTACACAACACATTTTCAGGATCCTATGACAGGTTCATGTGCACATTCATGGTCCTGTTCAGTTCAACTAAAAGGTGAGAGTGAGAACTGCTGGCTAAAGCTAGCTAGCTTGTGATTGTAATTTTATATGTGAGACTAACAACACAAATCAGCCTGTTGTAGTTTCAGCTAAATCTGCTCTTTCTGGCTCTTGTGTTAAAATAAAGATTAGATTAAAGTCTAGAGCTGAGAGCTTCAGACAGAGTCGTTTGTGCCATTGCTTTTTATTAGTGGACAGGCTGAGTGATTACAGGCCTGTACCTGCTTTTAACTTTCTATTGTTGTGATAAATGCTCTTCACATCATGCACTGTATGTTCAAACTATGGCCTTACCGGCTCCTCAGAGCCTGATCCCGTCAGATCTCAGAAGCTCAGCAGGGCCTGGTCAGTACTTGGATCAGAGACCACTGGGAATTCCAGGTGCCACAGGGGGGCGCCGTTGTGTCCTTAGGCAAAGCACATCACCCACATTGCCTAGTATGAAAGTGGTGTGTGCGTGAGTGATGGTGGTGGTTGGAGGGGCAGCCTCACTTCGGTTAGTCTGCCCCAGGGCAGCTGTGGCTACAACAGCAGCACCATCACCGGGTCTGGAGTGAATGAAGAATGTTCTGTAAAGCGTCTTTGAGTGTCCAGAAAAGCGCTGTATAAAACTGATGCATATTATTATTATTATTATTAAACTTGTTAGATAAGAAACACATTGAGACTAGAATATATAATCTATGCATTTTACAACTAATACAGAAGTGACTGACAGCAGGTCTTTAATCGCTTATTTTCAAGACGCCATTTTACTGATCAACTCCCATTTTCACTGCCACTTGTATCCAGCCACTGCTCTGCTTACTGCTGCATTTACTTCATTCTACGCTTTGATTTTCTTCATTCATGATACACGTAGGATTAGTGTGCAGCTCCCACTGGGCACCACACTTTCCTAACACAGAAATCAGAAGGCTCGTTTCTTTTCCCAAGTAATTTTAAGTCAATATTGTGATGGAAAATGTGCAAATGATATTATAATGATCCACAGGTGTCGGATTAGAACTACATAGCAGACACAAGCACAATATGTCTCCTTTAAACACATGTGAGTAGAGCTGTCCAGGCCACTACCTTTCATCTGAAATGATGACATGAAACTCTTGAATGTCATGAACAAAAAACATTTTGGGCTGCCCCTGTCCTGTGTGGAGGCGTGAACAATGGTCTGTCTTTAATCTGCCTGCTCAGGACTGGAGAAAGGCTGTAACAGAGCTTTGTGCTGTGGGATTGACCACAGCACGGGGGGTCATGTAGGGGGGGTCGGCACAGGGGTCAGGGGTCAGAGGGGGGTGGACTTAACACAGAGGAGAGCTCACAGCTCTTAACATTTAACACACACTGCACTGAAGGAATCCGCCACTCATCTGTGTCATTGTAACACACAGTGGAAGAGTCTGTCCTGTAGTTTACTCACGTCAGTGTAAGAAAAATAATGATGACATTTTCTTCATCATGTAATGTTTTCATTTACAAAATAAGGCTATTTTTTTAATGTGTGCATTTTCTCTGTAAAAATAGACAAAAATAAACTGTTTTGGGGATATATTAATCTCAAAAATAGACGGAGCCACATTTAAATGGCTTCATTTTGTTGTCCTATTAGATACTAAAAAATAAACAGGAGGAAGAAGAATTTTGGATATCTTATTACATGAGTAAAAAAGATGCCTAAAAATGTAAATTTCCCATAATTGTTTTGAGGCTTGGAATTAGATATAATCAAATCCTTCTGTACAGCTGTCAGTTCAGTGCAAGAACACAGTTTGCTGTATGTCGGCGCCGCTTTAAGGGCTGATCCCCATGTCCCTGTGGGGAAAATGCATTTTGAGTAAACGGGTTTTGAAATTTCAATGTCCCATAGAATTAATTATTAATTTTTAAATATTTTATAACACCTTTGGGGGCAGAGTGGACATTTTAGTTTTTTTTCTTGTGAAAGCTTCTATGCCAAGACACCAAACCAACCAAGAAACAAAACACTGACAAAGAAAAACATGTTTTGCCTGTAGTGTTTCCCCTTAATTTGTGTGGAACCAACAAATTTGTCCAACCTGAACCAAAAGGAGTTTTAATCAACTTTTAATCACACTGTTGTTGTTGTTGATTGTTTTTTTAGTTGACTCAAATGCTAAATAACATATGTTTTTTTGTATCTAAAATGACAACAAAATCAAAGTGGCTTTATTATGCAAAATCTATTTGATTTGAACTTTTTACCACGTTATAACATCTCATAAAAAAACATGACTGAAGAGGTCTTAGATGTCATTTGTAGATGTATTTTAGCGATCTCTCCCAGACACTATTTGAACCCTCCTTAGGATTAGCTGTAGTGCTCGGAAGGGGGAGTGACTGAGCACAGGGAGCAAAGGAAGGGGAACTCATAGAAAATATAGCATTTTCAGTACAATAAAAGGTAACATGGTGCTCTAAATACTTGTGTACTGTAAATACTGTAATGTGTTACAGTTAATACCCAATGGAAGTAAAATACCCCCTCTGTAAAGATAGATTTGTTTATTTTACTCATGTGTTGGAATAAGATCCAGGGTTGAATTGTAAATCTGTGCAGGGCGGTGGGCAAGTGGAAAGGACAAGCATGACACAAGCATGATTCAAGCTCCTTTTTGCATTTTGCAAAATGGAGAATGTGAATAATCTGTATTTCAGTCTGGGCTTCAGGACTTAGGCACGTCCCACTCGCAGTACAGTGGTTCATTTTCTGGTGTCTTTGACATTTCACAAAGAAAAAGTGGTCAGAGAGATACAGAGGAAGTTGTGTCCAGGACAGTTAGGCATCGCACATGAGGCTTTGGGGTTTGGGGGTGAGTGGAGAGGAGGGGGCACTCAATCACAGAGCTGTGGACAGTTCTCTGTTTGTCCCTGCGCCTCATGGAAACACGTCTCAGCACAACAGGCCCTTTGAGACAGCTGCCATAGGGAGGACACTGTGAGGGACAGGGGACATGCTGGGCTCTGGAGACACACCGGGGACACATGGGACACACACTGGGCACAGAGCGGGACAGAAGACACCAGAAAAAAATTACAGCTGAGAGAGTCCTCTTACAGCAGAGAGGGGTCTCCACTGTGAGAGTCCTCTCACAGCAGAGAGGGGTCTCCACTCACAAGGAACCTGTGAGAGCTGAGATAGAACCTCCAACCTGAGTGTTCGTGACTCTGACCTCTTTAACTGCTCCCACCACGACCTGAGGAGAAGTGGACAAACACACCAAACTGTGCTTGTCTCCTTTACTGGCCCTGTCCTGGAGGCTTTTTTTTACTGCTACAAAATCAACAAGTGAGGTACTAAACTCTGTATCTGTAAAAGAAATGACTAATTTTGTTCTTGACAGAATATTAGTTTGTCACACTGGTCTGCTCCTAAACCCCTCTACATCCACACAGAACATAGGGACTGACTCAGGTAAACATGAGGCCAGTTCACTCTTCTATGTGACCCACATACTGAGCCCACACAGAGGCTGCTCTAAAGGGATCAGTCACTTGCCTTCCGGGTGTGTTAGCTCACGTGCATGTGAGTATGCATGTTCTGGCTGATCAATAGGTGAACTGCAAATGCATCTTCTGCCAGCTATAGGGAATGTGGGTGAAGTGTCTTGCCTAAAGACACAACAGTTGTTATTAGAGTCACTGCTGCCACATTGTTGCACCTGGTATTTCTGGCAGTCTCCCATCCAAGTTCATCTGCACTTACCCTAATCACCATCCCTGGGCTGGACCAGAGGTGTGTGCGACACTCAAAGCTCGCACTGCTGCCTTCAACTCAGGAGACCCTGAAGCCTACAAAGCAGCCAAGTATGACCTCCATTGATCTATCTATCCATCTTCTTCCGCTTATCCGGGGCCGGGTCGCGGGGGCAGCAGTCTAAGAAGGGGCTTCCAAGCTTCCTTCTCCCCAGCCACTTCCTCCGAAGGGACCCCAAGGCATTCCCAGGCCAGTCCCTCCCAGGAAACGCTGGAGTCCCTCCAGCGTTTCCTGGGTCTTCCCCGGGGCCTCCTACCGGGACATGAATGACCGAAACACCTCCCGAGGGAGGCGTCAAGGAGGCATCCGGACCAGATGCCCGAGCCACCTCAGCTGCTCCTCTCGATGTGGAGGAACAGCAACTCTACTCCGAGCTCCTCCCGTGTGACCGAGCTCCTCACCCTATCTCTAAGGGAGCACCTGGTCACTCTGTGGAGGAAACTCATTTTGGCCGCTTGTATCCGTGATCTCGTCCTTTCGGTCGTTACCCAGAGCTCATGACCACAGCTGAGGGGAGGAACGTAGATTGAGGTAAATCAAGAGCTTTGCCTTTCGGCTCAGCTCCCTCTTCACCACAACGGTCCGATACAGCGACCGCATCACTGCCGACTCTGCACCAATCCACCTGTCAATCTCACATTCCATCCTCCCCTCACTGTGAACAAGACCCCGAGATACTTGAACTCCTCCACCTGAGGCAGGGACTCCCCACCCACCCAGAGAGGGCAATCCACCTTTTTCCGGTCGAGAACCATGGCCTCGGATTTGGAACAGCTGATCCTCATCCCAGCCGCTTCACACTCGGCTGCAAACCGCCCCAGTGCTGCAGGTCCTGGTTTGATGAAGCCAACAGGACAACATCATCCACAAAAAGCAGAGATGAGATCCTGTGGTTCCCAAATTGGCCCCACTCCGGCCCCTGGCTGCGCCTAGAAATTCTGTCCATAACTCCCGGAGCACCCCCCACAGGGCACCACGAGGGACATGGCCTATCTACTCACCGGTGAGTAGATAGTGGAGGGCCCGTGCCTCCTAGCATTGATCCAGAGCCTAACTCATTGATCCAGAGTTAGGCTCTGGATCAATGCTAGGAGGCTCGGGAAATGTGGAAAGAATACTTTCTTCCATGGCTGAGTCTTCAGCAGGATCAACATGTACATGTTCAGGTTCAGATTCAGGTTCAGGTTCAGGTTCAGATTCAGATTCAGGTTCAGGTTCAGGTTCAGGTTCAGGTTCAGGTTCAGGTTCAGATTCTGTTTCTTCTGTGCCTTCAGCCAGAACTTTCCCTTCTGCAACTGAGGGCCCTTCATCCACAGACTCATCAACCACAGGTTCACGCTCTGGGGTGGTGGAGACTTGGGGTGCAGGAGGAACCACAGGTAAGTCAGCAGAGGGAACAGGCTGGGCAACAGGTAAGTCAATCATGATAGAGATTTTCACAGGTTCAATTGCGGAGGGAATGTACACAGGTAAGGTTTCATTTTCTGATTCATCAGCAGGTAAGGGAGAAGGCAGTACTGGAGGTGGCGGCACAAGAGACTTCCTCTTCACAGGTAGGTCATTGACTTGGGAAGGTAGGTACCCACAAGGCAGGAGAAGATCTCGGTGCAGAGTTCGCAGTGGTTTGTCTTTGCCCTCAGGTTTCACAGTGTACACGGGGAGGTTGCCGGCTTTCTTCACCACAATATACACGTCAGGCTCCCACTTATCCGCCAGTTTGTGCTTGCCTCTCACCCGTACATTCCGCACAAGAACTCTGTCTCCTATGTTCATTTCGGAAGCAGTGATATGACTGTCAAATCTGGTTTTGTTCCAGTCTATCAGTTTCTGGGAGTTCTCCATAGCCAACTTATAACTGTCTTCCAGGTGGGATTTTAATTTCTGGACATACTGCAGGTGAGAGTTGGGTTTATCTTCATTGAGTGATAGTCCGAAAGCTAGATCAACAGGAAGTCTTGGTTGACGGCCAAACATGAGTTTATATGGTGAGAATCCTGTGGCGTCGTTCTTGGTGCAGTTGTATGGGTGCACAAGGGGTTTTTCATGGTCTTTCCATGTATTTTTTCTTGTTGACTCAGTGTACCCAACATGTTCAATAGTGTCCGGTTGAAGGGTTGCCTCTGGGGTGGTAGGGGGTTGTTCTTATTTTGTGGATGCCACCCATTTCACAAAGCTCTCTGATGGTGCGAGACTCGAAATCTGTGCCTTGATCGCTGTGACGCCTTTCTGGAATGCCATAATGAACAAGGAACAGACACTTGGCGACAGTCTTGGCTTTTTGTTTGGGGGTTGGTACAGCGATGGCATACTTTGTAAAATGGTCCATCATGACGAGAATGTCCTTAGTTCTGCCATCTGGCTCCACAGACAAGAAATCCATGTAGACCAGTTCGAGGGGATGAGACGTCTGGATGTTCACAAGAGGTGCAGCATGTTCAGGTATGGCCTTTCGTCTTACACACTTGTCACAGGTCTTGATTTTGGTAATCACATCAACAGACATCCGTGGCCAGTAGAAACGGGATCGGACAAGATCCAGGGTCCTTTCAATCCCCATGTGCCCCATTTGATTGTGGAGTTGGTGCAGAACATCAGCTCTGTACCCTTCTGGCAATACAAGTTGATAAGTGTGTTCACTTCCCACCTGTCTCCTCCTGACGAGAAGGTGGTTATGGAGCTCAATTTATTTACTTCTCTCAATAACAGAGGCAGGTCAGGCAGCTGTTCTCTCAGCAGTGGCGGCGGTGACTCTCCATGCTCGAGCTGTGCGATGACGTGCTGGATGATGGGATCAGCTCGCTGCTTGATGCCAATGTCAGTGGCTGAGAGGCAAACTGTGTGTCATCCATGAAACTGTCTGGTACAATGGTAGAATGGATGGACAGACAGGACAAGGGCTTGGATGGAATCAGCATTTTCTGGACTAAACATCAGATGGCGGTCAGAAATGGCTTTGATGGTGTGCTGGTCAATGGAGGCATATTCTGGATCTTGGAGGTGTTGCTGGGCAAATTTCAGTATTCGCTCTTGTTCTTTGCGAGAGGGATCATCAGACAGCTCACCATGAGTACGTCGTGACAGCCCATCAGCGTCAGCATTCTGCTTCCTGCTCTGTAGGTGATCTTAAAATTGAAAGTGGACAAGGCAGACAGCCATCTGTAGCTGGTGACGGTCGAGCTTGGCTGATGTCAGGAGGTAAGTTAACGGGTTGCTGTCTGTGACGACTGTAAAATGGGCACCATAGAGATAATCAGTGAAATTTTCAGTGACTCCCCACTTAAGAGTGAGGAATTTGAGTTTATGAGCAGGGTATTTCGCTTCACTCCGGGAAAGACCTCGGCTGGCGTAAGCCACAACTCTATTGTTGCTGTCTTGTTCTTGATAGAGTACGGCTCCTAAGCCGGTGGTACTGGCATCGGTATGGAGAGTGTATGACTTGAGAGGGTCAGCAAAGGCGAGGACTGGAGCAGAGGTAACGTCGATTATAGTCTCAATGGTGGTTTGGCACTCTGTGGACCAGTGTCCTCCGAATGGCTCTTTTGGATTGAGGTAAGTTTGTTGTGGGACTTTGGACTTGGACTTTTCTGGGATGGAGGATAACCAGCTGTTAGATCGTGGAGTGGCTTAGTGATGGTGGAGTATCCTTTGACAAACGGGCGATAATACCCAGCAAACCCAAGGAAAGATCTCAGTTCCTTAAAATTTGTGGGGACTGGCCATGTTGTGAGGGTCTTGACTTTATCGGGGTCGGTCTCTACACCATTTTGGGAAACAACATGCCAAGGTACTTGACAGAGGTCTGGAAGAATGTAAATTTTTCAACAGACAGTTTCAATCCGAACTCTTTCAATCGGTTCAGGACTTTCATCAATCGTTCTTCATGCTCCTCAAGTGTTGGTGCAAATATGATCAGATCATCGATAAAAACCAGGACCTCCCTTTAAATTCAGCTCTCCCATACACTTTTCCATCAACCGCTGAAATGTGCTTGGAGCGTTGGTGACCCCCCTTGCTTACCTTGAATGGAGTGGGATCAGACAATTTGATTTGATGTTTAACTTTGTCCAGCCAAAATCCAAGTCGTGCTTGGTGAAGACTTCAGGTATGTCATTTAGCTGGTTGATGATGCGCTGTTTCCACTGCGGAGGGAGTGGTGAGTCTCCAAAGTTATATTGCAATTGGGATGGTGGTTCTGCAGACTGGACTCGGTGATGGATGCTTTGCTCTTTGGAGTGGATTGTCTGAAAGGCACTTATTTCTGCTATGACTGCTTTTTGTGGGGATGGTAATTGCATGATCGGACTCATTGGTAACAATGACTGGCAGATGGCATGGCCGTCGTCTGGGCAGATCAACAAGACAGGATGAGCCCGCCAGGCAGAGGACAAGATGTGGGGTGTTCAGTGATGACTGCCTTTTCACCTTGCAGCAACCGGGTGGCCAGGAGTCCCTCGAGGACTATGGCTTGGCTGGCAGAGATGGTGTATGACTGGGTGGACTGCAGAGGAACTGTGGCATACTGCTCATCCACGTTTTGATTGTGGCGATGCTGTAGAATTTTGAGAACAGCTTGATAACCAGAGGCAGTAGGCTGGAAGGACTGGTCCGAGTGCATGTCAGCGTATTTATTGTAAGCGACATCAAGGGTGTTAGTGCCAATGAGTATCAGAGGGTGAGACTGATTCACGTCGGGAACAACAAGAGCCAGGGTGTCTAGGTCGATGGGGGTACCGAGAAAATCAGGCGGGACCGTCAGTGTCAGTTCAATGTACCCCAGGTATGGCACAGATTGTCCATTTGCCCCTTCTATTTCCAGTAGTTCACTCAGTGGCTTGATTTCATGGTCTGACAGGTAAGTATTGTAGAAGGAATGGGGGACCGTAGTGACCTGGGAGCCAGTATCAAATAGACAGCTGAAATGGTTGTCTTTGATTTGGATTTGACCGGTGCTCTTTGTTCCCACGAGACCCTTCGGCAGTATTGACATTTTGTATTGGCGGTTCTTGGGACTATTCAGGGCAGCTTCCGAGTGTCCCTTCACAGAAGCTGCTTCTAGTTTAACTGAGTGTTCTGAGTGTTCTTGTTGGTCCATGCTTGTTGCTTTTGGCGTAATTGTTTTTTCTTTTGCTCGACCAGAGTGGGGTTGGCTGCATTGATGTAGGAGGAAGAAATGTGTCCATCTTCACCGCAGTTGAAGCAGTACCATGGCTTTGGCTTTGCTGCGGACTGAGACTGGAGGCGGCTGGACTGGCGTGGTGCTGGCTTGGGCTCTGTGGGTTTTGTTCTTGACGGAAGATCAGACATTTGGCGTTGGAGCTGTTGCATTTGTTTTTTCAGTTCTTTGAGCTCATCATTTGAACTTGAGGAATGGCCACATGCACAGGTGCTCTGGGACTGGATGTTAACTTTTTGTTTTGAAGAACTGGAGCTGATGTGTCTTTTCATTCGTGACTCTTTGGCTTGTTGTCTCTCTTCTTCTGTGCGTAATAATAAAAGTTCTGAAAATGAAGGTGGGTTGTTCTTTATCTGCTCGAGTTGTAGCTTTGTTATTACAGCATTGTCCCAGTATCCACGAACAAATTGTTTAACGAGGTGTTTGTTTATGTCCACAGCCTTGATTCCTCCTCTCTTGACGACAGTATTGAGCATGAGCTGCAGCCGCTGAAGGTAGGAAGATGGTCGCTCTCCTGGATTTTGCAGGATGTTTAGGTATTGAGCATACAACTCCTCTCCGTCGTGTACGGTGCCGAAAGCTGAATCCAGTACACGTAGCAGGACAGTGGGTAGTGTTTCTTGGCCCAACCCTTTGACCAAATCAGCAGCGGGTGACAGCAGACTCTCCATGATGCGTCTGGTGACATGCAGTGCAGACAGACTTGGATCAGTGAGCAATAATTCAATTTGTGTACGCCATGATTCAAAATCCGCTTCATTACTTGGCTTGGGAATGCGTCCAGAGAATGAGCGGAGCCGAAGTGAACGTGGAACACTCAGATCGGTATTGCGGACCACAGGTTCAACAGCCACCCTCTGTATTTCTGGGGAGTCAGGGTGTCTAGGTCGATGGGGGTTGAGGTCATTGTGGGAGAGTGACATTTTTTGTGTAAGGCCAGTTTCAGAGGGTCTCGATTGGTGGCTTAGTCTTGGTCGTGCCCCCTGGTGGTCAGTGGTGGACAGACTAGGGGGTGAGAGAGAGATTTGAGGCACAGACTGCAGTGGCACTTGCGGCTGAGACACAGGCCGTGTGTTAGTGAGCATGTCCACTGTGGGTTCCTCTTCCTCCTCTTCATCATCATAATTTCCATAATAATTTTCCTCCTTATTTGCTCCTCTCAAGCTCAGATGTTGACTTATTTGACTCATAACTGCTTTGAGCATGTCTTCAAAACGTATGCCACTTTGGTCGGCCATTTGTTTGAGTCCGTGGAGGTAATCAGGGGTGGGGCGTGAGGATACTGGTGTTCATACCAAATTTCCTCAACTTCCTCACAAACTTCTACAGGTGCACCATCGAGAGCCTGCTGATGGGCTGCATCACAGTGTGGTGTGGGAAGTGCACCGCTCAGAGCTGAAAGGCACTACAGAGGCTAGTGCATACGGCAGAGGACATCACTGGCAGCAGCCTCCCCTCCGTCCAGGACATTTATCACTGCAGGGGTCTGCGTAAGGCACGCAGCATCACTAAGGTCAACACACATTCAGTGCAAGGACTTTTCCATCTGCTGCCCTCTGGCAGACGATACAGGAGCCTGCAGCACACACAAAAAGACTGAAAGAGCTACTATCCACATGCTGTTAGACTACTGAACTCTCAATAACACTGCACTAAACTACTGTCTGTGATGCATAAAACTCTTACTGCTGCTGAACTATATGAATGTGTCATGGACATCACTGCCACTGTCACTGTTATCTGTGCAATAACCTGCTCCACCCATGTGCAATACCATTATGTGCAATATGGAACTCATCTGTGAAATACTCTACCTACACCTTATTTAATCCTACCTGCACCTTTGTATCTTACTATATTTTATTATATTTTTATTATATCTGTATTTATATGTATTAGATTTTATTATAATTTTTACTATATTGTTTACTATTTCCCTTGTATTTGCACTTTTTAACAGTACTATTTATTGCAGCTATTAGTACTTAGTGAGTCAACGGTTCTTCTCATCCTGAGAACTGAAGACCTTGTGTTGAACCTGCATATGACAAATAAACAATCTTAAATCTTGAATCTTGAAGTTCTAATCAGGCCAAGTTCTGCTCAGCTTCTAAGATCAGACCAGATCAGACATTCGCAGGTATGGCCACATACCTGCCCCTCAGTGCATCAAAATGTCTCTGTGAGCGTGCACGTGTGGGCCTGTGAGCGTGCACGTGTGCCTGTGAGCGTGCATGTGTGCCTGTGAGCGTGCACGTGTGTGCCTGTGAGCGTGCACGTGTGGGCATCAGAGACAGAGGGGAGTTTTTGTGTGTGGAAAATAGAAGCTGGACCACTCCATCTTGTGTGTGTGGGTAGAAGGTCAGAAGTCAGAAGTCAGGGTGGAGGGAGAATTCCGCGCTGCATGCTGATAGATCGGGTTTCAGGGGGAGGGGCGCCCGGGGCTGTGCCAGGACGGGAGCCTGTTGGGACACATCTCGCAAACAAGCTCCCAGGACAGCTTCACTTCAGCTGTCTGTCTGTGCGCGTCACTAGCACTCAGAGAAAGTCACAAGCTTAACCATCAGTCCTGGAGTCCAGAGCAGGAGCACACGGGGCAGACCTCATACACAAGGAGCACATCTTACACCACAATTCATTAAGTGGATGTGAATTCTTAGTGACCTCAGGTGCTCACTGAACCTGCAATAGCAATAATAATTTTATATTTATTTAAAGGTCCCATATCACACTGTTTTCGGATCTAATATAATGTTGTTTCCTCATCAAAAACCTATATATTTAGGTCAAGTTCTTCTCTAAAATAGAAAACACAGGAAGTGCTCCACTGTGTTTTAAACTCCATACATCTTCACTACGATCATTTGGATCATTTCAGCCCAGTAACTGACAGTCTCTCAGGTGAGAGGAGTTAACTGTTAACTTGAAAACTCCCACTACATGACCTCACAAGGTGGAACAGGACTTTGGAGATGTAGGCAGTCTAATGATAAAGGCTTACTCAGATATTTGTGAAGGAAACAAAACACAACTCCAGCTCTGTTTTTGAGGAGGGACATTCTAACATGGCTTAAAGCTCACAAGAGTCAATTTTGCATAATATATGACCACAGTATCGAACTTTTTAGCCAAAACAGACTAAATAACAGCGTAAATATAAATAAATAAATAAATAAAAGCTTGTTTTATTTTAGATGTTGGTTGGATTGCCTAGAAAAGAAATAAAAGAAATAAGAGCAATTTTCCATCTCTTGGCATCGGTTAATACTGGGTATCGGGAGATAAAGTCAAAGTATCGATAAAAGTGCAGGCGATGTGCTACCTCCAGAAAGTTCCAGTTTCTACTTTGTTTTTCTTGTCGTGAACAAGGACAAGATGCAGTAAATATTTTTGTCAAATACTCCTCGATGCCATCACTAGACCAGAGCATTTTTATATCATCAGAGACAAGGACCACTACAGAAAAACATTTTGCAACAGTTATTAGTCTCACAGTTAGATGACGCACTCGTTTTCAAGGAGGATTTGTGGAGGACTACAAGCAAACATCAGAATCCTTTCCTGAGTAGCCAGTCCCTGTATTCTGTATACTCTATATTTGAATCCAGAAGGGTCAGGAACCAGGCCATACAGTGTGAAAAACCTCCATCCAAATGTTAGATGATCCAACCACAGCTGCTCATTAGTTGTCTGTATCCCTCAAATGCAGAAGACATCTGTCGAAAATTCTCATAACATTCAAAAGAAAATATATAACTTTTTTTACCTGAAATGTGTAATGCAGATGTTTGATGCTTAGGTCGTTGATTCTGTAAAAGTCTGCACTGTTTCTCAGTCCTCTCAATCCTTTATGTGGATTTTTCTCCTTTTTCATGCTTTTTCAAACTTCTGACACAATCGGAGCTTGCGTCTCTGATTGGTTAATCCACCTGTCAATCACCCTCTGAAATTAGAGAGACAGGATACGGCTCCAGACCCACTGCTCTGGTCTTTTATGAATGTGGTTCTGGCTACACAGGTAAACAAACAGTGGTGTGGTGTGAAGTGGCAGGTTTCAAGATAACAGATACCTTTACCTTTAGTTTAATAGAGATTGGCATTTCCAGGGCTGTAACGATCCAAATGATTCTAGTGAAAGTGTTTGTATATCGGAATGCTATTCCTGTACTACCACATGACATCACAAGGTGGAATAGTGTTTTATAGAAGAAGTAGGCCTAAGTAAATATGCAGGATTTGTGTATTAAACATGTGTGAATGAAACAAAACCCAACTCAACACACAGACCATTGAACTGAATGCTCTGATCCATTAGTAAGAGCTGCTCTAACAAGGGCTCCCCTCTCTCACATGCACATTCAGCACTAAGCCTCTATTGTAGCTCATAATGATCATTAACGAACATGTGGCCCTGCTCTCCAGTAGCCCCCAGGAAGCCTGGACGAATCGCCACAGCTGTGTTTCTATTGTACTTGCCCACTGCGCAGAAAAATAACTCTGTCCCTGTTCAAGCTACGGACCGGAATTTATTGTACTTACTTTTGTGGGCGTAAAGGAGCAACTGTTTCACAAACTGGGACAAGAGTGTGAAAGGCGACAAGAGCAGGGCCAGGCAGCAGGAGCCAGGGCGCAGCTCAATCTGTGTGTGTGTGTGTGTGTGTGAGGTGTGTGTGTTTGTATGTGTGTGTGTGTATATGTGTATGTGTGTGAGGTGTGTGTGTGTGTATGTGTGTGTGTGTGTATATGTGTGTGAGGTGTGTGGGTTGTGTGGGGTGTATATGTGTATGTGTGTGAGGTGTGCGTATATGTGTGAAGTATGTGTGCGTATATGTGTGTGAGGTGTGTGTGTGTATATGTGTGTGAGGTGTGTATATATGTATGTGTGAAGTGTGCATGTGCATGTGTGAAGTGTGCATGTGCATGTGTGGCCAGTCCCTGCACTAACACTGGGCCTTGTGCTGTGGACTCTTGACCCACACGTTTCCACACAGCCTGGGTCAGCTGTACACCGGGTTACACTCACTGAGAGTCGGTGCAGTTCAACTTCCACAATGATTCAAATGAACGCATCCTGTTCCTGTAGGTGCAGGTCAAGACCTGTGGCGCCTGCCCTATACTGAGTCTACATGTGGCCTTAGTGTTGCTTCTGTCTCATCTACGATAGATGCCACAAACAACTCAAATTGGTCAGAAAAACGGTCAGTAAAAGCTGCAGGTAAAAGCTGTTCTCATGATGATGTGATGTGAACAGGCCCCTGCTGATCATAGGCCCCGGGGATACACTGGTGTGAAATAGGGGCCTCCTCTACTCTCTGGCCAACACCTGGGATCACTTTATTAACCCTGAGCTGTGGTGACCTTTGAGGCCCCTGAGAGGAGGGGTACAGGACTCTGTGTGCTCGTCAGCGCCTTTGAAGAGGTTAGCAGTGCCCCAGTATCTGAGCTCACTCAGCAATGACTTTAGCAGGAGGGTGACCCCCACTGACCTTTCAGGCCCTGCCCCTAGGCCCACAGCTGCTGCTGCTATTGGTTCATCATGAGCAGGGCCATCATGGGCCCAGAGCAGGGAGTGGAGCCCAGCTAAAGGTCAACTGTTGGTCAGGAGTTTTATTGGAGAGTGGAGATAGAGGCACTTAGACCACCGTGTGAGCTGTGACTGCTGCAGAGGTTAGCACCCCACTTGCACACTAACATTTGGGACATAACTAGTTTTTTCTGTGTGTCTGTAGAAAAATCATCTGCAGCCAACTGCCCACAGAACAAAGCATAAGGTCTGAAATCATGAATGTACATTGTGCATAAAATTTAAGTTAACAGCTCCTCTCCACTATTGGACAAGCAAAGCTTCTTTACAGCAGCCATGCTGACTTTTGACCCTTCAGAATGCATCCCCTATGGCACTTGGTGTGAGAATGTCAAAGAGCTTCCAGCTGAACTCCAGGACTTCAGTCATCCAGGCAGGGCTGAGCAGAGCCAAGGATCCACGGCCCAGAGCCCAAAGATCAGGGTCCACGGTCCATGGTCCATGGCCTAAAGTCCAGGAACCAAGGCCCTGGGGTCAAACTGATTGCACTGATGTCATGGGAAATTAAAATGCACAAAAAACATATTTGTAGTGTAGTTTAAATTTTTAAAAAATCTACTTGTATTTCAATAAAAAGGATGCGGTTATTAAGTGAAGCCCCTGCCTCTCTTACAGTCCCAGTGCTGGGCTGGACACAGTGTGTGGCTGACAGCTGACATACAGCGCTCTTCTTTCTGTCTCTGAAGACATCTTTTTATGGCTCTGACATTCCTGGAGTGGTCCAAACAGAGCCCCTTGTTCAGGCCAAAGCCTGCCTCCCCACAGCCTTTTTTCATCTTCCTCGTTTTGGAGCCTGGGGTCAGAGGTCGAGACCCCCTCCAGCTTCAGAGACATGTCAGGTCATGCGAGCCACATAGCATTCCTTGTATAGCTGCTAACCCCCCTCACCCACCCTTCCCAATGCACAGTCTGAGCAGCAACAGAGGCCTCCGGAGGAGTGAGCGGACAGCAGGACCAGCACGTGAGCTTTGGAGTGTTCTCAGCTAGAGTTCTCCTCAGCAAACCACCAACAACACCACAAACCACAAAGTAGTTTGGTTGTGTTTGAGTGTGTGTGTGTGTATACATATATATATATATATATATATATATATATATATATATATATATATATATATATATATATATATATATATATATATATATTCCAACAGAGCCTGGTTCTCGAATCTCGCCTATTTCCTGGTTTTCTTGTTCCAGTAGCCCATTTCTCCTCAAGGTGCCCTGGTTCCTCGACACCTGACACAGACCGTGTTTGGCCGGGCGATGTCTGAGCCGACATCTCGTAAGTTTTATCGCCTGAGGTGATATGAGGTGGGCAGTAGCATAAAGGGTCTTGCCCAAGGACCCACACTGGTTTGCTCCTAATGCCCTTGGGGGGGATTCGAACCCGGGTCCATTGTCCATGTGCCTGTGGTGATCGGAGCACTCGGGGCCGTGACCCCCAAACTGGATGAGTGGTTGCAGCAGATCCCAGGAAGGACAACAGACATCTGAGTCCAGAAAAGTGCAGTACTGGGAACAGCAAAGATACTGAAGAACTCTCAAGCTCCCAGGCCTCTGGTAGAACCCGAGCTGATGAGGGTGAGAGACCAACCACCGTGGAAGGTGAGAAATGCATTTATATATATATATATATATATATATATATATATATATATATCTATATATATATATATATATATATATATATACATATATATACACACAGCAGTCTGACTGAAACCACTGTCCGACCCTACAATGGTGCGATAGATCCTGGGTTCCTCCTGATGCATGACAGTGCTCAGCCTCATGTGGCAAGAGTCTGGAGGCAGAACCTGGAGTATGAAGGGATTGATACACAGGGATTGATCTTTCCTGCCTGATTGAAGCCCTCAACTCAAATAAACCAATGCCAGTCCCCCACACTTCTGACTGTCCGTCTGAACCCTGCTCTTTATAAAGTGACGGGTTTGTCAAAGCTCTCAGGTCCGAAGGTGCCGCACGGCGACAGCTGGTTGGCAACAGTGCCTAGAGAGAATTGGGGAATACTGCACCCACCAGTGGGTTTTTTGCTCTCTGGCACCGAGGATCATGTGTTTGTTGAGAGACTGACAATGTGTTTGCTGATGTCTATTATGTTTCCATGTTTTTCACTGTGAAGCCCATTGGGGCAACTCTTGTTGTGATTCTGGGCTATAGAAATAACATTGAATTGAACTGAATTGAATACAAATGAATGACCCTCAAGATCATCAGACTTAAACCTGATAGAACACTGTTGGGATATTATGTTTGGGTCCATCAAACACTCCAGGTCACTCCTCAGATTCAACAGGAGCTCAGTGATGCCCTTACGCAGATCTGGGAAGATGCACAAATCTCTACTACCTAAAAAACAACAAAATAATCCATCCATCCATCCATCTTTTTCCGGTTTGTCCAGCTGGGTCGTGGGGGCAGTTTGCTGCCCAATCCTCATAGCACCTGACCTAATTCTAATTTTAGTTGTAAGTTTCCATGTTTGTTTTGACACCTTATTTAATCAGAGACAAAATACATTTGCAAATTATACATTTTTAGTTAGGGTTGCACTGACCCAGATTTTTCAGTTCTGATACAGATATTGATACTTTGACTTTAAGTATCTGGTGATACATGGTATTAACTGATCCGTGTGTAGGGACAGAAACTGGCTCTTATTTCCTTAAAACACAGTTAACTTATTACACAAGAGATCCAATATGGCAACTGTTATTTATCCTTCATATCGCTGCTGAACATCTTCATTGGAAGAAGGCCAAAATCAGCCTGTAAATAGTCTTATTATAGCCAGTTAAAAGCCCAGCCCGTATATCGACTCGACTGAACCAATATTATATATTATAATATATATAATATCTGTCCGGAGGAGCTGGAGGAAGTGGCTGGGGAGAAGGAAGCTTGGGAGTTCCTGCTTAGACTGCTGCCCCCCCAACCCAGCCCCGGATAAGCGGAAGAAGATGAATGGATGAACCAATATTTGGATGCCCAGACCCAATCAAGCATTTTTTTATATCAGTGGTGACATTTAATAACAGTGTCATCCATCCCTAATTTTAATACATAACGTATTGTAAAAGCAAGTGCGGCACGGTGGCTGAGTGGCAACACTCAGGCCTCACAGCAAGAAGGTTGCGGGTTCGATTCTGTGTGGAGTTTGCATGTTCTTTCCTGTGTCTGGATGGGTTTCCTCCGGGTGCTCTGGTTTCCTCCATCAACCCAAAACATGCAGCACCTATGAACTAACATCAAGGACCATGTTGTCCACCCTCCTGTGGGCTCCACCTGCAGAGGGGTTCATAGGGGGTCAGGTGCTATGAGGATTGGGCAGCAGGCTGCCCCCACAACCCAGCTGGATTAAGCAGGAGATGATGGATGGACGTATTGTAAAAGCAAGTAGTCTTGTCCCACTCTTGCAATCACTATTACTGCTACATGTACTGTGGCTTACACAGCTGCCCTGGGGCCAATACAACACATTCACACATAGACAAAGTTCACACAGTGTTTTGCCTATGCTAACTAGTGGGAGCTGGGATGGAAGTGCCACCAACCTTCAGGTTTGGGGGCAAACGCTCTACCACTGAGCTCTGCTGCTCTGGTAATGCTCCGCAAAATAACAAATGGATTCACCCACACACGTAGGCAGTGCCATAAAGCCATGCGAAAATAGGAACTGGACATTAATAAATAAAAGTTATGTGGATAAAAACTGTCTGGAGCCAAAAAGACAGCACCATCAGTCTCCGCACAGGCCAGAGTTGAACACATAGCAAAATAAGTGTTAAATGAAAATAGCCAATTTTGGGAATGTAAGGGTGAGAGGTGAGAGCTCAGTAGACAGAGAGGGGCCGAAGTCTGCTCAGTCATCACATGTAGCAGGGGTCTCTCCCATCACTGTGCATGAGTAACGGGCCCGAGTGTGACCTCTGTGTGACCTTAGCGAGACCCCAGCGAGACCCCAGCGCCACATAAACAAATACACGAATAAATCTGCAGCCCGGAACAGATAAATCCTCCCACACTTCAGCTCCTAATCAAGCCCAAAGCTGGAGAAGCGGAAAGGGAAAGGCCCCCTGACGCTCATGTGACCAGCTTGCTCCTCTGTCCACGTCTCTGTCTGTGTCTTTGGGACTCTGATGATGGATGTCACATGTGCCTTGTGTTGTATTTACTGTTCAACGCAGTTCTAAGAACTGTGGAGGAGACACAAATCCTAAGCCTATCAGCCCATTGTTCTCATTGCACAACAATTTTTACAACTACTAAAATGTACAGTAAACAATGAACTTTGCACAACCTTTGCATAATATTTACTGACTATCAACCAAGAGACTAACTACCTCAATCGCATATTACCCTTGTCTATGGGGAATCGACTGAACTTTGGGGAGGGATTTTGATACTAAGGACATTAAATTATTGCTGCAAACATTCTCCAGCCTTTGTTATTGAATCGCTATTGATCGTCTTCACGATTTAGTAACGATTCAATAACGAAAACTGACAAACCCTTTGCAAACACTTGCAATACAACCGACATATTAATGAATAGTTGGGTTTCTGGGGTACGTCACAAACAAGCTGAGCAGAAGACACACACCATGGAACTGTGACACACACACAGATCCTGTCAGAGGCAGGAGGGGCGTCTATTCCCCCAGAGTCGGAATCTGTCCATCCGCTGAACACCGGGACCTTTGCCAGTGAACCCAGCTTCATCTCAACAGCACCTCCAGATTTTTTGGTTAATCCAGACATGTCAGTCGAGGAGGAACCATCTGAGGCCACACTTAATTCACATGGTTTGAGTGACGAAGAAGTGGAACTCTGCGATTGGTCCAGAGATCATCCTATTTCCTTTATATATATCTGAAGGTCATGTTGCCAGTATTTCACCGAGCATTCCCCAAGTTGCCAAGAGGTCGTTATTGAATCACATCCACATCACAAGTCCTCGCTGATAGTTGGTCTACAATTGCCAGTAGTTCACCAACAGTCGTCAGTATTCATTAATATTCGTCAAGACGTCGCTATTAGATCACGGTAACATCTTTGCAACCACCACGTCAAGACATCATTAACAACAGTGTTACAAAGTATTGTCAACAATTCGTAAATATAAATCGCAAAAGAGGAACACTAACAATGTCTTGACAAGTTATTTGCAATATTGCGGTCCCCATTGCAAATACGACAGCACTGTGAAAGGGGCTTTAGACAAGCAGACACTAGGGGCATGGGGGGTAAAGTGCCTTGCCCAAGGACACAATGGCAGCATTCAGCTTTGGGAACTGGAATTGCACTACCAGCCTGTGGACACTAACTGAGCTACTGTCATTACTGGTCCTCAATCTCCTACACTGAACTCTAGTAAGCTTCTGATACTATCCATCCATCCATCCATCCATCTTCTCCCGCTTAATCCTGCTGGGTCACGGAGGCAGTTTGCTGCCCAATCCTCACAGCACCTGACCCCCCCTTTGAACCCCTCTGTGGGTGGTGAGCCCACAGGAGGGCTTCTGATACTAGTCTAGTACAAAACATTTCGGCCTCCATGGGATTTTTGAAAGCCACCAAATTACAAAAGTAAATATAGCCACAAGTGGCAATGATTGGCTCTCACTCATGTCTATGCCGCACCCCAGCCATGCTGTGCCCTGCACGCGCCGTGCCCCACAACCACCGTGCCCCTGTGTACCAAATTTGGTTTGGCTACGCCAAAGTTTTTCTCAGGACATCACATTAGCAATGGCAGCTTTTTGGCCTGTCGCCATGGCAACAGGATGAGAGATGGCGTGTGGGTGCCATTGACTTTTTTCATCAAGACCCTGTGTGTACCAAATTTTATGTGACTACGACAAAGTTCAATTTTGCTGTTTCACACTATTTCCGTAGGGGGCGCTATTACATCCATTTAAAAAATGTATTATATCAATAAATATGTTCAGGTTCAGGGTGTCCACCAACTATTAAAGTTTGAGTGAAACTGGCCATCATTATCGCTCATTGAAGTTTTCTCAAAATTTGGGTTGTTGTCATGGCAACAGCATCATCATGATCTTTAAACAACTTTTAATGTTCCCCTTGTTGAGATGACACAGAATGATTCTGGTGAGGCTACGTCAAAAACCCTAGGACGAGTTTGTTAAAGTACGAGGACAGGAAACTTTCGGCGCCAGGATTCACGATCAATCCAATATGGCCGACTTCCTGTTGGTTGCCTAGCAACCACGGAATATATTTTTTTGTTTGGAACGACATGACCTATCCACCACCTGAAATTTTGTTTCGCTATGACAAAGTTCATTTCTCTGGTTTAACCATAGGCGCAATGTATTTTGATGTTGCAGGAGGCGCTGTCGCACCATTTTTTTTTTAGTTTTTGGATTATTTGTGTTGCACTTGTCAATGACCTCTTTGATTTCTCACATGCCCAGTGCACATTTTTGGAGTTTACCAGAGATAACGATTCCAACAATTACAATAATTCCGTTGTCGCGGTAATGGGCGATGCCGGTCTGTGATTACTGGATGCCATGAGTGTCACTGATGAGTGGCACTGAGTGCTTGATAAAGGAGAGAGCGTTTGGCGCTCTTTTTACATGCACTGTGCACTGTGCACTGTGCGCGACATTATTAGGCCTTAACATTTTTATTAATATAGTAATGTCACTCTCTTAATGACATTACATATTACACTGGATCACACATCTAGATCTAATCTACATTATAATGTAGTTTCCTCATTACAAACATACCTTGTTGCAATCACACGTTTAACATACAAACCCTGCATTTAGGCCAAGTTCTTCTGTCAAACTGTGCTCCACTGTGTTTTTAAACTTTTAAAGGTGAATACCTTCACTAGAATCATTTGGATAATTTCAATCCTGGGAAATCCAATCTTTAATAAACAAAAGCTTATGAACTAACACCAAGGACCATGACACCCACCCTCCTGTGGGTCACCACCCACAGAGGGGTTCATATGGGGGGTCAGGTGCAGTGGACTGGGCAGCGAACAGCTGTCGACGCGACTCAGCCGGACAAAACAGAAGAAAATGGATGGATAATAAACAAAAGGTAAAATGAGCTGTAAACTTGAAAACAGCCATTTTATGGCACAATTTTAACAGTAAACAGTAAAATACTAGAAATTGGGCTTTTTTAAATAGTATTCAGTATCAATATTTCTAATATATTCATTTAGAAATAAAGTGTTGTTATATAATCTAAGTTACTTTTAGAATGACTAATCACATCCTAAAAACTGCTGGGTTATTTTTTCTACCCAATTTCTGGGTTAGGGCTGTTGGGTCGTTTTGCTTAACCCAAAGGCTGGGTCAACAGGTGGGGTTATAGTTGGGTCATTCCAAACAGAACATAATGGTAGACATTTTTCCACCTCCAGGCTACCAAGTCGTCTGGATCAAATCCTCTCAGGCAATGCAGTGAAGTGGATCAAACACAGACTCTTCAGCTGTCTACGGCTGCATTACTCCTGTGATCTGCTGCTTCAGGGAAACATCTGTTAAAGCTACTGAAACATATTTATTACTTTATATTAGTGATTCTATCTGAACCTTTACAGGATTTAATCATTTTGTACCAGTTAATGTTAATGTTACTAAATAAACATTTGACTTCTGCTGCTAAGCCTGAAGTCTCGTGTCTACCTGCTTAAAGGGATAGTTCAGGTTTTTTGACATGAATCTGTATGTCCCCGTCAACAGTGTCATCGATCAACACTCACTAGTTAGCTGGGGTCATGAAAACAAAGCGTTTTTCTTCTCAAAACCCTGGTAAAGTCTATGCCAGGGGACTGGAGAGGAGAGTTCAGCCGATAGTCGAACCTCGGATCCAAGAGGAGCAGTGTGGTTTTCGGCCTGGTCGTGGAACACTGGACCAGCTCTACACCCTCCATCGGGTGCTCGAGGGTTCATGGGAGTTTGCCCAACCAGTCCACATGTGTTTTGTGGACCTGGAGAAGGCATTCGACCGTGTCCCTCGTGGTGCCCTGTGGGGGGTGCTCCGGGAGTATGGGGTCCGGGGCCCTTTGCTAAGGGCTGTCCGGTCCCTGTATGACCGGAGCAGGAGCTGTGGTGCCGGCAGTAAGTCAGACCTGTTCCCGGTGCATGTTGGACTCCAGGGCTGCCCTTTGTCACCGGTTCTGTTCATTGTATTTATGGACAGAATTTCTAGGTGCAGTCAGGGGCCAGAGGGGGTCCGGTTCGGGACCATAGGATCTTGTCTCTGCTGTTTGCAGATGATGTTGTCCTGTTGGCTTCATCGAACCAGGACCTGCCACATGCACTCAACCCTGTGTAAGTGGGGAGAGTTTTGTTTCTATAAAACATAAACAAATGTTGCATTAAACACATTACAGTGTGATCTCAAATGATGTGGCTCTATAGTGGTTATGGTTTATATGTTGTAAAGTAATAATAATAATAATAATAATAATAATAATAATAATAATAATAATAATAATAACAACCTAAAAATGTTAATGATTAATCGAAAATCAAATCTCCCGATGATCAAGTAAGAAAATGTGTTTCCATGTGCATCCCTAGTGTGAAGTAGCTGATGAAAATCAGCTCCCCCAAATCCGAGGCCGTGTTTCTTGACTGGCAAAAGGTGGAGAGCCCCAGCCTCAAATGGAGGAGTTCAAGTGTCTGGGGTCTTGCTCACAGTGAGGGGAGGATGGATCGTGAGTAATGTGTTTGCTGAAGTCTATGTCAGATTATGTTTCCATGGTTTTCACTGTGAAGCCCATTGGGGGCAACTCTTGTTGTGATTCTGAGGTATATAAATAAAATTGAATTGAAGTGAAAATTGACAGGTGGATCGGTGCAGCGTCGGCAGTGATGCGGTTGCTGTATCGGACTGTTGTGGTGAAGAGGAGCTGAGCAAAGCTCTTGATTTACCTGAGTCTACATTCCTCTCCTCACTTATGGTCATGAGCTCTGGGTAGTGACCGAAAGGACGAATTAGCCGATGCAAGCGGTCGAAATGAGTTTCCTCTGCAGAGTGGCTGGACACACCCTTAGAGATAGGGTGAGGAGAACGGGAGGAGCCAGCTGAGGGGAGGGCATCTGTTCTGATGCCTCCTGGACGCCTCCCTCGGGAGGTGTTCTGGGCATGTCCCACTGAAAGGCCCAGAGGAAGACCCAGGACTGGAGGGACTCTGTCTCTGGGCCTGGAAACGCCTCGGGGTCTCCCCAGAGGAACTGGAGGAAGTGTCTGGGGTGATGGAAGTCTGGGTCTACGTCTACGCCATCCATGCTCCCTCATGACAATTCTCCATAAATCAAAAACATGATACAAAACAATGCACTTCAACTTCACAAACCCAATGCAATGTGCAATACTTTAATTAGCTGGGTGCATACTGATTGTAATGAGAAGCACTCCCAAGCACTGTTATAGTTTAAATGCCGTCGAAGTGTATTGGATTTATTGTATGTTTTGACCAGTTAAGATACCCAGGACGGACCCAACTTACCACCAGGTGGTGCTCTACAGCTCTGCCTCTCTTCACCCGAGTGTCCAAGACATGCGGCCAGAGTTCAGATGACACGACACTAAAGTTGATCATCGACCTCCGTGACTGGCACAAAAGTCCAATAACAGAACACTGCTCAGGTTCAGATCAGGGAGGCCGTTCCTCCCAGTCACCCCTCTCCAAGTGTCACTGTCGTTGCCCACGTGGGCGTTGAAGTCCTCCAGTAGAACAATGTCCCCGGTCTGTGCACTGTCCAGTCCCCCTCCCAGAGACTCCAAGAAGGCCGGGTCCTCTGCACTGCTGTTCGGCCCGTAGGCCGACACCACAGTGAGAGACCTGTCCCCTACCTGAAGGCGCAGGGACGCGACCCTCTCATTCACCGGGGTAAACTCCAACACACAGCGGCTGAGCTGAGGGACGATGAGTCCACACCAGCTCACCGCCGCTCCCAGCCCTTCTCAAGGAGTTGGGTTCCAGAGCCCAAGTTGTGCGTGGAGGTGAGGCCGACTATATGTAGTTGATAATGCTCAATCTCCCCTCTGGACCCCTCTCCTCCTCCTCACCCGGCCTATCCTCCTCGCCCGGCTCCTCCTCCCCGGCCTCCTCCTCCTCGCCCGGCTCCTCCTCCCCTGGCTCCTCCCCGGCTCTTCCCCACCTGGGTAGCTGTGGTCATACTGAACTGGCCCACGGGCCTGGACATCTATAGCCTGTCCGTCCATGGGAGTGGATCTCTCCTTCACTGTAGTTCTCCCCGAGGTTTCTTCTTTTTCCCAGGACCCTGGGTTTTTTGGAGTTTTTCCTTGCTGAGAAGGAGGGTCTAAGGACAGGGGATGACTGGACCATGTTTCATTTGCTGCTTTACATGAATGTTGTTTATTCCTGTTTTGATATGTCTGTGTGTATGTTTTACTCATCCAAATCTTGGAACGGCCTTAGAGGAAACTGTTGTTGTGATTTTGGGCGCTACAAAAATAAATTGAATTGAATTGAATTGAATAGAGAGATGTAATGGCTTTGCCCTAAATGTTTGTACCACACTGTGGTATTATTCTCATCTACCTTCCATTTATTCAGTTGCAGGTATTTTTTTCCTAAAATTACCTTCCAAAACATGCACTGATACTGTGAGTGCATACAGTCATACCTCTCCACAGACGTGATGTGTAACAGCCTGGTGGCATCACTTGTGTGTCTCCATGAAGAATGATACATTTTATTCCATGCTTTAGTTTACCAGCAAAGTGTAGTCATAGAACTTAGACCCCTCACTCAGATCTCATAGAATCATGTCAAAATTCACAAGTGTAAACACCATAGTGCAAAGAAGCCACAGGACAGCCTAAATATTGGGCCCAAACATGTTTCCAGCCCAGTCTAAGCTCACATGAGTGATTCTGTTCCGTCATAAACCCTGTGCTACATTCCATTTTGTTGGATTTGGATTTATCCTCCGGGTCACCGTGACTGGAGTGAACAGAACAACTCAAAGTCAACGCAACCTTAGATTATATATATATATATATACATACACATATATACATACATATACATATATATACATACACACATATATACAGTCCCTGACAAAAGTCTTGTCTCTTATCCATTTTGTAGAAACAAAAGTTTATAACCTGACTTTAAATGAATCGATTGGTTTTAGAAATGTCTCATATTAAAGCTAAAACCTCCCAAATTATGCTCAATATACTAAAATAAATTTGCTTCACTGAAGAAACATTGATCATTTAATGAACACAAAGGTCAGATTTTGGCAGGACAAAAGTCTTGTCTCCTTGTCATATGATGCACCCAGTCCTAGATTCCAGCCTCACCTGTGATCAGTTACTGATCAGTCACTTAGTGGGTGTGTATAAAAAGAACCCCAGCACACCAGACCCTCACATCAACTGCAACTTGACCTCTGACAACCTGCCTAAGATCCACCCTGAGACCAAAGCCTTAATTATCAAGAGGCTGAAGACCAGATCCACTGCTGAGGTGGCTGACACCTTCAATGTGTCTCAGCGTCAAGTACAAAGAATAAGAAAAAGATCTGAAAAGACTGGAGATGTTTTTGACAAGCCCAGGTCCAGCAGACCCCGCAAGACAACTGCTCAGGAGGACCGTTTGTTGATGTGAAAATCCAAGGCCCCTTTTCCACTGCAGCAGAGCTCCACCAGGCCTGGTCACCTCAAGTCCCTGTGTCAACCAGAACAGTTTGTAGAATTCTGTCTGGAAATGGCCTCCATGGTCGAATCAGTGCACAGAAACCAGCACTAAACAAAAGGCAATTAAAAAACCGTGTGGCATTTGCCAAGGCCCACAGCCTGCTAAAAGGATGGACACTGGAAAAGTGGCAGAAGGTGGATTTCTCAGATGAATCCTCGGTTGAATTACATCACAGCCGCCGCAAATATTGCAGGAGACCTACTGGAGCCCACATGGATCCAAGATTCACCCAGAAAACAGTTAAGTTTGGTGGCGGAAAAATCATGGTCTGGGTACATCCAGTATGGGGGTGTGCGAGACATTTGCAGGGTGAAGGAAATATCAATATCCTCAAATATCAAGAAGTATCAGCACCTCTTACATTCCCAACCATAAAAGGGGTAAGATTTTGCAGCAGGATGGTGCTCCATCACATACTTCTATCTCTACATCAAAGTTCCTCAAGGTGAAGAAGATCAAGGTGCTCCAGGACTGGCCCAGTCACCAGACATGAACATCACTGAGCAGGTCTGGGGTAGAATGAAAGAGGAAGAATGGAAGGAACAACCAAAGAATCTGGATGAACTCTGGAGGCTGTGAGACGCTTTCTTTGCTGTTCCTGATGACTTCATCAACAAACTGTATGAATCATTGTTGAACCACATGGATGAAGTCCTTCAGCTCATGGAAGTCATACAAGATATTAAATATGGAGCTCACAGCACCACTACTTAAGTCACTGACATTATGCAACAGATTTTTGTATTTGAAGTAAATTATTTGTTCAGTTTTCTGTAGGCGACAAAACTTTTGTCCTGCCAAAATCTGACCTTTCTGTGTTCATTAAATGATCAATGTTTCTTCAGTGAAGCAAATTTATTTTAGTATATTGAGCAGAATTTGGGAGGTTTTAGCTTTAATATGAGACATTTCTAAAACCAATCGATTCATTTAAAGTCAGGTTATAAACTTTTGTTTTTTCCATTTTGTTTCTACAAAATGGATTGTCAGGGACTGTGTATGTATATATATATATATATATATATATATATATATATATATATATATATATATATATATATATATATATATATATATATAGACCAAAGTGCACTGTAGCCTACCTCCTTCCTCTATTTTATATTTTTGAAAATACTTTTGTAGACTGCCGTCTTGCTTATTTTAGTTTGCTTCTCTGCCTAAATTAAAATCTGGAAATTTCATTTAAATTTGCCTGTTAAAATAAAATGCGTTGAGCTAATAACATAGACTCGTCAATCAATGGGTTATTGGCTAATAAATATGCGTAACAAACATCAAACAGGCTTTGGGTTTTAACTCGAATTTAAACCTTAATTATGACATAAAATCGTAGCCTGGACAAAGCTGCTGTCAATCAAACTCATATCAGTCCAATCAGATCACTCGTCCTCCAGAACGTAAACGCCCCGCCCAATCAAACTGCCCCGTCCTCAGAGGCCACATCCTTATTTGGGATTCATTTCCTTATATGGGCTGAGAGTGGGAGGGGCCGAGGGGCGGGGCTGTTGTGACCCAGAGGCCGCGGTGTGAAGCTCAGGCTCACTGTGCCACTGTGCCACGGGACGAGGGCCTCCTCCGGGTGTTCAGGGTGTGTTTCCCCTCCGCGCGCTCACCCTGCCCGCCGCGCAGCCGGACCTGAGCTGGACCTGCTCTGGACTTACCGTGGAGCCCGGGTTTATGGAGATTTGCATTAGGACTTTGGGACCAGAGAGCTGCGGATGCGCGCGACACGGATTTTGTGACTCTGAGACGGACGCACGGAGGACTGTGAGAGCATGGCAATGGTAGTAAACCAGTGGCAAGAGAACATCCAGGACCCCGCCGCGCAGCTGCAAATATGTGGCCCAGAGTCCGCGGGGGGCCCTGGGACGCCCAGTGGATCTACCCCAGGCGCGGACGCTCTTTCCGGGGACAAAATCCCCAACGTGGATTGCATGGTGTGCGGTGACAAGTCCAGTGGGAAGCACTATGGACAGTTCACGTGTGAGGGCTGTAAGAGCTTCTTCAAGCGCTCCGTGCGGAGGAACCTGTCATACACGTGCCGCGGCAACCGGGACTGTCCCATCGACCAACACCACCGGAACCAGTGCCAGTACTGCCGCCTCAAGAAGTGCATCAAAGTGGGCATGAGGAGGGAAGGTAAGAGCGCTCACCCCGGACAACTTTGTGAGAACACTCCGAAGGAAATGGCTCCAGTCCAGGTCCAAGAAGCCGCACTGTCCTCCACACCTTTGATCCACACGCACGAGCACCCTGTGTCTTTTTACGCACAGGTTTGCGCTTTTGCACCGTCTCGAGGGGGACCAGGAGCCCCAGAGCGGAGCCTCACTGAACACGGGGAGTCGCTCTTTGTCCTCGCGTCTGCGCAGCGCGGCTCCTTCATGTGCGGGCAAAAGCCAAGCGAACGCCCCCGAATCACAGGCTGACAGGGTTTTTGTTTTTGTTTTTTGCCGTTTTAGACGTGTTGTGAGCAACTTGGCCAACCTAATTTAAACTTATATTTTGTCATTAAAAAATAAACACTATCTGTGCCGCACCAGCACAGAGCAGTGTAACAGTACTGTTGAATGTTCCATTTGGGAAAAAAGGTCGGCTATATTAGAAGAAATAGTCCTGTGTATTTGTGCATGAATAACTTCGGTTGTGTGCGCGTGTGTTCCGCTGAGACATCCACAGGTCGCGCACGGTGCATCTGAGGTCAGGGATTAAAACGCATCAAATCCTCCCGGAGCTCAGTCTGTGAAATGATCTTTTACTAATGTTCCCCGTGCGCCTTGTCCCGGGACAGTCTGCTGTGGCCCCGCGGGTCCGGCCACTCCGGGCCCCACTCAAACCGACTCCGCGGGTCACGCACACGCAAAGATATCATCTGTTTTAGATTTTATGTATATAATATTCATCAAAGGCTCCCTGAAAATATGAAGGAAAATCAGGCTCCTGTTTGTTTTTTTTTGTTTTTTTTTAAAGCTGTTGGTGACGCGCAGTGTTTGTTGGATTGGACACGGCTCCAGTGCGAAAACAGTTAAAGCTTCACTTTAACTGCGCTTTAAGTGGCCTAAAATCTCACGGTTTCACTGTTATAATGTGTCTCGCCAACGGCAGCACAAGAGCCTGAAACAACCTTTACTGCTCGTGTGCTCCGATAAATGAGCCTCATGTCTGTTTACACGTGCAGATCAGTCCGCTGCGCACCGTCTGCGCACCGTCTGCGCACCGTCTGCGCACCGTCTGCGCACCGTCTGCGCACCGCCTGCGCCCGCGCCAAACTCTGCAGCCTTTATTCTCTTCTTACAGATTTCCCTTTGCCTGGAAATGTGTTAAACATGCAGTGAGCTGTCATTGAGTTTGTGAAATAGCACAGGCTGAACTCCTGGTCCACACACATTTATTCATTCTCCAAAACATGGGTCTTAGTAACAGGCCGGTGAATCACTTACTTTCCTACAGAACATACAGAAGAATTTTTTTATATCTATTTCTAAGCTTGATTTATTCAAATTTTTAATCAAAAAGATTAAGTGAAGTTTGAATTTTTTGGGTAAATTGTCCGTCAGATGTAGTTTCCTCTAAACAGAAGATCTAAAATCCCCTTTGTGTATGTTTTAGTGCCTAATATAGAAACGAAAAGAAGCAAGAAATTTAAGTCCGGCTCTTTTCATGTCCCTGTTTTGAATGTCCCAAAAGTGGTCAATTTGAGCCATTTTTACACAAAATGGCTTTTTTTTTATCTGAAAACATTACACGGTGAAAAATGTGAAAAATACATTTATGTCTTACGTTTGCGTGAGTAAACTACAGGTTTCAAAATGATCTCTGTAAATGAGATTTTTACCTGTTCCCTTCAAACATTCAGAGACTTCAGCTGCAAAAGCCCAAAGCTGCTGTTCAATAATTATCCACAAGTCAAATGTAGAACCATTATGTGGATTTTCATGAGTCGACTCAGGGCCAAGGCTTTTTTCTGTGTTTTTCTTTCTTCTTCTTTTTAAATCTATTGGCAGATCCTGTGGAGTCCAGCCAAACATGACCGAACATTTACTCCAAACTATTAATGACTCATATTTTGAAACAGTTTGGATTTCTTCTTCCGTATCAACTGTGCTCCGAGTTTAGTTTGTGTCTGTGTGAATGATCCAGTTTGAAAAGGTCTTCATACACATAAGTGCACATGAGGCCTCCGGCCTGCTGTGTTTGACCCTTCAGCCTGTCGACAAGGCCGAGATACACATCCATTTAACTTTTAACATGAACAAAATGACATGAAAAGGACAGAACTTGTTCTTTTCCTGAATAATCGTCTCTCTATGTACAAACTAGTGTGAGATCACATAGATCGAGAGAAAAATACTTTATTTATCCCAAAGGAAATTAATTTTCCAGCAGCAACAATGAAACATAATAATATTACAGCTCATGTTAATAAGAAAGAAGCCGTTATTCTGTATTTTTCACTCCTCCAGTGTTACAGCATCGTCTTTATTGGTGGTACATGTACGATTTAGCAGCATTGTGTAGTATTTCCTATTGATTTGACCTCCATTAACTCCTCCTGGAGTTATTTCATACACAATTTACATCACAATAATGATGCACAATAACTACCGTATTTTCCGGACTATAAGCCGCTGCTTTTTTCCCCAGGCTTTGAACCATGCGGCTTTTAGTGCGGAGCGGCTCATGTTGACTTTTTTCCACCACTAGGGGGCGCTCTGACCGGAATTTCAAAAACAAGATAGACGGAAAATGAATGCAAAGAAGAATACGCTACTTTTTATTTAGCAGATATAACACGCAGGACAAATTACTCACTGGTAATTCTTTTCAAATCCTCGCCCCTTCATGAAGAGCACAAAGGAGTTTGTATGATGCAAGTTTTAAGTTGAAGTCATCGATGTTGCTCCAGGAAGGAAACCGCTGTAGAGCCGGACTAGCGAAACCCGCGGGACCCAACACAAAACAGTGCAGCGCAGGACCATGGATCTGAGCATCTGAAAGAACATTCTGAAAGCTTATTGCGGGCGAGGGCGGGACCGCAGACTGCAGCAGCGGGGGGAGCGGTCCTGCAGACCTCCACCTGCTGCTGCTGTAAACTTGGCGTCAGTGGAGATGATTAAAGTGACTTGTGGTTTCACTGCACAGGAGAAATGAAGGTCAATTATCGGTTCTTTTCTGTTTTTGACCTGTTTTAATCAGCACAGTTCCTGTGTGTTAAAAGGCACTGTTCAGAAAGAATCTGTTCAGGTTCATAAATGTACATTTACAGTACAAAATGGTTCTGTAGATGCAGTAAATATGTCATTTTTCAGCATAGAGATCAGCGGCTTATAGCCCGGAGCAGCTTGTATGACTTTTTTCTAATTAAAAAAAAAAGAGTGGATGCGGCTTATTTACCAGTGCACTCAATAGTCCGGAAAATACGGTATAACTATAACTATATATATATATATATATATATATATATGTCTATACAGATGTAACTGAAGGCATTAAAATGAAATAATCCCATTTAGAGGCCGAAGTGAAGGGAGTAGTTTTGTTTAATCATTCAGATGTTTCTAACCACAATAATCCAAACAGTAGAATTTCCAGCAGAAATGTTTGTGCTCGTGTGTGTATAGTTCACATCTCTCACACACAGGATCATCATGTTATAATTTGCACATTTTCAATCCCAATATTCATCTTAAACTTAATCAGAATCAAGTTTTTCTTACTTCCATGTTGGAAAACCGCGTGTTCTCAGGCAGCTGCACATCACACTAACGGAAGCAGATCTTTTTTTTTCATTTGCACCAAAATAACCACACGGTGCTGCCGAATCTGAAGTCTGTCACCAATTAAGAAAATAAAACTGAACAGTGAAGTGTGTCACAGTGGATGTGGATCAGGTGAACATGTGAGGTGATCAACAAAATGATGAGGTGATTAACAATGACTCATGAACGAATCATCCAAATACCATCAGAAGGTCAATGAGGGGAAATGATTAGAACAACAATATGTACTATAACAAATGGCTAAAAGCTCTGAAAAGTGCAGGTGTTTTAATAATCAAGACATTGTACAATTGCTATACTGTGAAATTTAAGATTATTATGGAAAAAGTTCCCTCCTGATGTTTGTACATGGCAGGGCTGGAAAAGCAGGGTTACTGCGCAGTTAAACTTTTAATTAAAATTCATCTTAAAATATCATTCGGATTTAAACTATTATAATTTGCTCACACGAGGCCTGTGGCCCCCAGCCAAAGCCATAGTGGAGTAACCCAAGTTAGAGGCACTTATCTAGAATTTAGCTTTAGTACTTTTTCAGTTAACATCACTGAATTTAAGATTTTACAAAAAAAATCAAATAAAGTTTTGTGTACTTGTTAAAATGATTAAGGTAAGGTAAACTTTATTGTCCCCGAAAGGAAATTTGTCTTGGGCCACAGCACCAAAACTGCAGAACATACAGATTCACATACAAAGACAGTCATAGAAACATAGAAACATACAATATGTAATGTGAATACAATATCCGCTTCCTGGCAGCATTGAATCCAAGCTCCATTAATTCATCAAATCCAAAAGTCCACCATAATAAATATTAATAAATACAATTATCCAAAGTCCACGTTCATAATATCAAAAAAAAAAAAAAAAAAATTCATTAAAAGTCTTCTTTGTCCGCACACAAAATCCAATTCATTGAGCAACAACAATTAAAATCTGAACATACTGCTTTAAATATTTAAATATTACAATTCATTAGATAAGAACCTAAAAGACCTAAAAGGGCACAGAATATGATGAATAATAATGCAGAACAACTAGTTCTTATTCAAGAAAGTGACCGCTGTGGGGGTAAATGAGAACCTATAACGGTTAGTTTTATGTCTGACGGCTCTGAATCGTCTGCCTGAAGGTAAATTATTCCTGTGATGTTTATAGTTTGACCTCCTGGTTGGACATGGGCTGTGGAAGTGGCATAAACGTGCAGCTAATTCCATAACTCTGACCTGTAACAAGGCCCTAAACGTATCAGAATGACTCAATAGTCATGACAAATAAAAATGGATGACAATAACTTTATTGTTTGTTAAATCAATGTCTAATCTCTCAAAAAAAGCTTTGTATTTTGAATGGAGTTCCTCTGCACAGGTGGAGTTATTCTGTTTTGAAGCTGTTTTTCTTCTGATGTTGTTGCCATGGAAACCAGTAAGTGTAAAACCTGTGGTGTGTTGCAGCGGTGCAGCGTGGCCGTACCTCCAGCTCCCAGAGCAGCCCGGGGCAGTACCTCTCCAGCGGCTCCGAGGCCTACGGCTCTCAGCCGTACCTGTCGGGCTTCGTGTCCCTGCTGCTGCGCGCCGAGCCCTACCCCGCCTCCCGCTACCCCTCCCAGTGCATGCAGGGAAACAACCTGATGGGCATCGAGAACATCTGCGAGCTGGCCGCACGCCTCCTCTTCTCTGCAGTGGAGTGGGCCAAGAACATCCCCTTTTTCCCAGACCTGCAGCTCATGGATCAGGTCAGGACTGTCAGGGCTCACGGGGTCACAGGGTCACAGGGCTCACGGGGTCACAGGGCTCACGGGGTCACAGGGCGCTCAGCATTCAGCACATCCACGACCAGGCAAAAGTCTGGACACACTTTTTCATTCATTTGTCATTATTTCTGTGATTATCTACGTAGATTCTCACTGAATGACAAAAATAAACTCAAAATGATTTTCTTATATAGTTTAAAAGTAAATGTCCCCAGCCGTCGCTTTAAATCCTGGTTTGCACTTTTGTAATTTCTTGACCTGTGATGAGGCACAAGCCTGAGGTGAAAACTCTTTCAAAAGACTTCATCCTGAAACTCGTTGGAGGAAGGCTGAGGGTTTACAGTGCTGTCGACAAAGAATGGATACAAAAAATTATTTTGTTGAGTTTTTTTAACTTTTTTTGCTCCATAATTCCATATATTTTGCTTCATGTATTTGATGTCTTCTGTGTGTATCTAAGATGTACAGTGATCCCTGGTTTATCGCGGGGGTCACGTTCCAAAAAGAACCCGCGATAGGCGAAATCCGTGAAGTATCAGCTTTATTTTTTACTATTATTATACAATACAATACTGAACTATAGAATGAAACCAAAGATCAAATCCTGTTTTCAGGCTCAAGCATTTAAAAATATAAACGTTTTCTTACAAATAACTGTGATAGTTTTTAAAAAATGCTGTAAAATAATAATTTTAATGAATCCGAACAGGAGGTTGGACATTGTGACTCACGTGTGTTTCAGTGCCTCTGACTGAGCCTCTTCCTCCTGACTCCTGTAGCGTCTCTTTCTCCTGAAGGCTGTGGTGCAGGTGTCTTCTCCCGTCGTCCTTATGTTATTTTCCTCCTTCTTTATGGCCCATGTTTTCTTTTCTGTGGGAGACGCTCCAAACGGCTCTGTGAGTGTTAAAGGTGCCGACCCCTGGTCTAAGTGAAAGACCAGTCAACTTTTATCACTTCTAGACGACAGTCCCTTGGCCAATCAGGATTCAGAACACAATGCACTGTTAAAAAAAAAAAAAAAAGCATAAAAAAATCCGCGAAGCCGCGAAAGATGAACCGCGTTATAGCGACGGATCACTGTATAAAGTAGAGAACATACAGAAAAGAAAAGGGGGTGTGTCTATCCTTTTGACTGGTCGTGTATATGACACACAAGTGGGGCTGCAACTAACACTATTATTTTTCCAATTAGTTTGACTATTATAAATTTAGATTTTCAAAACACCGTCTGTATCGGTGATTTTCAGATTCTAGAATGTGGTGATGTCAAACTCTCAGATGGGGACAGTGACTATTGATCACCTCCGAAAGCTAAGACCCTGATCCTTTCTCTTAGGGAACAGACCGTAGAACTCACTATATTACAACAAAGAATGTTCTGATGTCACCTGAAACAGACCAGTCAGGATTAGTGAATGAAATGGCTGCAGCCCGACACACAGGGCCCGTTCTGTCAGGACGATAGTCCGTATATACGAGTGGACTAAGTGAGTGTGACGTCTGCACAGCGTCAGCGTCGCTCCCATCATAGCAACACAAGAGCCAATCATGAGTGAGGAGGTTAAATGTGGCGCCTCCTCCTGGCAGAGCTGATGCATCATATATACGGACTATGGATGTGATACTCTGCACCTGCAGGACACTGGATTTACCTGATTCTGCACAAGAAGAAGAAACTTTAAATAGCTTTAAATAGTTTAAGTCACTGATTTATGTTGTTTGTTCTGTTCCGTACGAACAACAATAGAGTCACAATTTAACCAAATTCACTTTACTTTCTGCTCGTTAAATTCTGCTCGTTCAGATTCTAGTAACTTTAGCTATTGTAATTGTTTGAGATATTTTGTTATTTTATTTCAAAAATCGGGGCAGGAAAGTGGGAAGGGAACTTACTCAGCAGCGAAACGAGCTGTCAATCAAACCTGTTGCTAACGCTAGGGGGAGGGGCCTCGGGGAATGAAGGCGTCTGATTGGGCCGTTATTTATGTTCAGATCTTGATTTAGGAACAAAACAGAGAAATGAAACATTCAGGATTCTGTGTCGCGGCTTCAGACGAACAGTTTAAGTCCAGAATGACGAGGCTCAGAGCAGCAGGTACAGAGAGAGGAGCGAGAAGATCCCAGTGTAAGTCAATGGGAAAATCTTGCCCAGACTTTCCTAGTTTGTAGTTTTGGTGAAGGGTGTAACTGTACATCCTGGTTGGACACAGGCAGCAGATATGGCACAGAGGTCATTTCATGTTACCTCACAACCGTAATGTTAACAGTGACCAAAATGTTCTCAATTACAATTACAGTTATGATGTGGCAAATAAAAATAAATGGCAAAACATTTATTAGCATTTTGGATGGATGACAGTTGATGACATCAGTGGAGGGATTTCCATTTTAGAACTTGTCTCTGCAGAAAGGTTATTGGTTAGAAAGTTCCAGAATATGGAATTAAACTTTATTTATCATCAGGGAGACGAAGAGGACCCAACGGGGCAAGTTACGGGTCAGATCTGTGGGGGGAGGGACCTTGCACACCCAAAATGGTTCAGTGTGTAATAATGTAATACAGCTGAGGTTTCGTCATGGAGTAATGCCCCACTGTGGAACCATGAGCAGCATTATGTGAGGAGGAAATATTAGTGCATTTTGAACGTTTTTACAGCATGTGGCCAACACTTCAGAGGTGCACTAAGCAACTTTTCCTGCCCCCAGTTTGAGATGTTACTGCTTTTCCCGGAATGTTCCACAGCGTAGCATTAAACTGAAGGAACGAGAGATGGAAATAACAGTCTGGAATAATCGGGCATATTTACACTGTAATTGTCCCAGATCAGATAAAAGAGGCAAACAAGTGACTTCTTTTCACGGTCCTTTTGAGCAATAAAAACACCAGTGTCATAAATGTGCTGTGAAACATTCCGGGCAGAACGGCACAGCTCCACGGAGACGAGCAGATGTCGTAGAAAAGTTAGCGAGTGTTTCTTTAATGAGAGGCTGTTATGCAAAATCAGCAGCATGTTATAATGTTGTTCCCTAATCAGAAACATGCTTGAGGTTTTAGAGGTCATTGATGCATGTTTGAGTAATGTAGCGTTCTCTCCTGGGCCCTGTTTGAACCATCCTTACGTGCCTGTACAAGGCTCCGCCCACAAGCCCATAGCATGAGCATGATACCCACGCTCCCCGCAGCACAGAGTGATATTAGGCATAAACATTAGAGTAAAACTTTTCAACATGTTGTATGTAGCATTTTGAAAACACGGTGCACCAAACAAGGTCGTAGGTGTCTTGTAATGTAAAACTTCCTCTTAAACTGGCCACCGTTTAACTTTAACTTGGCTCTGACTTATACATTTAAAACAGCTCTGTATATCTGTAAACAAGTGAAATCGAGTGAAAAATACTCCCAGCTGAATAAATCCAGATGAGGAGGGCTTTGCATAAAACCCAAGTGTTGCTGGTTTGACTGAATGTATGAGGAACAAAAGTTGAAATGATGTACTTGTACTTACGGTTGCCGGTCCGTAGGTGGCGCTGCTGCGGATGTCCTGGAGCGAGCTGTTTGTCCTGAACGCGGCTCAGTGCTCCATGCCCCTGCACGTGGCCCCTCTCCTGGCCGCGGCCGGGCTGCACGCTTCCCCCATGTCCGCGGAGCGCGTGGTGGCCTTCATGGACCACATCCGGGTCTTCCAGGAGCAGGTGGAGAAGCTCAAAGTTCTCCAGGTCGACACGGCCGAGTACTCCTGCCTCAAGTCCATCGTGCTGTTCACCTCAGGTCAGACCTCCACACACTCACAGAGCACCTTCAATGGTCTCTATTCAGTCTGTGTCCCCATGTACTTGAGTAAAATGTGTCTTGCCCCAGTACATATCATCCACACGGGACTACAGATGAAAATACGCCTGCACAGCCAACTCTGGCACATTTACATGCTGCGCTAACACATGTGGATTAATGTGCACTGTCCCATATAAACATACATATAACATACACCACCAGCCAAAGGTTTGGGACACACTCTCGTTCAGTGTTTCTTTTCTCTGTTTACTACTCTCTACATTTTGGATACATACAGAAGACATCAAAGCAAAGGTTAGCTATTTAAAAAAAAAAAAAAAAACATCTAAAACAAGTTTGGAGTTATTTCACTTTGTCATTCATAATTTTAAGAATCTACAGTGTAAATAATCACAAAAATAAAGAAAAAATCTAAATGAATAAGTGTGTCCAAACCTTTTACTGATCGTGGCTTTGAGCAAAATGTGTTGCAGTACAGATGTACTGCACTGGTACCACGGACAGCGCTAACAGGCCTCGTACTGTTATTGAAGAGCTACTTGTTTAACAGCACAAATCAGCTGCTGTGTTGTTGTTACAGCTAAAGCAGCACTTTCTGCTCAGATTGTGTTAGAACACTGCTCAGATTAAAGTTTAACTTGAGTAATATAGTTTCAGACAAAGCAGTGCCTTCAGTTATAATCACAGAGAATGTTGAAAAAGCAATAATTCAAAGATAATTCAAATAATTAATTAATCAATAATAATTCAAATATCGCATCATAACAATAAAAGGCTTGGTGATATACATATGTATTGTGTTAATTAATTAATTAATACCCAATAGAAGTGTAATACCCCCTCTTTAATGACACACTGAGGAACATTCCAGCCATAGCAATAACATCTCCACGGAAACCATCTTAATTTCAGTTCTGACCCAGTTCATCTTGACCATATGTTTTAGTCGGATAAATAACACCAGAGTTCAGGCGTCTCAGCTGAGCTCCTCTTGTTTTAAGGAGCGTTTACAGTAAACACAGGAGCCGTTAGCCTGGAGGATTAGCACCAGTGTTTCTAGTCCTGGAGCACCTCATTTAACATGAGCCAGTGCAGCGCTAACAGGTTTACATAGGTCAGAGAGGACATGACGAGCCCTACAGCTAACCGGCTTGGCCTCAATCAGCATAGACAGTTCTGACCTCCCCACAGTCACTACCACGTCCACTGCTGCATATTCAGGCTGTGTTCTTTGTGTTTTCACCTCTTTGTAATTCATCTCAATTTCATGATTATTAGTATGTGACCAATGAACAGCCCTGACATTCAGCATATTGTGTCTGTGTGCGTCTGTGTGTCTGAATGTTTGGACATTTCACCAGCTCCCAGCTCAGACTGTCCATGTGTGACAGGATTACGCCCAGTGCCCCTGCAGGACTGCAGTGCCACACAGATCTACAGGAATGTGTGTTTGGAGTGTACAGTTTGAAATGTTATGTTTGAAATGTTATGTTATGCAAATGTTCGACAACCAACAATGAAAACAAAACAGGCCTGTCACAATAATTACTGTGTCCATTGTTCACTATAAGACAGATGGAACAATATGGGGACTTTTCCTTTGTATTGGTCTGGAACTTTATTTTAAGTTAATACAATTTGAGCTGCAGAGGGTTGAATAAATAACTTCTGTGGGTCATTACACATACAAACTAATTACTAAAGCATTCTATATCCCCAATTATATATTACAGCTCATGTTTTTTCAACAATATTGTACTTTTACAATATGTTTAGTTTTACTGCATTATGCCTGGGACACAGAGCAGAACCAGGGATTCACACTGTGGCAGTTTGAACCTGCATAAACTCAGCGCCCTGAGTGCCCAGGCCAAGTACGGCCACTTGCAAGCACAGGCCCCAGTGGCACAGTGGTTAAAGGGACTGATGGCTACCTGTGACCAATGCTGCCGTACTATCATAGGGCAAAATTGTTGTGGTCAATGCTCAGAATGGCTGTTTTGCTTCCATCCGTCTCCCCCAGGCCGCCCGGGTAGAGTAATATAATGCCTTTCTGTTTTGGATATGTCTGCTCTGTAGTGTGGTGGGTCCTGGTGGTCTCATGCAGTGTGTGCCCGCAGCAGAAAGTATTTGTTTAATGGGGAAATGTGCCCGAGTTAGCCCTAAGCCACTATAGATTACACCATGTACATTGCATTATTCAGGTGGTAGTCTTGCAAACGGACTGCAAGGAGGAAAACCGAAAGCTGAAAGCATAAAAAGTGGTAAACCAGTGTTTTAAATAAACATTTCTCTAGTCTCTAGTCCATGTCCTTGTGTCTTGTCTCTGTTACATTTCTCTAAGCTTTGTGTCCATGTGATAAACGTGTACAGTCCTGAACTTGTGCCCTGTGCCCTGTGTGCAGATGCCATGGGGCTGTCGGATGTGGCTCATGTGGAGAGCATTCAGGAGAAGTCCCAGTGTGCTCTGGAGGAGTACGTGAGGAATCAGTACCCCAACCAGCCCAACCGCTTCGGCCGGCTGCTGCTGCGGCTGCCGTCTCTGCGCATCGTGTCCTCCCCCGTCATCGAGCAGCTCTTCTTTGTGCGCCTGGTGGGAAAGACCCCCATAGAGACCCTGCTCAGGGACATGCTGCTATCCGGCTCCAGCTATAACTGGCCCTACATGCCCCCGGTGCAGAGAGAGCGGCCCCTGTCCCTACACTACAATGAGAACGGCCCCTGAGAAGGCTCCGGGGCCCCTCATGACTGTCGTCCTGCAGTCCACTCATACACTAGGACTCCTCCAGAACACGCCCACCTCACCTCCTGGGCCGGAGATGGACCCTCTGCAGGGACAGAGACACGGCCCCCTGGGGTCAGAGCTGTCAGGCCCCTAGACTGAAGCCTGCTGTGTAGGGGCCAGTGTGGACTCATCACTGGAGCTGAGGCAGCAGCACAGGGCGGCACTCACACCAGAAGCCATTAAAGAGTCAGATGCCCTCTGGACCCTTCTGTGTTAGCACTGAGGCTATGGCAGTGTAGGAGTCTGTGGCGGGACTCAGGGGCCCGGGGTTTTTATGTGGTTTAGACACTACAGTGCCCCTAAAATCCACTAGTACCACTCAGCCTTACTGGTGCCAACCAGGTCTAAGTGAGCCATACTCAGACTGAAGCAGTAATCACTCATGTAGACAACCAGTCAAAAGTTTGGACACAATTTTTCTTCTTCTGTTTCTTCTTTATTTACATGATTATTTACACTGTAGATTCTCACTGAAGGCATTAAAAGTATGAGTGAGCGCATATCGAGTGTAATAAACAGAAAAATGGGAAAAAATAGCCTTTGCCCTTTGCTTTGAACCCTGGTTTGCTCTGTTGGCATGAAGTGAAGTGGAGACTTCATCATGAAGCTCACTGTCGAAGGGCTTGTGGTGCTGTCGACGAAGCAGAAGGTGAATACTTCAAAGATTTGAATATAAAATGTGAAAAAAAAAGTGTAACTTTTTTCTTTCTGGCATAATTCCGTATATCTTGTATCATATATTTGATGTCTTCTGTGTCTATATAAAATGTATAAAGCAGTAAATATAAAGAAAAAAACATTGAATAAGAGGACGTGCAAACTTTTGACTGGTCATGTAAGTTTAATCTTGTTGTAAAATGTTATTTTCAGACAGTTTACAGCATTAGGAGCTGTTCATGAGTTTCCTACGAGGCCCACAGCGAAGGCACATTTGGTAGAAGCAAGTAGTGCTGAGAAGGTACTAGACAAGCACATCCGTCCACAGTGTCTGTAGGACTGTCCATTATGTCCCTGTGTACCTCCCCCCCCCATCGTCTGTGTTTAAAGCTGAATGAGTGAGCAGGCTCCATGTGGCTCTGCTGTCGTGCCAAAGATCACAGTGATGTGAAACTGTTTCTGTGAATGTGTCTTATGATTGTGTGTGTGGGTCTGTCCACAGCTCCTGTCACTGCCTCAGTAAACCTCACATTCAGATTGTCCTTGTGCTAGTCCAGGGCAGTCCTGGGTAGTCCTGTGGTGGTCCAGGGCAGTCCTGGGTAGTCCTGTGGTGGTCCAGGGCAGTCCTGGGTAGTCCTGTGGTGGTCCAGGGCAGTCCTGGGTAGTCCTGTGGTGGTCCAGGGCAGTCCTGGGTAGTCCTGTGGTGGTCCTGGATGGTCCTGGGTAGAGTTGAACATGCCTTAGAATGAAGACACTGTGTCACTAAGCGTTTGATGACTGTGCCATAATGTGTTCCCTGTTAGAACAGGAGTGGGAGGCTGTAGATGAGAGTCTCTCATCTGTTTGAGGAGCAGGCCTCTGTGCTCCATGTCAGTATTATTGTACAGTATTATTTTAGGGTGACCAGGACTTCTATTTTTGTTTGAATTCTACTTTATTTTAAATAAAATTTACAGTTGTTATTCATCTTGTTTCTTTTATTTATTTCTTATTATTAGTGAGCCAGACCCAACCTGCGAGGCCCTTCATAAAATCATGTGTAATAATTTCTGTTCCCAGCCTCTGTGTGTGAGTGTAAATGAGTCAGTGGTTTCTTGATGTAAAGCGCTTTGAGTGACTTGAAGGTGGAAAAGTGCTGTATAAAAACATTTACCCACCTCACCCCCAGTCACATACACAACCTCAGTGACTTCTGAATTCTACCTCTGTACCGGGTGACAGTCCCCAAAATGTGTATAGAGTATAGAGGTTATGCAGATAACAGCACAACATTATACCTTTTTAGAATGAGCGGCATCATTGAGTGTCAATCTACAACTCTGCTCAAAAATGTGTGTTTGACCCTGGCATCTAAAACAAGAAAATCAAGTAAACAGTAGAAACCAGAGAAGAGTTAAAGCACAGGGACAGTGCACATCACAGATCACTGACACAGACACAGCCGAACTTTCCCTTCTCAAAGAACAGAATTCTGAGCAGGAGTTTAGTACCAACTTTTGGGCCCTGGTACAAATTATCTTGTTGGTTCAGTGAAAAATGCTCACTGCAAACTTTGTAAAAGGCCCCTCTGAACAGGGCTCTAGTTAAACAGTACCTTTACCCCATAGTCCAACACTCCTGTTTCTCGTCGTGTGTTCAGAAGATGAATTGTTGAGAAAAGCACTACATAAATAAAATGTATTATTAGACTTAGAGAAACTTTATTGATCCACAAGAGAAACGATTGGGAGCCCAGAGTAAACCCATCCAGACACAGGGAGAACATGCAAACTCCACATAGAAAGGCCCAGGCGACCTGAGGATCGAACCCACAACCTTCTTGCTGTGAGGCATAAGTGCTAGCCACTCAGCCACCGTGCTGCCGTGGCACTAACATGTCACAGATGGACTTTGGTGTGAGGCCCTGGAGAGACTTGTGCACAAGCAGAGCTGCTTTAAAGTCTCTGAGCCACAGGGGGCAGTACAGAGACCTGAGCACAGGGGGCAGTACAGAGACCTGAGCACAGGGGGCAGTACAGAGACCTGAGCACAGGGGGCAGTACAGAGACCTGAGCACAGGGGCAGTACTAAGACCTGAGCACAGGGGGCAGTACTGAGACCTGAGCACAGGGGGCAGTACAGAGACCTGAGCACAGGGAACAGTGCAGAGACCTGAGCACAGGGGGCAGTGCAGAGACCTGAGCACAGGGGGCAGTACAGAGACCTGAGCACAGGGGGCAGTACAGAGACCTGAGCACAGGGGCAGTACAGAGACCTGAGCACAGGGAACAGTGCAGAGACCTGAGCACAGGGAACAGTGCAGAGACCTGAGCACAGGGAACAGTGCAGAGACCTGAGCACAGGGGGCAGTACAGAGACCTGAGCACAGGGGGCAGTACAGAGACCTGAGCACAGGGGGCAGTACAGAGACCTGAGCACAGGGGGCAGTACAGAGACCTGAGCACAGGGAACAGTGCAGAGACCTGAGCACAGGGGGCAGTACAGAGACCTGAGCACAGGGGGCAGTGCAGAGACCTGAGCACAGGGAACAGTGCAGAGACCTGAGCACAGGGAACAGTGCAGAGACCTGAGCACAGGGGGCAGTGCAGAGACCTGAGCACAGGGAACAGTGCAGAGACCTGAGCACAGGGGGCAGTACAGAGACCTGAGCACAGGGGGCAGTGCAGAGACCTGAGCACAGGGAACAGTGCAGAGACCTGAGCACAGGGGGCAGTACAGAGACCTGAGCACAGGGGGCAGTACAGAGACCTGAGCACAGGGAACAGTACAGAGACCTGAGCACAGGGAACAGTACAGAGACCTGAGCACAGGGGGCAGTGCAGAGACCTGAGCACAGGGAACAGTGCAGAGACCTGAGCACAGGGAACAGTACAGAGACCTGAGCACAGGGAACAGTACAGAGACCTGAGCACAGGGGGCAGTGCAGAGACCTGAGCACAGGGGGCAGTGCAGAGACCTGAGCACAGGGGGCAGTGCAGAGACCTGAGCACAGGGGGCAGTGCAGAGACCTGAGCACAGCCTGCCTTCACGAGCCGCTGCCCTCCTGACCTGCCTGCTACCATCCGCAATATTCATCATGCTTTGTAACAAATCATTGTAAACTCTCCTGGATTCCTGCTTTTGGGTCCTTCCTCTTTATTTGATCGTGACAGTCGGAAATTGTTCAGTATTGTGGCATCAGGACTGCTCTTCTTTAGGAGAGGCTTCACTAGCAAGGACCAGGGCAACAACACGTGCAAAGCAAAAAGTGTTTATATAAACGCCCTCGCCTGGTTCTCCTCCTCCTCTTGCCCGGCTCCTCCTCTTCGCCCGGCTCCTCCTCCTCCCCCTCTCCTCCTCCTCGCCCGGCTCTTCTCCACCTGGGTAGCTGTGGTCATACTGAACTGGCCCACGGGCCTGGACATCTATAGCCTGTCCGTCCATGGGAGTGGATCTCTCCTTCACTGTAGTTCTCCCCGAGGTTTCTTCTTTTTCCCAGGACCCTGGGTTTTTTGGAGTTTTTCCTTGCTGAGAAGGAGGGTCTAAGGACAGGGGATGACTGGACCATGTTTCATTTGCTGCTTTACATGAATGTTGTTTATTCCTGTTCTGATATGTCTGTGTGTATGTTTTACTCATCCAAATCTTGGAACGTCCTTAGAGGAAACTGTTGTTGTGATTTTGGGCGCTACAAAAGTAAATTGAATTGAATTGAATATATTGAGACGAGGCAGGTCAGCTGGGTTGAGACTCAGGGTGGGGGTACAGTCTCAATCTTCATATGGCCCAGCAGGCCGGGACCCCCTCGAACAAACTAGGTTACCGGGTTAGGCTGCTATAACAAGGCTTCTGGGAAATTGAGGCGTGGCAGAAGTGAGCTGTGATTCACTGGAGAGGTGGTGAAGGCAGTTGAGGCATGGTCCTGCTGTAGTTAATCATATTAACTACATTTAATGAGCGCAGCTTTGAAAGCTCTTCAAAGATTGAAGTGACATGTTAACTATGTGAGCGAGTGGTGAAAGTAAACTGTGAAGGACAGACTTTAGAAATCTAGTGGGTAACACATGGAACTCAGAACTCAGACTGGAAACGATCTCTAAGACAGTTTTATCAGTTCCAGGAGCAAAGTGACTCAGCTCTAAGTGTCTCTGTGGCTGTGGGATTGTTATTTGTGTTGTGTGATTGATGCATTTTTGATGCCCTGAACCTTGTCATTAAAGAATACTGCAAACTCATTGCACTTAGATGTGGAAATCAGTTCGGCAGTGGAGGTGCATCACTTCTCCACAGAGTTTTTTGCCTATCATTGACCATTATTATTATTATTATAATAACAAAGAGAAATGGTATAATACATTCTAAATAAGTAGCAGAAATAGCAAGAAATGTCAAATAAGGCACAATTATATAAATATATATGTACAAGTAAAAAGAAATAAAGTAATAAAAATATATCTCAGCTACAGACAAGAAGTTATAAGATAAACTGCCAAAATGATATGATCTGTTACATAAGGGTGAGTTATACAGTTGTATGGAGTATTATGGACTAAACCAGGTCTACACCAGATCTAAACCAGGACTAAACCAGGTCTATAACAGGACTAAAACCAAGTCTAAAACAGGACTACATGCAACGCGCCTCCGCCCGCCACCCTCAGCCTCCACAGGCCGCACGTCACGGACCTCCTCCGGCCATGCGTCACGTGCCTCTACCAGTCCATGAAAATATGGTCCTGAAAAGAGCGCAGTCGAAACTTAATAAATACATGTCGGAATGGCGGGATGTTGAAAAAAAAGTGAATGTGCCGCCACTCCAACCATGGAGGAAAAACATGTGGGAGTGCAGGACATTTGATAACAAACGGACACACCGCCACTCCGACAGTTAGACGTTAATGTCGGAGTGGCAGCTGTAGCCGGTCGGTCGTGGATCCGGAACGCTATAAAAAAAGCTAAAGAGAGATTTTTGTCTCGGTCCGGATGTCAGTGCGTTTGGGTCCGGATCTGGACCGGAGTCCGCCAATTGAGTACCTTGTTTGTTTGTTTATTTGGGTGGGACGATGCATATTCATGAACATACAATTTGTATGAAATCACACATATTGATGTAAATACGCCGGATTTAGCACAGGTGCTAATTTCCATCCGTAGTCCCATATATCCATCCATCTTCTCCCACTTAATCCGGCTGGGTCGCATGCACCTGACCCCTGGTATAAGTTATCTATAAGTTATCAAAATGTTCTATATAAGTTCCTAATACGTTTTGTATATGTCCAACTTGTTATGAATACACTATGTATACGCCTGGTACGTTGGCATACGCTGGCTCAAGGTGTGACAGGGCCCTTAATAAGAATTACAACTTGCTAAACCTTAAACTAAACCCTAGCCATAAGTTAATTTAACAAGTATCTTGAAGCTGGAGGACACCGGAGTGGACGAACACCTGGCTGTCTAGACCTGACTGACCGACCGCAGTATGTGCGGCTGCGCGGCTGTGAGTCTGAGGTGGTGGTCTGCAGCACGGTTTTCTCCAGGGAACTGTCCACTCCCCCTTCCTCTTCACCATATACACCTCGGACTTCACCTACAACACAGACACCTGTCATCTCAAGAAGTTCTCGGAAGACTCAGCCATTGTTGGCCGTGTGTCTGAGGGGAACGAGCTGGAGAACCGCTCGGTCATCAGATACTTTGTGGATCATTCATCCCACTGCGGTCAGACTGTACAACTCCTCTGTGCAATAACTCTGTGCCACTACTGGACTGTGACAACTGCACTGTTTACTTACTGTGTACTTTCTTTATTTTATATATATAGTATTTATATTTCAATTATCTTTGTAAATTTTGTACATATACTTATTCACTTTATTTTTTTTTTTATTATTGTTTATTTTTATTATCTTAATTGCATCACACTTTTTTTTTTAACTTTTTTGCACTAAGCTGTCCTGGAGCTACTGTGACTGTTGAATTTCTCCACTGTGAGATCAATAAAGTCCTGACTGATCTGATCTGATCTTTAACCTCCTGAGACCCTGTGGCCTCATACGAGGACATTACATTTTTGCCTCTTAGCACCATGATTTTCAATTATTTTAAACTTTCACCTGTAATCAACTAAAAACCTCTACAGCAGCTCCCGAAAGTAAAAAAAAACTGCCTGGTAAAGTTTAGATGCAAAATTTATGAATAAAACCAATGTATTTATGTACAATAATGTCTCTTCATGTGTCTTAATGTCTCTTCATTTGGCATTAAAATTTGACCCATTTTATTGCCCACAGCAGACGAGAGCATCAGGAAATGTCATGTCGTTTGAAGACATTGGGACTGTGTTATATTATTGATTGCACATGTTGTTAGGTAAATTTGGGAATATTTAGATGAGTTTACAGTTATAAATTGCTGGATGTTTCTGCTGCTATAGGGAAACTGCTGCCTGGCTCCACCTTTTGCACCTCTACTTTTTTTTGTAACGATTGAAAACCAGAAAAAATTAAAACTGTGGCCCACATTTTCAGGCCTTTTTGTGTGTTTTTAACATCACTCACTGAACCCCAACCCGCTCACGGTCGACCTGCGTCACATTTGGCAGGTTTAGGGATTGAAATAAACAGCTAATTGCTGTTTGTTTGTTTTTTGTAATTTATTTATACATTTTAATGTTTTTACATTTTTTAACCAATGGTGTCATACAGAAGACTTACTTAGTAGGTCCTACTTATCCCAAATAGCAAGAAGAAATGAAAAATGCACAGCAGACAAAAGCTCGGGTCTCAGGAGGTTAAACCATGTTGTTAAAGCTGAGCAACAGCAGATTTGCATCAGCTCCACTGACACACACCCACTGTGATGTACACACTTCCTTCTCCAACTTTATTTCTTTAATCCATCACATGTGTAGAATTTAGCAGCATCACACACACACACACACACACACACACTCACACACTCACTCTTTCACACACACACACACACTCACACACGCACTCTTTCACACACACACACACTCACACACACACTCACACACACACACACTCACACACACACTCACACACACACACACACACACACACACTCACACACTCACACACACACACACACACACACACACACCTCACACACATATACACACACACCTCACACACATATACACACACGTCACACACATGCACATGCATCTACACACATATACACATACACAATCAGTTAATAGTTTGGACACTTTTTCCAAGATCATTTTATAGATGCGGCACGGTGGCTGAGTGGCAACACTCAGGCCTCACAGCAAGAAGGTTGCGGGTTCGATCCCGGGTCACCTGGGCCTTTCTGTGTGGAGTTTGCATGTTCCTCCCTGGGTGCTCCGGTTTCCCTATCAACCCAAAACATGCAGCACCCCTATGAACTAACATCAAGGACCATGTTTGCAGTGCTTTTGAGAAAGCAAAGGGCGGATAGTTTGAGGATTTGAATATAAAATATAAAAATATATTTGTTGAGTTATTTCTTTCCTGCAACATATATTTGATGTTTTTGTTTTTACATTTTGATCACTGTGTATATAAAATGTAGAAAGTGGTAAAAAAGTGCAAAAGAAACTGTCCAAAGTTTGACTTGTCACACACACACACACACAAGCATACTTCACACACACACATGCACACACACACACACACAAACACACGCATACACACATGCACACACACACTCACACACACACACACTCTCACATGCACACTCACACACACACACTCTCACATGCACACTCACACACACACACTCTCACATGCACACTCACACACACACACTCTCACATGCACACTCACACACACACACTCACACACACACACTCACTCACACAGTGCACAGTTCCTGTCAGAGCACTTTGGCTCTAGTGTACAGCAGGCTGGGGCCACCAGGCAACTACTAATAAAAATGTAACCACACTTTTGGCAAGTGAAATAAATAATGTTGATCAATTGATTTTCAGACTTGCTGTACATGTGAACTGTGCTGCTCACAACTTATTTGCTCTGTGCAGCACAATAAGCCAGACTAATACATCGAAGCTCTGGAACGTTTGATTTCCTCCTGGGTTTAGATGTATTTGGAGAAAATGGTTTAAATTGGACGAGGCCAGTTACATGTATACAGACTTTGTTCCCCAAAATGTGACAAATTCCCTCTCTCCTACACACGCACACAAACACACACACAAAGACACACACAAACACACACACAAACACACACACAAACACAAACACACACACAAACACACACACACTTGGCTGCTGTGAGCTGCTGTCTGGACCTCGGCCTGTGGAGCTTTCTCTGTAATGAAATGTGTGTCGTGTGTGTGATGTGGTTTCTGTGTGTGTCGTGTGTGTGATGTGCGCTGTATTCTCCACTCTAATGTAAAAATGAATGATACATGTGGCCTGGGCCCCCATCTCCATGCACAGATCCCTTTAAATGCACAGATCCCTTTAAATGCATTGATCCCTTTTCCATAAACACATGTGAGAAAAGCTCATCTGATACTCCACACACACACACACACACACACACACACACACACACACACACACACACACACACACACAGAAACCACACCACACACATACACAGACCACACCACACACACAGACCACTTGATTTCTGTTCAGCACTGTAGCCAGGCTGACAAACTCGCACACTGCCCCTGAGTCTCTTCTCCCCTCAAAGTTCAGTTGTGACTTTCTTGAATTCTTCGATTACAAAATTACACCATTAGAGACAAGATCAACGAAGCCACTCCAAAAATCAGCCCCGAGCAAATTCAGCAAATCCAGTCAGTAACACCAATATCCCACATAAATCCTCTAACAGCATTAGACAAATTTACTCCTGTCGATGAGGCGGAGATTACCTCAGTCATTATGTCGTCCAAACCATCAACTTGTTTGCTCGACCCTATTCCAGTCAAACTCCTCAAAGAAGCTCCACCTAATAATAGGTTCCATCCATAACATAATAAATATGTCGTTAGAAAATGGCTTTGTTCCTCAGTCCTTTAAATATGCTGTAATTAAACCGCTTTTGAAAAAACCTAGCTTAAATCCTGATGAACTAGCCAACTACAGACCTATCTCGAATCTTCCATTTCTCTCAAAGATTCTGGAATGAGTTGTGGTGAAACAGCTTTGTCACCATCTGCAGGGCAATAATTTATATGAAAAATTTCAGTCTGGTTTCAGAGCTCACCACAGCACAGAAACTGCTCTGCTTAAAGTGACAAATGATTTGCTACTAGCTGCTGATAACGGGCTGGCTTCAGTCCTGGTCCTACTGGACCTCAGTGCAGCGTTTGACACCATTGATCACAACATTCTACTGCAGAGGTTAGAATGTGACATAGGTGTCAGAGGGACCGCCCTCAAATGGTTTAAATCCTCTCTATCAGATAGGTACCAGTTTGTTAGTGTAAACCAGTGCACCTCTCCCTGCTCTAAAGTAGCTTGTGGTGTTCCACAAGGATCTGTGCTTGGTCCAATCCTGTTTACTTATTTGTTTGTATATTTGGGTGGGACGATGCATATTCATGAACATACAATTTGTATGAAATCACACATATTGATGTAAATACAACGGATTTAGCACAAGTGCTAATTTCCATCCGTAGTCCCATATATCCATCCATCTTCTCCCGCTTAATCCGGCTGGGTCGCAGGCACCTGACCCCCCCTATGAACCCCTCTGCAGGTGGTGAGCCCACAGGAGGGTGGACAACATGGTCCTTGATGTTAGTTCATAGGGGTGCTGCATGTTTTGGGTTGATGGGGGAAACCGGAGCACCCGGAGGAAACCCATCCAGACACGGGGAGGAACACACAGACACACCATGCACAAAGACACACACACACAGACAGACCTCACACACACAGACAGACCATACACACACACACAGACCATGCACACAGACACACACACACAGACAGACCATGCACACAGACACAGACAGACCATGCACACACACACACAGACAAACAGACCACACACACAGACACAGACAGACCATGCACACACACACACAGACAAACAGACCACACACACACACACACACACGCACAGACCATGCACACACACACACACACACACACAGACAGACCATGCACACACACACACACACACACAGACCATGCACACACACACACACACAGACAGACCAGACCATGCACACACACACACACAGACAGACCATGCACACACACACACACACACACAGACCATGCACACACACACACACACAGACAGACCAGACCATGCACACACACACACACACACACACACAGAACAACCACACACACACAGACCATGCACACACACACACACACACACAGACAGACCAGACCATGCACACACACACACACACACACACACAGAACATGCACACAGACACAGGCCACTCTCGGAGGCAGATTGTTGAGCCCCTCCTCCCCTCAACTCTCATAAATGCTTAAACAGCAGTGGGCCCATGTATGGCAACAGCATCAATATGTATGTATGCAGCACCGGTGCTCACATCAATATTCAGGTGTTATGCTCGGCTGTGGCACCGTCTGCACTGTGGCCTCTTCTCTCTGGACTACTGCTCTCTACACAGGCCTACACTCCAACAACAACAACTATATATATATATATATATATATAAAAGATATAAGATAATATATAAGATAAGATATCCTTTATTTGAATATTTCAGTGTTGCAACACACAGTTAAGAGAACAGCAAGAAAACAGTAGCAGCATAGAAGTACAGAATTGCTTAAAAATAGACAAACTCTATAAAGATAAGGATTATAAAATAACATAAAATTCTATATACAATAAATTGCTATCAGAATACAGTGCCTACAGTTTGTACAGTATAAATATCGTTAAATCTTTAAAGTGGTTACAGTATCTTACAGTAATAAATAAATTTGTAATGGGTAAAGTGACTGCTGGACATCTTATGTATTGCACATGGTCCCAATATTGCACAGGCAGCAGTTAGCAGTGTTTGTTGTAAAGTCTGACAGCAGCAGGAAGGAAAGACCTGTGGAATCTCTCCTTCACACATCCACAGGGTGGATCAGTCTGTCGCTGAAACTGCTCTGCAGAGCAGACAGGCCCTGAAGAGGGTGAGACTCCAGGTCCAGCACAGAAGTGAATCTAGCCAGAACCCTTCTGTCCCCCACCTCCTGCACCGAATCCAAGTACAGCCCAGGACAGAGCTGGACTTCCTGATGACTTTGTCCAGTCTCCTCTTGTTCCTCTCTGTGATGCTGCTGCTCCAGCAGACCACACCGTACAGGCTGATGCCACCACAGAGTCGTAGAAGGAGTGGCCCCCTCACTCCAAAGGACCTGAGTCTCCTCAGGAGGTAGAGCCTGCTCTGGCCCTTCGTACATTGCATCTTTGTTGTGAGTCCAGTCCAGTTTGTTGTTATATAGTTTGTTGTTTTATATATATATATATATATATATATATATATATATATATATATATATATACATATATATATATGTATCTTTGCTGTTCCTAGTATTGCACTTTTCTGGACTCAGATGTCTGTTGTCCTTCCTGGGATCTGCTGCAACCACTCATCCAGTTTGGGGGTCACGGCCCCGAGTGCTCCGATCACCACAGGCTCCACCGATGCTTTCACCTTCCAGGCCTCTCCAGCTCTTCTTTGAGCCCCTGGTATTTCTCTAGTTTCTCGTGTTCCTTTTTCCTGACATTGCCATCGCTCGGTATTGCAATGTCCACCACCACGGCGGCTTTGTTCTCTCTTATCCAGAACCACGATGTCTGGTTGGTCCATCACCATTCTGTCAGTCTGTATCTGGAAGTCCCACAGGATCTTGGCTCATTCTCTTTGGAGGCGTTTCCCACCTTGATCCTGGGGTTTCCAGCCCGTACTCTGCACAGATGTTTCTGTACACTCTGCCGCTACTTGGTTATGTCGCTCCATGTTTCCCTGCAGCATCTTACACCCTGCAGTTATGTGCTGGACTGTCTCAGGCACTTCTTTGCACAACCTACACCTTGGGTCTTGTCTGGTGTGGTAGATCTGGGCCTCTATTGCTCGGGTGCTCAAGGCTCCTGTGCTCCAGGATGAGCCTCCGTGCTGTCCTTCAGACCAGCCCTCTCCAGCCATTGGTAGGATTTCTTGATATCAGCCACTTCAGTTATGTTCCGGTGGTTCGCCCCATGTAGGGGTTTGTCCTGCCATGATGGTCCCTCCAGCACCTCTTCCTCTGCCCCACTGGCTGAGACATTCTCTGAGCGTCATCAGTCTGGGCCTTGTCACTGATGAACTTGTGGAGCTTGGATGTTTCATCCTGGAAAGTGGTTCCCACACTCACTAGTCCTCGGCCTCCTTCCTTCCGGCTCGTGTACAGTATCAGGGTGATGGACTTGGGATGAACCCTCCTGCAGGTCAGGAGCTTTCGTGTCTTAACATCCGTGGTCTGTATCTCCTCCTTTGGCCAGTGCATGATTCCTGCTGGGTATCTGATCACTGGCAGGGCGTAGCTGTTTATTGCCTGCACCTTGTTCTTGCCATTGAGCTTCTTAGGACCTGCCGTACTCTTTGCAGGTATTTGGCTGTCGCCGCTTTCCTTGTTGCCTCGCCAAGGAGCCATTTGACATATACACTACCGTTCAAAAGTTTGGGGGCACTTAGAAATTTCCTTATTTTTTAAAGAAAAGCACTGTTTTTTTCAATGTAGATAATTTTAAAGTAATCAGAAATACACCCTATACATTGCTAAAGTGGTAAATGACTATTTTAGCTGCAATATGTCTGGTTTTTGGTGCAATACCTACTTAGGTGTATAGAGGCCCATTTCCAGCAACAGTCACTCCAGTGTTCTCATGGTACAATGTGTTTGCTTGTTGCGTCAGAAGGCTTGTGCAGTCATGTTAGCACAGCTGAAAACAATTCAACTGGTTAGATAGGCTATAAAACTGACCTTCTTTTAGCAGGTTGAGTATCTGGAGCATCAGATGTATGGGGTCATTTAATGCTCAAAATGGCCAGAAAAAGAGAACATTCATGTGAAACTCGACAGTCTATTCGTGCTCTTAAAAATGAAGGCTATTCCATGCAAGAAATTGCCAAAAAAAATGAAGATTTCCTACAACGGTGTGTACTACTCCCTTCAGAGAAGAGCACAAACAGGCTCTAACCAGAGTAGAAAGAGAAGTGTGAGGCCCCACTGCACAACTGAGCCAGAAGATACGTACATTAGAGTCTCTAGTTTAATAAATAGACGCCTCACAGGTCCTCAACTGGCAGCTTCATTAAATAGAACCCACAAAACACCAGTGTCAACATCTACAGTGAAGAGGCGACTCCAGGATGCAGCTTCAGGGCAGAGTGGCAAAGGAAAAGCCACATCTGAGACTGGCCAATAAAAGAAACAGATTAATATGGGCAAAAGAACTCAGACACTGGACAGAGGAAGATTTGAAAGAACTGTTATGAACAGACCCACTGAGCTGTTGTGGGAGCAGCTTGACCGTCTGATACGCAAGAAGTTTCAATCCAACTTGTGGGAGAAGCTTCCAGAAGCCTGGGGTGAAATTTCTCCAGATCCTTCAACAAATGAACAGCTGGAGGCCAAAGGTCTGAAGGCTGTGACTGCTGCAGATGGAGGATTCTGTGACCAAATCAAAGTTTAAAGGAAAAAAATATTATTTCAAGTACAAATAATTATTTCTAACCTTGTCAATGTCTTGACTATAGTTTATTCATTTTGCAACTCATGGTGGTGAATAAAAGTGACTTTTCATGGAAAACACAAAATTGTCTGGGTGACCCCAAACTTTTGAGTGTATATGTAGTGTGTGTGTGTGTATATATATATATATATATATATACTGTATATGTGCCAAAGTCACTGCTACACATTCATTTAGAACAAATCCATAGGCTGTTATGTTGTTTTTGCGGTTTGTATTATTTGTATGGAATTTGGCTGCTGCAACTGGCCTAAACTCCGCTGTTTGTCCCATCCATCTATCCATTATCTTCTGCTTGTCTAGGGATGGGTCGCAGGGCACCAGTCTAAGCAGGGGCTCACAAGCTTCCTACTCCCCAGACACTTCCTCCAGCTCCTCCGGATGGACCCCGAGGAGTTCCTAGGCCGAGAGACATAGTCCCTTCAGCGTGTCCTGGGTCTTCCCCAGGGTCTCCTTCCTGTGGAACATGCCTGGAACACCTCCCGAGGGCGTCCAGGAGGCATCAGAACAGATGCCCTCCACTCAGCTGCTCCTCTCGACGTGAAGGAGCAGCGACTCTACTCCGAGCTCCTCCCATGTGGCCGAGCTCCTCACACTATCTCTAAAGGTGCACCCGGTCACTCTGCGGAGGAAACTCATTTCCTCCGCTTGTATCTGCGATCTCGTTCTTTCGGTCACTACCGAGAGCTCATGACCATAGGTGAGGGGAGGAACGTAGATTGGAATGACTCAGCTCCCTCTTCACCACAACGGTCCGATACAGCGACCGCATCACTGCCGACGCTGCACCGATCCGCCTGTCAATCTCACACTCCATCCTCCCCTCACTGTGAACAAGACCCCGAGATACTTGAACTCCTCCACTTGAGGCAGAGACTCCCCACCCACCCGGAGAGGGCAATCCACCTTTTTCCGGTCCAGAACCATGGCCTCGGATTTGGAACAGCTGATCCTCATCCCAGCCGCTTCACACTCGGCTGCAAACCGCCCCAGTGCTGCAGGTCCTGGTTCGATGAAGCCAACAGGACAACATCATCCACAAAAAGCAGCGATGAGATCCTGTGTTCCCCAAACTGGACCCCCTCCGGCCCCTGACTGCACCTAGAAATTCTGTCCATAAATACAATGAACAGAACCGGTGACAAAGGGCAGCCCTGGAGTCCAACATGCACCGGGAACAGGTCTGACTTACTGCCGGCAATGTGAAAACAGCTCCTGCTCCGGTCATACAGGGACCAGACAGCCCTTAGCAAAGGGCCCCGGACCCCATACTCCCGGAGCACCCCTCACAGGGCACCACGAGGGACACGGTCGAATGCCTTCTCCAGGTCCACAAAGCACATGTGGACTGGTTGGGCAAACTCCCATGAACCCTCGAGCACCCGATGGAGGGTGTAGAGCTGCTCCAGTGTTCCACGACCAGGCCGAAAACCACACTGCTCCTCTTGAATCCGAGGTTCGACTATCGGCCGGACTCTCCTCTCCAGTCCCCTGGCATAGACTTTACCGGGGAGCCTGAGGAGTGTGATTCCCCTGTAGTTGGAACACATCCTCCAGTCCCCCTTCTTATACAGAGGTCCAGAGGTACTGTTCCCGACTGCCACGTGATATTCCAGAAGCGTGTCAGCCAAGACCCACAACATCCAGAGACTTAAGGTACTCAAGATGGATCTCATCCACCCCCGGAGCCTTGCCACACATTTATCAGTGGACTTCTTCCTAACATAGACCTAAGGAGAAGGAACAAATTTACCCAACTGCTTCAGCTGAACACGTGGCTGTTGAATGCGGTGCGCTCAGAGGACTGCACTACATAGAGCACTTTGATTTTTTCTGGAAATGAAAGGACCTGTCCGGGGGGAAAATGGCCCACACCTAAGCAGAGGTGGAGTAAGAGTGTTGACAGGAAACCTCCTCCACGCTCTGAGGCATCGGCCTGGACAGGGTCCTGTGCAGCCAGCGAGGGAAAAGAGGAATGGGAGAAGTATTCCTGTTGCGCCAACCAGGAAACCAGCCAACGCACCACCAGCATCACCAACAGCACCACCACTGCCACAACAACCACCTCCTCCTCCTCCAGAGAACAATTCAGTAGCATCACCACCTCCCAATCCCCCAGAGAACAAGTTAATAGCATCACTTCCCCCTCCCTTAGAAAATAAGTCAGCACTACCACCTCCCACTGCCCCAGAGAACAAGTCAGCAGCAGACCAATCACCTCCCCTGCCCACAGACAAACCCGGGGTCCCGTTTGCTACATCTACTCCATCAATGGACTCTTCACTCTCCTTCCCTTCCCCTTCCCAACCATCTAGAAAGCATCATCAGATCGGGAATCAAGATGACTCCTCTGACACCACACACAAGGGCAGGGGTTCTGACATCAAGTCTGTTGAACTTTTCACCATACAAAACTGTGCCCATTTCACCAACAAAGGCCGTCCCAGCTGTTCCCTCTAACCTTTCACCCAAACCCAAACTCTCCCCTGCTCCACCTCCTCGGCCCTCACCTGGTCCCTCACCCAAACCCAAACTTCCCCCTGCTCCTTCACCCAAACCCCCTCCCACTCTACCTCCTCACCCCTCACTTGGTCCCTCACCCAAACTCTCCCCTGCTCGCCCTCCCCCGCCTCCTCCCAGAGCTGTTATCACCAGGAGCTGGACGCACAGGGCCTCTGCTGTCCCAGGACATACAGCCATGATAAAGGTAATATCAGGCTGGGGCCCTGCGATAGAGCTGTATCTGCAGTTACACCACACAGACGGATTAACAGAAGGACAGTTAGACCGTCTAATCAGAGAAATTTAGTTCACATTCCCTGTAAGAAGATAACATCCCGTCCTACTGAAACTAATCTGAAACATGCAGGGCTCTACAGTGCGCCCATTTCACTCACATTTGCGAGTAAATATTTCGTCGTGCGAATGAGAAAAACAAAACAGTCGCACCTGTGCGAGTGCTTCTGCAGCCGCAATAAGGAGCTGCGCACAGACGTAATGTGACGAGTTAAACATTCTAAATGTATCAAACATTAGGAGCCACTCACACTAGGACTTCAGAACCGCGCCCAAGCCTGGATCACCCCTAAAGCGCGGCACGCAGGCCCAGCGCCAGCACAACCGAACTGTGCCCGGGCACGACACCTCCGACCGCGCACGACTCCAGCATACGAGCTTCCGCCGATATCACTCATACGAACAAACTCCGCTTCAAGGAGACACATAAATGACAACACAAGTGCACTTTTCATGGAAATGATGCACTTTGAAATTGCCTCCTGTTCTAATGTTGATGATATGTTGAGCTCTGTGACTTCGAGTCTCTTGAATGTTCTGGACACTACTGCCCCGATGAGGCTAAAATGATCAAAAATAGGCAAAAAGCACCATGGAGAAACAATGACTCTCAGGATACAAAAAAGGGAGTGCAGAAGAGCCGAGCGTAAATGGCGAAAGTCAAACCTCCAGGTTCATTACGAGATTTACAGAGAAGCGATGCAGAAGTACAGCCACAGTTTGGCTCAAACAGGAGAGAGGTACTTTTCAGACATTATTGGAAATTGCAGGAACAGCTCTCGTGTCCTGTTTGCAGCAGTGAACAGATTAACAAACCCTCCAGCCCCACTGCCCTTAGAACTGATTTCCACATCTAAGTGCAATGAGTTTGCAGTATTCTTTAATGACAGGGCTCAGGGCATCAAAAATGCATCATTTCCACAACGCAAATAATAATCACGCAGCCACAGAGACACTTAGAGCTGAGTCACTTTGCTCCTGTAACTGACAAAACTGTCTTAGAGATCGTCTCCAGTCTGAGTTCATCCACATGCTGCCTCCATGTGTTACCCACTAGATTTCTAAAGTCTGTGCTCCACAGTTTACTTTCACCACTCGCTCACATAGTTAACATGTCACTTCAATCTGGAACATTCCCAAGAGCTTTGAAAACTGCGTCATTCAGCCTCTCCTAAAGAAGAGCAGTCCTGATGCCACAGTACTGAACAATTTCCGACACATCTCAAATCTGCCGGTTTTTGGCAAAGTCCTTGAAAAAGCTGTTTACCAACAGCTTACTAAGGCAACGTAGAGTAATGTTACCTGGACGCATATGAGTTTCTAGACACAACAGCTTACTGACTTTCTCCAAATGAACAACTCCTTCGATGTTTTCCAGTCAGGTTTTAGAGCCACAGCACTGAGACGCTCTGATCAAGGTGACAAACGACATCCGCCTGAACACTGATGCAGGCAAAGTCTCAGTGCTGATCCTGTTAGATCTGAGTGCTGCTTTTAACACTGTTGATCATGGATCCTCTTACAGAGACTAGAGGACTGGGAGGGCATCTGAGGTACTGCACTAAACTGGTTCAAGTCCTATCTAGAAGACAGGAAGTATTTTGTTGAAATTGGAAACTGTGTCTCAGATCACATGGCCCTGACCTGTGGGGGGCCCCAGGGGTCGATCCTGGGCCCCCTTTTGTTCAATATCTACATGCTGCCCCCTACAGGCCAGTTAATACGCAGCAATAATCTGTCCGACCACAACTATGCAGACGACACTCAGATCTATGTCTCACTGCAGCAGGACTATGGACCAGTGGACTCACTCTGCCACTGCATCCAACAGATCAGTGTGTGGATGAAAACAACTTTCTCCAGCTAAACTCAGACAAGACAGAAGTCAGAGTCTTTGGCCACAGAAACAAAGAGACAGTGTCAGCATCACCTCCAGTCTCTCTCTGAAACCTGCAAATCAGGCTAGAAATCTCGGGGTAATAATGGACTCAGACTTGAACTTTAAACTTGAACTTGTCCAAAGCAGACTTGGAGAGACTTCTCCATGTGTTTGTCTCCAGTAGGTTAGATTACTGTAACGGCCTCTCACTGGCCTCTCCAAACGAGCTGTAAAACAGCTACAGAACATCCAGAACGCTGCAGCTCGAGTCCTGACTCGAACCAGGAAGTAAAAGCACATAAGTCCTGTGCTCAGACCTCTGCACTGCCCCCTGTGGCTCAGAGAATAGACTTTAAAGCAGCTCTGCTTGTGTACAAGTCTCTCCATGGCCGAGCTCCAAAGTCCATCTGTGACATGTTAGAGTCGTATGAACCATCTGCATCTGAGGCCCTCAGGGACTGGCCTCCTGCTGGTCCCAGAGTCCGGACTAAACTCGGGAAGTCAGAGTTTCAGACTCATGCAGCTAAAACCTGGAACAGTCTGAACATGTGAGACAGACTCTACTCTGACTCTGTTTAAATCCAGGCTAAAATCAGAATCAGAATTACTTTTATTCATCCCCGAGGGGAAATTTTCTTTGTTACAGATGCAACCGACCAAGAGCATGTAGATCGAACAAGTTACAAAATAAGCTAAATACAATAAGATAAAAGATAAAATAGCTCTCTCTGGGAAACTATTTACATCAGTGACATATTTATGACTATATACATGTGTGAGCAGGAATAGGATGAAAAGGATTGAGTAGTTTGTGAGTTAAAGTGCAGCGTTCAACAGTTTGATGGCGGCAGGACAGATTTCCTGTGTCTCTCAGTGGAGCAGCGGCAGCCGCAGTCTATGGCTGAAAGAGCTCCTCTGATTGGCCAGCACCCTGTGGAGGGGGTGGGAGGGAGAGTCCAGAATAGTCCAGATTTTGTCCAGTATTCTCCGCGCAGACTGCTGCCCCAGCAGATACAGCGTACATGATGCACTGGCCTCCATAGACTCGTAGAACATCCTGAGCATTGTCCTGCAGATGTCAAAGGACCTCAGCCTCCTCAGGAAATAGAGGCGGCTCTGGCCCTTCTTGTAAACGGCGTCCACATTCCTGCTCCAGTCCAGTTTATTGTCCAAGTTCACCCCCAGGTACTTGTCCTCCTCCACCACGTCCACACTGACCCCCTGGATGGAGATGGGGGTCACAGCAGCTTTGGTCCTCCTAAGGTCCACCACCAGTTCCTTTGTCTTTATCACGTTGAGCTGGAGGTGGTTCTCCTCACTCCAAGTGACAAAGTTGTCCACTACAGTCCTGTACTCCTCCTCGTCACCACCGCTGATGCATCCACCACTGCAGAGTCGTCAGAAAACTTCTGAAGGTGGCAAGACTGGCTGCAGTAGTTGAAGTCTGTGGTGTAGAGGGTGAAGAGGAAGGGAGACAGGACTGTCCCCTGTGGAGGCCCGGTGTTGCTGACCACTCTGTCTGACACACAGCTCTGCAGACGCACATACTGTGGTCTTCCAGTGAGGTAATCCACAATCCAGGACACCAAAGAGGCTCCACCTGCATCACCGCCAGCTTCTCAGCCAGCAGAGCCGGCCTGATGGTGTCGAACACACTGGAGAAGTCAAAAAACATGATCCTCACAGTGGCGGCCTCACGGTTCTGTTTAGCTGCATATGACTGAAAGGTTTTCATTTTCCATTCCACACTCTTCTCTTCTCTCTAATTGTCTCTAATTTAATGTCCCATCTCTATTTTAAAATTTTATGATGATTATTTATGTTTTAATTTGTTTGTATTGTGATTTTAATGTATTTCTTATTCTGTAAAGCACTGAATTACTTTGTGTACGAATTGCGCTGTACAAATAAACCTGCCTTACGTCTGTGTGCAGCTCCTTATTGTGGCTGCAGAAGCATCGCACAGATGCGCCTGTTTTGTTTTCCACGTTCGCACAACGAAATATTTGCTCGCAAATGCAGGTCAAATGGATGCACTGTAGAGCCCTGGTCCTAGTCCTGGTTTAGACCGTGGCCGAGCCCCGGGCTCTGCGGCCGCGTTTAGTCCTGGTCTAGTCCTAGTCCTGGTTTAGTCCTAGTCCTGGTTTAGTCTGAGGCCAGCTCCGGGCTCCGCGGAGGAGCTCGGGGGACAAAAGCAGGAGGAGGAGACGAGCGCGGCACAGAGAAGGCAAAACAAGCGAAGCGGCGAAACCAGAAGTAAACATAAGCATTATAGCGATATATCGATATGTCAGAATTCATATTGAGTTTCAAAAATATCTCGATATATTTTAAATATCGAGATATCGCCCACCCCTACTCCACTGTGTTTTTAAACTCCATGCACCTTCACTAGAACAATTTGGACTTGCCCGTGTCTACTGAACTAAGGGTAAAAGGAGCTGTTCACTTGAAAAATACCACTTCATGACATCACAAGATGGAACAGAGCATTTTGAGCTTTGGAGATGTAGACAGACTAATAATAAAGAGTTTCTCAAACATGTGAAAGTGAAACTAAACACTGTATAACATATAACCTTTAATAATATCGTCTCCAATAATAACATGTAACTGTTTCCCTTGGTGAGAGCAGCATTTGGTGCTTGTCCTTATGTAAGGGGGAACCTACAGCTTTCAGTGGCCAAATGCTAGTCCAGACTGAAATCCTCTTTAAGCAGGCTTATTGACACGGCTTTAGCAGAGTCGCAACTAATATACTTATGAGGTCAGGCCCCGGTCAGAAATAAATGTCCAGATTTTCATAGCCAATTGTTCCGCATCAGTGTGAACTTTGGACCAGTCTAACAAACCACGTGTTATTCACCAAAGCAGCAGTGGACTGCGCTGGTGCAGGTCTGGGGCAGAGGTGGGTCTGCTGTATAAGTGGGTCTGGTGGTGTTTATGTTAACGTGAAAATTAAATTGACTGGATTATTTTTCCTGTTAAGAGCAAATAAGTGAAGCAGAGTGAGTGACTCAGTTCCTCTTGTGTGAAAATCAAACGGAAATGAGATGTTTCTTATGTACGTCTGCCTGAAGTGTGGTTATCTGTGTGATGGTTGTTTTTATTAGTAATTCGAGCTGCAAGATGTACACCTCATGCTAATTACTCCCACTTCCCTGTGCATGTAAACGCAGTGACTGTCATAACAAGACTGTTATCAGAATAGGCAATAGAAACCATGTCAGCAGCTGATAGAAAAACTAGTGTTTAAACTACATATTATCCATTTGAGCAGATATTGATAGTGGGGGATTCCACAGAGTCACATGGCAATACATTAAAACGCTATTATCTAAAGGCTGTATGTAGTGCAAAACTCACTCTGAGCTTCAATACCTTTTAGAGTAATGTTACCTCATCGAAAACATGTCTGGAGCTGTGTTCTGTTTTATTCACACATGTGAGTGACCTCGTACTCTTAATCTGTCTCCATCTCTGAAGTTTAATATTCTCTGTTCCAACTTGTGATGTCTTAAAGCAGCAGTTTTCAAGCTCACAGCTCCTTTTACCCTTAGTTCAGTCGAGACTGAAAATTCCAGGGCTGAAATGATCCAAATTAATCTAGGGAAGTGGAGTTTAAAAACACGTGGAGCACTTCCTGCATGACATCACAAGGTGGAACAGAATGTTTCATTACCCAGTTTGAATCGGGGGAATTTGCATTGATCATGTTAGTCATTAGGTCGACTATTTACTCACCAGAACAGATGCTGAAAATATCAGTGAGACTTTGGTCATGTAAGTTAAATGGAGTTCACAAAGAAAGTGTGAGAAGGTTTATTTGGATAAAACACTAAACACTAAATCTTACACTCAAATCAGCTCCATGTTTCTCTGCACTCATCTGTTGGCTGGAGCTTTTTAAATTAAATGTGCTGTTAACACCAACCCTGGGCTCATACAGTACACACATGTAAAGAAGAGAGAAGCCTCTGGCCACACGCATGTCAGACTGTGGTGCAAATTCAGTTCTAACTCCAGGTCCAGAGCAGTTCTCTGACAGCCCCATCGGAGAGAGCCCCCCACCCCCTCGCCTGGCGCCTGTCGTCACACACCAGAATGCAGCTGCTTCTGTTCCAGTGAAGCGGCGCACTCTCTGACACGCTGACCCCTCTGTGACCCCTCTGCGACCCCGCGGTGACCTGCGTCCGACCCCGCAGGTGTGGCCTCTGGGGTCCAGCACTGGCAGCTCGCAGAGTGTGAGGTTATTAGCGCGCCGCGTCCGCCATGATGTTTTTCCGCACCACTGAATCGTGGACTACAACAAGAGTCACGGAGAGACAACAGGGGAGGAGGGGGCAGTGGGGGATTATGGGGGATGAAAACACTGTATGTGCATCCAGAAACAGTTTGGAATCATCACAAAACTCTTTGCAGTTGTCTGTTCTGAGTACCTGAGGGCTCTACACATTATAGTTCTGTTCTAGCCTCCAGACGTGGGTAAAATACTACAGTAATGAGTAAAACCGTAGTAACATTACTTCAATTACATCATATATCAAGTAGAAGAAATGAGAACAAATAAGAGTAAAAGGTGCTAGTCAGTAAAATTAACTGAAAAATAACCTACCACTATATAATCTGAAGTTAATGTAGTGTGAAGGACAAAACATGAAATATTGCACAAAATCTGGTATTTTCGAAGGACAGACAAAAGTGAGACGAGCTGAATCATATGTGAAGGGGCGGAGCACAAATGTTCAGATCATTTCACATCACGTCAACATGAAGCTTCAGGCAGAACATTTATACTGAAGAGATACAGAAAATATGACTGAGGAAGGACTGAAAGTCTGTGAGAAAAGGACCATTTCTGAAGAAGTGTGAGGAGCTCCTGTGTGTGTGTGTGTGTGTCTGTGTGTGCGTGCGTGTGTGTGTGTATGTGTGTGTATGTCTGTGAGTGTGTCTGTGTGTGTGTGTGTGTGTCTGTGTGTGTGTCTGTGTGTGTGCGTGCGTGTGTCTGTATGTCTGTGTGTGTCTGTGTGTGTGTGTGTGTGTGTGTGTGTCTGTGTGTGTGCGTGCGTGTGTCTGTATGTCTGTGTGTGTCTGTGTGTGTGTGTGTGTGTGTGTGTGTGTATGTGTGTGTGTGTGTGTGTGTGTGTTTGTCCCTCTCGTGGCTCCCAGGGAGATCCGTGACCGAAGATCCTCAAGTTTAAGGTTCATGTGCAGTTCAATGTGAGGTTCACAGGGCGGTCAGCAGCACACTGCCCTCCCCCATCCCCCACCACTCTCCTCTACTCTCTATCCCTCTGTTCTCTCTATCCCTCTGTTCTCTCTATCCCCCAACACTCTCCTCTACTCTATCCCTCTGTTCTCTCTATCCCTCTTTTCTCTCTATCCCCCAACACTCTCCCCCTACTCTTTATCCCTCTGTTCTCTCTATCCCTCTGTTCTCTCCATCCCTCTGTTCTCTCTATCCCCCAACACTCTCCCTCTACTCTCTATCCCTCTGTTCTCTCTATGCCTCTGTTCTCTCTATCCCTCTATTCTCGCTATCCACCAACACTCTCCCTCTACTCTCAGTCCCTCTGTTCTCTCTATCCCCCAACATTCTCCCTCTATTCTCTATCCCTCTGTTCTCTCTATCCTTCTGTTCTCTCCATCCCTCTGTTCTCTCTATCCCACAAAACTCTCCCTCTACACTCTGTCCCTCTCTTCTCTCTATCCCTCTTTTCTCTCTATCATGCCTAGAATTTAATCCCCAAATTTAGTCCAAATCCGATAATGTTGATGTTTCACGTATACACTAGGTGGCGCTACAGAGTTCACTTTTATTATATTTCATATTTCATCACATTCAGGCCGGGATCACACAATAGTGATGTGAGTTTGAGCTCTGTAGGCCAAAGCCTGTGGCCGTGAGAGGTCATCAAAGAAACAGGAAATGAAGGTGTTATTCGCCAGCGTCCTACGGACAAACCGTGAGGAGGATCCCAAAAATAAATACATCTTTTGTGGACCCATGTCTGTAGATGTGACATGTCAAATGTGACCTCATTCGGACAAAAAAACAGGGATGTGAATCATTTTACAAACACGAAGTCAAAACAGCGGTGAGTTTTCGATCCAATATGGCCGACTTCCTGTTGGTCATAGGGTGGTGTAACAATGACATTTTCTGCTTGTCTCTTTGTTTTCTATCACTGTCCCAAATTTTGTCAGCCTACTCCAAAATATGCTTTTCGGCTGCCCATAGTCCATTTTTGCCTTTTCCAGGGGGCGCTGTCGAGTGGGGTCACTTTGGCCATTGTCACAATGTCCATTTTATCTAATTTTTCGCTGGACTGGTCAATCTAATACCCATTTTGGGGACTTTTCGTCGACGTTCACGTGCACCGATGGACCCCCTTGTGCTCGAACATGGTGTTTGTTATGGACAAACTGTGACTAGCACAGAAGTCCAATAACAGAACACCGCTAGGGGTCAGATCAGAGAGGCCGTTCCTCCCAATCACCCCTCTCCAAGTGTCACTGTCGTTGCCCACATGAGCATTGAAGTCCCCAGTAGAACAGCAGAGTCTCCGGTCTGTGCACTGTTCAGTCCCCCTCCCAGAGACTCCAAGAAGGCCGGGTACTCTGCACTGCTGTTCGGCCCGTAGGCCGACACCACAGTGAGAGACCTGTCCCCGACCCAAAGGTGCAGGGACATGACCCTCTCGTTCACCGGGGTGAACTCCAACACACAGCAGCTGAGCTGTGGGGCAATGAGCCGCGCTCTCCGTGGCCAAGGCCACAGAAATGGAGAGTTCAACCCCTCTCATAGAGTTGGGTTCCAGAGCCCAAGCTGTGCGTGGAGGTGAGGCCGACTATATCTATATTTTGTGTAGTTTGGTGATGTGATGTGATGCACTTAATCAAGCAGATTATGAAGGGAAGCAGCGATTCTGTCACCACCAGCAGGATGCGTTTCTTCTGCCAAAAACATTTTTAAATATCCCCCAACAGACTGGGCTGATGATGATGATGATGGTGATGGTGATGGTGATGGTGATGATGATGATGATGATGATGATGATGATGATGATGATGATGGTGATGGTGATGGTGATGATCATGATGATGATGCAGACTGGGCTGATGATGATGATGATGATGATGCAGACTGGGCTGATGATGATGATGATGATAAAGAAGAAGCTGCAGACTGGGTTGATGATGATGATGGTGATGGTGATGGTGATGATGATGATGATCATGATGATGATGATGATGATGATGCAGACTGGGCTGATGATGATGATGATGATGATGATGATGATGATGATGCAGACTGGGCTGATGATGATGATGCAGACTGGGCTGATGATGATGATGAAGAAGATGATGATGATGATGATGATGCAGACTGGGCTGATGATGATGATGAGGGTGATGGTGATGGTGATGATGATGATGATGATGATGATGATGATGATGATGATGCAGACTGGGCTGATGATGATGATGATGATGATGATGATGCAGACTGGGCTGATGATGATGATGCAGACTGGGCTGATGATGATGATGCAGACTGGGCTGATGATGATGATGCAGACTGGGCTGATGATGATGATGATGATGCAGACTGGGCTGATGATGATGATGCAGACTGGGCTGATGATGATGATGCAGACTGGGCTGATGATGATGATGATGATGATGATGATGATGATGATAAAGAAGAAGCTGCAGACTGGGCTGATCATGATGATGATGATGATGATGATGATGATGATGATGATGATGCAGACTGGGCTGATGATGATGATGATGATGATGATGATGATGATGATAAAGAAGAAGCTGTAGACTGGGCTGATGATGATAATGGTGATGGTGATGGTGATGATGATGATGATGATGATGCAGACTGGGCTGATGATGATGATGATGATGATGATGATGATAAAGAAGAAGCTGTAGACTGGGCTGATGATGATGATGGTGATGGTGATGATGATGATGATGATGATGATGATGATGATGATGATGATGATGATAAAGAAGAAGCTGTAGACTGGGCTGATGATGGTGATGATGATGATGATCATGATGATGATGCAGACTGGGCTGATGATGATGATGATGATGATGATGATGATGATGATGATGATGCAGACTGGGCTGATGATGATGATGATTATAAAGAAGAAGCTGCAGACTGGGCTGATGATGATGATGATGATGCAGACTGGGCTGATGATGATGATGGTGATGATGATGATGATGATGATGATGATGATGATGATGCAGACTGGGCTGATGATGATGATGATGCAGACTGGGCTGATGATGATGATGATGATGATGATGATGATGATGATGATGATGATGATGATGCAGACTGGGCTGATGATGATGATGATGATGATGATGAAGAAGCTGCAGACTGGGCTGATGATGATGATGATGATCCAGACTGGGTTGATGATGATGATGGTGATGGTGATGGTGATGATGATGATAAAGAAGCTGCAAACTGGGTTGATGATGATGATGGTGATGGTGATGATGATGATGATGCAGACTCGGCTGATGATGATGATGCAGACTGGGCTGATGATGAAGCTGCAGACTGGGCTGATGATGATGATGATGATGCAGACTGGGTTGATGATGATGATGGTGATGGTGATGGTGATGATGATAAAGAAGCTGCAAACTGGGATGATGATGATGCTGCAGACTGGGCTGATGATGATGATGATGATGATGATGCAGACTGGGCTGATGATGATGATGATGATGCAGACTGGGCTGATGATGATGATGATGATGATGATGATGATGATGATGATGATAGAGACAATAGTTAGCTCAACATTTCATTCCTTTCCACGTGGACTAAGCGGTACATTGTATTTGATGGTCACTTCTCTCTGTGTGAATATGCCAACTGTGCATTTGTTTTGTTAGTCCTCAGCAGCTATTTCGTATCCTGCATATTTAAAGGTGCACTATGTGATGTTTTTGGTGGCAGGTCCCTGCATGTCACCATGAAGACGTGTTTTTGTTTTGTTGTATTGTTTGGAATGGTCCACTATATGACAGTGGCCACGTTTACATGATGTTTTTTTTTTATTATTCCAAATTAATTCTGAATTAAATAGTTTAGAATTCAAATATTCTCCTTGGAGTTTACATGGAAATAATAATTCTGACATGGAAAACCGGTTAAATGGTCTTTATTTAATTGGGCTCAGTGTCTGGGGGTGGGGAAGGGTTCTGATTGGACAGAGACACAAACATATTTGGGAAGAAAACCCACACTTCAGCTGCTCCGGCTTTTCTGTCATCTCGGTTTGTCGTTTCGCCGCCGACACAAACACGATCCAAACTTTTTCCGCAGTGGTTCCGATGATAATGAAGCAGCAGCTGGAGAATTCTCTCCTCACGCTTTCCGTCTGTGAGCTGAGGAGGAGAAGGGAAGAGTGTGGGAGAAGGAGGAAGAAGACAAACTGAGTCTGAGGCTGCCACACCTCAGCCCACTCCCACATCCCGCTCACAAATCCAAAGAGACGTGGAGGAAAGTCCCAAGAGACGACTGGAGGAGCCGGATCGTCCAGATCGAGTCAGGACGAGCCAACGAGCACCGACCACCGGGATTATTTTAAAGAAGAAGAAACATTTACAGGATCCAGGAAGAAATTAATTCGGCTTTAAAATCAGAATAAACCCACTGACTTCAGGATTAATATTAATTCTCAAGGATCATTTTCATTAGAATGAAGTGTTTACATGGACTTTTTAAAGTGGAATTCATTTTTATTCAGAAGTAAATAATTTTTATTATTAAAGTGCTCATGTAAACGTGGCAACTCATTTATTTATCTTTTTCTTTTTTTCTTTTTTTTTTTGATGATACAAAACTGTACACAACAACTTGACAACCTGTAGTGATGTGTAGTATTTTCATTAGTGGGATCTGCGCTGACTGTGTTGTGATAGTGCTCTGAACGGGGAGTTGCTTAGCATGAGGAGCAAAGGAAAGGGAGACTAAACTGTATAAAGTTATATGTTGTTTTGGGTGAATATAGCATTTTCAATACAATCAAAGGTGATACGGTGATCTAAATATGTTATGTGGTGCAGTTTATACCCCATAGAAATAAAATACCCCCACTTTAGGTTACATGTCAGATCTGTGGAGAGGTGATCCCACTCACAATAAGAATGCTATTTTTTTTCTAGAAACCTGTGTTAAATAAATGCAGTACAGACTAATGTCAAAAAGGGTGTGTGAGGCTGCGGTGGCATTCGGGTCCGTTTGTGGCCAAAGGCTTGCAAGACTCACTGAGCCGCAACCTCTGTCCAACCCACATGCAGAGGGGGGCAGGAGGAGGCACGAGGAGGCAGGAGGGGGCCTGGCTAAAGTAACCTTATCATGTAATTGGGGTCAAGGTGAGAGCCACTGACCCGATGCATCGGCTCGGGGTGGGTCAGCAAGTCATGTCAAACGGGCTTTAATCAAAATCTACTGATGCACACAGGAAAAATACACCGACCACACTGAAAATCTACTCATATGACGTCACGTTTAAGAATCTGTGTGTCAAGGAGGTCTTAAAGTGCTCCAGAAAATGGGACTAAAATCAGTGACAAGTGCACTCATTGCTCATAAAAGCCTCTAAAACAGGGGTGTCCAAACTTTTTGCAAAGAGGGCCAGATTTGATAACATGAAGATGCCCAGGGGCCAATAGTTTCTTCTGATGTTTTTTAACCACAAAAGTTGCATGAAAATATGCACTATTATAAAACAATTTTCACTGTCATAATTCTCTTTATTTTTAAAATGGCAGTGTAACTAAATTTAAGCCACTCAGGCAGACGTGAACAACTCTAAAAACACAATTCTGCCTTTAATTCATATCTGGAAAGTCAGATAACATTGAACATTGAACTGTATGGATTACCCTAAATTTCCATGAGTTAGATAAATAGATTTGCCTCATAAACATTTTAAACAGGAGTTACCGTATTTTCCGGACTATTGAGCGCACCGGTATATAAGCCGCACCCACGCTATTTAAAAAAAAATTAAGAAAAAAGTTGTGCAAGCCGCAACCGGGCTATAAGCCGCTGATCTCTATGTTGAAAAATGAGATATTTACTGCATCTACAGAACGATTTTGTACTGTAAATGTACATTTATGTACCTGAACAGATTCTTTCCGAACAGTGACTTTTAACACGGCAGCAACTGTGCTGATTAAAAACAGAAAATAACCGATAATTGACCTTCATTTCTCCTGTGCAGTGAAACCACAAGTCACTTTAATCATCTCCGCTGACGCCGAGCTTAGTGCAGCAGCAGCACCCGTCTGCGCGGGACACAATTTTCAGTCCCGCTCCCGCCCGCAATAAGCTTTCAGAATGTTCTTTCAGATGTTCTTATTACATCCATGGTCCTGCGCCGCACTGTTTTGTGTTGGGTCCCGCGGGTTTCGCTAGTCCAGCTCTACAGCGGTTTCCTTCCTGGAGCAACATCGATGACTTCAACTTAAAACTTGCATCATACAAACGCCTTCGTGTGCTCTTCATGATGAAGGGGTGAGGATTTGAAAGTAATCACCAGTTAGTAATTTGTCGTGCGTGTTATATCTGCTAAATAAAAAGTAGCGTATTCTTCTCCGTCTATCTTGTTTTTGAAATTCCGGTTAGAGCGCCCCCTGGCCGTGGAAGAAAAAATGTAAATTTAGCCGCTCCGCACTAAAAGCCGCATCGTTCAAAGCCTGGGGAAAAAGTAGCGGCTTATAATCCGGAAAATACGGTATATGTAATGCAAAGTTGTCTGTTATCATTAAAGTTTAAAACAAGTGAATTTTGGTCTTGTCTTTTACAAAATCTTTCAGAGTAATAGTTTGTGTCACATCTACAGCTACACAACATCAACAGTTATAACCAAATTTTATTCAAGATGTTTAATAAAACAAAAAAGCGCCATAAGTCCACGTGCATAAGTCATGCTTTTGGCTTTTTACTGTTAATAGTGACAGATTCAAAATATTCAATTTCAGATTTATAAAGAAACAAATAACTTGCTGACAGTAATGAGAAGGGTGATACTGAGATATGGATTTTAGTAAAAAGGCCAGGTCTGGTTTGAGGGAAGTGGTTGAGATGCGTAAAATTTCACGTAAGTGGGAGTCAGTTAGTCTTGACCTCAGTCGGTTCTTTTTTAAGTTCTTGACAGAAAATGTCTGCTCACACAAATATGTGGAGCCGAATAAGCTCAGCATTTTCTTAGCAAATGTTCGCATTTCTGGAAACCTGCCTTTATCCAACTGCCCGTAAAAGTCAACAAGAGAAAGCTGCTGGTGTTTACCGCGCTGCTCATCGTCACACTGCAGCTCAATGAGCTCCAGCTGCAGCTGTAGAGGAGCATCATCTGGGTCTACGGAGAAGGGAGAAGAGAAAGCCAACATGTCCTTTTCAATAACAGCAAAGTCCCGAAAGCGTTTAACTTCCATAGAAAGAGATGCGATAGCTGTTGCATAACTCATCATTTTTGCACCGATGTTGTCCTGTGGTAAACTGTCGATGACCTCTTTCAAAGCTGGGAAGTGCGCGGTGCAGGGCTCTGTTTGGGACAAGTGTCCTTGAAAAAGTTGCAGCTTGGTTCTAAAGGCCTTGATGTGAGTGTACAGCTGGCTCACCACTGTATCTTGTCCTTGCAGATTAACATTCAGCACATTCAGATGCTTCGTTATGTCAACCAAAAAAGCCAAATCTGCCAGCCATACAGGATCGGATAGTTCTTTCATCAGTTGCCCTTTTTCACCCAAAAAACTTCTAATTTCATCTCTGAGAGAGAAAAATCGCTGCATCACGGACCCCCGACTTAGCCACCTCACATCGTTGTGATATGTTATGTCTCCGTATTCAGCCTGAATGTCAAGAAAGAACTGCTGAAACTGTCGGTGGTGTAGAGATTTTGAACGAATAGAATTGATTGCCTTTACCACTGGTGTCATAACATGATCAAATTTGAGATGTTTGGTGCAGAGAGCCTGCTGGTGAATTATACAGTGAAGTTTAATAGCGTTACCTCCTTCGTCGCTGACTTTAATTCAATTCAATTTCAATTCAATTTATTTTGTAGCACCCAAAATCACAACAACAGTTTCCTCTAAGGCCGTTCCAAGATATGGATGAGTAAAACATACACACAGACATATCAAAACAGGAAAAAACAACATTCATGTAAAGCAGCAAATGAAACATGGTCCAGTCATCCCCTGTCCTTAGACCCTCCTTCTCAGCAAGGAAAAACTCCAAAAAACCCAGGGTCCTGGGAAAAAGAAGAAACCTCGGGGAGAACTACAGTGAAGGAGAGATCCACTCCCATGGACGGACAGGCTATAGATGTCCAGGCCCGTGGGCCAGTTCAGTATGACCACAGCTACCCAGGTGGGGAAGGAGCCGGGGAGGAGGAGGAGAGGGGTCCAGCTGCCATCAGGCGTCTGAAAGAGTTCCACTCCACAGGGGGAGTGGGACAGGGGACAACATGTGAATAGCAATGAACAAACTACAGATGAGAACATAGTGAGTGATGCTGATGAGAAAATAGGAGGAAACAGAGGACAGTGCTCAGGTTGCCACACTTCCCCCAGCTTGTTATCTCCTGCAGCAGCTTATCTTAGTGACATCAACTAACCTGGTCATAAGCTATTCCGAAGAGGAAGGTTTTAAGCCTGGTCTTAAATAAAGAGACTGTGGAGCCTGTTTAACACCAACAGGGAGTTGATTCCATAACACAGGAGCTTGGTAACTGAAGGCTCTCCCCCCCACTGTACTTTTAGACACTCTAGGAACCACTAATAATCCTGCATTCTGAGAGTGAAGTGCTCTATTTGGCTGATAGGGGACAATGGCATCCTGAAGATATGATGGGGCCATATTGTTTAAGGCTTTGTATGTCAGGAGGAGAACTTTGAATTTAATTCTAAACTCGACAGGAAGCCAGTGCAGTGATTTTAACACAGGACTGATGTGATCAGGTCTTTTAGTTCCTGTTAGGACTCTGACTAGAGTGTCCCGTGTCCAGCTCAGGGGGCGAACCTGTTCTGGACGGGAAGCTCCCTACTCTCAGCCCTGTGTCCCTGGTCTCCTGCAGTCCTGGTCTTCAGAATCAGAATCAGAATCAGAATGTGTTTTATTGCCATATGAGTGAACAGGTTCACAACATTAGAAATTGCTGCGGTACTTGGAGCAGGATGTAGACAAACACTGACATGCAACAAATAATAGAATAAAATAAAGCTATAATATAACAAAATTTACAAATAGCATCTTAGCCCTGCGCCTGCTTCTAACTGTCACAAAGCTGTCCTGGTCTGGTCCCGGCTGCACTGGATGCGCCGGGGGGCTGCTCTCGCTAGCTGTGCTAATGCTAATGCTAATGCGGTCCGGGGTTCCTGCTACTGCCTGACTATAACTCGGCTTCAGCGCCTCCAATGAGCGGATCCGCGTTTCTAACTCTGTAACCCTGGCCTCGAGGACGGCCACTACGCTGCACTTAGAGCAACTGTCCCTGTCACTATCAAATAAGCCAGGGTTCTCACTCCACATGTGGCAACTAGGGCAGGAAAGAGCGAGAGGTTCAGCAATGATGCTAGTCGGCTAGGCTAGATCAGGCTGAAACTACAGGCTGAAACTACAGAGAGAGAGGCTAGACACTAGAAAAAGAACAATCTAGAAATGTTGCATTTTAAAGTGTCTTTAGTAACAATATATAATATAACAATATACAATTTATTGCTTTTTATAAAGAAATACAATTCATATTATGCAGAACTGAGTTAAGCTTTCGGACAAGGCAATATTTTCTGCTTCTCATGTGGTGCCATGCAAAAAATAATTGCCCACTCCTGTTCTGGAGGAAACTGTCCTCTACATTGTCCTCTGCACTGTCCTCTGCACTGGGGCATCTCCTCAGGCACATTGGGAGCAGCAGTGCCCTGCCCAGAGACCCATCTCCATCATCTTGTTGCTAGTCTTGGTGAGGAGGACTACTGTAGCTGGAGGATATGATTAGACATGGTGACAGCTACACCCAGCGTGGAGCAGAGAGTTCAAAGCCCATGGAGTGGTCATATTGGGGTGGTAAGAAGTGGAAGAAGAGGAAAGAGCAGGCGTTGGCAGGGCATAAATATTGCTGTGTCTGCATAATATGGAAAGATTATAAACTAATAAATAATCAAATATGAAAGAATAAAATCTTCACATTAGGTGTAACACTCCTGAATTGTTTTTTTTTTTTTTAGCTAGAAATAAATCTATTAAAAACAACTTGAGTAGTAGTCAAACTGATTACTGCTGCTCAAGTTGCATTTTAATAGATTCAGCTCGAGCCCTTAAAAAGAATTAATTTCCCCTCGCGGTCAAATGAACGTTATCTTGTAAAAAATTATCCAGGGGTGTCATATCTAATATGAGGATAGGGGACAAAAATGCCTAGATTTTCCATAAATACAGACATAACATTATTTACAAATTTTCTGGCCTTGTCCAACTTGCCCAGGTTTGCACCAGCCCTCCACTGGCGCCTCTGCGTAAGACCAGAGAAAATGAACTTCATAGTAGGATGCTGCCGGTGGAGGCGGTGCAGGTCCTCCTTCATAGTTGCAGCGAGGTTGACCGTCTTCTCCTCTCCCAAGTCATTCCCGCCGCAGTGGATGAGGAGGACGTCCGGGGCTGCACTTCCCTGATGACACTGATGAAAAAAAGCCATCACCCTCTTCCACTTCAGACCACCCCAAACCAGGAGATGGTGGCGTTGGTGAGGCCAAGGTTCCCCATGGTCCCTGAAGCTGCTTCTGCCCCACGCCGGACGTAGCTGTCACCAATTATCCAGACAATGTCTAGACCAAAACAAAAGCAGGATGTCATATTTTTGGTTCCAGTGTTTTTTGATAAAAGTAACTTACAGTTTTTTGAGGCAGATGCCATTTCAAGATCTCCAAGTGAGCAATTATAGCCAAAAATGATGAAATCTGGCAGGGAATTTTTTTTTTACAATTCATTTAGTCAGGTTTATTATTAAAATTCTTTAAAGTAAAATGAAGAAAATAAGTAAGATCGACTATTTTTCAAATAAAATGACAATAAATCCAACTATTACAATAGCTAATATTACTAGAATCTTAACTAGCATAACTTATCTAGCAAAAAGTAAAGTGAATTTCGTTAAATTGTCGACTGTATTGTTGTTCGTACATAACAGAACATAGAACATAAATAAATGACTTATACTTACTATTTAAAGTTTGATGATAAAAGCTAAAAGTTTCCTTATTATTCTCAGGAATCATCAAAATCCAGCGGTCTGTGCAGAATAGTGCAGAATATCATGGCTCTGAGAAGGGCGGCACTCCCAGGACAGTAGGGCGCCATATTTAACCACCTCAATCATGATTGGCCTTGTTGTTGCTATGATACTCGCGGGAGGATTTCCAAACATGGAGCCTGGCTCCAAATTCGCTCCTGTAACCGTGGCAACAGGAGCCTCATTTGAGCGGCGCTGAACGCTATGGGTGACGTCACAGTCACTTAGTCCACTCATATATACGGACTATGGTTCATGTAGCCCCCCCCCAATCCCCCCCCCCCCCCCATCCCCCTTCTCGCATGAATCCAAGGTCTTACAAGCTTTTGACCTCTGCACTGATCAATATAAAAAGCTGACGGTCCCAATACACAGCACATGGCAATATTAGCGTACTGCAGAGTACTGCGCAGTACACAGTGAGCACGCCTGTTTAACTGCTAATCAAGAAGTGCATGTTAGCATCACTCTACAAAATGGTATGTGGCCATACCGGCTTCTCAAACCCTCATCCCGTCAGATCTCAGAAGCTAAGCAGGGCCTGGTTAGTACTTGGATGGGAGACACTGGGAATTCCAGGTGCCACACCCAGGTCACCGTTGAAAATGAGAATTGGTTCTCAGCCGACCTACCTGGTGAAAAAAAAACTCCCTTCTGATCTCTGAGAGTTGTGAAAAGTGCTAATGAACTTTAAATATTTTTTTTTCTGAGAGAGAAAAACAGATGAACAGATATAGAAGCCCTCAAGACGCCTTTTAGTCATTGTAGTCATTGGGCTAATTTCCAGTGGTTGTCCCACATTCACTCACAACCCACTTTCATTTATAAAACAGTGTACTTGGAAACATGGAACCATGGAAACAACGGCAGTCTAACCGCTTCACCACTATGGCATAAAGTGGTCCCAGCAGTTTACCATCCAGAACTAACCAGGACCAACCCCAGAATATACGCAAATATATCACTCACTTCTAAGGTAAAGTCATTAGTATTGAAACTAGCTCCTCATTTGAACAGGTATAAATACTAAACCAGTTACATTCACATGGATTACACAGATATAAGGCCACATAAAAGGAACTTGATTGAATGCTGAATATCACATTCTATTGTCTATAGAGTGTGATCATAGTATCGGAATCTGTATTGGGTATCGAATCTATTCCTTAGTATTGAAATCAAGTTTGAAGCTTTAGTATCTTGACAATACTACTCATTAGTCAAGTAGGAGTTAAGGTTGAGTATAGTGAGTACAGCCCACCTCCCACATTAGCATTAGCAGAATCCTTCTCATTTTCTCAAACATCTTCTCTGCCTGAGGGATCCGCCTGTGGCACAAACACCTGGATCCATGTGGATGTGGAGTAAAAGCATTGCATTAGCATAAGCCCAGAGGAATGACAGCCCCCTGGGATGGACGACCGGGGGAGGTCGGGGGTCAGAGCCATCCACCGCCAAGGCCAAGGAGAGACGCCTGATTAAAGACCTGAGTGATGGCCCATAAACATGTGCTGAGGGCTCCTCCAGCAGCAGAGCACAGGGAGGATAAAGCTCCATGACACTTCTGAGAATTCCCATAGAAACTAACGGCATTGGCCAGAATAAACTAACTTTAAGGGATTTCAGAGATTGTGGATTCTTGTTACATCCCGGGATGTACACAGAAGCGAGGATAGAAAAGGCCTGAGCCCGGCCTGGGTCAACAGGGGGCAAAAGGGTACATTGCAACCTTGGTTAAAACTGTTTGCGACTTCATCTCATGGCAAGCACATAAAATAACCCCACTTAATGTACGCGTATTATGTTTGCACCTGTTACACCCTCAGTAGGTTTGGTCTGCACCCAGGTTGGTTTGAGGCTTTTACCAGATTGCTGTAACTAATTATAGTAAAAGTATTTTTTTCACAGATATTGTTCAGATATTGCAGAAAATTATGCAATCTATACTCACACCATAACACCTGTGCCAGGTAAGGGTCACTGTTTAATCTGATAGGTGTTAAAGGGGAACTAAGTAACTTTTTTACCTAATCAAATGTCTCTAAAGCCCCTCTGGTAGTTACATGTGACATTTTTGAGTGTTTGAAGGGTTCATTGGTGCCCCTATCTGCCTCTGGGTGGAAAAAACGCACATGCAACTTGGCTCCAACCGACCCGGATCTCAGCTCTCAGGGTCTGTTCTGTTCTCACCAGAGCCAAACTGCTCCACCACACTTCAGCTACACACAGCTAACCGAGCTATCCACACACCCTGTACTGATGCTATCCACAGTTCACTGCAGGAATCAATATCTGGTGTTTATGTGTGAGGTGTGAGCCATGGCCGAGGACGCAACAAAAAGAAAGTGTGAATAGGACAGAGCCCGAGCTCACACATGAGTAGATCTGGGGAAGGCATTTGAAGAATGGCACAGCTCAAGGAAAGAGAAGAGTCCAAGAGACGTAGATCTGGAGATATTGTTACTGACAGTAAGTTTCATAAGCACTGCTCATATCATTGTGATACTTATGCAGTTTGAGTAAACTCCAAGAGCTCCGGGCGCTAGGGCCACGGTGCTCCGGGAGCCTCGGTGCTCCAGGAGTCGCCCGCGGTACGGGGCCGCAGTGTCCTGGGAGCCGCAGTGTTCTGGGAGCCACAGTGTTCCATTTTTTGAAAAATGTCACGGTTTACTGGCAGTGAAGCTCCAAATTTCAATCAAAAATTTAGACAATATTCAATGTCAGGATTTGCTCTCATTGGCACAGACTTAGTCCGATTGTGCTGAAATTTGAGTCACTGATGCTGATCTCGGCCTGAATATAAAACACTATAAAGCATATGGAAAATTACACTATAGCGCCCCCTAGACATGAAACGCCAACATTTTCGGAGTTTGTACCAAATTTGGGAATTAGATTCTATGCATGACTATGAGCAAAAAAATACATTACAGACATGGGGAATTTTTCACTGTTGGCCACCAGGGGCGCAAAGACTCCTTAAAAATCATTTAAAGGTGCACTATGTAATTTTTCTGATGGAGGATGTGTTGACCTGGGAAATTTGAATCACTAATGCCTGACCTTGGCCTGTATATATAACACACTGTAAAGCATATGAAAAGTGTGGTTGGGGCTTACGGTTATTAGGGTTAGTGTGGGGCATTGCATTTTCACGGCACAGCGTTTGCACGGTGCGATGTGCAGGGAACGTCGTTTGTGGGGCACAATATTTGTGGAGTGCAGCATAGGCGCACGCGAGGGCCGATCATCGCCACTTGCGGCTATGTTCTGTCTTACTTTTGTGTATTTCTGGAGAATTGTCATTGACCATTGCACAGAATCTTATAACTAACCATAAAGAGGGTTCAAACATTACTCTGTCTAAAAATGCTCTGTTCCACTGTTTGATATCATGAAGAGGGAGATTTCACGTTAACAGCTCCACTTATGTTTAGTAGAGATCAGAAATTGTAGTGAAGATGTTTGGAGGTCAAAAACACTGTAGCACTTCGTCTACAACATGACAAGGTGGAACAGGTGGAACAGAGTTTTCTGAGAAGAACAGTCTGAACATGTCGACTGTTAAACACGTGTCACTGAGGAACAAACCACTGTGCTAAGAAAAGCAAAGGCACATTTCTTCATCTCAAAAATAGAACATTCTAACAACAATTCAAAGTTGATTCGGAGGCACTGAATCAGTACTTTGTGGATTCAGTCAGCACCATTGCACAGGGCTTCAAAGTTGAACCAACAAATGTTATAACTTATCAACCCATTAACATCATGGAGCCTGCTCTAGTGCCACGCCCTGTGTCGGTAGCATTACAAAAATAATATCATCTCTTAGACCTTCTAAACCAGAGGTGTCAAACTCATTTTGGTCCGGGGGCCGTATACAACCTACTTTGATCCCAAAGGGGCCGGATTGGAAAAGTCCATTCTCTGTTCAAGTTATTGTATTCTTCGCCATGTTGTGTCTCATAGTGGCGTTTATATTCCTCCTTTATATTTATATTCCTTGGGCACCGCCACTTGTTGCAAACACACCAAGCGTACAGGTTTCCCATTCACCTCCGAGAAAAAGAAGAATTAGTAAATTTTTCTTGGAAAATCCTGCACTCAGCTCCACTTTTCTTATTTTTGACACTTTGCTGATGAGGGTCACGGTCACAGTCAAAACGATCGTCCTTTAAGAGCTTTTGGAAAGAGGCGAGTCTTCATTTGTGCTGCTCTGGTGGGAGGCGCCACACACAGAAGCACTGGAGATGCTGCTATGCTAAGCGGCATAGAAAATCCAGAAAAATCTGGAAATTTTACATATTTTAAGAGAAAATCAGCCGAGGGCCAGATTAAAGGTCTTGGAGGGCCAGATCTGGCCCCCGGGCCGCATGTTTGACACCTGTGTTCTAGAGCAAAAGAAATTTACGGAATGGACACATTTATGATCAAATAAATTAGCCCATCAATAGCAGTTCCTGTGGCACACATCTTTAATATTGCATTAAAAGAAGCAACATTCCCAGCCTCATGGAAACCTGCAGTGGAATCCCCAGGGTTCAAAGTGGTGACCCAGGCCTCACCTCTAATTATAGGCTTATCAGTATTTTGCCGGCTGTCTCAAAAATATTTGAAAAAAGTTATCAACAAATCATGTCCCATATCAATAACAGTTCAGTTCCACTACATCCAACAGTTTGGATTCAGAAACAGCCATTCAACTGAGACTGCTGCATGTTTCTTTATTGAAAAAGTAAAATTACTGATGGACAGGGGAGGGACTGTGGGAGCCATTTTCCTTGACTTATGACAAGCTTTTGACACTGTTAACCACTGTGTGTTATCCAGTAAAATACTTCTCTAATGACTTCAATCAACTCAATGTCTTATTTGGCACAGCGTCCCAACAAGTTAAGGTTAATGACCATAAATCAATGACTTTACCACTGAATACTGGGGTCCCACACGGCTCCATACTGGGGCCAGTTCTGTTCAGCCTGTATATTAATGACCTGCCTTCCATCTGTGACCACTGTGATACCAGATCATGTACGCAGACGACGCTGTTGTCTTTGCATATGGTAAAAATCCAGAGGATGTTGCAAACAAGCTAACAAACAACAGTTTCTATGTTTTTCTCCAAGAATCACCGTGACATACGATCAAATATTTTTATTTCTGGTCAAAAATTGGAAAATGTAACCAAATTTAAATATCTAGGTTTATATATTGATTCCCATATTTCCTTCAAGGATCATTCCAAGACAATTAAGAGAAAAAACAATTTTAGTCGATCAAATTTCAGATTAATTAGAGACTGTCTGTCATTACAATCAGCAAAAATGTATTTTCATGTGATGATCATGACTCATATTACCTACTGTCTCTCTACATGGTCAAATACACCCCAGTTGATCATAAAACCTCTGGAATCATTGTACAAAAAGCACTTAAAGTATTAGACAGGAAGCCTTTAAGTTATCACCACTGTCACATCCTACACAAATATAAACTGCTTAGAAAAATGGATTGAAACTGCATTATATCTGCTTAGAATATAAAACTCTACATGGTTTAGCTCCACCTCCTCTTTCCTCCTTTGTCACTGTCCAGTCTAACAGAGGCAGCAGAGGTGCTTCTCGAGGGACGGCACTGTCCCTAAGAGAAAAACAGCATTCAGTTCCCCAACCAGTGAGAGAGGCCCCTTCAATTCAGTCTGTTAAAATAAAAGCCAAAAAGTGGATTACTGAAGCACAAGAATGTCAGCATTGTAAGTCGTGTTCTTTCTCATCTCATAATTCTGTACTGTTGTAAATATATAATTGTGTTATTGTAATGATATGTATTTTACTAAATTCATACTGTGATTTGTATGTGACTTTTTTTCACATGGACTATTGCTTTCAGGGTGTCTGTTACCATCTGGCAGGGGACTGCTGATGAAAACTAGCCTACTGGATAATTCGGGTGCATTTACATTGTTATGTTGTCTATTAATGTACACTGTCCCACTGAAAACTAAATAAAAAAAAAGAATGAGACAAAACTGCAGGTATGATGAGGAAACATCAGCATGGATCAGCGATAGCAAACAGTGTAATACAGGCCCTTTAATGGGAGTGTGTGCAGTGTTTGTGATTATAACCAGACGGCTAAACCTGCTTTTCCCTGTGTGTGTCTGAAGAGTGGGGCCCATAAAGATTCCAGGGCATCTGAGTGAAAAGTGATTAAGCACTTGCGTTTCCTGGGACTCACTGGGAGAGGCTAATTTGATTAGTCTTACTCTGCAGCCAGTCTTACTGCTGCCCTCTGACCCCAGAGACCTTTGCAGTAGGTTGAGAGGCCAAGGCCCTCCACCTGAGCCCCGCCCCCCCCCCCTCTCTCTCTCTCTATGCTGGAAAGGAGGCTGTGGTCTGTCCTCTCTTCTTTGCCCTCACTCTCTCTCTCTTAATTTCCACACAGATGAACCGTCAAAAACTGTACGCTGCTTCCCCAATAACAGGTCCTGGATCACAAGGGAATTTAAAGGGATTCTGAATGTCAAGAAAAGTGCATTCAGAGACCATGACCAGGTGAAGCTGAAGCAAGTACAGCAGGAACTGAAGGTCAGGGAGATGTGGAATGGTATGAAGATCATCACCTGCAGCTCAAAAAGGAGTGGTGCAAAGGGAGGTGTAGATCAGGCCAAACAAATAAAGGCCGCCACACACTACAGGAGAATTTGCCAGATTTTGGCTGCGATTTCTTCTCCCCCAAGTCTGTGGAGGAGTGACCCGACCTTTTGTCTCCGGGTGCGATTTTGAAGCCTCTGCTCCTCATGTGTGTGGAGTCAGTGTCAGATCAGAACCACCAGACATCACCGACGTGACAGAAACAGAGCATCAGGGGCAGAGGAGCGACGGACACAGAGACGGAAGATACAAACTATAGCGAATATAGCGAAAATAAAGACTTTATTACTCACTTAATGTAAAGTGGTACATTTAAAGTGCAGCATCCCATCCACATTATCCATAGAACTTGTCCTCCGCAAATAATGACCCCAGTCCACAAAACTGTGCTATTAATCCATTTTGAAGCATTACAGAGTGTAAAGCTGCAGATCAGTGATACTAACTCGACTTCATGTGGACTTTATTGCCAATCTTTTGTCCTTCTGTTCTCTGTTATCCTGTATCTCAAGTATTGCACCACATTTTGTAAATAATAATCACACAGTTTTCACTTGTATCTAAAGTGGAAGTGCAGAGCTCTGATCTTTAACACTTCAGAGTCTCAGAGCGAGTGGTTTTACTGTAGACAGGAAACAGCTGACGTGATCGTGCTCACAGCCTGGTTTACACAGACAGATCCCGCTGCAGTCTTTGTGATCAGAGATTTTTACTCTCATAAGTTTCTCCTCATGTCTGTGATGTGCACTTTTTGTCGCATGTTTAAAAATCATTTAAGTCACTTCTTCAATAGTTTAGTGATTGTGCTGTCACATCCTCCACTGGCACTGCCACTCCAGTGTCATCCCACGACAACAGTGACGCCGCTCAGTCTTTCTACCTGGTGTCCTCACACGACTGCCCCTCAGGCCCCTCTCTCTTGACAAAGGCAGTTGTGCTGTGAGGATGACCTTTTGTGACCTTCTCCAGCACATTTGACACCATCCAACCTCTGCTGCTCAAAAACAAACGGATCCTTGGCTGAGATGAGGGCCCTAAACAAGCTGTTGTCCATCCTGGATAACCCCCAGCACAGAGCATCATCACCGGACAGGAGAGCACTTTTGGGGACAGGCTGTTGCGCCTGTTCTGCCTCACAGACGCATCTCTATAAATTGAATTACTGATGTTATTATTATGTTTAATTGCTGCGGCCTGAAAAATAAACTTCCTTCAGGAGAAATAAAGTATTTATCTAACTATCAATCAATCTATCTATTAGCTGTGGAAACCAGGTCTTTAGCTGTGGAGGGCGGGTCTTTAGCTGTGGAGGGCGGGTCTTTAGCTGTGGAGGGCGGATCTTTAGCTGTGGGGGGCGGGTCTTTAGCTGTGGAGGGCGGGTCTTTAGCTGTGGAGAGTGGATCATATATGTGGTGGCATGCAGGAAGTGTTCCATTTTTATTTGAAATGCTCTGGTTTTCCAGTCCAGAATTATTCCTCACTTAACTTTTGCATTCCAATGATCATTATTTAGTTTTATGTAGTTTTTAAGAGCTTTTTGCACATTTTCAGAGACCAGAGCAGAGATTTGCCATGACGGTAACCAATGTTCCCTCTGATGTTTCATATGTCTGGACATACAGACAACCTCCCTGAGCAGACTGAGGACCACTGTGAGCAACATCAGATGCTCACGCTGTGGCCACAAACCAGTATCACACCTGGGATCATAGCAGGTTTCATGGCTTATTAAAAGAATCAAATTACAACAGCAGTTTGTTAGTTTACTTTTAATATAACTGATTTGGCCCACTTAAAATGGAAAAAGACAAAAATCATTGTTTGAAAATTGTTGTTGAGATTTGTAGTATGTTATGTGAGAGTCCTGCTTCGGCCTCGGTCGGTGAGGTCTGGTTTTGGCCTGGGTGGGGGTCTTGCTCTGGGAGAAATGAGACATATATATATTCCTTTCAGACATAACATTTTGTTCACATTAAAACATTCACATTTTCCACAGTGACCTGTGCTGTAGCTTGTGATACAGTGTCTTTTATTAGCATTTCTACTACCCGTAATAGTCCGGTCGATAGATGCAGATTTTCATGCGAATCGATCACTTTGCGATAAAAGCGTCAAATTTGGTATGATGACTCACAAAGGGGTTCTGATCAAATTTGGGACCGGAGGCGCTCAAGATTTGGGTCCTGGGGGCCATGGCGGCCATTTTCCAAAATGGCCATCATGGAAATGGGAAAATGGATTAAAAGCACCCAGAAACATCATATATTTGGATCAATTTTGGTAGGAAGGTTCCCAAAAGGGATCTGATTAGATCTAGAACCATAGGCGTTAAATATGGCAGCCATTTTCCAAAATGGCCACCAAATATTTATTTTGTATGGTAAAATTATGGATGAAAATGGATGAAACAGCCAGAAACACAACATATTTGTATCAAATTTGGTAGGAAGGTTCACAAAGGGCATCCAATTATATTAGGAACCATAGTTTTTCAATCTGGTGGCCATTTTCCAAAATGGCCACCAAATATGGATTCCATAATGAGAAAATGTATGCCAGAAACACAGCATGCAATAACATATTACTATCAAATTTGGTAAGTATGTTCACAAACTGGGACTCATCAGATTTAAAGGTGTATGCTACTATTTGGGGCTAGATATGGTTAAAATTGTTGCTCTGGGTTTATAAAGGTGGTAGAGGGTTTTATTTTTCATGTTAGGCGTTGTGTTGTTTTAAACTGTCTTGGGGGAGTATGTAGCTCAGCTAGCAAGAGCCAATGGATTACACGTAGCAAGACCCACTACAAATTATTTGGGAAACATAGATTGTCAGTAATTGTAAATCTTGCATGATCTCTGAAATGTTCTCTGTGCTCAACCAAGTCATGAGCTAGTTTTCATGCAGTAATTAATTCAGCGAATATTGTGCTAACGAGCTAACGTGCTATGATGCGTTTTGTCAACAGTCGCTGCAGCCAATTGGAATGCCGGACAGTGTTGAAAAGTCGCAGAAAGTCGCTACTGGCTCTCTGAAAAGTCGCTAAGAGTTGATAGATCAGAAAAATCGCTCTGCAATTTCGCTCCACCGGTGGACAATTTTTCCGCTTTAGCATTTTTCGTGATTTTTCGCTTTTCCGCATTTTCGCTTTCTCCGCTTGGGTCTGAACTGTCCTTTAGGATGAAAAAAGTACAGTAATTGTGAACTGGGAAACTAACCCATGGAATATGGAATATAAGCAGTAACACCTTTACATTTCATTCAGTGACACATTGTGATGGTGTGAGCAATAGAGTCAGTGAGATTTTTTCTTTCATATAATTTTGCTTTTGATAATGTTAATAGTCATTCCAAATTTCATTTAGTTGTAGCTTTTAGGGGTGTGAGAGGTCAGTCTTGAGAATTTAGTTTTCATTTATTGTCTACTAATTCTACATAGTCTTTACCTACTGTATTTCATCCAGTGAAGAGGGTGTGAAGTTAATTGGTGACATTTCTTACTTTTCACATTATGTTGACTTGTTAAAGTGCAAATCTGCACCCCAAGTCCTCTAGCTGACGCCAAAGCCTGTAGCCTGTACAATATTTCAGCACTCCCTGGGTAGCTTAATCGAACGAATTAGAAGGTATAGAGGTATATGTGCAAGACTTTGCTGGCATTTCGGAGAACGTTAAGAGAGGAACAGGAAATTGAATACTTTTTTTATTTTTCGGTTAAAATTAGCAACCCAATCAGTAACATACTGCGACCCAATGCAATGGCAAAAACATTTAAAGTATACAATTCAGGATACACCGACCCCCCACAAAAACTGACAAAACAATGACATGTTGTGAGTTGAATCTTGTATGAATGTTCAAAACTCAACTGGTGAAGGGTTGAGCCACTTGTTCTTCGTTCTGTTTGTTGTTATGCAGTCCTACATCAATATCTAAAAGCCAAAAAAAGTAAAAAACAAACAAAAAACAAAAACAAAACAACCTAATCCTAATGAGCTGGCACCTTGACGTGGTGGATCAGCTTGCGTGTCTCTTATCATGCCAACTGAACTTTCTGTTTCACCATTTGTGAATTTCTTTGGCTGAGACAAAGATCAGCTCTTAATCAGTTTTCATGGTGATCACATTTTCCATGATTTGGATCACATAAATAATTTAAAGACATATCAATAGCCATTTTTGTGAAGTATGTTTATATTGACATGTATTTCTGTTGTATTATTGCACTGTTTTTAATCTGTTTTCCAATTAGGAACTCCATTTATGGCGGCCATTTTGGAAAATGGCCGCCATATTGGATGTCGATAGTTCTAAATCTATTCAGTCCCCCTTTGTGACATCCTACCAACTTTGATACAAATATGTTGTGTTTCTGGCTGTTTTCAATTCATTTTATCATTATTCAATCCATATTTGGCGGCCATTTTCCAAAATGGCCACCATATTGAATGCCTATGGTTCTAAATCTAATCAGTCTTCTTTTGGGAACCTTCCCACCAAATTTGGTACAAATATGTGATGTTTCTGGGTGCTTTTAATCCATTTCCCCATTTCCATGGCGGCCATTTTGGAAAATGGCCGCCATATTAAGGGCCAGATCTTGAGCGCCACGGTTCCAAATCTGATCAGACCCCATTTGAGAGTCTTCATGCCAATTTTCATGCTTTTATCGCAAAGTGATCGATTTTCGCAGCTCTCCGCCGGACTATAAATGATCTGGTCATAATAGAATTTAATAATTAATAGCCATAAATAAAACATCTTAATAAATGTCACTAGAATATGCACAAATCTGACTTAAATTTAACTTTATTTTTCACGTCTGTCCTTCCCACTTCTCCAATGGTTTTACACTTTGTCCAGGTTGACAGCTCCATCTGCTTCTTGCTTTGACTTTATGCACATCAGCTGGTCCAAACGTGCCACTTCAAGACGATTTCTGGACGCTGTTTTGATATGATTCATCAAACTAAATCCTCTTTCCTAATCTGCACTGGAAGCTTGCAATGTAGCACAAATATCCACAAGCTCTGAGATCTCCTTTAGCTCCTCACATTTAAGTGCTGCAGCCACCATATCTGAGAATGTGCTGATTGTACCTGTTTAAGCTTTTGCTTCATTATGTACTTGAAGTCAACATATTAACTGTTCATGGCCTCCATAGACTGTGGGTGGTGGAGAATGGCCTCATACCTCTTTGCCGGTGTAGCAGTGTCTTCTGATCCATAGTCAAAACTTATGTCTGAGCTCAATGCTTCAATGTCAAATGCAGACCACTCCTTTAATTCATCCTCTGGAAAATGAGCATCCATGTGATCACAGACCTTACTAATAAAAACAGTGATCTCATCAGTATTTCTGCCATCAGCTGATGAGGTCCCCATTGCCTCTTTGACACAGTTACTCCACTGCACATCCGTCTCCTTCAAGTATTGGGAACACAACTTCTCAATCTTTGCTCTACCAAAGCAGTGTCTTTCCATCACAGTCAGGTTACGTCTTTGTAAAGAGACGCAGAGTTGTGCTCGCTCACCTAAAATATCTCCCAGAGCCGTGTCAGTAACCTTGAACTTTGAATCACTCAGCTTTTTGTAGTAGTACTTTGCCTCTGGATGTCTGTAATCAGTGAATTCTCTTTTGCTGTATTCTTCAAGCACAGTGTAGTTATTCAGAACAGCATTCACAGCTCGATGTCGTGACAGCCATCGCACTTCATTCAGAGGCCTGAATGACAGTGTGTCTTCATCAAGAATATTTGCTAAGGCCTCCAATTTGCCTCTCTTCACAGTGGACCGAGAGAACGTGGAATATACCGTTTCAAGAGTTTCCACATCTTGCATCAAAGGCACATCTTTCCAGGCATCATCAATGCCCAAGTCCTCTCTATGGGCCACACAATGTTGTTCAGTTTTGTGGTATTTGGCATTTCAACAAAGCCGCAACTCTGTTGTGTTTTCCTACCATTACTGAGGCACCATCAGAGGTCAGCCTCACCATTCTCTGCATGTTCAGTCCATATTTGGAGTAAAACTGAGTTATTTCCTGCACAATATCCTGAGCAGTGCTGTCAACTGGATAATGCCACCAAACACAGCTGACATCGTTTTCCTCCCTGCATTTGATATATATGACTAGCATTTTGTGTACTGTTATGTCTGTGTCCTCATCTACTATGAAGGTGTGCCAGGGTGCATTTTTAACCTTACACATAGTCTCATTCTGCACTATCTCATTGATTGAGTTCACAAATTCAAAGGCATAGTTTTTGCTTGGCCAGCTTTCTGCTATTCTCACATACTCACATACATGTGATCGTGGATTTGTTGAATTGACAGCATTGATGCATTCATTTTGATGGCATGTAGAATATTGTCAAATATAGCTGCAAGCAGCAATGATCGGCCCTTGCGTGCGCCTACGCTGCACCCCGCAAATGCCCTACAAAGCAGCGTGCCCTGCAAATGCCGTGCCCTACACATCGCGCCGTGCAAACACCGCACCCAGCAAATGCAATGCTCCACACTAACCCTAATAACCGTAAACCCCAACCACACTATTCATATGCTTTATAGTGTATTATATTTAGGCCGAGATCACGTATTAGTGATTCAAATTTCCCAGGCCAACACATCCTCCATCAGAAAAATTACATAGTGCACCTTTAAATGATTCGCAGCACGGTGGCTGAGTGGCAACACTCAGGCCTCACAGCAAGAAGGTTGCGGGTTCGATCCCTGGGTCGCCGGGCCTTTCTGTGTGGAGTTTGCATGTTCTCCCCATGTCTGGATGGGTTTCTCCGGGTGCTCCGGTTTCCCCATCAACCTAAAACATGCAGCTCCCCTATGAACTAACATCAAGGACCATGTTGTCCACCCTCCTGTGGGCTCACCACCTGCAGAGGGGTTCATAGGGGTCAGGTGCTATGAGGATTGGGCAACAAGCTGCCCCCACGACCCAGCCGGGTTAAGCGGGAGAAGATGGATGGATGGACCTTTAAATGATTTTTGAGGAGTCTTTGCACCCCTGGTGGCCAACAGTGAAAAATTCACCATGTCCGTAATTTTTTTTTTTTGCTCGTGGTCATGCATAGAATTCAATTCCCAAATTTGGTACAAATCCAATAATGTTGGTGTTTCATGTCTAGGGGGCGCTATAGTGTAATTTTCTATATGCTTTATAGTGTTTTATATTCAGGCCGAGATCAGCATCAGTGATTCAAATTTCAGCACGTTTGGAATAAGTCTGTGCCAACGGGAGCAAATCTTCACATTGAATCTTGTCTAAATTTTGATTGAACTTTGCAACTTCGCCGCACGTAAAACATGACAGTTTTACTTCCACCGGTTCACACCGTCTGTGATGTGCACACGTCCTTCTCTAGTCTTATTCTCTTAATCGGACATATGCGTAGGATTTGGCAGTGTCACATTTTTGTACTTTTTCTCTTCTCTCTCCTCTGTCCTTATCCTCTCTCCTTTTCTCTGTCAGTCCAACTCTCTCTCCTCTCATCTCCATTCTCATCTCTCTCTCCTCTTCTCTGCCCTTACTCTTCTCTTTTGTCCTCCTGCCCTCTCCTCTGCTCCTCTGTCTTGCTCTTTCGATCTCTTCTGTGGTCACTCTCCTCCATCTTCCTCCTTTCCCTCTCTCTCTCTTCTCCTCTCTCCTCTCCTGCTGCCCTGTCTCCCCCCATTGCTCCCCCCCTCTCTCTCTTCTCCATCCTCTCTCTGTCCTCCCATTTCCCGCTCTCGTCCCTCTGTTTCTTCTCTCTCTGATCTCTTCTCCAGCCTCCTCTCCTCTCTCCTTTCCTGCCTCTGTTCCTCCTCTCCTCCCTCTGTTCCTCCTCTCCTCTCTCCTCCATTTGCCCTCTCACTCTCGGCTGTCAGAGCCTCAGAGTTCCAGTGAGCTGTGAAATCGTACAAATTGCGGTGGTTGAGGGGTGGGGGTGGGGGGGGTTATACGGGGGCGTGAAGGGCCAGGGGTCAAGGGGAGATTTTCTGCCCCAACACTTCCTCTGTGTTTCCCATACATGCACACAGCCCCCCCCCCTCCTCACACACACACATGCACACAGCCCCCCCCCTCTCCTCACACACACACATGCACACACATGCACACAGCCCCCCCCCCCTCCTCACACACACACATGCACACAGCCCCCCTCTCCTCACACACACACGTGCACACACACACAGGGCTATGGGCGGGGTCAGCGGGCCCGTGAAGTCCGTGTGAGGGCCAGAATGTGCCGGAGTCGCACACACAGAGGAGCTGCAGGTCGTGTCTGTCACACCTGCACCAGTGTTCACATAACTCCCTCTCAGAACAACATAATGAATAAGTCCAGTGTTAAAATGTCGGGACAATTTGCTCCGTCAACAGTTTCACTCAAGACGTCATCGCTCCACTGCGCCTCCACTGCCGCTGCGATGGTGAAACGGGGGTAGATCACAGCACTGACATCCTAAATACAGGAGAATAAAGGGAACTCACATATGCACAAATCACTCTAAAGAAGAAGGAAATAACTACAAGATGGTTAAAAGCTAAAAAAGTTGATTTAGCACAACAGGTCTGCTTTAAACACCATATTACACTATTTTCTGATCTATTTTATATCCATCCATCCATCCATCTTCTTCCGCTTATCCGGGGCCGGGTCGCGGGGGCAGCAGTCTAAGCAGGGGCTCCCAAGCTTCCTTCTCCCCAGCCACTTCCACCAGCTCCTCCGGACGGACCCCGAGTCATTCCCAGGCCAGCTGAGAGACATAGTCCCTCCAGCGTGTCCTGGGTCTTCCCCGGGGCCTCCTACCGGTGGGACATGCCCAGAACACCTCCCGAGGGAGGTGTCCAGGAGGCATCCGGACCAGATGCCCGAACCACCTCAACTGGAGCTCAACTCTCAACGTGGAGGAGCAGCGACTCTACTCCAAGCTCCTCCCGTGTGACCGAGCTCCTCACCCTATCTCTAAGTGCCCGGCCACTCTGTGGAGGAAACTCATTTCGGCCGCTTGTATCTGCGATCTCGTCCTTTCGGTCATTACCCAGAGCTCATGACCATAGGTGAGGAACGTAGATTGACCGGTAAATCGAGAGCTTCGCCTTTCGGCTCAGCTCCTCTTCACCACAACGGTCCGATACAGCGACCGCATCACTGCCAACGCCGCACCGATCCGCCTGTCAATCTCACGCTCCATCCTCCCCTCACTCGTGAACAAGACCCCGAGATACTTGAACTCCTCCACTTGAGGCAGAGACTCCCCACCCACCCGGAGAGGGCAATCCACCTTTTTCCGGTCGAGAACCATGGCCTCGGATTTGGAACAGCTGATTCTCATCCCAGCCGCTTCACACTCGGCTGCAAACCGCCCCAGTGCTGCAGGTCCTGGTTCAATGAAGCCAACAGGACAACATCATCCGCAAAAAGCAGCGATGAAATCCTGTGGTCCCTGAACTGGACCCCCTCCGGCCCCTGACTGCACCTAGAAATTCTGTCCATAAATACAATGAACAGAACCGGTGACAAAGGGCAGCCCTGGAGTCCAACATGCACCAGGAACAGGTCTGACTTACTGCCGGCACCACAGCTCCTGCTCCGGTCAAACAGGGACCGGACAGCCCTTGGAAGAGGGCCCCGGACTCCATACTCCCAGAGCACCCCCCACAGGGCACCACGAGGGACACGGTCGAATGCCTTCTCCAGGTCCACAAAACACATGTGGACTGGTTGGGCAAACTCCCATGAACCCTCGAGCACCCGATGGAGGGTGTAGAGCTGGTCCAGTGTTCCACGACCAGGCTGAAAACCACACTGCTTCTCTTGGATCCGAGGTTCGACTATCGGCCGAACTCTCCTCTCCAGTCCCCTGGCATAGACTTTACCAGGGAGGCTGAGGAGTGTGATTCCCCTGTAGTTGGAACACACCCTCCGGTCCCCCTTTTTATACAGAGGGACCACCACCCCGGTCTGCCAGTCCAGAGGTACTGTTCCCGACCGCCACGCGATGTTGCAGAGACGTGTCAGCCAAGACAGCCCCACAACATCCAGAGACTTAAGGTACTCAGGACGGATCTCATCCACCCCCAGAGACCAAGGAGCTTTCCAACCACCTCAGTGACTTCAGCCAGGTTGATGGGTGAGTCCACCTCTGGGTCCCCAGCCTCGGCCTCCTCCTCGGCGGACGTGACGGTGGGATTGAGGAGATCCCCAAAGTATTCCTTCCACCGCCCAACAACCTCCCCAGTCGAGGTCAGCAGCTCTCCCCCCGCACTGTAAACAGTGTTGGTGAAGGACCGCTTCCCCCTCCTGAGGCGCCGGACGGTTTGCCAGAATTTCCTTGGGGCCGTCCGATAGTCCTCCTCCATGGCCTCCCCGAACTCCTCCCAGACCCGAGTTTTTGCCTCTGCAACCGCCCGGGCTGCAGCACGCTTGGCCCGACGGTACCCGTCAGCTGCCTTCTTCAGCTTGACGGCATCCCTTACTTCCGGTGTCCACCACCGGGTTCGGGGATTGCCGCCGCGACAGGCACCGCAGACCTTACGGCCACAGCTCTGAGCAGCCGCATCAACAATAGAGGCCGAGAAAGAAGCCCACTCGGACTCCATGTCCCCAGCCTCCCCCGGGATCTGGGAGAAGCTCTCCCGGAGGTGTGAGTTGAAGGCCACACTGACAGAAGGTTCCGCCAGACGTTCCCAACAGACCCTCATGATACGCTTGGGCCTGCCAGGTCTTTCCGGCTTCCTCCTCCGCCAGCGGACCCAACTCACCACCAGGTGGTGATCAGTTGACAGCTCTGCCCCTCTCTTCACCCAAGTGTCCAAGACACATGGCCGGAGGTCAGATGACACGACAACAAAGTCGATCATTGATCTCCGGCCTAGGGAGTCCTGGTGCCACGTGCACCGATGGACCCCCTTGTGCTCGAACATGGTGTTCGTTATGGACAAACTGTGACTAGCACAGAAGTCCAATAACAGAACACCGCTCGGGTTCAGATCAGGGAGGCCGTTCCTCCCAATCACCCCTCTCCAAGTGTCACTGTCGTTGCCCACGTGGGCGTTGAAGTCCCCAGTAGAACAATGGAGTCCCCGGTCGGTGCACTGTCCAGTCCCCCTCCCAGAGACTCCAAGAAGGCCGGGTACTCTGCACTGCTGTTCGGCCCGTAGGCCGACACCACAGTGAGAGACCTGTCCCCGACCCGAAGGCGCAGGGACGCGACCCTCTCGTTCACCAAACTCCAACACGCAGCAGTTGAGCTGAGGGGCGATGAGCAGGCCCACACCAGCTCGCCGCCGCTCCCCGCGGCCAACGCCAGAGAAATGGAGAGTCCAGCTCCTCTCAAGGAGTTGGGTTCCAGAGCCCAAGCTGTGCGTGGAGGTGAGGCCAACTATATCTAGCCGGTAACGCTCAACCTCCCACACAAGCTCAGGCCCAGCGAGGTGACATTCCATGTCTCCAGAGCTAGTCTCCATGTCCGGAGATGGTGGTCCCACGTCGCTCCTTCGGGCTGTGCCCGGCCGGGCCCCGTGGGGAAAAGCCCGGCCACCAGGCATCTATTTTATAGTTGTTTATCTAGTTTATAGTACAACTATAAAATAGATGTTTCTTAATCAGCGATGTTGTTGATTAAGAAACATCTATTTTATAGTTGTTTCTAGCTGGACCTTTGTGTTTCATTCATATGTGACGTTTTGTTTCATTCACACATACACAACACACAAAACCTGCAGATTTAGGCTGAGTTCTTCTCTCAGACAGAAAACACTCTGTTTCACCTTGTGATGTCATATGGTAATACAGGAAGTGCTCCGCTGTGTTTTTAAAATCCACACACCTTCATTAGAATCACTGGGATCATTTCAGCTCTGGAGTTGCCCATCTCTGCTCAACTAAAGATAAAAGGAGCTGTTCATTTGAAAAGTAGCACTACAACCGAAAACATGCACAGTATGATAATGGTGTGTGATGTGTGTGTGTGATGTGTGTGTGTGTGTGTGTGTGTGTGTCTGTGTGTGTGTGTGTGTGTGTGTCACTAACACTCAAATTAAAATCAAACTACACATGGGAACATGTTCGGTTTGACCATAACCACTTTTTCATTTGAGCTTTAAAAGAACTCTACATAGAACACTGTCAGTGTTACAGCTGTACGTAGAACTCTCTCAGTGTTAGAGGTGTACGTAGAACACTCTCAGTGTTAGAGTTGTACGTAGAACACTGTCAGTGTTAGAGGTGTACGTAGAACACTGTCAGTGTTAGAGCTGTACGTAGAACACTCTCTCAGTGTTAGAGCTGTACGTAGAACTCTCTCAGTGTTAGAGCTGTACGTAGAACTCTCTCAGTGTTAGAGCTGTACGTAGAACACTCTCAGTGTTAGAGGTGTACGTAGAACACTGTCAGTGTTAGAGGTGTACATAGAACACTCTCAGTGTTAGAGGTGTACGTAGAACACTCTCAGTGTTAGAGTTGTACGTAGAACACTGTCAGTGTTAGAGTTGTACGTAGAACACTCTCAGTGTTAGAGCTGTACATAGAACACTATCAGTGTTAGAGCTGTACGTAGAACACTCTCAGTGTTAGAGCTGTACGTAGAACACTCTCAGTGTTAGAGTTGTACGTAGAACTCTCTCAGTGTTAGAGCTGTACGTAGGACCTTTTAAGGATGAACATGTTGCAAAGTCCTAAAGCCTTTGACAGTGTTGGTGGGAAATGGGTTTTTATCAAGTATTTTTTGAACTCTTTTATGTTTTCAGTGGTTTTACTGTTGTGGGGCAAGAGTCCACATGGTTCACCAATCACATATGTGAGAAATAATCATGGAGCAGAGATACGATTTTGCAGCATTCATGTTTAATTTGGTACTGATGTGGGGAAAATTCTGATTATTAAATTGGATTACTTGGGACATTTTTTAGCATGACTTTTGAAGGACAATATCGGCTCCAGATCAAGTTCTGTTCTATTAAGAAAAACATTTGATTGCTTCAGTTTGGTGCAATGTTTTGAAAAGTACAAACAGCTTTTTTGGTGTTTAACAATAGGCACGAATCCTTGAGCAGCAATGCACAGATGATAGGGAAGTTGTGAGATAATTGGCAGCTTGCTGAAAGCTTTTGGCTTGAGTGTAAATTATTGCATCATCTGCATACATTTATTTTTTTTAACCTTTGTTTACCCAGGAAAGTCCCATTGAGATCACTAATCTCTTTTTCAAGGGAGGCCTGCCCTGCACACATCACTTTCATACTAGGCAATGTGGGTGAAGTGTCTTGCCTAAGGACACGACTGGCGCCCCCCTGTGGCACCTGGAATTCCCAGTGTCTCCCATCCAAGTACTAACCAGGCCCTGCTGAGCTTCTGAGATCTGACGGGATCAGGCTTTGACAAACCAGTATGGCCACTCACATCTGTGAGAATACATTTGGACAAGTATTTGGCAAATTACTAATGAAAAAGGAGAATAACACTGGCCAAAGCATTGATCACTGTGGGACTCCAGCATCACAATCTATACGTTGAGATTTTACACCATCAACTACCACATACTGTTTCCTGTGGGACAGATATGATGTGTACCTCTGAAGAGCTTGGCTGGAGATGTTAAACTGAGTCAACCTGGAACAGAATCTGATGGTTTACGAAGTCAAAGGCTTTAACTCCCCACTTCTCAGCCGTTTTAGACATTACAGAAAGTATGTGTATGCTTATTGGCTGATAATTAGCCATGTCTGTTTTAGTACCTGATTTAAAAAACTGTGTCACCGCAGCTATTTTCCAATCAGTTGGGACAATCAAAGGACATGTTGAGCAGATGGGTGGTGGGTTGTACAAGGGGATCCTTATTTATATATTACATAAATACTTTCAGAAAATGTGTATTTAGACCCAACGCTTCAAGTGCTTTGGAGCTTTTTACGCCTGTAATTAATTTGGCAACTTCATGGTCTGAAATATCAGTGATCTTGAACATAGCCTAATGTGTTCATTTACTATGTCCAAAAACAGTAATAAACCACTCAAAGCTGGTTAGTGCTGCAGGTGTTCGCAAATCCTTATGCCCTTGTTGTGAGTGTGACAGCACATGTGCACATGTGTGGCCTCTGCAGTGAGCATCATGATGTATTAAACACATACTAAGGCTTAAATGGACAAAAGACATGGAAATCTCCTCCACCGATCAAACACACCTTCAGTGAAATCATTTCAGCTGTAGAATTGCTCATCTCTACTCAAAAAAGGTAAAAGGAGCTGTTTGCTTGAACAGTACTGCTTCATTTCTTCACAAGGTGGAACAGACCATTTTGAGCTTTGGAGATGTAGACAGGCTTATGGGGGTTACTTAAACATGTGTGGATGAAACAAAATACAACTCCAGGTCTGTTTTTGGGAGGAAACGGCATTAGAACATGACTTAAAGCTCCGAAGAGTCTATTTTGCATAATATAGGACTTTTAAGGAACGCTGGAATCACCATTGTGACATGAGATTTTCTTACTACAAGCAGCACCTTTTTTCATGTTTTGATTGTGCGGTTTGTTCAGAAGTATTTTGCAGAGTTTACCTGTGTGCTATGTGCATATCTGTCCTGATAGATTTGACGGGCTGGAGATGTGCGACTCAGAGCATTTGTAAACTAACACCCATAGTTTCCTCACTGACTGTTTCCGTTGGAGACGTCAGTGTCCTGTAGCTCTGTGACACATGAGGAGAGTTCAGGAGAATTAGATTTCCTCTCACACAGCTCCATCCTGTGGAAGATAAGAACCATTACAATGTACTGCTTTAAAAGAATCTGACTTTCATCTTTCACCTCTTCAGTGACGAGCAGAGCAGCCATGTGACTGCCAGGTTTTCATGCTTTTTGTAGAAAATCAAACCTAAACAGGACCATGAACATTTGTCTGGATCACAGGCTTTTGAAAACATGTTTAAATCTATTTTGTATTGTTGATTTTCAAAATAATCAAACAGTGTTTGCTAATGCATTGTGTCTCTGTGGGAACTGCTGAACCTCCCATGATAGAGATAAGAGACGCCCCCAGTGTGATGTCACTGCAAAGTATCAGTAAGTGACACTAATCACAGCCATCAGCTCAAATGAACTTACACATGGGATTTTCTCTATAGTTTATTTCATGGCTCCAGCTTAGGTTAAGTGTTTGGATGATACAAAAAAATGCAAAATCACATCTCATCTCCACCTGCACCACTGGGGGCACCGCAGGGTCCCTCTCCTCACCATCCACAGCCCCGCCCCCAGTAGAAGCACCAACTTTGACCCCAGGGCGAATGACAGGAGCAGGGTGAGCGACTCCAGGGCCCCTGCGCACAGGGGTGGCGGTTGGAGGAAGTAAAGCGTGGCCTGGTCCCGCCCCAGTGGATTGGTGCTGGCACATGTGTAGTGTGTGTGCGGGTGGAGGTCCTGTACTCGGCCCTCTGTGTGGTAGTGGGACCCCTCTGCCAGAGCCTTGGCCCTGTAGCCCTGCAGCCACACGTCCGGGTCCAGCCACTGCACATCCGGGAGGGGAGAGCCCTGCACCCGGCACACTGCGCTGTACCCAGATTCAGCGCTGCCCTCGAGAGTCACAGAGACGATCTTTGGGGGAGCTGCAGGCAGAGCACAAACCCATCAAACTAGGGCAAGGCAGTTTAGGTTGTGTTTTCTTCTAATAAGGCAAATATTGTAAAAAGCCAAATAGCTGATTACCTGACCTGTTTGGGTGGGAGCAGATGTCCCTGTTCATGGTCCATGTGCTCATTTTTTATTTCATTAGCCTCTCACATCCATCTTTTGAATTTGTAAAAACACAAACACAAAATGCATAAATACAAAAGATAGAGAAAAGAGGCCAGTGAAATCAAGAGCATGGACCATCAACAGAGATGAGGGGGTGTTTACTTTTGCTCACCCATGGGACTCTCTTCTCCAGAGAGCACCACAGGATGGTGGGCGTGTTCAGCTGCAGATCAGAGACATTTCACTGCAGTCAGTAAGACTTCTGAAGAAGACTAGCTTTAAGGCTTTACAATATTTGTCTTATTGAGGCAAACCCACAAACTGAAGTGCTCCAAGCCCCCCTGAAGGAGTGCATAAGCAGCATCCTGACAGTATTTCACAATAGGTTTGTCACAAGTATTGAAAATCAGATACTTGATCCCCCCAAAATTCAAGTTTTGCAGCAGCAACATTTACATTTCTTCTCAGTGCCCCTCGTGTCTCAGTCAAAGGTCTCATTCCAGCATAACAGAGGGCAGGGCAGTTTCAGGAAAGGAAGAGCCAAATCGTCCGTCCTCTGTGTTCTGCAGCATCACAGCAGCCTCCAGGAAGAACCAGGGAAACAGAAAGGCCTCACTCTTACTCCGCTCGCTTGTGTCAGTTGGTGCTGAAATGGACCATTCCCCAAAGGTAGGAGGAAGGTCTTGGAGTATTTCCCCTGGAAGGTCGTATGGTACATTTGCTGCCAAATATGGCATAAAAAGCCTTTTGCATCTGAAAGGTCCATAGCAAGTGGTTCACTGTGGTTTTGGAACTGATATTGAGTATCATGTATATTCCTCACGAAAGAAATCAAGTTTTTTTGGATCAAAACACTAGCTGCTCAGAAAATAGAAAACATTGTGGACAGTCCTATATATACTGCACTTACCTTCCACCCTCACCCTGGTGCCCAGCTTGTCACTGTGCTCCTTGCCCTGGATTTCAACCTGGCAGTAGTAGCGGCCACTGTCCTGTAGGGTGACACCATTGATGCGCAGAGACAAATCATGTTCACGTGGATTTCCTTCCAGACGGTACCTATGTTTAAACAGAGCAGAGAACTCAGGCCAGAATCATAAATCCGGTAGGCTGATGGATGAAAGACTGATGGTAAAATGGTGAAAGGTTTGAGCTCTGGCACTTGTGTCACTGTAACATCATTCTAAAGTTGTACTATAACATTTCTTCTGAAAAGTCCGGCATCTACTTGTAAATGTGACTGCTGTCAGATGAAAAGGCTTTAAACAATAAAATTAATACTGCAAGTTCAACCTTTGTAGATTTCTATATTGGATAATTACTATTATTTATTTCAATGCATCATGTTACATAGACCCCTGCCCTCCATCTCAAATGAGTGGGTGCTGTGTTACCTCTGGTCCTGGTGCAGCTCCGGCTCACAGTCCTCTGCTCCACTCCGGCTGACACAGTGAAACACCAGGGCAGAGTCGGCCCCGTGACCCCGCCTCCAGCTCACCTGAAGTGAGGCATGATGGGAGTGTAGGGGGTGGCTGAAAGTGCAGGGTAGCACCACAGGGTAGCCCTCCATAGCTCTGACCTCCGCTTGGACCACTAGAGCCCAGCCATCATCACCTGCAAGAACTACAAAGGGCCTGGGTTAAAACTAGAGCTGCAATTAAACGTGTGTGTGCTAGTGTCTCTGTAGGTATAACCTATGACACCCGTGAGAAAGCTTATGGCCAGGTTAGAGGAGCAGGGTTAACTCCACAGTTGAAGTCAGGCTGCTCTAGGAGTTAGATGCTGGGGGAAGTATGGAGCCCTGAGCCTCTGTCCTCTTATTCAAACTGCTCCTTCTCCTTCATCTCTGTCCCATAACCTCATGTTTTACACAGACAAATCAGTTCACTGCTGTTCACCAGTGTCTCTCTCTTCTTCTCTTCTGCTCCCTCTGGGAGTGGAGCTGTTTCAGATGTTTCAGATGTTTCAGATGTCCTCTACCCCTCTCCACTCACCTGTCTGGATGGAGCCCCCACCTGCCTGAAGCCCTCAACCCAAATAAGCCCATGTCCAGTCCCCCACACATCTGCCTGTCCGTCTGAACCCTGCTCTCTATAAAGTGACTGGTTCCTCAAAGTTCTCTGAAGGTGCCGCATGGTGACAGCTGGTTGGTAGCAGTGTCTGGAGAGAATTTTCCCACACTGCACCTGCCGGTGGGTTTTTTGCTCTCTGGCACCAAAGGTGGTGTGTTATCGAGAGACTGAGGATGGGACAATGTGTTTGCTGATGTCTATGTCAGATTATGTTTCCATGTTTTTCACTGTGAAGAACATTGGGGCAACTCTTGTTGTGATTCTTGGCTATAGAAATAAAGTTGAATTGAATTGGACTGAATTGAAGCCGTGGGTCATTATGTTTCATTTTCACATTTTAAGTCATTAATCTCAAACTTAATAAAAGAAACAAGTCCACTGATTTCCATGTTAGAAAACTGCATAATGGGAGTTGTTGGCCCTTTTTTATTTATACCAAAATTACTACAAAATGTTGCCAAGCTGCAGAAGCAAATCACAGATTAAGAAAATAAAACTGGAGAATGAAGTAAATATAAATTAATCAATCAAACTTTATTTATAGAGTGCTTTTCATACAAAACATGCAGCACAAAGCACTTACAGTACAGAGCAGTGGGCAATTAGTCAACTAATCATTTTTATTAATTATTATTTATTATCTCTTGTAAATCAGAATCTTCAAAAACACATTTTAACCAAATAAAGGTTGAAATATGGTGCCAGAAAGGATTTAAAGCTGTTGTAAAATGTCCCCATTTGATTACTTACAGCAAGAGTATTTAGAGAGAGCCACACACATGCACATGATTTATGTCCCAGAACCTAAATGTGAGGAGTTCGTCAGCGAGTGAAAGAGTTAATGTCTTGTTGCAAATTCCCGTTTGGGTGTGGGACTGTCTTTAGGATGTGGGGCTGTCTTTAGGATGTGGGACTGTCTTTAGGATGTGGGACGGTCTTTAGGATGTGGGACGGTCTTTAGGATGTGGGACTGTCTTTAGGATGTGGGACGGTCTTTAGGATGTGGGACTGTCTTTAGGATGTGGGACTGATGCTTGAAAGCCCAGTGTCATGCTCTGTTCAGTTAGGGCCAAAGAGGCACAGATAAAGAGTTTCTTCGCCTTTGAAAAGCACATGTTATCTTATCTGTGCTTGTGGGTCATTTCAAACTATATCAAATCACTATCAAATGCCCCACACATGCACCAAGTGCAGAGGCTCTTGTGTGAAAGGTTCTCCTCCTGCATTCTGTAATCATGCACTTGTCATTCTCATAGTTATGATAAATTTGGCAGCATCTGCTAAACAACTTCATTTGCATTTCCTCCTCAGATTTTGCACATGTTGGTGAAAATGCTCCATTTTACAGAGTCACTCATAAGAGTAAAACCATCATGTGTCTTTAGCGTTTCTGAGAGAAAATGCACCTGAGGTGTGTTTGCTCCACTTTTAGCATTCAGCAGCTTTTTTTAAAATAATAAGACGTACAGTAACCTTATGTTTGTTATCACACATAATGAAGTATTTACTACAACTACTACAAATTGTAGACTTGTGTGCCGTACTCTGTTGACAGTGAATAAGTGTACTGACCTGAGGCTGATGAGAGAAGGAGCGCTGTAGCCAACACACAAGGATCCATGTTCTACTGAGGACAGAGAGGGAAAAAGGGGGACAGCGGGATGCAGAGGGACAGCAGGATGCAGAGGGACAGCAGGACAGCCAGGCTCACAGAGATATAACTGGAGATGCACAGACAGACACTGAGACATGGAAGTGAGACTGGACATTCTGAGTCACTGACAGCTGACTATGTCCACATGCTTCCTTTACTCCTGCCCCACTTCTGAACACTGAGACTTCCTGAAAAAAAAAAAAAAAAATATATATATATATATATATATATATATATATATATATATATATATATAGCTCGGGTTCTACCAGAGGCCTGGGAGCTTGAGAGTTCTGTGCAGTATCTTTGCTGTTCCCAGTTCTGGGAGCCACAGTGTTCCGGGAGCCGCAGTGTTCTGGGAGCCGCGGTGTCCCGGGAGCCACAGTGTTCTGGGAGCCGCGGTGTCCCGGGAGCCGCGGTGCTCTGCGCGCTCGCACATATATCGCCATTAAACAGTAAAAAAAAACATGACCCACCTGAGACATTCTGTTGCGGACACTGTTCACCGACTTTGTGTAAACAAACGTGAGCAGCTGAGAGGGAGGGGAGGGGGTCAGGAGAGTATTACGACAGTTCATTCTCACCTGTAGGGGGAGCTCTATCGCTGAAGTTACTTAATTCTGCTTTAAGTAACATTTTTGTTAGATTGCAGTATCTCATTTTTAAATATATAAAAAATATATAAAAATATATTTTTAGTGCATCTGAATAATAACTGTATAACGGGAAATATGACATTGTTTAGAAATAATGTTTTCATTGAGAACCTGCTCCTTTGCATTTCTGTACAGCTTAGACCTCACTCTACAAACATATTTAACTCTCAAGAATCGCCACATATGGAATGTAGCAACTGTCCGTCTTTATCCGACTGGGTCACGGGGGCAGCAGTTCTCTGCCCAGTCCACTGCACCTGACCCCTCTATGAACCCCTCTGTGGTGAGCTCACAGGAGGGTGGATGTCATGGTTAGTTCAGGTGCTGCATGTTTTGCGTTGATGGAGGAAACCGGAGCCCAGAGGAAACCCATCCAGACACGGGAAAAACATGCAAACTCCACACAGAAAGGCCCGGGGGACCTGGGGATCGAACCCGCAACCCTCTTGCTGTGAGGCCTGCCGTGCCGCCCTATGAATGTAGCAACCAAAAGGATAGACTCAGCATTTAGCATCAGTGAAAACCCTTTGCTTTGAACCCTGCTTTGCAGTTTGGGCTTTTCTTGACCTTGACATGACACAGCAGTGATGTGAACAAAAGCCTGAGACATGGACATGACTTCAGCAAGAGTTTGCAGCGCTGTCACAAAGCAAAAGGAAGATACAGTATTTCACAATAAAATGTCATGTGATATTTAGTTAAGTTATTTAACTTTTTTCTTTTCTACATGATTCTATCATCTTAAAGAGGAAAAAAGGTGTGTCGAGAGAGAGCAAAGCTCCATCATGGGCCTGCTCCATCCCGGTGCTGCTCGCTGTAGTTGGCCCCAGTGCGCAGCAGAGGGCGCTGCCCTCATGTTCCATTCCCAACAGACACTGTCCTGCTCTGGCTATGAGCTTTATTAGACAGACATGGGTTCATACAGATTCATTATTTCATAAATCCTGGTTAAAACCTGGTTAAGTTTAGTCCTGGTTTAGTTCTGGTTTAGTCCTGGTTTAATTCTCTGTGTTTCAGAGGAAATGCAGATGTGAGCTGTGCTGCTTCATCAGCTCATCTCACTCTGCTGTAAACTGTCTTGCAGAATGAGACCAAAGCCTCATCCTGCTCTCCCTCCCTCACTCATCCTCCTCCTCTCTCTCCTCTCCTTTCAATCTCTTTCCTCTCCCTGTCTCCTCCTTTTCTTCTCCCTGTCTCCTCCTTTTCCTCTCCCTGTCTCCTCCTTTTCTTCTCCCTGTCTCCTCCTTTTCTTCTCCCTGTCTCCTCCTTTTCCTCTCCCTGTCTCCTCCTTTTCTTCTCCCTGTCTCCTCCTTTTCTTCTCCCTGTCTCCTCCACTCCCTTTCTGTCCTCTTACTCTCTCTTCAACGCCCTCTCTCCTCCTCTGCCTCTCTCATCTCACTCTCTCCTCCTCTGTTTTCCTAACCCCCTCCTATCCCCCTCTCCTTCCCTCTTCCTTTGCGCTGACGCTAAGCCCCACCCATCCTTCCCTCTGGCTCACTGCAGAAGCAGGTGCATTTCCATGGCAGCTTCACTCTCGCTGCTTTTGAGACCTTCTCCAGTGAGTCCAGACCTTCTCCAGTGAGTCCAGACCTTCTCCAGTGAGTCCAGACCTTCTCCAGTGAGTCCAGACCTTCTCCAGTGAGTCCAGACCTCTCCTGATATTCTGAACATCTAGAGCCTGCAGAGTCAGACTGAGACATGGGCAGCACTTCTGAGCTGAGTTGCTGATCAGGTAAAACCATAAACCAGGACTAAGCCAGAACTAAACCAGGACTAAACCAGGACTAAACCAGAACTAAACCAGAACTAAACCAGGACTAAGCCAGAACTAAACCAGGACTAAACCAGAACTAAACCAGAATTAAACCAGAACTAAACCAGAACTAAACCAGAACTAAACCAGAACTAAACCAGAACTAAACCAGGACTAAACCAGAACTAAACCAGAACTAAACCAGGACTAAACCAGAACTAAACCAGAACTAAACCAGGACTAAACCAGGACTAAACCAAGACTAAACCAGGACTAAACCAGGACTAAACCAGAACTAAACTGGTTTTATACCAAATAATTGATGTTTGTAGCTGTTTGCAGATGTGTGCGGGGTAACGGGGTGATCAGTAACAGCATCTGTTCTTTTTCTTTGTGAGTCTGTGGGCTCTGTGAGCGTTTTTGAGTTGCAAAGTCCGACATTATACAAAACTGACTCAGTCAAGTTGTGTTTTGTTTGAGTAAATCTTTATTATTAGTCTGTCTACATCTCCAGAGCTCAAAATGCTCTGTTCCACCTTGTGATGTCATAAAGCTGTAGTTTTCAAGCGAACAGCTTCTTTTAAATGTAGTTCTGTAGAGACTGGCGACATCACCTGATGGAACAGTGTGTTTTCTGTGTGAGAGAAGAGCTAAAGTTAAATATGCTGGGTTGTCATTGTGATAGTAGTGATAGTGATATGAATATGAAAAGAAGTCATAAGTGTGTAAAAAATTTATGTCACACAAAAATGCATCGATTCTGATTTTAAAACTCATTTATTTCATTGGGCATAAAAATGGGTTGTACAGATGTTTCTGTGTAAAAATCAGATTTGTGTTGAAGTGTAAGGGGAGGGGCTATTCTCAGGTTGCAGCGCAGGGACTATTTTTAGCCGGAGCACAGCCGTGTGATAAATGAAAAGATGTGCTCCTCTGACGCACAGGGCTGCAGCCACACCAGAGCACAGCTAAAACTACATTACTCCAGTAAAAGTAAAAAAAACAAAAAAAAAAAACAGGTAACATTGAATAGAATCTTGTTATTAAAATCCCTAATCGTTCAGCCCTACTGGTGTGGAGCGTTCTAGGCAAACCAATGACACCTCCAGAAAAGTTACTTACTGCACCTCAATCAGAAATCGGTGAAAATTTTTATTATTATTTAAAAATCATTTTATATGATAATTTTAAGTAAGGTAACTCACATCTGCATATCCACCTCGCTTCCTCATGATTGGCTCTTACAATTAACACGCGCGTAGAAGTCAGCGTCACTGACTAACTCTAACTCCCTGCTAAGCTCTGTCATCTGTAACCATGGCAACAGGAGATGCACAGTTTATTACTGGTGTGAAGGGAAGTTATTTATCAACGAGAGGTCAGGAAGACAGACAGGGTGATGAAGAGGAGAGGGGCTGGAGGACAGACAGGGTGATGAAGAGGAGAGGGGCTGGAGGACAGACAGGGTGATGAAGAGGAGAGGGGCTGGAGGACAGACAGGGTGATGAAGAGGAGAGGGGCTGGAGGACAGACAGGGTGATGAAGAGGAGAGGGGCTGGAGGACAGACAGGGTGATGAAGAGGAGAGGGGCTGGAGGACAGACAGGGTGATGAAGAGGAGAGGGGCTGGAGGATAGACAGGGTTTACACATGTCCCCAAAGCGCTTTACAGAGCATTTTTCATTCACTCCAGACCCGGTGGTGCTCCAGACTACTGCAGCCACAGTTGCCCTGGGGCAGACTGACAGAGGCGCTGCTGCCAACCAGCGCCAACCGTCCCTCCGACCACCACCAACACAACTTTCACACTTACAGTTTTGAATTGATGGGGAAACCCATCCAGACACGGGGAGAACATGCAAACTCCACATAGATCGAACCCGCAACCTTCTTGCTGTGAGGCATGAGTGCTAGTCACTCAGCCACCGTGCCGCTAAGGGGACAGACAGGGTGATGAAGAGGGGCTGGAGGACAGACAGGGTGATGAAGAGGGGCTGGAGGACAATTGGACTGAACAGGTTTTATCTGATGCAGATCTGGGCAGAGGATACAGGCAGTGCAGGGACCGTCTTCTTTGCCTCTCCCTGTCTGTGGAGTGACCTGTCGCCATGGAAACGCTTTCAGCATGGCTGTTGTTTGATGAGCACTTTATCTCAGTGTCAGGGGTACAAAAGAGGATGCGCACATGTGGACAAGAGGACAAGACACGCATACAGGGAAGAGCAGCGGACAGTCGGAAAAGTAGATGGCCGGGAAAATGGGCACAAAGAAACAAGTGATTGACTGGACTTGGTAGGGGCATGGGGGATGATTCTCCTAACATCAGCTTCACCATCTCTCTGTCCTCACTGTCTGCACCTGTCTGTTGCAGATGTCAGGTGACCTCCTGGTCCTCCCTCCCGTGACCACGCCCACTGGGAGCACACCTGTGAACAGCTCGGAGTGGGTGGCGCCCGAGCATGGGTGGGCAGTGCCTGAGTTCACTGTGGCGGCGCAGTGTCGTGTGGTGGCCACACTGGTGCTGTGTGTGTTCGCCGCTTTCAGTAACACGTGTGTGCTGGTGAGCGTGTGGCGCACACGTGGTTTGGCCTCTCACCTGCGCCCCCTGCTGCTCAGCCTGGCCGGAGCTCACCTAATGGGGGCACTGTTGGTCATGCCCATGGACGCGGCGTGGAACATCACAGTGCAGTGGAAAGGGGGTGCTGTTCTGTGCAAACTGCTGTGTTTCCTGAAGCTGCTGTGCATGCACGCATCTGCACATGTGGTCATCGTGATTAGCCTGGACCGGCAGCACGCGATTCTGCGCCCTCTGCACGCGCTCAGTGCACACCAACGCAACCGTCGCATGCTCATGGCCGCCTGGGCACTCAGCGTGGTGCTGGCCACGCCACAGGTAACTATGATGTATAGAAATCTGACTGTTGGAATGAAACGAGCATAGGCCTGGATGTGCTGTGTGTGAGTGTGTGGAGGTGAGGGAGGAGTCACCGCGCCCTTCGGCTGCAGATGTGCTGTCAGGCTCCTCTTCTCACTGCCACAGGGGGTATTATGTGTTTGTTTTGGAACAGAAGATCCCTGCAGTGTGCTGTGATTTGAGGCGCTGTCAAAAGCATGAACACGTCACTGTCACTGTCATGTGAGATACACATCAGGATGAATAAAACATGTGAATGTGAGCAGGACTGAAGGAGGGAGGGATGCAGAAGGAGAGAAGGCACAGAGAGGAGAGCACAGGAAAATGTGGAGCTCCAGCACTTTATTTATTTATTTATTTATTTATTTATTTATAAAAGGGACAAATATATATATATATCTCACATAAAAATAGGCCACTGATTAATTGATTCCCCATAAAGTTAGTAAAGATATTATCAGTAATCGTAGCACTGTGTGTGTGACTCTCGTTGGTTTAGTTATCGTGGGAGGGACATACTGAACATTGTCTGTGAGAAATCATCTATTATTTTTAGTTTGGCTGGATTTAGCAGGTCAATGTTAAAATCTCCACAGATAAATAATGTTTTGTGATTCACAGTGGAAAACAGTCTCTCCATCCATTCATTGAAAACTTCCACATCAGAGCCCAGGCGATAAACACAGCGTATAATTATGTTTTCTTTTTTCCCATTTTGGATTTCAACTGTTAAACATTCCATAGTTTCATTAACAGCAAGCGACAGGTTGGCTAAGACCATAAAGTTTATGGAATTATGAATATAAAAAGCAACCCCTCCCCCTGTTTTATTTTCTCTATTTTTATATATGAATTCATAATCTTCAAGACCAAAATCTGTCCCTTTGTCATCACTGAACCGGGTTTCAGTAATCGCTCTGATACTGAAGGGGAGAGTGATAGAGCTGAAATTAGTGCACATACTTCTACTGTTCAAATGTATTATTGACAGTTTCCCCTCTAATCTCACACTGTTTTCAAATTGTTCTTGTGTAATATAACTACAATAGTTAACAATAGAAGAAAGAAAGTTTGTATCTGGGTCTGTTGTGTTATATTCATTGTGTGCAAAATTGTCCAGTTCCACTTGTGTGTAGTTAAGAATTTTCTGCAGCATGTCCATGTCGTTATTTCTCCTTAATGCAGTCTGTCTGGTGTTTTGTGCATGTGATGTGTAGAGTCAAAAGTTACAGTACCTTAATATCATTGGGAACATTCTCAGTATTTATCCAGAGCTTCTTTGTCTCTCACCACCAAAACTTGAGCTTCCTCAGGTGTCCCGTTTAGTTTAATGAAGATTTTACAGTTTGTTACCCAAGTTTGCTGGATGTTGTGTTCCTTTTTAAGCCACTTTGCCTTTTTTGCAATTTCAGCATTTTTCCGTGTCCGATGCTCATTTATGAATACGTCCGTTCCTTTCAATTTGCGGCCTTGTTTAAGAAGTGCCAACTTGTTTTTACGATTGACAAACCGCATGATGATGTCTGCTGGTCTCCCACTCCGAGTGGGCAGTGGGTCGCAGGCCTCGATGTGCTCCAGGTGCATCTCTATCCCCCTACCCGGAGGTAGGATGTCACCTGTTGCTCCACCGAGCGTGTCTCCTGCTCACTGGGCTCCTCGCTGTCCGGGGCCACGGTGTGAACGGGGCTTGATCTTAATGCCGCTGATGACCGCGTCGTTCATGCAGGACTGCTCCAGATCATCCACCCTCTGCTCCAGATCATCCACCCTCCGCTCCAGCTCCGCGATGCGCTGATCCTTCTCCGCCTTCTGGAGGCGTAGCATTTTCACCTCCTCCAGTACATCCAGCAGAGCTCTTCCTCTGTTGCTCTCTGACAGCGGTTACATCTCCGATGAGGGAATCGAGTGAGTTTTTTATGTCCTCAGTTTCCTCCGTCGTTGGACTCCTTTTAGGTGCCATTCTGGTTGTTGTTATCGTTGCGCTCAGTTCACCTGTTCCCTCGGTCGCTCCGCTAACTAGTTACACTTAAACACGTCGTTTCAGGGTCCGAGATTTTCAAACAATGCAATGCCAAAGTGTCCGTAATCCATTTCGTTATCGATAAATCAAAGGTCAGTACCATAAACACGAGACAAACAAACATTTTGACAGGAACAGGAAGTGACAGGAGTTTTGGATCACCATGTTTGAACATTGGTGTAATAACTCCAATCTTCCAGGGACTTGGATAAATGTCTTCTTCCAATGACTTATTAATGATATTTGTGATTGGCATAATAAAGAGCTGCTTATGTTTTTTCAGAAAAATTGTATCCATACCGAAGGCATCTTTAGCTGTGGAGTTCTTAAGGTTATTAATAATCCTATCAACAGTGGATTGAGATATTTCAGTAAAGCTAAGGACTGGGGTTGTACTGTCCACAGTCTTTACCTGTTGGCTTACAGTGCAGTCTTTGGCTGTTAGGATTTTTACAGAATCTATAGAATGAGTATTTAGGGCATGTGCCATTTCACCTGGATCACAAATTAAATTATCGTTTATTTGAAGCTCCTTAATGTCATTGTTTGAAGTATTCATTCCTGTCATCTTCTTTATATTTTTCCAAATTTCTTTAGTATTTCCTTTTGCATTACTGATTATGTTAATAAAGAAATTAGCTTTTGCTGCCCTTAATTCTTTAGTTACTCTATTTCTAAGTGACATGAATAATTGTCATCTATGGTTTTGCTCTTCAGAGCTTTTTTGTAGTGGAATATAGAGTTTTCATAGCAACACACCTCCAGAGCACAGGGTCTGTAGGTGTGAGGAGGGGCTTCTGTTACTCCAGAGGCCTTATCTCAGGTGGAGGACAGGGCTCTGCACACTTTTATGGGAAAAGTCCAAACAGAAAATCCACTACTGCAGATGAGAGCGATACTTCCCATGTTAATGGTGTAACCTTTACACAATGCATCCATCTCTCTGAAAACAAGCACATGATGCCATCAGACAATGTTACAGGGCAGGTCTGTGGACAGGCAGCTACTCATAATCTCTGTGGAACATTTTTGAATGATGCCACCACTTTTTACACTAGTAACAGACATAGTGACCCAAAGGACCAAATATTTGCACTGTGACAGTTAAAGGTCCTCATCACAGACCTGCAGTTATGTTTTGGTTCTTTCACACATGTTTAATACACAAACCTGCACAGTGGAAGACAGCAGCTCAGTTGGTAAGAGCATTGTCCACTGATCAGAAGGTTGGCGGTCCGAATACCACTCTCGACATCAAGAAAAACATCATTGGTTGAGTGTCCCAATGCCCTATGCAGAAGTGCCTTTGGTTGATCCTTCACCTTGATGTTCTTGGGACTCCAGAGGCTCCAGCAGCTTCAAACACCTGTTTGCTGCTCAGGCATTTCAGCAGATGCTCTCTTAATCCCATGTATTTGCCTTCCTCATTGTGTCTTTATCTACAAAAATCTGTGTGTGCTCTGAATCAGCTACAAATCTCTTAATAGTTCAATGATCACGCTTAAGTTTTCATGAAATATCAAAGGTTTTCAAACCTTGTTCAAGGTATTCAACCATATCAGGCTTTTCGGCACTGGAGAGATCCTTTTTCTTTCCCTCATTGCTTGAAAATGGTGCTCTGCTTAATAACATGGAACGTCCTTCTTAAGTCGTTTTTCCTTTAAACTCATTGGCACCACTGTGTTTCTAAAGTCCATACACCTTCACTAGAATCATCTGGATGATTTCAGCCCTGGAATTGCCAGCCTCTACTGAACTAAAGCTAAAAGGAGCTGTTCACTTGAAAATTACTGCTTCATGGCCTTATAAGGTGGAACAGAGCTTTCTAAGCTTTTTTCACCTTCCATCTACTTGTTTGAAGATGCATTTTGCATTTTATGACTTGTGAACCCAACCATTTTGGTAGTGTAATATATGAATTATCCGAACCACTTTAGTGCTTCCTCTAACAGCCCCTGGAAGTGTGGCACAGTCCCCAGTGAGAAGAGCAGGTTCTGGGTCCAGCCTCGCTGCATTCCTCCTGGGGCCCCGCGGAGCATTAGCATTAGCATTAGCACAGTGCACAGTGGGGAGACATTCCTCTCTGATTAAACATTCACCTGCAGCACTGGGACAGAGCTCTGCGGTTCTGAAACGCCCTCTGGTGGCCATGACACGAACCCACCAAAGACACTGCACCCAAAAAGAGGCTGATGTGAAAGATGATTTAAAGAAGCACTGTGGGTTTTCTGCTCTAATCTTCTCTCTCCTCCACTCCTCTATCCTTCTCCTCCTCTCCCCTCCTCCTCTCTCATCCCCTCTCCTCCCCTCCTCTCTTCTTCTTCCCATCCCAGGTTTGTTACAGGCTGTAGTCGTCTCACTCATAATTGTGAGCTGTATTCCACAGTGAAATGGCCCTCTCTGCGTATGTGAAGATGACCCTGATCTATGAGGCTCTTCTTGGCTTTGTCCCATCTTATTTAAGCTCTTTCTCCTTCAAAGAACGACCAGTCATTATGCTCTTCGTTCATGTGACATTTATCATTTGTTTGTTAGGACTGAGTTGGGGGAAAAGAGCTTTTAGTGATGCTGCCTCTTCTGTCTGGAACACTCTACAAACTGAGCTGAAACTGTCAAATTTGAGTTCTTTTAGTGCTTTTTGTGCTGTCCTAAAAAGCAACGAGAGTCTTATGAACCATTCTCAATTATTGCACTTTTAAATCCCAGACCACCTGTAATATTTAAACCTTTTCTTATAGTTTTATTGTTGTTGCTTTTGTATCTGTATCTGTGTTATTGTTCAACTTGTTATAATTTATAATGACCTGTGCTGCTGACCTCTTGGCCGGATCACCCTTGAAAAAGAGATCTTGATCACAATTGGTCTTTTATCTGCTTAAATAAAGGTTAATAATGATAATAATCCTCCTCTCTCCTCCCATCACCTCCTCTATTCCTGTCCTCCCCTCCTCCCTCCTCTCTCCTCTCCTCCCTCCTTTCCTCCCTCCTTTCCTTCCTTCTCTCCTCCCTCCTCTCATCTCCTCTCTCTTCTCCCTCCATCTTCTCTCCTCCCTTCCCCTCCTCCCTCCTCTCCTCCCTTCCCTCCTCTCCTCCCTTCCCCTCCTTTCATTCCTCTCCTCCCTCCTCTCTCCTCTCCTCCTCTCTCCTCCCTGTCCCTCTGTAGTTGTTTCTCTTCAGGCTGAGTAAAGCGGTGGATGTGGACTTTACCCAGTGTGCCACTCACGGCAGCTTTTCCCACCGCTGGCAAGAGACGCTCTACAACATGTTCCACTTCAGCACACTCTATGTCTGCCCCCTGGTGGTCATGGTGTGGTGCTACAGCTGCATCCTTCTGCACATCCAGCGCCAGGCCACAGTGCACAAAGGTACACAAATATGTATTTTTTATTTTAATCACAGCCAGTTCTGGCAGCGATGGACAGTTGCAATGTGTTTTTGATATTCTATCTCTCAATGTTTTAACACTGAGAGGCACAATATCCAAAAGAAAATCAAAGATAGGTTTATTTTAGTAAACCTACCATTAAAATCACTGTTCATTTTTTGTCAGTGGGAAAACCTGCAAAATCAGCAAAAACATTCAAAATGTATTTCCTCCACTGTACCAAATGTAACAAAATGAATGAAGGTCAGAGGTCATTTCAGGTTTAGCCACATGTTTGTGGCCACTAATGATTCGGAATTTAAAAAAAAGGTGGAAATAATCAGTGTAGCACAGGCATCAGTACAGCTGATCAACAGAGTCAGGTCAGGCAGAAGAGGTCACAAATGACTCTAAAAACCAATGCTCCAAAAAAGTTGTTTGTTGTTTATGACCCTAAAACATAAACAACAGTACATGCTGAAGCAGCAGCTCAGGATATCAAAAAAATCTATCAGGTTAAACAGCTGAACAAATGAAGAGCAGAATGAAAAGAAACATTTGCTCTTATATTAATTAGAATTGGAGTGAAATTCTAAACAGCCAAAATGTAGAAAAACAATTTTGGTTCAAAACTTGACAAAATCATAGCACCATTCAGGAGAAAAAGAAAACAAAAAAACAAAGAATGCTCTACACTGGACAGACACGGAGTGTCTAAAAATAATGAAAGAAATATAGCCCCAAGCCCTCACATGTGCCTACGCAAATGCTGCACCCCACAAACGGCCCGACAAAACCCCAACCACACTTTTCATCTGCTTTACAGTGTGTTATATTCAGGCCGGTATCACACATTAATGATTCAAATTTCCCAGACCAACACATCCTCCATCAGAAAAACTACATAGTGCACCTTTAAATGATTTTTGAGGAATCTTTGTGCCCCCTCCTGGCCAACAGTGAAAAATTCACCATGTCTGTAATGTATTTTTTTGCTCGTGGTCATGCACAGAATTTAATTCCCAAATTTGGTCCAAATCCGAAAGTGTTGACGTTTCATTTCTAGGGGGCGCTATAGTGTAATTTTCCATATGCTTTATAGTGTTTTATGTTCAGGCCGAGATCAGCATCAGTGACTCAAATTTCAGCACAATCGGACTAAGTCTGTGCCAACAGGAGCAAATCTTCACATTGAATATTGTCTAAATTTGGATTGAAATTTGCAACTTTGCCGCATGTAAACCGTGACAGTTTAAAAAAAAATGTTGGTAACTTTTGAAGCAGCTCTTCTCTAGATGATGTACGGTGATTTTCAGCACTTCTCTAGATGATGTACGGTGATTTTCAGCACTTCTCTAGATGATGTAGGTGATTTTCAGCCCTGTGGGTGAAGCGCCTTCAGAGGAGTTCGTTCAAACACAACATGAGCCAAAATGCAAACTCTGCATTTTGAAGATTTCAATCCAAGATGGCCGCCTTCTGCTTTGTCAGGGAGTGCGGCCATAATAATATTTTTTGTTCGTCGTCACGTGACGAATCCGTGTACGAATTTCGTGGCTCTACGACAAAGTTGAGCTGGGACGGCTCCCATAGGCGAACTTTGCCACCTCCTGGTGTCAGGGGCCATCATAATATTTTTTACTGGTCTTATCATAATCGACTTCTGTGTTAAATTTCATGATCCATCCATCCATCTTCTCCCGCTTAATCCGGCTGGGTCGCGGGGGCAGTTTACTGCCCAATCCTCATAGCACCTGACCCCCCCTATGAACCCCTCTGCAGGTGGTGAGCCCAAAGGAGGGTGGACAACATGGTCCTTGATGTTAGTTCATAGGGGAGCTGCATGTTTTAAATTTCATAATTCTACGTGCAAATTTTTTTTGGTGTCATTCGAATTCCCTCATGCATTTTTGTCCCGTTTGAGGGCGCTGACGAGCCATTTTATTTATTTATTGAAAATGGAAATAGCCAAAAGTTAGAGAAGTGGAGTTATTAACAAGTGGCCAAATTTCGTGAGTTTTCGTCATTGTTCACTGGGTGAAAAATGGGTGAGTGAAGAAGAAGAAGAAGAAGAAGAAGAAGAAGAAGAAGAAGAAGAAGAAGAAGATATTCTGATACGAGAACAATGTTCCACTTTTTTTGGCCGACAAACTATTAATTTTCGGAAACCTCTGGCACTTTGCTACGTCATGGTGAGGGTCCCTGGTCACTATGGGCGAGTCACATCGTGTCATTTTAGTTCCCGCCCCCTGTGAGCATCACTATGTGATACTAATAGGCCCTTCACCAGCCTCTGGCGCTCGGGCCTAAAGAGACATATTGCTCAAAAAGCATTGAAATCATCAACTCAAAATCAAGTTTTAAGCAAAATACACAAACTCAAACGTATTTTTTTTCATAAAAATCATCAATGAAGCAAAAGGAAATAACAAAGTTATTAGGAAAAATATTAATAAACTGACAAACAACATAAAAATGATAATCATAATATCAAACTTAAATAATATCCTTATACAAAATCCTCTCACCATTGCTGCCAAAATGAAAAATTATTTTATTAAATCTGTACATGAAATAACCCTGCAGTTTGCAACAACAGAAACTGATAAGTTTCCCTCTGTGAGTTCTAGTGACTCAAATTTTCAAATGAAAGAAATATCTGATGGAGATGTCGTTGGTCTGAGATGTTGAACTATCGGCCCCTCAGCTTCCTCCCTGCAGCTCCAAAACTGCTGAGAGATGAGGGGCTGAGTCTGCACATGTGGGAGCAGTATTCTTAGACCTTAAGAAGGCTTTGGACACAGTAAATCACCCGATTCTTTTATCTAAATTATCTCATTTTAATTTGTCCATAGAGGCGCTGCACTGGTTTGAATCATATTTGTCGCACAGACAACAATGTGTCTCCCTCTCGTCCGACCTTCACTGTCCAACACGGGTCCCCCAAGGATTTAGTATATATATATATATATATATATATATATATATATATATATATATATATATATATATATATATATATATATATATATATAGTGAGCTTCCTGAAATGTGTCCAAATGTCAGTGTCCAGCTCTATGCTGATGATGCTGTAATCTTCACACAGGCCAAAACTGTACAAGAAGCTTCAGAAAAGTTAACCTCAGCCTTGACCCATGTCCAAAAGTGGGTCAACTGTCACAGCTGAGTTACAGTGGTCCACTGTGTTTCTGGATGGGGTGGAACTCAGCCTTGTCAAAGAGTTTAAATCCCTGGGACTGACGCTGAACCCAACACTGACATTCAAGAAACACATTAAGCGCCTCAGAAAAACTGTTCATTTTAACGTAGTGAATTTTAGACCTGTCAGACCCTTCATGGCCCAAATGTTTTTACATACCATGATTCTGTCTCATATAGAGGATTGTAGAACCGCAGGGGCACTTGTTGCTGCCACACTCAAAGCAGCTGAAACACTTTTTTTAAAAGCTGTAAACATACTGGACAAAAACATTCTCAGTTCACTACTGCACTATTTTAAACAGGTACAAATTGCTAAATTTTAATAATTTTGTTCATTTTAAATATGGATGTTCTGTATACAAAGTTGTACATGGACTTGTCCCCCTTCCGTTACAGGATTTACTTAAAGCAAAGACTGTCAGTGGGAACTAGGTCCACGGGGAACTGTGAGCTCCACACAGACGCAGGACTAACAGTCGCCCATTATCTATAAGAGACACTCCAACATTTTACTGATTATTATTTATTAATATATGATATGATGTTTTGTGTGTGTGTGTGTGTGTGTGTGTGTGTGTGTGTGTGTGTGTGTGTGTGTGTGTGTGTGTGTGTGTGTGTGTGTGTGTGTGTGTGTGTGTGTGTGTGTGTGTGTGTGTGTGTGTGTGTGTGTGTGTGTGTGTGTGTGTTGGTGTGTGTGTGTGTATTTGCACATGCTCAACACTATTTGAACTCCACACACCTTCACTGGAATCATTTGGACGATTTCAGCCTTGGAACTGCCATTCTCCACTGAACTAAAGTTAACAGAACCTTAATTTGAAAACTACTACTTCATGACATCACAGGAAAGAACAGAGTATTTTGAGCTTTGGAGATGTAGACAGACTAATAATAAAGGGTTACTCAAACATGTGAAGGAAACAAAAAAAGGAGGGCACGGGGACCTGTATAAAATACATTTGGAATCTTGGTTCTATCTGGTTTTATGCTAAAGTTATAACCCTGGTCGTCTTTTTATCGTTGCAAAATGCTTTTCAGCACCTGAAAAGAATTCTCTGACCATGTCTGCAATCCTACCTTTAGAAGTAAAAACATGTTAAAACTACACTGTGTGGAGGCTCCTCGTGCCAAAACACAACTCTGGGTGTGTTTCTGAGGAGGGAACACTGTCACATGACATGAGGAAATTTTGCATAATATAGGACCTTTAAAAAATGAGAGCTGGTTCTAATTGTGCACATTTTCCAAACGTGGTCTTGTTCCCAAACATCACATCACCAGAGTCCAGTGCCTCCACATGAGTGTGAGGGACAAAGTTCACACAATGTCCTCTCTGTTGCAGCTGGAGAGTGGAGCTTGCGTCGCTCGGGCACAGACATGATCCCTAAAGCGAGGATGAAGACAGTGAAGATGAGCGTTGTGATCGTGTTGTCTTTTGTCCTGTGCTGGACCCCGTACTACCTGCTGGGCGTGTGGTACTGGTTCCAGCCCGCGGTCCTGGACTACACCCCAGAATATGTCCACCACAGCCTTTTTGTCTTCGGGAACCTCAACTCCTGCCTGGACCCGCTCATCTACGGTTTCTACTCCCCGTCCTTCAGGGCTGGATTGAGACAGTGCTGCAGGGGCCGGCACCGTGCCGCCGGCCCCCGGAGCCTGAATCAGAGCCCGGTGAACACCAAAGAGGTCCAGAGGGAGGAGCAGGAGATGGACAGCATGAGCCCAGAGCAGGGGGCACTGGAGTGAGGGACAACATGAGGCAGATGTCTTCTTCTACTGCTGTGATGCACCAGGTCAACACTGTTAGCACAAATTTCTCTTGTCTTAAAGCTGGGGAACCTGAGTATTTGGCGGTTTGCATGTGTTCAGTCGATTATAGCTATACTAAAGCCTCTGTACTGTACCTGATTTCAAACCCTGAGTCTGGAACATAGCCCCTGTCTGACTGACTGTCTGAATAGTGCACAGAGTGAGGAAGGAGTCAGGAAAAGGAGCCTGCATGCTTCCTTTCAGAGCTCCTTTAGTTTAGGAACCTTGGGAGCTTCCTTTAGTTTAGGAACCATGGGAGCTTCCTTTAGTTTAGGAACCTTGGGAGCTTCCTTTAGTTTAGGAACCATGGGAGCTTCCTTTAGTTTAGGAACCTTGGGAGCTTCCTTTAGTTTAGGAACCTTGGGAGCTTCCTTTAGTTTAGGAACCTTGGGAGCTTCCTTTAGTTTAGGAACCTTGGGAGCTTCCTTTAGTTTAGGAACCTTGGGAGCTTCCTAGCCAACTGTAAGTAGCTATGAGACATCCCACAATCCAGTGCTCATTTTCCCCGTTCCAAACACGACTGATCTCTGCACCCAGAGTTTGTGCTGTGTTCAAAGTTTCATTGCCTCAGACATTAGACAATAGAAACACCTGGATAAACGCTGCCTTATATAAGAATGAGAATAAAAGCTTTTTGGGTTATCGCAGCTTCACACGTTGTATTTGAACACTGCACAGTGACATAAACGAGGATCCGAGCACACTGTTCGCATTCATAGAAACAAACCTTGGAGCCACATGACTCGTTTGCATGAACCCTGCTGATGGAGCCTGTGTGCCGCTCTCAGCTAATGCAGACGGACTAAAAGACAGGATTTGGTGGAATATTTATTGGGATAGAGGATAGAACAGAGGCTGCACCTGGTGTGAGTCTGGAGAATGTGTTGATTCTCTACAGTGCACGGGTGTATGTGGAGGTGTTGGAGATGGCTCATGTTTACCCATCAGTCTGTGGGCTTTACTGCAGAGCTTTCATATTCAACAGAAGCATCATGTGCACTGGTGTAATTTACCTGCACTGTTATGCTGAACGGCCATTCAAACAGTTTTGAGGGTGCTGTATTTTTTATGAAACAGCTGTAGGGTCCTGTGGTGCCTCCTTTGTTCCCTCCTCTAAACGTAGGTGAAGCTCCTTCTCCTCTTTTTGTCTGGGACTCTGCCAGAAGCTCCTGCTGATATTCTACCAAACAGTCATCTCTAGTGTCCTCTTCAATGCTGTGGTCTGCTGGGGAAGAAGCCTCAAGAAGAAGCCATGTGGTTGGATAAGCTGGTGAGGAAGGCAGGATCTGTAGTGCCCTAAACAAGCACCTGCCCATCCTGCAGACCCTGACTCTCCTCACCCCTCACTTCCTTTAGTCCTACAGGTGTCATTCCTCCTCCTCCACCCTCACTCTCCCCTTTAGTCCACTAGACCACTTCCCCTCACTCTCCCCTTTAGTCCACTAGACCACTTCCCCTCACTCTCCCCTTTAGTCCACTAGACCACTTCCCCTCACTCTCCCCTTTAGTCCTCCAGAGATGGATGCAGGCAGAGTTCTGAGGCGTCCCCTTTAGACCACCCTGCAGACTCTGGGTTTGTGATCTTTCATTGGTGTTGATGCAGGCGACACTCATGTCGTCACAAAGTGCTGTTTTCAAGAAGTTCTGTGAGGGAAATACACATTTGTACTTTTGATTCTAACAAAGCAGTTGGTTTCCTCAGCTTTAATACAGCTTCACCAATCACACTTTATTTGGAAACAATGTGAAAAATAATTTCTCATTTTAAATGATTTCCAGCCGATTCTGACTGTGGAATCTGTGGATGTCAGGACTGCTTTCCCTTTAACCATATGAGATGTACTTTAACGTATGTGTACAGTGTGGTACTGTACACTGAGCATGATATTATTATGAACTGTGTTCCTGTTGAAGCTATGCAGAATGTGCACATGAATGTATTCTGTCATTCCAATAATCTCCAGCAAATATGATTGTGTCTAAAGAGATGGACAGTCACATCTGCGAAGTCTGTGGCTGTCACATGGTTTTAATGATCCAACTGAATAAACCCACTGTGAAATGTACAGGTCTGTGTGTGTGTGTGTTTGTGTGTTTGTGTGTGTTTGCGTGTGTGTGTATGTGTGTATGTGTGTGTATGTGTGTATGTGTGTGTATGTGTGTGTATGTGTGTATGTGTGTGTGTGTGTGTGTATGTGTGTATGTGTGTGTATGTGTGTGTGTGTATGTGTGTATGTGTGTGTGTGTATGTGTGTGTATGTGTGTGTTTGCGTGTGTGCGTGTGTGCGTGTGCGTGAGAAAGACTGTGATGTTTCAGCATCAGTAAATGTAAATGATTAATTTATGTATACAGTATACTGGAGGGATCAACTCAATGTGTTATGTATTTCAATTTTAAAAAACGCATTTCTCACCTTCCACGGTTCCACGGTGGTTGGTCTCTCACCCTCATCAGCTCGGGTTCTACCAGAGGCCTGGGAGCTTGAGAGTTCTGCGCAGTATCTTTGCTGTTCCAGTACTGCACTTTTCTGGACTGAGGTGTCCATTGTCCATCCATCTTCTCCCGCTTAATCCAGCTGGGTCGCGGGGGCAGTTTGCTGCCCAATCCTCATAGCACCTGACCCCTATGAACCCCTCTGCAGGTGGTGACCCCACAGGAGGGTGGACATTATGGTCCATTGTCCTTCCTGGGATCTGCTGTAGCTCCTCCAGTTTGGGGTCACGCAATGTGCGAAATACGGGGGTGTGGGGGCCCGACCCCCATTAACCCATCACACACACCTATATATATATATATATATATATATATATATATATATATATATATATATATATATATATATATATATATATATATATATATATATATATATATATATATATATACATACACATCCAAAGGTTGTGGAGAATGAGCCAAGATCCTGTGGGACTTCCAAATACAGACTGACAGAATGGTGATGGACCAACCAGACATCGTGGTTCTGGATAAGCGAGAGAACAAAGCCGTGGTGGTGACATTGCAATACCGAGTGATGTGAGGAAAAAGGAACACGAGAAACTAGAGAAATACCAGGGGCTCAAAGAAGAGCTGGAGAGGCCTGGAAGGTGAAAGCATCGGTGGTGCCTGTGGTGATCGGAGCACTCGGGGCCGTGACCCCCAAACTGGAGGAGTGGTGGCAGCAGATCCCAGGAAGGACAACAGACATGGGAGTCCAGAAAAGTGCAGTACTGGGACAGCAAAGATACTGCGCAGAACTCTCAAGCTCCCAGGCCTCTGGTAGAACTCGAGCTGATGAGGGTGAGAGACCAACCACAGTGGAATGTGAGAAATAAAATTTATATATATATATATATATATATATATATATATATATATATATATATATATATATATATATATATATATATATATATATATATATATATGATCACTAAATGGTCACTAAAATGTTTTCTAGGCTTATAATGTCCAATATTCAGAATTCAATATTCACAAAATTTTTGGCACATTTTTTGCCAATCGGAGTCAGCCAATCTCATGCCCGTATGCAAATTAGCCATGCGTGCGCTAAACGCAAGAAAGACTAGCCTAGCAATTTGATAGTGAAAACAAAGTACTGTCAAAATGGCAAGCGAAAGCTACAGAGTACATCACTGGCTCACTTTGGGTTCATCACATCAAAAAATAGCACTGAGAGAGGAAGATGTTGGTGCAGTGGACCCACTCCCTGTCACAACAGAAGACCCTAATCTCCCGCCCTGTCAAGGACAAGATGAAGCCGAGTCTGTGGCTGAGTGTTGCGGAGAAGCAGCAGGTGCCGAGGTAATGTCAGAAAGTGCTGCTAGTTCTAGCACTAGTGACTTTCCTGCTGGTTGGACAAAGAAGCAGGTGGATGAATGGAAAGACCGCAATTCTTGGCTTGACTTTAAGGCAGGGAAATGGGGGTGTTTAGTGTGCAGAAAACCTAAAACATTACTAATCGCAGAGAAGGGACCCAGTTTACACCTTGCAGAGGAATGGATTAACGGTGACATTACAAGCTCTGACACAAAGAAGCTTCGAAAGAAAATATACAAACACAGGGACAGCCTTCGTGAACTCCAGAGCCTGTCTCTCAAACTGCAGAAAAGAGAAATGTCACTTGTGGATTCAAGTCTTGCCATCCAACAAACTGACTGCCATGAAGAGGACTGGGGGTAGAACTGCACCAAATCAGGCACTTCATGCCATTAGCTTTGCACATTACTGTACAGCATGACCACAATGTACCATGTATCTATGATCTACAGTAAACACCTTATGTTTCAAACACAGTTAGCAAGAATATCTGCCTCTGACACTTGACTTAAATTATTTTAATTTTATTTCTGAACAGTGCAGTGTTGAGCTGCTTTCCTTCACCGCTACAGTGCTCATTCTCTAGTGGCATCACCAATGCTCGGTCTAGACCAGTGGTTCTTAACCTGGGTTCGATGGAACCCCAGGGGTTCGGTGTGGGTCAATCTCAGGGGTTCGGCAGGGGTCAGACTCACATCCAACTCATATGATTCATGACACACCCCGTTTGGCCGTTAATGGCTGCAGGAAATTTTGTGTGTGCAATAGTCTGACTGTAGTGATGGTGTTGTGTCATTTCTTTCTTAATATTTTCCCTTCATACGAATCTATGTCGAGCAAAAAAAGAAAGTGGTCGGACGAATATGTGCAACATGGATTCACATGTGTGCACCAATAAAATATATATACCTATGTTTTCAATTTGAAAAAAATAAAAAATCCAATTCAGAAGGGTTCGCTGAATGCTCATATGAAACTAGTGGGGTTCAGTACCTCCAACAAGGTTAAGAACTGCTGGTCTAGATTAACCCGGGTTCTACTGGCAAATGCAGGGGCCATTTTGTGAGTGGAACAGGAGCAGAAAAGAAAATTCATTTATTAGAGACTTAAAAATAATTGTATATTTGTGGTCCTAATGATGCTGGACTCTACCTGTCTCGGTCAGGATATTTGTTTCTGAATTATAAACGTTGTTAAAGCCTCTTGTGACCGGGGGCAGACGGTCCCTGTATGTCCTGCCCTTCTCCCATGTTCCTACTGCGTTCATTCCAATGGAAGTTTTGTTCAATCTGAATATGTGCACCAAATTTCAATGGTCTATGACAAACTTTTTTTTTCATGCTGCTTAACCATAACCCATATATTTCTATGACAAATTTGTCATATAATGAATCCATTTGCAAAGCCCAATGAGTTTTTGGAATCAGACAAAGGTTTATTGTTGTTCCAGCAGATATGGACAGTACACGGCCTGAGACCACAGACCAACAGCCTCTCCTCCAGCAGTAGGTCCAGAGTTTGTCCTCTGGTCTCTGCCACAGAGCATCTGAGCTCTGAGGATTTATACACAAACACACGTTACATACATGTGAAAGCAGAGGGCTTTTGCTCTCATATTTGTGCTAAAACTTCATTTACACTTGAGGACAACTAAGACAACAAATGACTTCCTGAGTGTGGAGCCAGTTGTGTGTGCTGAGCCTTTACACATGTGTGTGCTGAGCCTTTACACATGTGTGTGCTGAGCCTTTACACATGTGTGTGCTGAGCCTTTACACATGTGTGTGTTGAGCCTTTACACATGTGTGTGCTGAGCCTTTACACATGTGTGTGCTGAGCCTTTACACATGTGTGTGCTGAGCCTTTACACATGTGTGTGCTGAGCCTTTACACATTACTGACTGAAATCACATTCATTTACACAAAGACAGATTGAAAGAAATCTTTTCACAATATAAATGTCCATCACAATGTCTCCAAATTTCAACTGTCTACAACAAGCACCATTTTATGGCTCCATATCCAGACATTCCAGGTGGCGCTGTAGAGCATCATAATAATCATAATAATGCATTTGTCTTATACTGTACTGTAAAGTCACTTGGTGGTTTGGTGAATTTTTCATTCACTCCACACCCAGTGGTGTAAAGTACTATTGCAGCCATCAGCCCCTCTGCCCACCACCAACGCTCACACTTACCCCTGTGTCTGGAGGGTTCGGATCAGGGTCAGGGATCAGGGGAGAGGCTTTACCGCAGCTGCATAAACTTACCTGTTTCATTTGTTTTATTGTTTTGATTGTAATCCCTCTTTCTGCTTTCTGTACATCTGACAGTGGACTGCAGATGGAAACGAGCCTCTTGGCAGAGTGTTGGTTAATATGCACTGTCCTTGTTATAAATAAAGTGCATCTTTATAACCCCATTAAAAGTTTAAGGGGGGTGCGCTGTAGAGCAATTTAATATCTCAGCTATGTAAATCCCTGTTGATAGCGGTCAGTGGCAGGTCCATCCTTGTTTACTGCTTGCTTTTTTGAGTGTTGTCACGGTTTAAGTGAGTCCCTCACCGGAACTTCGCCCTCAGATGCAACATTAGGATTATCCTGGTTACTTCACACCTATGTGACTTCATACTCTTTTGCTTTAAAATGTTGATCAAATAAATCAAATAATAAACAGCCGTATACCCAGCCTGTCCTAAACGTCCCCCTGCTGGAGAACAGAGCACCACGGCCAGGACCTCACTCCAGGGTTCATTTCATACAGTTTGAGATTTGTTAAATAATAAACATACACTTTATTCCATTAAAATACCTTTACTTTCAGAGGCATTTCCAGCCCTTTTAACCAGAACACACCTCATCTGCAAAATGTTCAACAGAATAAATGTAAGTTTAAGGTTGTCAGAAAGCACAAAAACATGTTCTTTTCCAGTTTTATTTTCCACAGATAAAACACTATGGTGCAATAGAGCACAGGGCCCAGATTACACAGTGTATTCTGCGGCACTACGAGAATAAAGTCGAAACGTTTCCACATTAAAGTCATAATTTTACGAGAATAAAGTAGTCAAAGTAAAGATGTTCCCCGTTGTACTATGACCTAATTGTGACACACACAATAATAGTGTATATACCTCATGAGCATTAACAAACTACAGTGTCTACAGGTGTTTTTAGTTTACATTTTATTAAATAATCAGGATTCATTCATACAGCAGCACAAAATCACATTAAAATACAGAGGACTGATCATTTGCACTTAGTTTTAAAGGTAAGAACTAGAATCCTCTGAACACCAGACGATAACGACACTAAAATCAAATGGTTGAAAACGTAACACAAACAAAATAAGACTAAAATAGGACTGGAATAAAATAAATCAAAAAGAGCTGTTGTATTGGATCTACTTCTGTTCATATGGATTATTGTACTATCCAGGATTGTTGTATTGCAGCTGTAGGTTTGGGTTCTTTTGGGTGAGCAGAGGTTCTCGTGAGCCGGAGGAACCTCCCTGAGCTCCTTCACTATGACTCCACTGCTCCAGTGTACAGTGTGCTCCCGGTTTAGGGTGAAGACACGACACTCTGCAGGTGAATAGGAAACAATCTTAACACTTTCAAACTTGTAGTTTATTCACATAAATGTAAGAAAAAAATCTATGACACGTTTTTTATCATGTATTGTTTTTATATAAACAAATGTATGTGTATCGACCATTTTTGGACATATGAATCTCAAAAATAGATGTAGCCGGGTTAAAATAGTTTCCTTCATTTTGTCCTTTTAGATAAGCCTAACCCTGAGAAACAGACAGAGGTAAAATGTAAAGTATTGCAGATAATTTGAGGACATGCACACCAAAAACATGTCCCTGGAGGTACCAAACCAACAGGGTGCGGCTGTTCTTTGTTTTGGCCATTTTCAAAATCCTGTCGTTGGGTCATTTAATGGCACAGCATTTAAGTCCCGGTGTAGCGCTCAGCCCCAGAAGCGCTGGCGTCCTTGAGGCGACGTCTGCTCCGTCTGCGGTGGGCTCAAAACGCCGCCCGTCATCTCCATGGTAACCAGGAAGTACAGATTGGCGCCCATCATGGCGAGAGATGGAAGAAAGGACAATCCGAAGCCAAACGCCCGGACACTGCTCTGGAACGCTGCAGCCACCCAGTACACCAGCCTGTGGGCAGAACAAGCACACCCTGAAAGGCCGAGCTGCTGGGAAAGGTTATGGCTATTGGTTATGGTTATGTTTTTAGATCTATCATAAGATTTAAGCCATAGAAGGTTGAATTAATAACTTCTATGACTTATTACAGATGCAAAATAAGTATTAAAGTGCAGCTCATGTATTTGAACAATATTGTACATTTAGAATAGTTTTTGTGGTATAAATCTGCTCTTGGGCTGTTGTTTCAGTCACACACATTTTTATACGCCCGTTGTAATAAGACGGACGTATTATGGTATGGCGCTGTCCGTCCGTCCGTCCGTCTGTCCGTCTGTCTGTCTGTGGACACTTCAAAGCTTTGAAGTCTTTGAAGCTTTGTCTTCATGAAGAGGCAAAACATGTGGGGCATGCGCCGATATATATATAAGGTATATATATATCGGCCCGACCTTTGCGAAAACCTGCCCGTCGCTCTTGCTAACTGTAATCGTTTCCATCTCTGTCTTTTTTATCTTCCATCTCTGTCCTTTTATGTTACGTGCCGTAGATCCGTAGATTGATTATCCGTCCCTCCGTCTGTCCGTCTGTCCGTCTGTCTGTGGACAATTTCTTGTCCGCGCTCTAACTCGACAACCGTCTCACGTAGGAATGTCAAACTTCCAAACTGCACCAACAATTCATCTTTAACTGGGTTTGACAAATTCTAACTTAATTCTATATACAATAATTCAAAGTACGGGCGTATTTTGCCCCGCTGCCGGAGCTCTTGTTATTGTCTATATTAAGTTCAGCAAAACGTTGTACTTCCAATTTTTCTTGTCATGACTCCTAATATCGAATATTGGGCCAGAACCTGAAAAATGGTTTGGTTCAGGTATTAGTTCTATGATAAGGGTTAAGCCAGTGTTCTGGTTGGGCTGTTAACTGAATGTAATAAGACTGATTACAGGATGGTTCTGGCACAAAGGACAAAGCAGTTACATAGTTTATTACGCAAGAGCTCCAACTGAGTCAAATGTGTGCAGCACAGCTAAAAATCGCCACAGAATCAGAGCTTTTTGAAAGCTGTAGTTGCCCTGTCGGCCGAACACGAGCAGTTTGTGATTATATTGCGCTCTTTGGGAAAAATCCTTTCTGGGCAGGAGGGATTTTTTCACAGTAGCACCAGTTGAGTGGCCACTAAACCAACTCGAGCTCTAAGAATGCAGCAGCCTTTCCCGTTTTGAATGGATCCACGCCGTACACTTTCACTACAACCATTTGGGTCATTTCAGCCCCTGGAATTGCCATTATCTACTAAACAAAATGTAAAATGGAGCTGCTAACTTGAAAACTACCGCTTCATTACACAAGGTCACACATCCCAAGGTGGAACAGAGCATTTTGAGTTTTGGAGACAGACTCATAATAACGGGTTCTCGAATGTGTGAATTAAACAAAATATAACTCCGGGTCTGTTTGTGAGGAGGGAACAACATTCTGCCATGGCTCAAAGCTCACAGGAGTCAATATAGGACCTTTTACACACATAATAAATATAACATTTTAAAGCTCTTCAAAAACTACCGTTCAACAGACCGGCGCACATACTGGGGTCACTTTACTGTTGTGCACAACTGACTCAGAAGCCAGAGAGATGAGCAGTGAACAGGTTTTTGGTGTGAGCAAAACGTACCGTCCGAGGCAGAAGAGCACCATGAGCAGGGGCACCACTTTCAGCTGGTCCTGGCTCAGGTAGGTCGCCATTACGACCAGCTGCATGAAGTAGAGCAGGAACAGGTGGGCGGAGTCCGACAGGAAGCCCCGGTGTACGCCGACATCATTAGACTTCGCTCCCTTCAGTCCTCCAGAGATGTGACCCTCAGTGTGATGAAGAGACTGTACTTCACCAGAGCGGAGTCGTGACATGCCCAGGACCAGGTACCCTGAAACAGGAGACCACAAGGGGGCGCTACGTCAGAAGCTACAATAATGACAGCATCTGCTTATCGTTCCATATATGACAGATTCAACAATATTTTGAGCGTCAGAATTTATCATGTGCACATTTTCGTTGTACCACTGGATAATTTTTGGTTGTTTTTGCCAGTTTGATTTGAGGTGTAGAAGGTTGAATTACATGTCCTATATTACAGATAACAGATTCCTGTGAGTTTTAACCATGTTATAATCTCATTGTAAACAGAGTTGTGCTCTGTTTCAGTCACACACGTTTCAGCAACTATTTATTATTAATCTGTCTCAAAATGATCCGTTAATTGTGATGTCATGTTTTCATGTTTTTTACCTTAGCAATTTCAAGGCTCCTCCTGTGGGCTCCACCCGCAGAGGGGTTCATAGGGGGTCAAGTGCTATGAGGATTGGGCAGCAAACTGCCCCCGCGACCCAGCCGGACTAAGCGGGAGAAGATGGATGGAATTTCAAGGCTGTAAATAGCCGAATGATTCTGGTGAAGGTGTGTGGAGTTTACAAACACAGTGGAGCTTCCTGCATTACCACATGATATCACACAGTGGAACAGTGTTTTCTATTTGAAAGAAGAACTCAGCCCGAATATGCAGGATTTGTGTATGTGTGAGTCAAACAAAACACAACTCCGGGCAGGTTTTTGATGAAGACCTTATGACAGATCTGAAAATAGCATAATCTGGGCACCTTAACAACTTCTAAGACTCATTAGAGATGCAAACTAAGCACTACAGTGTTCAATTCTGCTGTTTATGTATTGCACCTCATGATTTTTTTAAAACAATATTGTACAGTTTTTGTGGCTTAAATCTGCTCTTGGTGTATTGTGTCTGTGTCATACATTTGTTTCAAGTTATCATTTAACATCAAGTTTTTTCAGTAATATAGTTATATAGATACTTTATTGATCCTGAAGAAAATAGCAGTCCATCCTCTTACATTTATAAACTTTTTTTTAACAACTTCCAGTGTGTCTGTGGAGCAGGACAGAGACGACAACCCCAAAGGTGCTCTCCTGTCTGGAGATGGGGCTGTGCAGGGGGTGATGGGGGTTCTCCAAGGTGGACAGGTGCCTTCCTCACCAGCTTATCCAGCAACACAGCGTCCTTCTTCTTGAGGCTTCCTCACCAGCAGACCACAGTGCTGAAGAGCACACTGGAGGTGACTGTCCGGACATCAGCAAGAGCTTCAGCCTTCTGAGAAAGTACGGCCTGCTCTGTCCCCTTCTGTAAAGCAGGTCTGCATTCTCAGACCAGCCTGTGGTCGAAATGTAGATCCAAATCCTAATAACTCTCTCCAAACTCCACAGTGTTCTCCTCAATGGTCACAGGTTGCAACTGGGGCCTGCTCCTCCTAAAGTCCACCGAAATCTCTTTGGTCTTTGCAGTGCTCAGCTGAAGGTGGTTAGCCCTGCATCAAACCACAAAGCCCTGAATGAGCTGCCTGTACTCCTCTTTGTCACCGCTCCTCATACACCCACAGGGGCTGTGTCATCAGAGTACTTCTGCTGATACACCCACAGGGGCTGTGTCATCAGAGTACTTCTGCAGGTGACATCGTTCTGAGTTGTATCTAAAGTCTGATGTGTACAGGGTAAACATGCTGAGGGCTTCTAGTGAGGTCATCTGCAATTCCACTAAGAAGAATCCACTCCCACTTTCTCCCGATAAGCTACAGGCATGAGGCTTTTTGGGGACAGGGACAATACAGGACGTCTTTCATCGAGTAGGGACCCTCCCCAACATGACGCAGACTCATGTTAAACATGTACTGCAGAGGCTCCCCCAGCTCAGCAGCACAAACCTGTAGGAGTCTTGGAGATATTCCATCGGGCCCTGCTGTTTCACTGGCACAGATGCTTCTAAGATGACCAGTCCCCTGAGTTGCTCTGATGGTCTCTGCATCTCTGCGGGGCAGTCTGGCATCCTCCATGTGAGAATACCAGACTGAAAGACTGAGCAGTGTCACTGCTGTTGTGGGATGACACTGAAGTGCAGCATCTATCATACTTTAAAATGTTTTATTGTGACAAGTTTAGTCAGAAGCGGAGCAGGAGACTGAACCAGAGCAGGACTCACCCAGTGCTATAGGCAGTGTGGCAAAGACTGAGCAGCGAAGCGTGTAGACCAGCCTGAGGGGGGCGCCATCCATCACTGGAGCATCAAAGGGCAGGAAGACGTATCCACCCCACAGCAGGAAGGGGAAGAGCAGAGCCGATGTGCCCAGGGACACCGCCATTTTGAGGGCCATGCGCTCACCACAGCAGCGGCCTGTGTGAGGGGAAACTGATCATTCAGTACGTCATCTTTTGTATTGGCACATAGAAGCACTAAAGAAGACATATTGTGACTGTGTCTGCAATGTAGTTATAATCTAAGATAATATTGATCTAAAACAACTTAAAGGGGAATATTATGCTAAAGTGATTTTTTTTTCAGCTTCTTTCATTCATTTCTTGCCACACAACAAAGTTGGTGGAATTAGTTTCCGGTACAGCACTTAATGCTGGCATCTCTTGTGTGTCAGTTACATTATCATCAAACAATACACATCAAACAAACATTCAATACAACCAAGAGTAAGGATAAATACACAGGTTACATCGAGACAGTGATTGATTTAGAATCTGTTTGGCTATTGGGAAAAAAACAGTTTTTAAATCGGACTGACTTGGTGGTGAGAGACCTGTAGCGCCTCCCAGAGGGCAGAGTGTGAACTGGTGATGTGCAGGGTCTGAGGTGATTTTTACTGCACACTGTGTAATGCGCCTTTGATAGACAGTGTCTATGGATGGGAGTGTGAGACCAATGATTTTGGATGATTTGTTAATGATGCGTTTTGAGGGTGAGTGACCAAATTTCCATACCAAGCTATTACTGATGAAGTGAGAATACTTTCAATTATGGCCGAATAAAACTCAAGGAGTATATTATGTCTTGGGTGTGGGTGCACGTGAGAAATCCACAATCAGTTCTTTTGTTTTAGATGCGTTGAGCTGCAGGTTGTTGTTATGGCACCAAGTGACTGCTCGGACGACCTGCTCTCAGTTTTTCATTATTGTAGGTGATGAGTCCAATTACTGTGGTGTCGTCTGCATATTTGAGGACAGATACTGAACTGTGTGAGGATGTGAGAGTGTTCGTGTAAAGTGAGAACAACCAGGGACCTAGGACACACCCCTGAGGAGCTCCGGTGCTGAGGGTCAGAGATCGGGATAAGAGACCACTCATCCTGACTCCGTGTCCTCTCAGAAAGGACACGGAGAGTCTATATTTCAAAAATTAATCCCATCCTCAGTCTCTCGATGAACACACGATCCTTGGTGCCAGAGCAAAAAACCCACCGGCAGGTGCAGTATGGGAAAATTCTCTCCAGACACTGTTGCCAATGTGGCACCTTCAGACCTGAGAACTTTGAGGAACCAGTCACTTTATAGAGAGCAGGGTTCAGACGGACAGTCAGACGTGTGGGGGACTGGACATCGGCTTATTTGGGCTAAGGGCTTCAACCAGGCAGGTGGGGCTCAATCCAGGCAGGTGGGGAGTGGAAGAGAAGAGAGAGAGACACTAGCTAACCTGTTTGGTTTGTAAGGTTTTTATTTATTAGATAAATAAAAGATTTAAATATTTGGATTTTTTTTTTATTTAACCTTTATTTAAAAAGGAAAAAGTCCCATTGAGATTAAAAATCTCTTTTTCAAGAGCATCGTGGCCAAGAGGCCACAAAATTACAGTTTCAAAACATATAAAAACATACATACGATTAGTGGCGGGCCGTTATCGGCGTTAACGTGCTATAATGTGAGACTCTTAACGAGCGATATAAAAAACACCGCCGTTAATCTATCATCAAAATTGGGTTTGGAGCTGGGCCCTATAGCCTACTAAGCAAACTGATGACTTTCACCACCAGGTTTTAGGGTGGATGTATACAGAGCCGAATTGCACAGTAGGGGGCGAGAACGAGTTTTCCAACGTCTATGCACCTGTGAATTACCCAAACTAGGCCAACAACCAACCACACCAAACCTGATATTCTCACATGGACGCAGCCACGAAGCTGCTTGCTTCAAGGAAAATTCCTTTTTAAGAAGCTTCCCGATGGCGAAATCGACAAAACTAAGGTTGTGTGTACTTGATGCAAAGCAGAATTGGTTTACTGTAGGAGTTCTACCAGTCTCAGATACCATCTGAACGCAAAGCATCCCTTTGCTAATGCTTCTGATGCCGGTTCAAGCACCGATAAAACGCCGGGAAAGAGTAGCCGCCAAACTACTTTGTTTGAATGCAACCGAGGCAAGTCTGTCAGCACAGCTTTATCAGAGAAACTCACTAATCTTCTCGCCCGGTGGATTGCCACTAGCTGCCGACCCATTAGCATGTTTGAGGACGAAGGGCTGGAGCTTGTTCTTCAGGCGGCCACAGGTGACCCAGCTTATAAACTACCTGCAAGACGAACTATCGTTGGGAGGATATATGACCAATACACCGCAGAGAAAGACGCAAAGGACCAAAGATGGCAGAGGCCAGGTGTGTTGCACTGACGGGGACCAGGACATCCGTAAACAATGACAACTACCTCTGCGTTACTGTGCACCTCATCGATGCTGCTGGGAAGTCTCAAAGACTTACTTTGTCATTACTTAGGTATTTTGCATATTCTGAAGGAGCCATTTTAATCTAGATTAATTTCAAGATTTCAGTGAGATTAATCTATATTAAAAAAAATAATCTATGCCCACCTCTACATACAATACCTTCAGTATGACAGAATAATCAACACAATCCAAAGACAATTACACCCTCAGGATTCCAGATCTCTGTTTTTTAAAATCTGTTCAAAAGATTCTAAGGAGACCAGCTCCTTTAACTTCAAATCATTTTGTAAAAAATTCCATGCCGAAGGAGCATGAAACTGAAAAGCTTTCTTACCAAACTCAGACTTTACTCTGGGAACTGACAGCAAGAGTAAATCCTGTGAGCGCAGGCTGTAGGCCCCAGAACTTTTTAGAACTACATGCTTTTGCAGGTAAGACAGGAGCAGACCAAGAATACATTTATAGACCAACAGATACAAGTGTTTGAGCCTCCGTGTGGTCAGGGACGTCCAGCCCACACGTGCGTACAGCACACAGTGGTGTGAGCGTTCTGAGACCAGTGATAAATCTCAGGGCTCCATGGTAAGATGTGTCCAGAGCTCACGGACTCTGTGTAGAAGCATTCATATAAAACACATCACCAAAGTCCAACACCGATATAAATGTCGCTTCTACAAGCCTTTTCCTACCCTCAAAAGAAAATAAGGGCCTAATCCTAAAAAAGAAGCCTAATTTCGCTCTCAGTTTTTGAGTTAATTGCTGTAGGTGCTGTCAGGTCAGTAATATAGGATGGGGCCGTCCCATTTACAGCTTTATAGGTGAGAAGAAGAAGTTAAGAAGAAGAGAAGTTAATTCTAAACTCGACCGGGAGCCAACGAAGTGACGCTAACACCGGAGTAATGTGTCTCTTCCATTTGTTCCCCTTAATAATGTTGCTGCTGCATTTTGAACAAGCTGAATGCTTTTTAGTAGCTTTTAGGGCAGGCTGCAGCAGAGAGTTACAGCCGTCTAATCTTGATGAAATAAATGCATGGACAAGCTTTTCTGCATCATTTTTGGATAAGATATTTCTAACTTTGGTGATGTTGCGGAGGTGGAAGATGCTGTTTTACAGACTTGGTTTATATGGGCTTTAAATGATAAGTCTTGGTCAAATATAACCCCCAGGTTCCTCACGGTGGAGCTCGAGGTCACACTGATGCCATCCAGGGAAACTATCTGATCTGATAGAGCCTCTCCCAGGTTTTTGGGGCCAAGTGTAATAAATAAATAGACAGCTTCACTGACCCGCAGTGTAGAGAGAAGCCAGGTGGGGTAATAGCCAGGTCTCTGTCAGGCACATGGCAGAGCAGTCTCTCTAGTCCTTGTGAGTTTGAAGCAGAAGGCACAGTTCATCCATTTTATTTTTTTATTGATCGGACGTTGGTCAGAAGCAGCGCTGGTAGTGGTGGCCTTTAGTTGAAGGGACAATGTGCACATTTAGAGACATGTAGCTAATAAAAAAAACAGACGGGCCAAATCCTGTGTGAATGTCACACATTAGAAAATAAAAGGGGAGAATAAATGAAGTAGCAGTTGGCTCTGATACTGTAGTACTGATACTGGGGCCTTGCTGAAAACGGCCTCTTCAATGCAGATTATTCAGACATACACGAATCATTCTAAAACACAATTTCAGAGGCTAAATGAGAAGAGAAACTATTGTGACATGGCTGAGCTCTGAAGAGTGGATCTGGTGTTTTGATTGTCACATGTGCCTCCATGCAGCATGTTGTCATTTTGGCACAGGCAGGAACATGTGAAGTCTGGGGTCCTTTCTTAGATTAAAAGTAAACAGCTCTCTAGAGGCTTACTGCTGCTAGATTCTAACAGAGGTCAGTTTTATCTTTCAGTCACTTTTTATTTTACGTTGATGGAATCAGAATTGAAAAAAAAAAATAGAAGTTTTATATACTCGAAAACCTCTTTTCGGCTTTATGCATGTCAATCAAATACGCCCACAAACGTGCTACCGCCATCTTTTTAAAAACACCATCTCAATTTGACTTAGTAAATCATTTTAATTTAATAATTTAGACATTATTACGTCTTATAACATGTTTAGTGGCAAAAACAGGAGAGGAGAGTGCGTTTTTATGAGAGGGAGTGAAGGGGCTGCTGCCGTTTCAGAGGTTCCAGATGTCCTCCCGTGACCGGACCTTAGCTCTGCCCCTGTCCACTCACCTGTCTGGATGGAGCCCCTACCTGCCTGGATGGAGCCCCTACCTGCCTGGATGGAGCCCCCACCTGCCTGGATGGAGCCCTCAACCCAAATAAGCCGATGTCCAGTCCCCCACACGTCTGCCTGTCCGTCTGAACCCTGCTCTCTATAAAATGACTGGTTCCTCAAAGTTCTCAGGTCTGAAGGTGCCGCATGGCGACAGCTGGTTGACAACAGTGTCTGGAGAGAATTTTCCCATCCTGCACCTGCCGGTGGTGTTTTTGCTCTCTGGCACCAAGGATCATGTGTGTATTGAGAGACTGAGGATGGGACAATGTGTTTGCTGATGTCTGTGTCAGATGATGTTTCCATGTTTTTCACTGTGAAGAACATTGGGGCAACTCTTGTTGTGATTTTGGGCAATAGAAATAAAATTGAATTGAATTGGGAACAAGGCAGAAAAAAACATAAAGTATAGTCTGTGCATGAGTCAGGAGGAACACACATTTTCATCAAAATAAATAAATGCACACAACAGAAACATTTGACAGTGAAGTCTGTCTCATAGCCTTTCAGTAACATAACATAAATCACATGCTCCTGTGAGACACAGGATTTTTAAATGATTGTAGCTAAATCATTAAACCAAATATGTATTGATAGTAGCCAACTGCTGCCACTGATACACACCCACTGCCCTGGATTTATTTGCTCTCCAGTTTTATTGTTTTAATCATGAAACATGTAGGGTTCAGAAGCATCATTTTGCTCTATTGTGCTGTGCAGCTCTCCACAGGAGGACGGCGCTTTGTTGTGATGACGTTTACAGCAACAGTTTTCTAACACATGGGTCAGTGGACTTATTTTGTCCAAATTAAAACAGAACGATCCACGAGTGTCTTGGTTCTAACGATATAGCAGACACAAGCACAACATGTTCGCTTTAAATCCATATCAATTAACCTGTTTGAATGGGTACCTCTCTGTGGCGCCTCCTCTGGCCACTCCTCTTGGACAAAGTGCTGCTGGAGGAAGGGGCTCTTCTCAGCCTCTATTTCCCATGATGCCTCGATGGTGGTGGGGGCAGGGCTGAACACCTGAGCTACACTGGCAGGCAGGGTGTTCTCCTGCCAGGCCCCATCCTCCGGTGCTGACATCATCACCTGACTCTCCGTCCAGCTGCCGGCTTCTGGAGGCTTCAGCTGCGACATCTGCAAAATACATGCGTCGTACAAGTGGAAAAGGTCCTAGTCAAATACAAGCATTAGAAGACAGAGGTTAAACACTTTATTGTGTCCTTTATCTGTCAGGAGCGGTGGGGCTGCAGGGGACCAAACTCCGGGTTGTGGTGGAAATTTTTGTATAAAGTGTAATGAGTAATGTGTGTTTTTACGTTGTCCAAGATACACTGTAAAAGTGCCACACTGTTGCTTGTCTAATCCTTGTGTTTTCCATTTTACATGTCTGCCGTTTTATTTCACAGATCTTTTGTTTGATCATTCTGAGCTTAAATGCTAATGTAAAAGTGTCACCACTCTGAGTTCAGAACACCAAATGGCCAGCCGGACTGACCTAAATGCAAACTGTTCTTTGGGAAGGGCTTGGACCACAGACAGTGTTGAAGTGTTGTTAGGCCTCTGCTCTGGGCTCAGTGCAGCAGAGTCTGTCAGTAATGGGACCATTTGTCATTGGTGCAAAGGTGATAAACCAACATAGATGCTAATATGTTTTGGTATTATTTATATTATATTATTTTACAGATATTTTCCACAATGGGGTCTTGAGCTATTCTTGGTTAGTATCTTAGCTGGAGGATTTGACTCATGCTCCATGTTATTTGGGTATATGCCGAGTATGTAGTGGTGGTAAAAGATATGAAAATGTAAACTGTTGCTAAACCATCACTGGCATGAAATTAAAAAAAAATCCATCCATCCATCTTCTCCCGCTTAATCTGGCTGGGTCACGGGGGCAGTTTGCTGCCCAATCCTCATAGCGCCTGACCCCCTATGAACCCCTCTGCTACTGATTTTAAATCAGTATTAAAAACACAGGATTAATTATTGGCTGCAGTTAAAAGTTAAATGTTATAATATTAAACCACAATCTGTCTATTCTCTGAGTTCTAGCTGATATGTAGGGCTGATTTTAGATTATTTCCCCCCAAAATATATGATTTGAAATGACTACCAACATAAACACTGTCTATACTTTCTAGTGCTCTGCGTTATTAAGATGTAAAAGTCTCAAATTATTTTTAGACATCTGCTATTCCGCTATTCTGCTATTTTTTTGCTTGTTAAATTGGTCAGAAGAAGGCCGTCCAACTGGACTGTTTCAGAGCAGGAAACAGATGAAAGGCCAGAGAGAGCATGTAAACTATACACACACACACACACACACACACACACCTACACACACACAAAGAAGTACAGGTGAAGCCTTTATTCTAATCTGTGCCTGTGTTGTGAGTCATCCAGTAAGGCTCAGTCGACATAGGTCACATTTCCTCGTTGGACTCTTGTCTATACAAATGAAACTCTGCTAATGCACGGCCTCCCGTGAAGTAACTGACAGTTATGTGGTTTGAGCCTCAGGCTACAACACAAAAAAACATGTTGCGCGTTTATTTGTGCTCCGTGCGTAAAGCAAGGCAGCACAGGCGGTGGGTTTCGGCGCACGCGTCAGTTTCGGCGCTCGGATTTGCCTTGTCGATAATACACACGTTCCTTTCCTAACAGCATAACAAGAGCTCCTCCAGCGGGGCAAAATACGCCCGTACTTTGAATTATTGTATATAGAATTAAGTTAGAATTTGTCAAACCTAGCAACAGAACTTAAAGACACTACAAAGCTTTGAAGTGTCCACAGACGGACGGACGGACAGCGCCATACCATAATACGTCACGTCTTATTACAACGGGCGTATAAAAACTACAAACACACAAGCTAACGAAGCAGTGATCGCCAGTGAATAAACCAATATGTCCAGAGTTTAAAAGAAGAGCACGCACCTGTCTTTACCTGTCCGGATTCACCGTAGACCGGAAACCTGACAGGACACTCCCCCTGCTCCGGACTCAAGACGCGTTCACGGGCTCAGAATGCCTCTGCGTTGCGCCTCTGCGTTGCGCCTCTGCGTTGCTTGTCGTGTTGTCGTGTGCCTGATTATCATTTCACTAATAGCGCGTGTAACATATTTTTACAAGTTTCACCTCTCCACCTCCATGTATGTTTGATCACGTGTGTGACACAGATAAATAATGAACTACGAAACACAAACTTCTTCATATCGGAAACACGGAAACTGAAATGGACAAGCTTCTCTTGGGTCTGACGCACATGTGTCTGGTCCCAGGTTCCTGAAGGGTGGAGGATAAAAAATTTGGTTTGGGGAAAATAGACAATCAATGGTTTGGTCTTTTTTACTATTATTATTACTCAAAAACGTTACTTAAGCCGTTCTAATCTCATCCAAGTCATTGTGCTTGAGCAACTCAACCAAAGATGCACTTTCTTGCATTTATGCAAGTTTTTCCTGGCTCCTTAAATTAGACCACAGTTTGTTCCTCTATCATCAAACGGATTTTTTAACATTTTCTAGTGTTTGTGTCTAGTTTTCTTCAAATCAATTGTAATGCTTGAAAGGTTTCACATTAAGTGAAACTTATAAAACATATTAAGGATGTACAGTGTAACTTTTTGGTTTGGGGTCCGTCACCTGCTTGTTTCTATGGATATGTTGTTGCTCTGCCTGGAATGTTCCACAGTGTGACATTAAACAGTTCTGCCTTACATGTATTCAGTCACAACTGGTTTTATAGCTCAAAAATACCCAGAAAGAGGCATTCTGACTGTGAGTGGAGTTGCCTCTCTACAGATCTAACCTGTAACTTGGTCTGGTGTGGTCTCCATGAAGACAGAAAAGTTTAATGCCATACCATGGAACATTCCAGACAATAACGTTTCCCTGAAGAAAAGCATTTGACCCTCCACCAGAAATGTTACACAGTGAATCTTGAAAAGCATGGCCTTGAACGGCCACCTTAACGTGGTGGAGGGGTTTGAGCCCGAATGATCCCGGGAGCTTGTTGTTGGGGGCTTTATGCCCCTGTTAGGGTCACCCAAGTCAAACAGGTCCAGGGGGACGGGTCAGACTAAGGGAAGTTCAGAAGCATCACATGATGAGTGACACAAGAAGGCCAGTGATGTCGCCCGGAATGGTGGTACCAGGGCCCCACCCTGGAGCCAGGCCATGGGTGGGTGCACGCCAGCAAAGGCCTGGTGGCCTGGCCGGGCACAACCCGATGGAGTGACGTGGGCCACCCTCTCGTGGACCCACCATCTGGACAGCAGCCAAAGCTGGGGCCTCAATGACTGGATCTCCAGACATGGAGACTCTTGGGACATGGAATGTCACCTCCTTGGTGGGGAAGGACCTGAGCTTGTGCGGGAGGTTGAGCGATACCGACTACATATCATCGACCTCACCTCCACGCACAGCCTGGGCTCTGGAACCCAACTCCTTGAGAGGGGTTGGACTCTCCATTTCTCTGGCGTTGGCCGCGGGGAGCGGCGGCGAGCTGGTGTGGGCTCATCGCCCCACAGCTCAGCTGCTGCGTGTTGGAGTTCACCCCGGTGAACGAGAGGGTCGCGTCCCTGCACCTTCGGGTCGGGGACAGGTCTCTCACTGTGGTGTCGGCCTATGGACCAAACAGCAGTGCAGAGTAATTCAATTCAATTTATTTTGTAGCGCCCAAAATCGCAACAACAGTTTCCTCTAAGGGCGTTCCAAGATATGGATGAGCCAAACATACACACAGACATATCAAAACAGGAAAAAAACAACATTCATGTAAAGCAGCAAATGAAACATGGTCCAGTCATCCCCTGTCCTTAGACCCTCCTTCTCAGCAAGGAAAAACTCCAAAAAACCCAGGGTCCTGGGAAAAAGAAGAAACCTCGGGGAGAACTACAGTGAAGGAGAGATCCACTCCCATGGACGGACAGGCTATAGATGTCCAGGCCCGTGGGCCAGTACCCGGCCTTCTTGGAGTCTCTGGGAGGGGGACTGGACAGTGCACCAACCGGGGACTCCGTTGTTCTACTGGGGGACTTCAACACCCACGTGGACAACGACAGTGACACTTGGAGAGGGGTGATTGGGAGGAACGGCCTCCCTGATCTGACCCCTAGCGGTGTTCTGTTATTGGACTTCTGTGCTAGTCACAGTTTGTCCATAACGAACACCATGTTCGAGCACAAGGGGGTCCATCGGTGCCCGTGGCACCAGGACTCCCTAGGCCGGAGGTCAACGATCGACTTTGTTGTCGTGTCATCTGACCTCCGGCCGTGTGTCTTGGACACTTGGGTGAAGAGAGGGGCAGAGCTGTAGAGCACCACCTGGTGGTGCTCTACAGCACCACCAGGTGGTGGTGTGGTGCCTGTCGGGGCGGCAATCCCCGAACCTAGTGGTGGACACCAGAAGTAAGGGATGCCGTCAAGCTGAAGAAGGAGTCCTACTGGGCCTTGTCGCTCGGGGGACTCCTGAGGCAGCTGACGGGTACCGGTGGGCCAAATGTGCTGCAGCCCGGGTGGTCGCAGGATTTGGGAGGAGTTCGGGGAGGACATGGAGGAGGATAATCGGACGGCCCCAAGGAAATTATGGCAAACTGTCTGGCGCCTCAGGAGGGGGAAGCAGGGCTTCACCAACACTGTTTTCAGTGTGTGGGAAGAGCTGCTTCGCGCGCAACTTCGTCCCTCAATCGCACTCTGTGTGAACTGCAGTATCCTTTGGCCTTCGGCATGGGACATGCATATTTGTTCTTGCTAACAAGTCATCGTCAACATTGAGTGAATGGGCGAAGCTAATTGCTGCTAAAATGAATGGAAATCAATGGGAGTCAATGAGCGACCCCTACGAGATGGTGAATGACGAGCGCTATTCACCAATGACCCCACGGTGACGTGGGGAAGCTCGAGAGCTTTCAAAAAATGTATAATATGCGTTTCCTATGTTAAAGGATATATTGTTTTTGCTAAAAAAAATTTTTTTTTTTTTTATTAGGCCCGAGCCCTTACAGGGCATAGGGCCTATTGCTTTCGCAACGAAGCCCAGGCATCATCGTTGTTAACTGGTTGTTAACTTCGTCCCTCGATCGCTCTCTCCGTGAACAGCAGTATCCTAGCAACCCATGCCGAAGGCATGTGACATGCATATTTGTTCTTGCTAACAAGTCATCGCCCATTCACTCAATGTTGACAAAAGCGAATGTAAACCATATGGTATTTTTAACTGTGTTGCCATGGTGATGCGTGAAAGCTCCAATGTTATCCTCATGGGAAAGATCAGAAGATAAATTCCCATTCATGAAAAATATTTTACTTTCACAGAATATTCTCAAATTTGGCACAATGACTCTTCATGTCATCCTGATCAAAAAAAGTCAATGACAACCATATGGAATTTTTAACCGTGTTGCCATGGTGATGCACGAATAATCCAATGTTATCCTAATGGGAAAATTTCTACAATTTCTTAGATTTCAAAGTGATATAACGGCTTAATAGTTTTATTGAAGAGCATGAAATTTGCCACAGTGATTCTTCAAGTCAGACCGAACAAAAAAGTCCAGGGGCCAAAGCTGTATTTTGCACGCCGTTGCCATGGCGATGTCCCAAAATGTCCATGTTTGTCTGTGTTAACACATCAGCATCTCCAGCGTGTGTGGACTTTGTGTTTAGTGAAAAGTTCAACCCAAAGCCACAAACACACAGAGACAAGAGGCTCATCAGCGCCACCCGGGGGAGCGTCAGCGCCACCCGGGGGAGCGCCAGGTCGGCCGAGTGCGAAGTGCAGCCCTTGAGGGCCGTTCGATGCCGCTTGCGGCTTTAATCTTAATCTTCTTCTTATTTTTCTCCTAACGCACTCACCCATTTTTCACCCAGTGAACAATGATGAAAACTCACGAAATTTGGCCACCAGTTAAAGACTATTGATTTCTAACTTTTGGCTATTTCCATTTTCAATAAATAAATAAAATGGCTCATCAGCGCCCCCTAATGAGGCAAAAATACATTACGGAATACGAATGACACCAAAAAAAAATGTGCATGTTGAATGATGAAATTTAACACAGAAGTTGATCATGATAAGACGAGTAAAAAATATTATTATGGCCCCTGACACACCAGAAGGCGGCCATCTTGGATTTAAGTTTGTGAAGATGAAACGCACTCCTCCGCAGGCGTCACCCAAACGGCCTCAGATTTGGTCCACATTATCTCCAGGGGCGGAACGTCAAAAAATATCCACAGCTCCTGAATCCGTCTGACGTCTCTGAGCAGTGAAGCGACAAATAATGAACACAAGTTTTGGATATTTACAAATTGCTCCAATTTGCTCAAACAAACTCTGATTTCAATTAAATTTGACACAGTTCTTAAACTCTCTGCCCTAAAGCGACGGAATGTGAAAAAATTTTTTAATTTGGTGCATTAGCGCCCCCTACAAATGTGACCCTGCAGACATGTTCAAAAACTCACCAAACTTTGTCAAATGTTCAGAAATGATGAGACATTCAAGAAAATATAGGTTTTATGCATGAGGATCAAAAAAATTGAGATAATACGGCACCTCGAATATTAGGCTCCGCCCACTCCTATGGGAGCTGTCCCAGCTCAACTTTGTCGTAGAGCCACAAAATTCAGTACACGCATTCATCACGTGAAGACAAACAAAAAATATTATTATGGCCACGCCCCCTGACAAAGCAGAAGGCGGCCATCTTGGATTGAAATCTTCAAAATGCAGAGTCGGTCTTTTCACTCATGTTGTGTTTGAACGAACTCCTCTGAAGGCGCTTCACCCACAGGGCTGAAAATCACCGTACATCATCTAGAGAAGTGCTGAAAATCACCGTACATCATCTAGAGAAGAGCTGAAAATCACTGTACATCATCTAGAGAAGTGCTGAAAATCACCGTACATCATCTAGAGAAGAGCTGAAAATCACTGTACATCATCTAGAGAAGAGCTGAAAATCACCTACATCATCTAGAGAAGTGCGGCTTCAAATGTTACCTCCATTTTTTTGAAAACTGTCATATGTTTTACGTGTGTGAAGATTATTTCCCGTTGGCACAGACTTAGTCCGATCGTGCTGAAATTTGAGTCACTGATGCTGATCTCGGCCTGAATATAAAACACTATAAAGCATATGGAAAATTACACTACAGCGCCCCCTAGACATGAAACATCAACATTATCTGATTTGTACCAAATTTGGGAATTAAATTCTATGCATGACTACGAGCAAAAAAATACATCATGGACATGGTGAATTTTTCACTGTTGGCCACCAGGGGCGCAAAGACTCCTCAAAACTCATTTAAAGGTGCACTATGTAATTTTTCTGAAGGAGGATGTGTTGGCCTGGGGAATTTGAATCACTAATACGTGATCTCTGTCTGAATATAACACACTGTAAAGCAGATGAAAAGTGTGGGGGTTGGGGTTACTGTAATTAGGGTGTGGAGCATGTGCTGGTGACACTGTTTGCGGGGCACAGAGTTTGTGGGATGCGGCGTAGGCGCACGCAAGGGCTGATCATTGCCGCTTGTGGCTATATTTATTCTTATTATTATTACACTTGTCCCCGTATTTACAGACAGTCACTAAAACAGGGCAAAAAATCTAACAGAATGTGTGAAGTGAATTGTGACTCACTTCCTTTTACCTTTTATTAAGTTTTATGTGAAGTGCTGAGGTTCCTGGAGCTCGTGACGGTTCCTGCTGTGAGGAGCATTGGTCCTGGAGCTCGTGATGGCTCCTGCTGTGAGGAGCATTGGTCCTGGAGCTCGTGACGGTTCCTGCTGTGAGGAGCATTGGTCCTGGAGCTCGTGATGGCTCCTGCTGTGAGGAGCATTGGTCCTGGAGCTCGTGATGGCTCCTGCTGTGAGGAGCATTGGTCCTGGAGCTCTTTTCTGAACTCTCTCAGTGAAGAGCAGAGGCCTTGGGGTTCTTTTCCGATTGGCCGCTGTGAGGAGCATAGGAGCTGCCAGGAGCTCTGTCCTGATTGGCCGCTGTGAGGAGCATAGGAGCTGTCAGGAGCTCTGTCCTGATTGGCCGCTGTGAGGAGCATTGCTGGAGCCCTGGTACATGTGTGATGACTGAGCCTGAGTCAGTGTGGTTCTCCTCTTTCACATGTGTGGAGCTCCACCAGTGGAACTACACAGCCATGTTTTCATTATTCCGAAATACTTGGACTTTGGCTTTAGCTTTGCTCCTGTTTCAAGGTGAGTAACAGCATTTCTTTTGTTAAAAAAGAAATATAAGACTAGATGCGGGAGATATATCACAAAATGAATATTGCAATTGTTGTCGTGAAGATGTTCAAAATAAGAATATGGTGTCATCTGTTCTGCACTTGTTTTGCGTTTGTTGTCGCATTTATGCAGAGGTGGGTGAAAGAGCCAAACACTGTTCTTAAGAGTAATGCTGCTTCAAAAGAACTCAAGCAGACAGACAAAGCAGTGGTTCAAGAAGTTACTAAAGTATTGAGGAAAAGTACTACTCGAGTAAGAGTAACTGTCAGGACATAAATAGTCACATGGGATTCGAACCGCCAACCTTCAGATCAGTGGACAAACTCTGCACCATCTGAGCCACTGTCATAACGACTGGTTTATAATTAAAGTGTAACTGATATGAAAATGCACAAAATGAGGTCAGACACAGAAAGGCAACAAACACAAATGTTCAAATCATTTCATTTTGTCACTTTAGACTTATAGAGGGAAGAGGAACCGAAACCTACTCAAGTAAGAGTACTGTTACTTCAATAAAAAAAACAGGAGTAAAAGTCGGCTGCTAGAAAGGTACTTTGAAAAGTACAATTTCTTAAAAAGTGACTCAAGTAAATACAACTTCATACAGACTGTGTGACAGGAGTTCTGCCTCTGCTTCTGTGCTCCATTCAGGTTCTGTGCTCGACTTGAACCTCACATTTTGAATCACACCTGATTTTTTGTTAAATTATCGTCTGAATATTGTTACCAAGATACTGCAGTTTAATATGATATATTTTGGCCCAGCCCTGTGTAACATGACAGGAAAAACACTGTTATTACTGCACAAGTTCTAATATGAACGGCCTGACCTTTGACCTTGTCTGTGCAGTTCACGACTCTTCTGAAGCTGAGACGAGACTCTGTGATTCCAGTTGTTCTGGTGAGAATTTAAAGTCTAATTAATGTCGTCACGATACACACACATGTCAAATGTGATTTTGATACTAAGGAATAGACTTGATACTCAATACTGAGACCACAATGGTCATAATGTTTTTATTTAGACAGTAAAATGTGATTTTCAGCATTAAGCCCGACTGTCTTACATGTAAATCACATTATTGTGCAATTAAACGATTGAAATTGTAAATAATAATAATAATAATAATAATAATAATAATAATAATAATAATAATCTAATTCTAATTTAAGATATTCTCAAGTTGCATATATAAATGTAACTGAAGGAAGAACAATTTCTTTAAAATCGGATGTGTTTGCAGTCATCCAGTATGTGTATGTATGAATATACACAACTACAAGCACAAGTACAGTTTAAAAATATTTCTAATGAATTACGTTCCAGCCCTGATTCAGCATGTGCTTCATATGTTAATCCCTGTGTCCTCAGATGTTCCTGAGTCAGACTGGTCCGTGCACATGGGCCTCGTGCACACGTACAGATACAGCTCCACCGTCTCCAGCAGCCTGAACGCCTCCTTCACTGGGAGGAACGCACTGGCCCTGGACTGTCTGCTGGACTTTCACGTGGTTTCCAAGTGTCATCTCACCATGCAGGTCTGAAGGAACCGAGTCAAAAGACAATTCCAACAACACACGAGCAGAAGTGGGTTATACTAGTGACATATGGAAGTAACTGTACTCGTTACTTACAGTTAATATGAAATGATTTGAACATTTGTGTGACTTGCACTGCTCCTTCATGTGTATTTTTGTCTGCGTTATTTAATATTCTGTGCTTCAAATGACATTAACTTCAGCTTATGAAGCAGATGTCACATCCCGACACTCACTCTATAAATGACTTGACTTCATTAGTCGTTTCTCAGATATTTTGTTTTTACTTTTGTTCGGGGAGTTTCTTGGACCACTGCTTTGTACCTCTAGTTGAGTAATATTATTTTGAAGTTGAACATTACTCTTACTGAAGTGCACTTCTTACCCTGCTCCAGTGTGAGGAGGTGAAAACGTACAGAATGTCATTTACCCCAGAAACTCATTTATCGTCTCTTTATACTGGACATAATTTGGTGCTGGTTTTAGCCCAGTTTGGTCCTGATGTGGACCTTGGTGCTGCTCTAATGTTGTTTAGTCCTGGTTTAGTTCAGGTTTTGTTTTGATGTAGTGAATGTAAAACAATATTGCTCAAGTTGATGTACAAAGTTACACAGTATTCTGCTGTAAAGGCACTGAAAAAAAGTTACTCAAGTAAATGCAATTGAGTAACTGTAACTGAGTAATACCCACCTGTGCCTTAATATATCACTTTTGTTGATCTTGTATCAAGAGATTGTGCTTAATTTCTTTGGATATAATTATCTGGACTGATTTTCTGACTTGATTTTACAGATAAGAAATCCCCAGATTAAACGTGTTTCCTCTGAGAAGGAGCAGAAAGAGCAAAGTCTGAAGACTCTCAGGTACTGAGTGTGTGAACAGGCCTATAGTGAACAGGCCTATAGTGAACAGGCCTATAGTGAACAGGCCTATAGTGAACAGGCCTATAGTGAACAGGCCTATAGTGAACAGGCCTATAGTGAACAGGCCTATAGTGAACAGACCTATAGTGAACAGGCCTGTAGTGAACAGGCCTATAGTGAACAGGCCTATAGTGAACAGGCCTGTAGTGAACAGGCCTATAGTGAACAGGCCTATAGTGAACAGGCCTATAGTGAACAGACCTGTAGTGAACAGGCCTATAGTGAACAGGCCTATAATGAACAGGCCTATAGTGAACAGGCCTATAGTGAACAGGCCTATAGTGAACAGGCCTATAGTGAACAGGCCTATAGTGAACAGGCCTATAGTGAACAGGCCTATAGTGAACAGGCCTATAGTGAACAGACCTATAGTGAACAGGCCTATAGTGAACAGGCCTATAGTGAACAGGCCTATAGTGAACAGGCCTATAGTGAACAGGCCTATAGTGAACAGGCCTATAGTGAACAGGCCTATAGTGAACAGGCCTATAGTGAACAGGCCTATAGTGAACAGGCCTATAGTGAACAGACCTGTAGTGAACAGACCTGTAGTGAACAGGCCTATAGTGAACAGACCTATAGTGAACAGACCTATAGTGAACAGGCCTATAGTGAACAGGCCTATAGTGAACAGGCCTATAGTGAACAGGCCTATAGTGAACAGGCCTATAGTGAACAGGCCTATAGTGAACAGGCCTATAGTGAACAGGCCTATAGTGAACAGGCCTATAGTGAACAGGCCTATAGTGAACAGGCCTATAGTGAACAGGCCTATAGTGAACAGGCCTATAGTGAACAGGCCTATAGTGAACAGGCCTATAGTGAACAGACCTGTAGTGAACAGGCCTATAGTGAACAGACCTATAGTGAACAGGCCTATAGTGATCAGGCCTATAGTGATCAGGCCTATAGTGAACAGGCCTATAGTGATCAGGCCTATAGTGAACAGGCCTATAGTGAACAGGCCTATAGTGAACAGGCCTATAGTGAACAGGCCTATAGTGAACAGGCCTATAGTGAACAGGCCTATAGTGAACAGGCCTATAGTGAACAGGCCTATAGTGAACAGGCCTCTAGTGAACAGGCCTATAGTGAACAGGCCTATAGTGATCAGGCCTATAGTGAACAGGCCTATAGTGATCAGGCCTATAGTGAACAGGCCTATAGTGAACAGGCCTATAGTGAACAGGCCTATAGTGAACAGGCCTATAGTGAACAGGCCTATAGTGAACAGGCCTATAGTGAACAGGCCTATAGTGAACAGGCCTATAGTGAACAGGCCTCTAGTGAACAGGCCTATAGTGAACAGGCCTATAGTGAACAGGCCTATAGTGAACAGACCTATAGTGAACAGACCTATAGTGAACAGGCCTATAGTGAACAGGCCTATAGTGAACAGACCTATAGTGAACAGGCCTATAGTGAACAGGCCTGTAGTGAACAGGCCTATAGGGAACAGACCTATAGTGATCAGGCCTATAGTCCTCTGCCTTGAGCACATGTGTTTATTCTGACTTGTGTTTGTGTTTTCAGGGAGTCGCTGGAGAGAGCGCGCCTCCAGTTCTCCCTGCGGGGGGGCAGGGTCATACCCCTGTGTCTGCAGGAGGCCCAGCAGCTGTGGGTCCGAAACATTCAGAGAGCCGCACTGAGCATGCTCCAGACCTCCGCTACAGCAGCCAGATACACTGTACAAAATGAGGTGAGGTTTTCCTTTGGGGCATGCTGGAGTGTACTGTTGCTTTCTCTCATACATGTTTAACCGTCACGTCAAATTCCAGCAGTATTTTACAAATATCTCCTATTAAATATTTAGATTTTCAAATTCAGATGATTTATTAATATTCCATCACGATTTATTAATATTAACTTAAAAATTATATTTTCAAATGTGTGTATAATTAAAATTTTCAGAGGTCTCAAATTTATGAAAATTTCTCATTTGATAAAGAAGCTGATTCATGAAATGTCCAAAAGAGACACAGATAATGACTTGGGTCTACAGGACTTTATGATATGATGTGGTGTTGTGTGGTTTTTTATCGTGTTGTATGGTGTGGTGTTGTATGGTGTGGTGTTGTATGGTGTGGTGTTGTATGGTGTGGTGTTGTATGGTGTGGTGTTGTATGGTGTGGTGTTGTATGGTGTGATGTTGTATGGTGTGATGTTGTTCGGTGTTGTGTTGTTTGGTGTTGTGTGGTGTTGTATTGTGTTATATGGTGTTGTATGATGTTGTGTTGTATGGTGTTGCATGGTGTTGTGTGTTTTTTTATCGTGTTGTATGGTGTGGTGTTGTATTGCGTTGTGTGGTGTTGTTCGGTGTTGTGTTGTTTGGTGTTGTGTGGTGTTGTATGGTGCTGGGTTGTCTGGTGTTGTTTGGTGTTGTGTGGTGTGTGGAGTGTTGTCCTGTGTGGTATTGTGTGGTGTTGTATGGTGTTGTTTTCCATGGTGTGGTGTTGTATGGTGTTGAATGGTGTTGTATGATGTTGTGTGGTGTTGTACTGTGTTTAATGGTGTTGTACGGTGTTGTATGGTGTGATATGGCGTTGTATGGTTCTGTATGGTGTTGTGTCGTGTTGTATGGTGTTATATGGTGTGGTGCTGTGTGGTGTTTTGTGGTGCTGTGTGCTGTTTTATGGTGTGCCGTTGTATGGTGTTGTGTTGTGTGGTGTTGTGTGGTGTTGTATGATGCTGTATGGTGTGGTTTGGTATTGTATGGTGCTGTGTTGTGTGGTGTTGTTTGGTGTTGCATGGTGTGTAGTGTTGTCCTGTGTGGTGTTGTATGGTGTTGTATAGTGTGGTGTTGTTTGGTGTTTTATGGTGTTGTATGGTGTTGTGTTGTATGGTGTTGTTTGGTTTTGTATCGTGTTGTTTGGTGTGGTGTTGTATGGTATGGTGTTGTACGGTGTTGTGTTGTGTGGTGTTGTATGATGCTGTATGGTGTTGTGTGGTGTTGTATGTTGCTGTGTTGTGTGGTGTTTGGTGTTGCATTATGTGTGGTGTGGTGTTGTCCTGTGTGGTGTTGATTGGTGTTGTATGGTCGTTTATGGTGTGGTGTTGTATGGTGTTGTTTTCTATGGTGTGGTGTTGTATGGTGTTGTATTGTGTTGTATGGTGTTGTATGGTCGTGTATGGTGTGGTATGGTGTGGTATCTTATGGTGTGGTATGGTGTTTTTTTGGTGCTGTGTTGTATGGTGCGGTGTTGTATAGTGTTGTATGATGTATGGTGTGGTGTGGTGCTGTGTGGTGTGGTGTTGTGTGGTGTTGTTTGGTTTTGTATGGTGTTGAATGGTGTTGTGTGGTGTTATATGGTTTTGTATGGTGTTGTATGCTGTTGTATGGTGCAGTGTTGTATGGGGCAGTGTTGTATAATGATGTGTTGTATGGTGTTGTGTGGTGTTATATGGTGTTGTATGTTGTTGTGTGGTTTTGTATGGTGTTTTATGGTGCAGTGTTGTATGGGGCAGTGTTGTATAATGATGTGTTGTATGTTGTTGTGTGGTTTTGTATGGTGTTTTAAGGTGCAGTGCTGTGTGGTGTTGTATGGTGTTATATGGCGTTGTATGGTGTCGTGTTGTATGGTGTTGTGTGGTGTTGTATGGTGTGGTGTTGTATGGTGGAATGTTGTATGGTGTTGTATCGCTTTTTATGGTGTTGTGTGGTGTTGTATGATGTTGTATGGTGGTTTATGGTGTGCTATGGTGTGTTATGGTGTTGCTTGGTTTTGTATGGTGTTGTGTGGTGTTGTATGGCGTTGTATGGTGTTGTATGGTGTTGTGTTGTATGGTGTTGTATGGCGTTGTTTGGTGTTGTGTCATGTTGTAATGTGTTTTATGGTGTGGTATGGTTCTGTATGGTGTTGTGTCGTGTTGTATGGTGTTGTATGGTGTTCTGTTGTATGGTGTTGTATGGTGTTCTGTTGTATGGTGTTGTATGGTGTTGTGTGGTTTTGTATGGTATTTTATTTATTTATTTATTTATAAGGGACAGTGCATATTAATGAACACATGAGACATATGTAAATATGCCAGATTTTAGCCACAGTCTAGTTTCCATCTGCAGTCCCTGGACAGGTTGTTCGTACCTTTAAGGCCACACGTAACAGAACATAAAGTACAATAAAAACAAACAAAATACAAATAAATACACACAGAGCAAAACAGAAGCCAAGTCAAAAACATAAACTCAGAGGGTTTCAACAATATTATAGGAGATTTTATATAAAGTGCAATGAATAAAATGTGCATATTGATACATTTATCCTAAAGTGCAGTGTGTATTTGCACGAGTTCTAAAGTGCTATGAGTATTGCATAAATCCTAAAGTGCAAAGTGTATTGTGCAAGTCCTGAATTTTATATAATTGTATGAAAATTGTTGTATGGTGTTGTATGGTGTGTGGTGTGGTGTTGTCCTGTGTGGTGTTGTATGGTATGATATGGTGTTGTATTGTTCTGTATGGTGTTAAATGGTGTTGTATGGTGTTGTGTTGTATGGTGTTGTTTGGTGTAGTGTTGTACGGTGTTGTACAGTCCCTGACAAAAGTCTTGTCTCTTATCCATTTTGTAGAAACAAAAGTTTATAACCTGACTTTAAATGAATCGATTGGTTTTAGAAATGTCTCATATTAAAGCTAAAACCTCCCAAATTATGCTCAATATACTAAAATAAATTTGCTTCACTGAAGAAACACTGATCATTTAATGAACACAGAAAGTTCAGATTTTGGCAAGACAAAAGTCTTGTCTCCTTGTCACATGATGCACCCAGTCCTAGATTCCAGCCTCACCTGTGATCAGTTACTGATCAGTCACTTAGTGGGTGAGTATAAAAAGAACCCCAGCACACCAGACCCTCACATCAACTGCAACTTGACCTCTGACAACCTGCCTAAGATCCACCCTGAGACCAAAGCGTTAATTATCAAGAGGCTGAAGACCAGATCCACTGCTGAGGTGGCTGACACCTTCAATGTGTCTCAGCGTCAAGTACAAAGAATAAGAAAAAGATCTGAAAAGACTGGAGATGTTTTTGACAAGCCCAGGTCCAGCAGACCCCACAAGACAACTGCTCAGGAGGACCGTTTGTTGATTGGAAAATCCAAGGCCCCTTTTCCACTGCAGCAGAGCTCCACCAGGCCTGGTCACCTCAAGTCCCTGTGTCAACCAGAACAGTTTGTAGAATTCTGTCTGGAAATGGCCTCCATGGTCGAATCAGTGCACAGAAACCAGCACTAAACAAAAGGCAATTAAAAAACCATGTGGCATTTGCCAAGGCCCACAGCCTGCTAAAAGGATGGACACTGGAAAAGTGGCAGAAGGTGGATTTCTCAGATGAATCCTCAGTTGAATTACATCACAGCCGCCGCAAATATTGCAGGAGACCTACTGGAGCCCACATGGATCCAAGATTCACCCAGAAAACAGTTAAGTTTGGTGGCGGAAAAATCATGGTCTGGGTACATCCAGTATGGGGGTGTGTGAGACATTTGCAGGGTGAAGGAAATATCAATATCCTCAAATATCAAGAAGTATTAGCACCTCTTACATTCCCAACCATAAAAGGGGTCACATTTTGCAGCAGGATGGTGCTCCATCACATACTTCTATCTCTACATCAAAGTTCCTCAAGGTGAAGAAGATCAAGGTGCTCCAGGACTGGCCCAGGCACCAGACATGAACATCACTGAGCAGGTCTGGGGTAGAATGAAAGAGGAAGCACGGAAGGAACAACCAAAGAATCTGGATGAACTCTAGAGGCTGTGAGACGCTTTCTTTGCTGTTCCTGATGACTTCATCAACAAACTGTATGAATCATTGTTGAACCACATGGATGAAGTCCTTCAGCTCATGGAAGTCATACAAGATATTAAATATGGAGCTCACAGCACCACTACTTAATTCACTGATGTTATGCAACAGATTTTTGTATTTGAAGTAAATTATTTGTTCAATTTTCTGGCGACAAAACTTTTGTCTTGCCAAAATCTGAACTTTCTGTGTTCATTAAATGATCAATGTTTCTTCAGTGAAGCAAATTTATTTTAGTAAATTGAGCAGAATTTGGGAGGTTTTAGCTTTAATATGAGACATTTCTAAAACCAATCGATTCATTTAAAGTCAGGTTATAAACTTTTGTTTCTACAAAATGGATAAGAGACAAGACTTTCGTCAGGGACTGTATGGTGTTGTGTGGTGTTGTGTCATGTTGAATGGTGTTATATGGTGTGGTGATGTATGGTGTTGTGTGGTGCTGTGTTGCATAGTGTTGTTTGGTGTTGCATGGTGTGTGGTGTAGTGTTGTCCTGTGTGGTTTGTATGGTGTTATATGGTTTGTATGGTGTTGTGTGGTTTTGTATGGTGTTGCATGGTATACACACACACACACACACACAAACACACATATATATATATATATATATATATATATATATATATATATATATATATATATATATATATATATATATATATATATATATGTATGTATGGTATGTATGTATATGTGTATATATATATATATATATATATATATATATATATATATATATATAGGCCCCTCTATGTCTGGAGCATGTGGTGAACCAGGTTCATGTGTGGTGAATGAATTTAACACAACCATTTTAGCAAATAAAGTATGTTAAAGGGAACTGTGGGTGTGATCATTTACCTGAAGAGTAACTAAGATAATAAACATAACCCAGGATCGTGTGCCATGCTGTTCACTTGGATATGGTAAGTGAAGTTTATTAAATGATAAAATGGCAAATAAAATAATGGGATAAAGTCACCTCAGACATGTTGTGTTTCCAGGATTGTAAAGCCTGTATTTCCTCAATTACGTCTCTGTGGCTTGATGACGGCTGCTTTTGTGTTTCAGACTGATATACACGGCACCTGCAGCAGCAGCTATGAGAGGCAAGGAGCTGTTGTGCTAAAGACCCGGGCTTTAAACCAGTGCTACCAATCCAGACTGACTGCCCTGTGGCCACACTCTGTCCCAGTGTCTGACCAGACAGTGAGATTTAACCAAGTCTCTTTTTGTGAACCAAGCTCCAGCTGTTGCATGTGTTTTAAAGGAACTGTATGTAGGCTGCACTGTTACAGTTTTTAAAAGCTACTATAATTACAAAAGAGCTTGTGCTGCCATTACCTTAAAGCAATTCAATTCAATTTTATTTCTATAGCCCAGAATCACAACAAGAGTTGCCCCAATGGGCTTCACAGGGAAAAACATGGAAACATAATCTGACACAGACATCAGCAAACACATTGTCAAATCCTCAGTCTCTTGATAAACACACGATCCTTGGTGCCAGAGCACCACTGTTGCCAACCAGCTGTTACCAGCTGTCGCCATGCGGCACCTTCAGACCTGAGAACTTTGAGGAACCAGTCACTTTATAGAGAGCAGGGTTCAGAAGGACAGTCAGACGTGTGGGGGACTGGACATCGGCTTATTTGGGTTCAGGGCTCCATCCAAACAGGTGAGTGGAGAGGGGTAGAGCTAAGGTCTGGTCAGTGTCTGCTCACGGGAGGACATCTGGAACATCTGGAACCTCTGAAACATCTGAAACAGCTCCACTCCAAAGGGGAGAGGAAGAGAAGAAGAGACAGAGACACTGGACACTGAACTGATTTGTCTGTGTAAAACATGAGGTTATGGGACAGAGATGAAGGAGAAGGAGCAGTTTGAATAAGAGGACAGAGGCTCAGGGCTCCATACTTCCCCCAGCATCTAACTCCTAGAGCAGCCTGACTTCAGCTGTGGAGTTAACCCTGCTCCTCTAACCTGGCCATAAGCTTTCTCATAGAAGAATGTTTTAAGCCTAACCTTAAATGTAGAGACTGTGTCTGCCTCTCTGACATGAGGTGGAAGCTGATTCCATAAAACAGGAGGTAACTAAAAGTTCTACCTCCCATTGTAAGTTTATTAAATCTGGAGACCACTCGTAGTCCTGCATTTTGTGAGCGCAGTGTCTGTTTGGTTTGTAAGGTGCTGTCAGGTCAGTAATATAGGATGAGGCCGTCTTATTTACAGCTTTATAGGTGAGAAGAAGGATTTTAAACTTCATTCTAAACTCGACCGGGAGCCAATGAAGTGAAGCTAACACCAGAGTAATGTGTTCTCTTCTATTTGTTCCTGTTAATAATCTTTCTGCTGCATTTTGAACAAGCTGAATGCTTTTTAGTAGCTTTTAGTGCAGGCTGCAGCAGAGAGTTACAGTCGTCTAATCTTGATGAAATAAATACAAACCTACACTAAACCAAAACTGCAAAATCAACAAAGCGTTCAAAGCTTTTAACAATATTATAGTCATTTCCCCTTCTCATGAACCCTCTGAAGTTGTATTTGGACTGATTTGGGCATATTGGAGATCTTATTCATTGATACACAGATTAATTTTTTTATTTTTTATTTTTTTAAATCTAAATCTTACGTACAGTTCCTTTAAAAATTCAAATTTCAAATGATGACATAGTGGGATAACATGTGTTTTTCTTTTTCTCTTTTGTCAAGGCTCTGCAGGCGGAGCTTCAGTGTGTTCAGCGCCGCGGGCTGACGGTGATGGAGGAGGTGAACTGTTCTGAAACCGTTACCATGGCAATGCTGTCCCCAAACCCAGGACAGGTCAAAACCCGGACAGTGTCCACTCTGGTCCTGCTCAGAGCCCAGCCTGGGGTCACAGTGCTGCCTTCAGGTTGGCCTCACACATACACAGCAATATGCAATCTAAATGTGTGGAAAATATGCAGCCCGAGTAAGATGAAGCTCTCCACCCCCCCGAGTAAGATGAAGCTCTCCACCCCCCCTGAGTAAGATGAAGCTCTCCACCCCCCCGAGTAAGATGAAGCTCTCCACCCCCCCGAGTAAGATGAAGCTCTCCACCCCACTGTTTACTGATCAATGTTATAATGTTCTTTCTTCATCAAAAACATACAGTATTTAGGTTCTTCTCTCAGACAGAAAACACTCCACCTTGTTACAGGAAATGCTCCACTGTGTTTTTAAAATCCGTACACTGACACTAGAATCAGATCGATACTTTCAATCCTAGAATAGCCGTTCTCTACTGAACTAAAGGTAACACGTAGCGGTTAACTTAAACTCCTGATTTATGATGGTGGAACAGAGCATTTTGAGCTTTGGAGACAGATAAATGAACTAAGATTACTCAAATTTGTGTGAATGAAGCAAAACACAACTCCAGGTATGTTTTTGATAAGGTCCCTAATAAGGTACATTATCACATGGCTTAAAGCTCACAAGAGTGAATTTTGTGTAACATAGGACCTTTACGCTTTGGCAATGTGTTTAATAAGTATGGCGTCCTTCAGTGCCACCGGGTTCTGGTAGGTCATGTACAAATAACGTCTCCTATGCATACTCATGATAATTTTCCATAAATACACAAGTAATCTTGAATGATTTATTACATTGAAAGATTCTTGTAGGTCAATGAATATATTTAATAATTCCCACTATCAGTTTCAGTCTTTTTTTGATTAGTTCCATTATTGTCATTTCAGTTTCATATTCTGTCCTAAATCCATACTGATTATCATTTAACACATTTTATTTTTGTAAAAAAAAAAAAGCCTTGTTGCAAACTTCTCCAATATTATTGAAAACTGTGGTAAAAATGAGACTGCCCAATAGCTGTAGACCCAAATACTAATAACTCCACCCAAACTCCAGACTCCACAGTGTTCTCCTCAATGGTCACAGGTTGCAGCTGGGGCCTGCTCCTCCTAAAGTCCACCGAAATCTCTTTGGTCTTTGCAGTGCTCAGCTGAAGGTGGTTAGCCCTGCATCAAACCACAAAGCCCTGAATGAGCTGCCTGTCCTCCTCTTTGTCACCGCTCCTCATACACCCACAGGGGCTGTGTCATCAGAGTACTTCTGCAGGTGACATCGTTCTGAGTTGTATCTAAAGTCTGATGTGTACAGGGTAAACAGAACTGGTGACACTAGAGTCCCTTCTGGAGCTCCGGTGTTGCAGATAACAGTGCTGTCTCCCAGGACATACAAAGGTCCCCTAATGAGTAATCCCACTAAGAAGAATCCACTCTATATGGATCCGTTTGTTTTTGAGCAGCAGAGGTTGGATGGTGTCAAATGTGCTGGAGAAGGTCACAAAAGGTCATCCTCACAGCACAACTGCCTTTGTCAAGAGAGAGGGGCCTGAGGGGCAGTCGTGTGAGGACACCAGGTAGAAAGACTGAGCGGCGTCACTGTTGTTGTGGGATGACACTGGAGTGGCAGTGCCAGTGGAGGATGTGACAGCACAATCACTAGACTATTGAAGAAGTGACTTAATTGTTTTGTTTTAATTGCCTGATCTACTCCTCCCTCTGCAACATTCCTCCTCCTGCAGCCTTCATACCATCTGTAGTAGTATTAAAGGAGGTAACTGATATTAAAGATTGGAACTGAAGAGTTCTAAATTAAAGCAGGACTCATGGCCTTTGTGAGTGTTCGGCTTTTACCTGAAGTAGAGTTTTGGGGCACCACTCAACAAAGAGAGAGAAATATCACTGATCCCGTATAATCAATTATCTAAGTGAATTATTTCATTAATAAAGAATTAAACTATTGTTCTGAAGATTTGTAAATTCTTGTCCATATCAGTGACCCATATCTGGAAAGCCAAAGCAAACTGTAGTTTATGAATATTTATTGACCAAGTTAAACAGGCACCATTTAGATATAAAATATACAAATGAGTGTCGGCTACTCTAGACTGACTAAAGACTAAAGTACAACTTTAATCGTTATCTAAGGTCTATCTAAGGTTACAACTAGGAGAGTGGAGATGTTAGTCACGGTGTAGTCCAGACATTGCACCGCCTCCGCCCATCACTCACCTTTTCAGCCGCAGAAACTTTAATACATGCGTTTATCACATCCAGAATCGAGTACTGCAACAGCCTCCTCTACGGCAACACCCTCAAAAACACTTAACAAACTGCAGTATATACAAAACTCTGCTGCCGCCTCCTCACACGTCCCCGTCTGAGCGAACACATCACCCCCGTCCTCCAAAACCTCCAGTGGCTCCACATCCCTCAGAGAATTCAGTTCAAAGTTCTTCTTACTACTTTCAAAGCTCTCCACACCCTGGCCCCCTCCTCCCTCACAGATCTGCTCCACCGCCACACCCCGTCCCGCTCCCTCCGCTCCTCCAACGCAAACCTCCTGTCCCTCCCCTGCAGGACCAAGCTCCGACCCTGGGGGACAGAGCTTTTCTCCGTCGCTGCCCCCACCCTCTGGAACTCACTCCCACAGCCACTCCGAGAATGACCTCACCACCTTCAACCAACACCTGAAGACTCACCTGTTTAAAGCTGCTTTTAATCTTTCACTGTTATGAGGACTGTTTTTAATGTTTTTTACCTTTGTACTTTTTTAATTGCTCTTCTGTGTAAAGTGTCTTCGAGTATCTTGAAAAGCGCTGTATAAATAAAATGTATTATTATTATTTATTATTCAGGTTTGGAGCTCTCAGATCTGCAGTTTGAGGATGAAGGTTCCAGAGGAAACACAGTCATTTCTGATGTGGCGCGTACAGCACAGAGGCTCTGTGGCCTCAGTGATCCACAGCAGGTACACACACCTCTTATATACTAGTACATCTAAAACAATGTGAATATCATGAAAAAGTTCAATATTTTTTGCACTCATGACACGTAGAGTGAAGCTTCAAAGCCTCATTCTGTGTCCCAGCAGTATATAATATATGGGTTTTACTCTGAAATGAATCTTTGTGGGTTTATATTTGTGATACAGCTCAAGATCATCGTAAAGTTATTCGGGAGAGGTTCATTTCTGTCCTTTGAATGTGACTTTTTAGTATTGATACCTACTCAAGTCAAGAGTAAAAGTAAAGTAAGTTTCAATTCTAGGTTTGGTATTAACTATTATCAGATTTTCTTAATTTGACAGCTCTAGAACAGGCCCTTCACACAAAACTAAGCCTCACTTTCTTATGGTAAGGTTACCGTGGAAACAGTTACAAATGCGCCATTAGCCATAGAGCTGCGTTGCTCTGCGGTGATACGCGATAATAGTATTTTTTGGTGACACCTGCAGACTGTGTGTTTGCAGATCTCACACACACTCCTCCAGCTCGTGTTCCTGCTCAGAGACCTGCCTCTGTCTCAGCTCAAATTGCTCTGGCAACAAGCGTCCTCCAAATGTCCAAATGACTGGTCAGTCTTCATTTACCGTTCTTAATAATAGTTAAATGTAGTTTTTGTACCCGTATGATCTGAATGAACGTTAAAGGACCTATTTTCTAATGGTGCCCTTTAACAATCATTCAGATGAATGAGGTGGATATGTTTTTGGGGAGGAAATAGGATCATAACATAGATTAGAAAATGGCATAGTATGGACCCACTGACATCCTGCATATTTATTTTTGTCTCAATCAGAAGACGCACTGTTCCGTCCTGTGATCCCATGTGGAAGTGCTCACGCCTTCATTACAGTCATTTGGATAATGTCAGTTTTGCAACCGATCTCCGCTGAACAAAGGGCAAATGTTAACCTGAAAACTACCGCTTCATGACATCACAAGTGGAACAGAGCATTCTGAGCTTTGGAGATGTAGACTAATAATCACGGTTAGTTATTCAAACGTGTGTGACCGTGTGTTTGGCAGGCAGCCCTTGTTGACGGCTTTAACAGCGTGTGCATCTGAAGACTGTGTGGTGCTTCTGTGTGAGCTGATGAGGAGCCCAGAGCTGCGGGAGGAGCAGGCTCTGTCCATACTGTCAATGTTAGCTCCTCTGCCTCACCCCACACCTCGAATCATTGCTTCAGTCAATGTAGGAAACCACTGTGCCATGTTCTCTCTTCACTGATCTCTGTGATGTACTAACTGAAGGTATTGGTGCCAGGCTTTACTGGAAGTCCCAAAATTGCGTCTTACTGTGATGTTGGTGGGTTCGTCTTTGGTCCATCAGCTTTGCCGCACATGGTCCTCTCCCTGCACTGAGCTGCCTGCTGTGGAGGCCTTCCTACAGGCCCTCATGGAGGTCCTGAAAAGAGGCTGTGGAAACGCACAAAATCATCAAGTCAAAGAGGTAAAGCTTGTGATTTCACCAATAAACGAATCAAACATATTGTGCTTGTATCTGCTCTACAGTTCTAATCTATGACACCTGTCGATCATTAGGTTATCATTTAAAAACCACAATATTCATCTAAAATGACTTACTAACAGAAACAAGTCTGCTGACTTCCACATTAGGAACCTGTGGTGCCCAGTGTGAGCTCATGTCATCACAACAAAGAACAAAGACTAGGCCCATATAGATATGTGCACATGACACCAGCAAGATTATTTTCCATTCGTACCAAAAGACGACGTGACGCTGACGTCCATTAGCCATTTAGGACAGTGTTCTGGATTAGTGTTGTCTCAATACTAACAGTTAAAACGCAATTTAGATACTAAGGAATATATGCGATACTCTTTACTGATTCTGATACCATGATGATAAAATTACAAGTCACTGTTTATTTAAATAATAGATTACTCAGATGAGTATCTGGATGATCAGATTTTTGATACTTTTGACAGCCCTACTGCTTCTACATGCCACAGCACCCTGATACTACCAGAATATCCCAGTGAGAGGGTCCTGGTGTCTCATACTCATGTCCAAGATACTATGTTGAGTCTAAAGCTGATCATAACCACACACTCAAGCAAATGTCCGGGTACCAATGTCCCTATGAAGTCTGTCAGCCTTTCATTTTACATAAAAGTGTTCAAAAGTAGTTAGATGTTGACTACTTTGTTGTTTTTTCACCCACTGACCCGTGTTGTCTTTGTCAGCTGCTTTACGCTCTGAAGTCGGTGGGGAATGCGGGGGTCCCGTCCGGGTTCGTCCCTGTGCTGTCGCTCTGCGCTCTCAGTGAGGCTGCACCCGTGGAGCTGAGACTCGCTGCTGTCCAGGCCTTCAGACGCATGCCCTGCTCCCAGACTGGGAGTGGACCATCACGAGGGGTGAGAAGGGCTCACACCACACACTAGGGCTGTAAAATTCTCTAAATGGGAAACTTGCAGGGGAATTTTTGAACAGGAATAAATTGGGAATTATCAAAGTTGAAGGTTAGGGGCATCAGTAAAGTTGGCAGAAAAAATGTAGCACAATATTGGCTGCAGCAGATAGATTTCTGTGAATAAAGTTGTGTTCCTCACTCATATGGACAAAGACACTATTTTCCGAAGAGCCATTGAAGCCACATGTATTCTGTATCCCTCTATCACATGTACAATAACTTCTAGAATTCTGAGGGGTTAGAACTGCAAATGCACTGAGAGCAACATTACAACCAAAAGACGACATGCAGTGAAGGAAGTTTGGAGGATCTATGAGGTGGATGATATTTGATCTGTGATATTAAAGTAGAAATGAAAAAGGAAAGTAGAATAAAATAAATCTAGTGCTCGTGTACTTGCAAATTAGGCTTGCGCCATGTCATTGAAGCAGTTAGCCTATGATGCTACTTACTGGAAAAGTGTGCTAGTGCTAGCTTAATGAGAAACCAGATATGGTAAATGTAAACTTTCCATAGACTGGAAAGAATGAAGAACAAGCAAAAATAAGGCTTGAGAAACTAGAAATAACTAGAAATAAGGCTTTGAGTTTTTGAGACTGGAGTTTTTGTTTGTTTGTTTTTAATTTTGAAGTGGGAGCTGTAAGCAACATTTTAGCAAACAAGTTTTGTTGTTCAAAAAAAGAAATAAGCATAAGTTATAAATCAGTCATGTGTGTTAATTATCTCCCTTTTGCAATAATGCCTGCTGAGGACAAAATAAAATATTTTTGTTACAATAATTCCCATACATTCCTATCCAAAGTTACCAATTTGAACATTCTCAAAATTCCCATACCAAAGTTTCCACAGAAATTTTCCTGAAACTTTCTGGAAAGTTTCCGGAAATGCTCCGCCCCTTTGCAACCCTACTGTACACAGTTCTAAATGATATGACAAGTCGTTTCTGATACTGATACTTTGCAGCTAATGTCATCAACATTTACTGGTTGTGTGATGCTAACTGTAGGCACTGTTCTATCTGAGGCTCGTTAGACTTTAATCTGAGCGACATTTTAACACAATCTGACCAGAAAGAGTTGGTTTAGTCAGAATTACAACAGTTGAGCTGATTTGTGCTGTTATGCAAGTCCCTCTCAAGTAACATTATAACATTACAATGTCACAAACTAGCTAGCGCTCTGTCACTCACGTAAACAGGACCATGTGTTTGCTAAGGCGTAGTGTGCATTGTGTCTCCATGGTAACTGCTGAACATTCCATCATAGAGATACATGTAGAACACCCCCAGCGTGTCACTATCAATAGTGGTTAAAAGGATCTGTATGTAGCCTGCATTGTTAAAGTTTTAAAAGTTACTCTTTCAGCATTGAAACTGGCAACATGAGAGTCATGTGAGGCACATTCTGCTTTCTGATTGGATAATCATCTTGAGAAACAAAACACTAAATAAATGGGATATCATGTCCAGTGTTTTTGTAATTATGTGAACATGTTTAGATCTGTGGAGAGAAGATCCCTCTCTCCCTCTCTCTCTGTGTCTCTTTCTCTCAGTAAGAATGCAGCTATTTGTAAAAACTACACCTGTAGACAGATACTATATATGTTTATTTGAAACAACAGCCTTCCTCATGATGTGACGTGAGGCCAGCTTCTGGCCTTCACTCTTTCGGCTGTATTGGTTTTGAAAGGTTTCCTTGTGCTCTTGGTGCTAATGAATGCCTGATGTCTGAGGTGCTCACATGTGTCTGATGGGCTTCTCTCCCCAGAGAGCTGTGCTGATGCAGCTGTACAGGGCCCCCCAGGAGGATCCAGAGGTCAGGATCTGTGCATACCAGCAGCTCCTGCTCTGCCCCGACCAGGACGTGTATGCCACCATCAGGGACACGCTCAGACAGGAGAGCTCCAGCCAAGGTCCCACTACAGTCACTTTATTAAAGCAGGAGTATTCTGCAAAATCAACTTTTTCAAGCTTTTAACTATGTTACTTTTTCCCCTTCTCATTTACCCTCTAAAAGTTGTATTTGAAGTGATTTGTGCATGTTCAAATAATCTGTATTTTACTGTATTCAAGATGTCATTGCTCCAATTTACCCCCGCTTTCACCTCCACCGGTCCACACCCACTGTGATGTGCACACTTCCTTCTCCAGTTGGATTTTCTTAATCAATGATACACGTAAGATTCGGCTGCATCGTGTCATCATTTTGGTTCAAAAAAAGGGCTTTTTGCTAGTGTGATGTGCAGCTATCCATAGGAGGAGCTGACAGCATGCGGCGCTTTGTTGAGATGACGTTACCTCAGATTGGGCACCGCAGTTTTCTAACGCTGCAATCAGCGAACTCATTTATGATAAATTCTTCAGGAAGAAATCTCCTAATGTCTTGAGTTCAGTAGATGTACAGTGTTGGGGAGTAACGAATTACATGTACCGCGTTACATAATTAGAATACAATTTATGAGCAGCTGTATTCCGTTACAGTTACTGTTTCAATGAGTGGTAATTAGATTACAGTTACTTTGTTGAAATAAATGGATTACTCAGCGGTATTTTCCTGTTTTCACATTTTGGCCTATAACCCTTTTTATTTAGGTAATTCATTGCCTGAAACCCAAACATAACATGCAATAAGAGCAATAAGAGCGATGTAAACGTCCTGTTGGTGACAGCATCAGTCACACAATGGACGAAGTCGAGGAGTTAGTGGAACAGATCCAGCAGTGCACGGGCAAAAATGCATTTGTGTCTGGGAAATTCAGCCATCACTGTATTTAAAGAAGAGGGGGATGAGTGGAATCTGATCATGCAAAGCAAACTCTGCTGCAGCAACCAAGCAGCTTTCGATGTCGAGATTTTTAAAATCTAATGTTCGCCTAATGCAACTATGTGGGTGGTGCCAGTGTCACTTCAGTAACATAAATGTACTATTTGCTATGTGCTTTTAATATGTGGGCTGCGCCTCCTCCCGTGCGCCGTATCTTCTTGCATAGACAGCGTGAACCCATAGACCGTGTACAGGCGCGCACACCTCATCTCCTCTCGTACAGCGCACACACCGCATCTCCTCCCGTACAGCGCATACACCGCATCTCCTCCCGTACACCGTGCACACCGCATCTCCTCCCATACGCCGCACACACCGCACCTCCTCCCGTACACCGCACACACCGCATCTCCTCCCATACGCCGGACACACCGCATCTCCTCCCGTACGCCGCACACACCGCATCTCCTCCCATACGCCGCACACACCGCACCTCCTCCCGTACGCCGCACACACCGCATCTCCTCCCGTACGGCGCGCACACCTCATCTCCTCCCGTACGGCGCCACACCTCATCTCCTCCCGTACGCCGCGCACACCGCACCTCCTCCCGTACGCCGCGCACACCGCATCTCCTCCCGTACGCCGCGCATACCGCATCTCCTCCCATACGCCGCACACACTGCACCTCCTCCCGTACGCCGCACACACCGCACCTCCTCCTGTACGCCACACACACCGCATCTCCTCCCGTACAGCGCGCACACTTCATCTCCTCCCGTACGGCGTGCACACCTCATCTCCTCCCGTACGCCCCACACACCGCATCTCCTCCCTTACTGCGCTCACACCGCATCTCCTCCCGTACGGCTCGCACACCTCATCTCCTCCCGTACAGCGCGCACACCTCATCTCCTCCCGTACACCGCGCACACTTCATCTCCTCCCATACACCGCGCACACTTCATCTCCTCCCGTATGGCGTGCACACCTCATGTCCTCCCGTATGGCGCCACACCTCATCTCCTCCCGTACAGCGCGCACACTTCATCTCCTCCCGTACGGCGTGCACACCTCATCTCCTCCCATACAGCGCGCACACTTCATCTCCTCCCGTACGGCGTGCACACCTCATCTCCTCCCATACGGCGCCACACCTCATCTCCTCCCATACAGCGCGCACACTTCATCTCCTCCCGTATGGCGTGCACACCGCACCTCCTCCCGTACGGCGCCACACCTCATCTCCTCCCGTACGGCGCGCACACTTCATCTCCTCCCGTACGGCGTGCACACCTCATCTCCTCCCATACAGCGCGCACACTTCATCTCCTCCCATACCGCGCGCACACCGCACTTCCTCCCATACGGCGTGCACACCGCACCTCCTCCCGTACGGCGCCACACCTCATCTCCTCCCGTACGGCGCGCACACTTCATCTCCTCCCGTACGGCGTGCACACCTCATCTCCTCCCATACAGCGCGCACACTTCATCTCCTCCCGTACAGCGCGCACACCGCACTTCCTCCCATACGGCGTGCACACCGCACCTCCTCCCGTACGGCGCCACACCTCATCTCCTCCCGTACGGCGCGCACACTTCATCTCCTCCCGTACGGCGTGCACACCTCATCTCCTCCCATACAGCGCGCACACTTCATCTCCTTCCATACAGCACGCACACTTCATCTCCTCCCGTACAGCGCGCACACCGCACTTCCTCCCATACGGCGTGCACACCGCACCTCCTCCCGTACGGCGCCACACCTCATCTCCTCCCGTACGGCGCCACACCTCATCTCCTCCCGTACGGCGTGCACACCTCATCTCCTCCCGTACAGCGCGCACACTTCATCTCCTTCCATACAGCACGCACACTTCATCTCCTCCCGTACAGCGCGCACACCGCACTTCCTCCCATACGGCGTGCACACCGCACCTCCTCCCGTACGGCGCCACACCTCATCTCCTCCCGTACGGCGCCACACCTCATCTCCTCCCGTACGGCGCCACACCGCACCTCCTCCCGTACAGCGTGCACACTTCATCTCCTCCCGTACGGCGTGCACACCTCATCTCCTCCCGTACGGCGCGCACACTTCATCTCCTCCCGTACGGCGTGCACACTTCATCTCCTCCCGTACGGCGCGCACACCGCATCCCCTCCCATACGGCGTGCACACCGCATCTCCTCCCGTACACCCCTCATCTCCTCCCGTAGGGCGCGCACACTGCATCCCCTCCCGTACGGCGCGCACACCGCATCTCCTCCCGTACGCCGCACACACCACATCTCCTCCCGTACACACTGCATCTCCTCCCGTACGGCGCGCACACCGCATCCCCTCCCATACGGCGTGCACACCGCATCTCCTCCCGTACAGCGTGCACACTTCATCTCCTCCCGTACGGCGTGCACACCTCATCTCCTCCCGTACGGCGCGCACACTTCATCTCCTCCCGTACGGCGTGCACACTTCATCTCCTCCCGTACGGCGCGCACACCGCACTTCCTCCCGTACGGCGTGCACACCGCACCTCCTCCCGTATGGCGCCACACCTCATCTCCTCCCGTACAACGCGCACACCTCATCTCCTCCCGTACAGTGCACACACCGCACCTCTTCCCGTACGGCGCCACACCTCATCTCCTCCCGTACGGCGCCACACCTCATCTCCTCCCGTACGGCGCCACACCTCATCTCCTCCCGTACAACGAGCACACTTCATCTCCTCCCGTACAGCGCACACACCGCACCTCCTCCCGTACGGTGCCACACGTCATCTCCTCCCGTACGGCGCCACACCTCATCTCCTCCCGTACGGCGCCACACCACATCTCCTCCCGTACAACGCGCACACCTCATCTCCTCCCGTACGGCGCCACACCTCATCTCCTCCCGTACGGCGCCACACCTCATCTCCTCCCGTACGGCGCCACACCTCATCTCCTCCCGTACAACGAGCACACTTCATCTCCTCCCGTACAGCGCACACACCGCACCTCCTCCCGTACGGCGCCACACCTCATCTCCTCCCGTACGCCGCGCGCACACCTCATCTCCTCCCGCTCCCGTGCAGCACACCTCCTCTGCAGACACTGCGAGTGGACCGTGTCTTGTCGCGTATGCTGCGTAAACCACACTTCCTTCTGTGCACTTCTAAACCAGAACTAACACCGGGACTAAAACCAGGACTAAGACAGGTCTAAACCAGGTCTAAAGCAGGTCTAAACCAGGTCTAAACCAGGTCTAAAACCAAACAAGAATTTGCAGGATGTGGTTGCTACATTCATGTAGTTTTAAAAAGCATGACAATATCAAGTAATCCAAAATATTCAGATTACGTTATTTACTTTAAGTAACTTTACAAACTACATTTTGGGGTATGTAATCTGCAATCTGTAGGGGAATACATTTTAAAAGTCACCTGCCCAACACTGGAGATGTATTTGCCTTGTATTCAAATAACTTGTATTTACCTTGTTGGCCTGCGTCAGCTGCTAGCTGCTGCCATCTTCACGGTCATCTGTGTTGATAGTGACGTGTCGTATCAGTTGTTGTTACTTCCTGTGGGTTGTGGTCAGCCTGATGGATCTAGCAGGTCACTCAGACTGACCACGCCTCCGGTCGCCCGGTGGTCTCTGGAGGAGAGGGTCCTAAATGTGTGAAAGAAGAAACGCAGAGCACCACTCAGTGATTCCTCTTTTTTATGGTAATGTCACTGTGTCTGTACTCCAGCTGCCCTGTACTGGTTTCTGTTTTTTGACTGGTTATTTTATTGCTAATCTGGCCTTGTCAAAGCCTGATCTCATCAGATCTCAGAAGCTCAGCAGGGCCGGGCCTGGTTAGTACTTGGATAGGAGACCGCTGGGAAAATAAGTTGCAAAATAAGTGTTGTTGTGTCCTTTGGTCAGTCCTTCTCAAACAGTGGGGCGGTGCGATGCCGGGGGCGCCTGTGACCTCGGAGCACATGCTTTTATGCCATACTAGAATAGTGTAATTGCACATCCACTACAGTAGTTGGCAGTGACGCTCACACAGGACAGAGCAGGAGATCTGAGGTGCAGACAACAAACTGTTTCTGTAGCGCTTGGCTTCACTGTGACTACGGCAGGAAACAAGGAAAGGCCGCTGTGTTTACTGTGGTGAAAAATTTTGGCAGCAACAGCAGGAAGCCAAATAAATGGCAGGGTCGCTTAAAGACATTACACCCCAATCACGGTGAAAAAACTTTTTTCAGCAAAAATGTGCTGAATATCATCAACAATCCTGCTTTGTAAATGCTCCTTCAGTAAACCAGTGAGCACTGTGAGCATCAGATAGACCCTTTTAGAGCAGAAGTGATTTTAAAAAAAAAAGCTGTGCGCGCATTTTGGCAATGGAAGTGGCATTGTTCCCTATTCATTCCAATTCATTTTGAACTTGGACAGAAGAAGGCGGAGATAAAACATTTCCAACTTAAGGAATCCCTCATCCAAGGATTTCCCTTTCTCGTCGTTGTCATCATCACAATTATATGTAGGATACTCCCCCTCACTCTCAAGGCTATCAACATCATACTTCGGAACTGTTAACACCCTTACGTGTTTCTTTATCACCAGAGATTTAAATATCCGAACTACTGCCACCTCTACTCCCTCACTGCCTTCACGTTCCATCCGCCACTTAAACTTCCTTGTCGTTGGTTTTGTGATGTTCCGTCCTTCAGCAGTTGTCGTAGCAGTAGTAGTAGTAGTAGTAGTCGTTGCAGTGGTGGTAGGGGTAGTCATAGTCGTGGTAGGGGTAGTCGTAGTCGTGGTAGTAGTTGTCTTAGATGGGGGCGTGGGAGTCGTTATAACCATGTCAATTTTGTCATTCTTACGTTCCGTAGAAGGGGTCTCACGTGGAGCCAAAGTAGGATGATATAAACTGACATATTTCTCCTCACTCGGTTTTCCTAGATTGACAGCATCTGTAAGATAAACAACCCATCCCACATAAAGCTTCGCATCCCCCTAGTTTTCTCACTTATCCACACTTTAACCCTCCAATCAGAACCCCTCTCGATCACTTGCACCACACACCTCCGCTGTCCCCGTTTATCGACAGAAACACTACCAAACCACCCCTTCACCCGAGTGATCCCACAGAGGTTTAATCTCTGACGTACCCCCTTTATCACCTGAAATTGAAATAATTTGATATTATCAGCCCATTCATATTTAGGCATTTTCACCGTCCACCTGCCGTCCATGTCTTTCATTGATTTTGTATCCATGGTACTAACCCACTGGTCCACCGTTGGCCAGTCCACGGGAGCTGCCCTCTTCTGTCTCCCCTTTCCTCCACTGCTGCAGCCTCCATCATTGGCTGGCTTCCAATCTGCACCATCAACAGAAGAAGAAGAAACAAGATCCTCCCCCCTTTCCAGGGAAGATCCACCTTGAAACGCCTCATCATCATTTTTATCTTTTGCATCCAATGTCTCTGCTAAGTCAGAATGAACTTTCACACAATAATTGAGGTGGTACCAAGTAGTTGAACCTTTCACTTGAATCGCAGTTGATGTCGCCCTGGACACTTCGTATGGGCCTTCTCTCCTCAGAATGTCCCACTTTCTCCTGAAGACCTTCACATACACCAAATCACCTGGTTTCACTCTCGGTTTCTCCTCCTGGTCTCCTTTCTCCTGCAAATACAAAGAGCCACTCGAGCAGAAATGCTCCTGTGGGTGTTCGTTAATCATTTCACATATGCTTTCATATCATTTGCCAAAATATCCAAAGGTGGGCCCTTGGCTGCTTTGTACACAGGTGTTGGCATAGCTCGGCCTGTCAAAGCCTCATGAGGTGACAGTTTCAGTGTTCTGTTAGCACTTGCTCTATATGCCATTAATGCCAGTGGAAGGGCATCCATCCAATTCAAACCTGTGCACATGCTGATTTTTAACAGTTTATTTTTCAAAACCCCGTTCGCGCGTTCAACCATCCCGTTAACCCATGGGGAATAGACACAGGAAAGTCTCTGTTTGATACCCAGTTTCTGTAAGACACATTGTGCTCGGTCACATCCACAACAACGATGAGACGAGCTACAGGAGTGAAGTAAACAGGCTAGCCACGTGGTGTAAGGACAACAATCTCCACCTGAACGTGGAGAAGACGAAGGAGATTGTTGTGGACTTCAGGAGAGCGCACATCTATATATATATATATATATATATAAAAAAAAAAAACGCATTTCTCACCTTCCACGGTGGTTGGTCTCTCTCACCCTCATCAGCTCGGGTCCTCTACCAGAGGCCTGGGAGCTTGAGAGTTCTGCGCAGTATCTTTGCTGTTCCCAGTACTGCACTTTTCTGGACTGAGATGTCTGTTGTCCTTCCTGGGATCTGCTGCAACCACTCCTCTAGTTTGGGGTCACGGCCCCGAGTGCTCCGATCACCACAGGCACCACCGATGCTTTCACCTTCCAGGCTCTCTCCAGCTCTTCCTTGAGCCCCTGGTACTTCTCTAGTTTCTCGTGTTCCTTTTTCCTGACATTGCCATCGCTCGGTATTGCAATGTCCACCACCACGGCTTGGTTCTCCCGCTTATCCAGAACCACGATGTCTGGTTGGTTCGCCATCACCATTCTGTCAGTCTGTATTTGGAAGTCCCACAGGATCTTGGCCCGCTCATTCTCCACAACCTTTGGAGGTGTTTCCCACCTTGATCCTGGGGTCTCCAGCCCGTACTCTGCACAGATGTTTCTGTACACTATGCCCGCTACTTGGTTATGTCGCTCCATGTATGCTTTCCCTGCCAGCATCTTACACCCTGCAGTTATGTGCTGGACTGTCTCAGGCACTTCTTTGCACAACCTACACCTTGGGTCTTGTCTGGTGTGGTAGATCTGGGCCTCTATTGCTCGGGTGCTCAAGGCCTGCTCCTGTGCAGCCAGGATGAGTGCCTCCGTGCTGTCCTTCAGACCAGCCCTCTCCAGCCATTGGTAGGATTTCTTGATATCAGCCACTTCAGTTATGTTCCGGTGGTACGCCCCGTGTAGGGGTTTGTCCTGCCATGATGGTCCCTCCAGCACCTCTTCCTCTGCGCCCCACTGTCTGAGACATTCTCTGAGCACGTCATCAGTCTGGGCCTTGTCACTGATGTACTTGTGGAGCTTGGATTTTTCATCCTGGACAGTGGTTCCCACACTCACTAGTCCTCGGCCTCCTTCCTTCCGGCTCGTGTACAGTCTCAGGGTGCTGGACTTGGGATGGAACCCTCCATGCATGGTCAGGAGCTTTCGTGTCTTAACATCTGTGATCTGTATCTCCTCCTTTGGCCAACTTATGATTCCTGCTGGGTATCTGATCACTGGCAGGGCGTAGCTGTTTATTGCCTGCGCCTTGTTCTTGCCATTGAGCTGGCTTCTTAGGACCTGCCGTACTCTTTGCAGGTATTTGGCTGTCGCCGCTTTCCTTGTTGCCTCGTCAAGGTTGCCATTTGCCTGTGGGATACCAAGGTACTTGTAGCTGTCCTCAATGTCTGTTATTGTTCCCTCTGGGAGTGAGACCCCCTCTGTGTGGACTACCTTCCCTCTCTTTGTCACCATCCTACTACACTTCTCGAGCCCGAATGACATTCCAATGTCTGTGCTGTAGATCCTGGTGGTGTGGATCAGTGAGTCGATGTCTCGCTCGCTCTTAGCGTACAGCTTGATGTCATCCATGTAGAGGAGGTGACTGATGGTGGCCCCGTTTCTGAGTCGGTATCCATAGCCAGTGTGGTCGATTATTTGGCTGAGGGGGTTCAGACCTATGCAGAACAGCAGCGGGGACAGTGCGTCTCCTTGGAATATGCCACATTTGATGGTCACTTGTGCAAGTGGCTTGCCATTGGCTTCAAGGGTGGTTTTCCACAACCGCATCGAGTTTGCAATGAACGCCCTTAGAGTCCTGTTGATATTGTACAGCTCCAGGCACTCAGTGATCCATGTGTGTGGCATTGAGTCATAGGCTTTCTTGTAATCAATCCAGGCAGTGCACAGGTTGGTCTGACGGGTTCTGCAGTCTCGAGCGACTGTTCGGTCAACCAGGAGTTGGTGTTTGGCTCCCCTGGTGTCTTTGCCAATGCCCTTCTGTGCTGCGCTCATGTATTGATCCATGTGCCCGCTTATCTTAGCCGCGATGATGCCTGACATGAGCTTCCATGTTGTGGAGAGACAGGTTATTGGCCGATAGTTGGATGGGACTGTACCCTTTGAGGGATCCTTCAGGATCAGGATCGTACGCCCTTGGGTTAGCCATTCAGGGTGAGTCCCATCCCTTAGCAGCTGGTTCATTTGTGCTGCTAGGCGCTCGTGGAGAGCAGTGAGCTTCTTTAGCCAGTATGCGTGGATCATGTCAGGGCCTGGTGCTGTCCAACTTTTCATGCCTGAGACTCTTCCCTGGATGTCTGCCACTGAGATGGTAACTGGATTCTGTTCAGGGAGGTTGCTGAGGTCTGCTCTCAGAGCCACCAGCCACTGTGCATCGGTGTTATGTGATGCTTCTCTTTCCCATATGTCTTTCCAGTACCTCTCAGTCTCCAGCCTTGGTGGGTCTGCTCTGCTGTTATTACCCTGCCATTGAGCGTACACTTTCGCAGGTTGTGTTGCGAACAGGCGGTTTATTCGCCTGGCTTCATTCTCTCTCGTGTACCTCTTTAGGCGGCTGGCCAAGGCTTGGAGCCTTTGTTTGGCAGTTTCGAGTGCTTCAGGTATGGGCATCTGGCTGTACCTCTTGGGTACTCGCTTTTTCATTGCACCTTTCTGGGCCTCTGACAGTTGGCTCACTTCTCGCCGCACTTCCTTGATTTTAGCCTCTAACCGTCTTTTCCATGGTGGGTATCGTATCTCATGGCTCCCATGGTTGCTCTTATAGCCCAACACCTCTAGGATCACTGCTGCTGAAGTGTAGATCAGCTCATTGGTTTCAGTGATGGTTGTGGTAGGGATCGCTGTGAGTGCTGCATTCACATCCTCTAGCAGACTTTCAGATGGTACTTCACTTAGCCTGTGTAGCTGGCGTCGGGGTTGCCTTGTGTTCATCCGGGCCATGATCTTATCTTTCAGGTCAGTCGCTGCCTCGCTCAGCGTGATACTTATTGGGGCTTCCTTCCCAATCTCTGGTTGGGGAGTTAGTGTTAACTCCCCTCTGACCTGGCGTCCTGGCTCCCCCTTGCCGTAGCATTTGTGTTGTACCTCGTCAATCTCTAGTTGTGATAGCAGTTGCCGTTTGTGGATGTTGGAACACTGAGCTACTAGTTGTTTGGCCGTTAGCTTGGACTGTGGGTATCGTAGTAACCATTTCTCCCACATCCTGTTCATGTAACCCCTCTGACTAGGGTTACTGGAGTAGTAGCATTCCAACAGAGCCTGGTTCTCGCATCTCGCCCATTTCCGTCTTGTTCCAGTAGCCCATTTCTCATCAAGGTGTCCTGGTTCCTCGACACCTGACGCAGACCTTGTTTGGCCGGGCGACGTCTGAGCCGGCATCTCGTAAGTTTTATCGCCTCTCATCATTGTATGAGGTGGGCAGTAGCGTAAAGGGTCTTGCCCAAGGACCCACACTGGTTTCGCTCCTTATGCCCTTGGGGGTGGATTCGATCCCGGGTCCCCCATGGGAAAGTCCAGTGACTAACCCATTGAGCTAACCAGCCGCTATATATATATATATATATATATATATATATATATATATATATATATAGACAAATATATATATATATATATATATATATATATATATATATATATATATATATATATATATATATATATATATATATATATCAGTGACCTTCCTGAAATGTGTCCAAATGTCAATGTCCAGCTCTATGCTGATGATGCTGTAATCTTCACACAGGCCAAAACTGTACAAGAAGCTTCAGAAAAGTTAACCTCAGCCTTGACCCATGTCCAAAAGTGGGTCAACTGTCACAGCTGAGTTACAGCGCTCCACTGTGTTTCTGGACGGGGTGGAACTCAGCCTTGTCAAAGAGTTTAAATCCCTGGGACTGATGCTGAACCCAACACTGACATTCAAGAAACACATTAAGCGCCTCAGAAAAACTGTTCATTTTAACGTAGTGAATTTTAGACCTGTGAGACCCTTCATGGCACAAATGTTTTTACACACCATGATTCTGTCTCATATAGAGGACTGTATAACCGCAGGGGCACTTGTTGCTGCCACACTCAAAGCAGTTGAATCACTTTTTTTAAAAGCTGTAAACATACTGGACAAAAAAACATTCTCAGTTCACTACTGCACTATTTTAAACAAGTACAAATGGCTAAATTTTAATAATTTTGTTCATTTTAAATATGGATGTTCTGTATACAAAGTTGTACATGGACTTGTCCCCCTTCCCTTACAGGATTTTCTTAAAGCAAAGACTGTCAGTGGGAACTAGGTCCACGGCCCGGGGGAACTGTGAGCTCCACACAGACGCAGGACTAACAGTCTCCCATTATCTATAAGAGACACTCCAACATTGGCCTCCCTCGAATCACACTTGAAACAGCGGCTAAAGGAAATCCAGACTTGTGGACACTTTTAGTGTAGAATTGTCGTTATTGTAACTTGTTTTTATTTTGCTGTTAAATCTGTGGTGTCGCCTGCAGAGCGACGACAGATGGAAATGAGCAGTTTTGCTGTAATATGTCATATTTACAGTGCAGTGTTTTAGATGTTCATTAATATTCACTGTCCCTATGAAATAAATAAATACATGTCCACACGTTTTTTAAACATGGACAATTCAGAAAACCTCTCAAGGCCTGTGTTTGATGAGAGGGCAGAGTTATAACACGGTAGAAAGCTCCAAAAAGCAGATTTAGTGTAATACAATAATGTTTTGAAAATAGCGTCAGAAGGGGCTGAAAGATCCTAAATTCCTAAATGTTTTTTTTTCTCCCCGTCTGCAGTGGGCTCGTACGTGTGGAGCCATTTGACCGGTGTGTTGAGGAGTGAGGACCTCTTCAAACAGAGCCTGCTCCAGTCACTCCCTGATGACATCATCAGCCGAGAGTTTGAAGGAGAGTTTTTCAAACACTCCTCATACTCGGATCACACTCTCTCCTCAGGTGTGTGACAGGTGTCAGGCTGTGTTCACATCACACTCTCTCCTCAGGTGTGTGACAGGTATCAGGCTGCAGCTCCAAACCCTTTTTTCCCCCCAAATGTGACGCAGATCTGATTTTTGTCGGTGGCTTTATTCACATTCACACTAAAATCTGATTATGATCTGATTTCTGGGAGTTAAAGATTATTTAAAGCTGCACTATTTGACTTTTTGGTTGGGAGTCTGTCACTTGCTTGTTTCTATGGAGATGTCATTGCTGGAATGTTCCACAGTATGACAATATAAACAGCTCTACCTTTCATTTATTCACTTACAGGGGATTTTTATAGATTCCAGACAGAGCAATAACTCCAGGGAGAAAAGCATTTAAAGGACCCTCCACCAGAAAAGTTACACAATGCACCTTTAAATAACCTGTAAACAACACAGTCTGAGATGAGAGATTTGACGATTTTGCTGTTTATCACTCTTAGAACTGTCATGTGTGGAAATACAACAAATCAGATTCAAATCGGCATCAGTGGCTTTGGTTACACTGATTCAGCAAAGTCTGATTCTTACCAGATGTTTGGAGCTAAATGATTATTGCACCTTGTGATGTCATGCAGTGCTACAGGATGTGTCACTGCGTGTTTAAACTCCACACACCTTCACTAGAATTGTTTGTTTGGATGATTACAGCCCTGGAATTGCTCCGCTGAACTAAAGGCAAAAGAAGCTGTCAACTTTGCTTCATGACATCACAAGGTGGAACGGAGTATTTTGAGCTTTGGAGATGCAGACAGACTAATAATGAAGGTTTACTCAAACATGTGTGAATGAAATAAAACACAACTCCGGGAGGAAACAACATTATACAGTGGCTTAAGCTCACAAGAATCAGTCTGACATAATCTAAGACCTTTAAGGGCTGGGACCTTCACACATGAAAACCAACTGGGCGTCACGTGTTATTTTCCATTCAGATCAAAAAATGATTTGAGGAAAAACTCTGAATTGAGCCTCCTGAGCCTCATTGTGAACGTCGCCTTAGTGAAGTTTCCATTTGTTCCAGATCTGGGAATAACAAATGTGGAAACGTCTCTGGTTTTCTCCCCCAAATCCTTTGTGCCGAGATCCGCCTCTGCCAACCTGACGGTGTACATGAACGGAAGAGCCTGGAACCTTCTCCAGGTGAGTGCAAAGGGCTCAGATTACACTATTCTCTGATCTGTGTTAAAATATCGTTTCCTCATCAGAAGTTTACCTGGAGTGTGTTTATGTCATTCACACGTGTAGCACACTTTATCTGAAATAAAATAAAACATACAAGACATTACTCAAGGATATAAATAAATACAAATTGTACAAAAAATATGTATGTATAATTTCAATTGTTCAAGAATTTTCAGAGTTTTAACATACGTGAAGTTGGTGGAGAAGTGGACGGTTTTCTTATTGTACTGGATTTTGGAAAGGAAAATAGGAAAGACGGGTTTACGATTAATGAATTTACTTTTATGGATATGAAATTTTGCTAAAATTATATATTAATGATATTATATTGTTTACTTCTCTAGTGATGTATTTTTTTAAAAAGAAAAAATGGCAAATGGCTCTGGCGGGCCGCACTTCGCACTCGGCCGACCGGATGCTCCTCCGGGTGGCGCTGATGAGCCTCTTGTCTCTGTGTGTTTGTGGCTTTGGGCTGAACTTGTCACTAAACACAAAGTCCACACACACTGCAGACACTGATGCGCTAACATAGATAAACATGGGCACATCGCCATGGCAACACCGTGCAAAATACAACTTTGGCCCGCCGGACTTTTTTGTTCGGACTGACCTGAAGAATCACTGTGCCAAATGTCACGTTCTTCAATGAAACTCATAAGTCGTTATATCGCTTTGAAATGTAAGACATTTTGGACAATCTGCCATAAGGATAACATGGGCACTTTGACACATCGCCATGGAAACCCAGTGAAATATACCATATGGATGTCATTGACTTTTTTGATCGAGATGACATGAAGAGTCATTGTGCCAAATTTGAGAATATTCTGTGAAAGTAAAACATTATTCATGAATGGGAATTTATCTGATCTCTCCCATGAGGAGCTTTCGTGCATCACCATGGCAACACGATTAAAAATACCATATGGTTTACGTTGACTTTTTTGACTGAGATGACCTAAAGTAATTTTCCTTCTGACTGAGGAAAACTTGTAGACGAATCAGTGATCAGTGCAGGTCAGTACAATTTCTTTAAAAGGTTACTCAAGTACATGTAACTGAGTACTGTTCACTTCTATAAACATCCTGTTTGTGCCGTTGTAATTACTTTTCACCATTCATTGGGTATAATGTTGTGAATTGATAATCACAAATTGTTCATCACTTTGAGTCAGTCATCACTCATTGCAATTAAAACTGTAAAACAATATCCAAATAATAAACCATACTGTTAGGTTTAAACACCACCTAGAACATTCAGAGAAGAAAGACAAGAGAGATTATTCAGTTTTACTCGCGAGGAGAACAGACTGAGACGTGCCCAGATACACTCTCCAACCCGCTCTGGAGCACGCCCGTCGTGTCCTCACTTTTATTTACATTAGGATGGCCCTGGTTACAATGGGTATCACTGCTCTAAAGGAAGGGGGGAAAACAGCAGCAATACCAAGATAGGATAAATATAATAAAATATGATTATGCATTATTGATCAAGGTCGGACAGCAGGCTGAGTGCGGAGAATACGCTGGGGTTTGAGCACATTCAGTTCATGTTTTGCCAAAATCAGACAGTCCTTGTCTCACAGTCTGATAAGCCTGGCTCCAGCCTTCAGCTGCACAGAAGTGGAAAAGTACTGCACACAGTTTTCAAGCACAAAAGAGATTATTGCAAATGCACAAATATCTAACACATGATTAAGACAAATATGGGATAATATACATAATTATTCTAACACATACATCAACAGGGGTATGAAGGAATGTATCAGGAAGAAGGAAGCTGCCTTCTCCCGTGGTGACTCTGCAGGGGTCCGACCTGAATGACCCACTGAGAGCTGCCGGTGTCGGTCCCAGGAGCAGGCGGAGCAGGACCTGGCTGCCTCCAGCACAAACAGGCTGTGGGACTCAATCAGGCGGATGACAAATATGGACACAAAACGGAAACCACTGTCTGCTCCTGACGAGGCTGCTAGCGCTAATGACTTAAACGACTTTTACATGCGCTTTAATACGGACAATGTAAATGAGTGTGCTGCAGTTTTAGACAGTGTAATTTGTGATATAAACACAGACAGACTTGTAATTGATCCACAAGCGGTCACCAAAGTGTTACTTACTTACTTTAATCTTTATTTGAGGGACAATGCACAGAAACATTAAATCAAAAGACAGAGATGCACTGTACCAGATTATAGCTGAACAGCTAGTTTCCATCTGTAGTCCCTTTTTGCATAAATAAACAGTGTGCATTCCCTATAAATCTCTAAATTTCTCTAAAACTTCCCCAACATTCAAACCTCAGTTATACAGTCACAGTCAAACACCATCAGACAATTATAGAACCACTGTATCATTCACTGCATTTCACTCTGTATCCGTCCATTTATACGTCAGATTACTTAATATTTACACACGTTTAAATTCCACTGCACACTGGTCACAGACCATAGCAATTCCATAGGAACAGGAGAAAAGACCAACTGACACTGGTCCAAGATGGACTTAAATACACAGTGTCAGTGCTGACAGGTTTGACCGTCCCATAACCACTTTTTAAGTTCCCGAGTAAAAGTGGCAAAGTTTGTTTGATTTTTTATTTCAGGTGGGATATTATTCCAGTCTTTAATTGCTTTATTTGAGAAAACTGTCTGTGCAGATGTTGTTTTGCGTTTTGGTGCGATACACTGTGCTCTGGAGGAGGAGCGTGTCGTTCTCTTTGTCACTTGAGATGTTTGCTGAACAAACTTCTTTAGAGGTGGAGGTGCAGTGTCATGGATGATTCTGTATACCAATCGAACCCTAGCGAGTCTTTGTATATTTTCAAAGCTTGTGTTTAAATCCATACACACCAACAAGGCTCTGGGCCCAGATAGTATGTCAGCTTTTCTTTTAAAAACATTCGCCGAGGAGCTTTCGCCCACCTGGCATAGACTATTTCAGTTATCTATAGACTCATATACTGTGCCAGTACCTAAAAAGACCTGTCCACAGGAGGATAATGACTATAGACCGGTGACACTAATATCAAATGTCTTTAAGTCATTTGAGAGACTTGAGTTAGAAAAGCTCAGGACACATGTAGAACCACTGCCTGATAAAGTCCAGTTTGCTTATATTAAAAACCGAAGCACACGTGATGCCATTGTAACATTATTGCACCTAATTCTGAAGCATGTGGAAAATCCAAATTCATTTGCCAGACCACTTTTCATTGATTTTAGTTCAGCATTTAATTTAATACAACCACACATACTCCTCAGTAAGCTAGCCGAGGCAAACGTAAATCCATTTCTAATCAAATGCTGCCACTCCTCCCTGTCAGATAGGCCACAACAAGTAAAGTTTAATGCTGCTTTTTCCGATACAACTGTCTGTGGCACTGGCTGTCCCCAGGGGAGTGTCAGTTCACCGTTTTTGTTCACTTTCTACACAACTGACTGTGTCTGCTCAGATGAAAACCAGTACATACTGAAATTTTCTGATTTCACACTGTTTTATTAAGTCTGTTAACAAAAACTTCTGACTCAAACACTCACCGCGCTGCCGTAGAAAGGCTTGTGGCCTGGTGTGATGTTCACAAACTGCGGATTAACACAAAAAAGACTGTGGAGATGTTGGTGGACCCCCGGTCAGTCGGACAAAACGACTCTGTGTCCATCCATGGGCGGAGGATCGAGCCCGGAGTTCACATAGACAATGACCTGAGCTGGAGTCCACAGGTGACCAGTGTGTGCTCCAGAGTTCATCAGCGCCTTCACTTCCTGCGCAGACTCGGACTGTTTGGTGTGTGTGTGTTTGGTGCAGCTATTGAATCTATTTTACCATATGGCATTACCATCTGGTTCAGTAACTTAACAGTAAAATCAAAGACTCGAATTTTCAGCCCGGTCAAAACAGCAGGAAAAATCATGGGCATTCCTGCTCTTAGCCCACAAGAGCTGTTTGAGCAGGTCACATACAAACAAGCTAAGAACATTGTACCTGATGTGTCGCATGTACTGGACCCTGAATATCAGCTCATGAAATCAGGAAGGAGATGCAGGCTCCCTCTGTGCAAGCAGAACAGACACAAACACTCTTGTCCCACTTTCAGTGAAAATGCTCAGTGTCATATAATGTACTCTTTCAGCTTGCATAATGTGAAACGGTAATGCACTTTAAGTCCTTGGACAGCTTATGTATGGTGATCCTGTCTGTCTTTTTTATGTAGTGCAGCACATCCTCTGTCCAAGGAAAATTTCTCCCCTTGGAGACAAATAAAGAAACTTTGAACTTTGAACTTTTTTGTCAGGAGAAAACCATGACTCTTGTTTGATGTGTTATAGGTGGACCTTCGGATAGAAAATACTGAGGATTTCTTCAAACACCTTTTTGGCCCTGAAAGTGCAGAGGCAGAATTTAGTCAAAAACCCCAGGAACCCAAAGAGACAAAAAGGAAACAAAGAGAAGACAGAAAAAAAGATGAAGACACATGTTCATCTGGAGCGGAGCATTATTTGAGCAAAGCCAGCGCCCTGGTGAGTGTCTCACATTATATACTCAGAGCTATTCTGCAAAATTTAACAGAACTATTAACCCTGTTAAAGTTGCTTCTCACCATTTACTCACCCAAAGCCGGTCAGACACTCACTGCTTTCCTTTAGTGTGGACAAGTGCAAATCCACATCTCCACTTCTGACAGGGCAGAAAACAAAGCCACATTAGAACATTTACATTTTATTTAGACGGCGCCAGAGGCCCTGGGACAGGTGTCTGCGCAGATGCCTCTGTGTCTGTCTGCAGAGGACAACTTTCTGAGGTGTATAAACCATTTACCGGCCCCAGCAGATCAGTAATAGTGACTCTTTGCACTGATGATATTTATGGCGACATCAGCTTCCATTGTGCACCAGAGTTTTCTACATCAGTAATCTGTGGACTATTTCTTTAATTACGTCTTTTTAGACGACTATCCATCCATCCATCCATCTTCTCCTGCTTAATCCAGCTGGGTTGCGGGGGCAGCGTGCTGCCCAATACTCATAGCACCTGACCCCCCCTATGAACCCCTCTGCAGGTGGTGAGCCCACAGGAGGGTGGACAACATGGTCCTTGATGTTAGTTCATAGGGGTCTTTTTTCTTTTTAGACTATTGTGATTTAAAACTTCCAAATTGTAACATAATGATCCAGGGGTTTCATAGATTATAACTAGTCATATATAACTACATCATTTAATAAGATCCACTTAATACACTTCTGTGTATTGGACTCATTATGATTAAATATATTAAAGCTCCTATATGACCCAAAATGGATTGTGAGCTTTAAGACATGTTATACTGTTGTTATCTCCTCAAAAACAGACTTGGAGTTGTGTTTTGTTTCATTCACACATGCTTAAGTAACACTTTATTATTACATCTCCAGAACCCATCCAAATGATCCTAGTGAATGTGAACGGAGTTTAAAAACACAGTGGAGCAGTGGAATGTTTTCAGTCTGAGAGAAGAACGCAAGGTTTGTGTGTCAAACGTGTGTGAAACAAAACACAGCTCCAGATACGTTTCCGATGAGGAAATATTACAACATATATTAAAAAATATGGTAATGCAATGAGCCCTTTTAAAGTGAAGATGATATAAATGCAACATTGGATTCACTGTATGTGAAGGTCTATGTGTAATTCACTCTGACACATATTATCAGTTTTTCAGCAGGTCGAATGAGGAGACGCCCCGCCCACAGTGCTGGCTCAGTATTAGGGTGTTTGGGAATGAAGTCGCTGTGCTTTCATGTGAAGATGTCCACAGTGAAGTGAACCAGGTGTTTCTGAGCCTGGCACAACTCGCCATCAAACTCCTCAAGGTACAAATACTCTAACTCAGGGCTGTCCAAACCTCTGTCCCCTGAGGGCCACATACTGAGACATAACGGTAGTGGAGCCTGGTGATCAAAACAGGGAGTCAGATGTTTAGTGAGACGGATGTTTCTATATCTGACAGAGCCGCTGTACCTCACATAAGGCCTGAATCACCATCCAATGTAATGTTACTGTGCTTATAGTGGTTCAGTCACCTGAGTTTGTGATCAAAAGCACTGCCTGTGATCATGAGGGCCAGTTTAGCAGGAGGTCTGAGGGCCCAGAAAAACTGGCCTGATGACCGCATTATTTAAAAACTCTAGAAAAAGAATACAAAATGAATTTAAACAGCACCTTTTCCGAAGCCTGTGATCAATACGAGTGTCTGTGTCCTATTTAGGTGTTTCAACACAGGTCAGTTAAAGCCGTTGTTTGCTAATGCTAGCCTTCCTTCCTTGTGACTAATAGAATTTGAGAGGAACTTGTTTAAAGGTACAGTATAAAGCTTTCTGAAGGTGGCATGTCACCTGCATGATTCCATGGAACTGGAAAATTAATACCATACTTGGGAACATTTCCCCAAACTTAGATAAGAATTATGCCACACTGTGAATGATTATATCCAAGGGAATATTTCCATGGAAACAAGCAGGCCCTCTTCTAGGCCAAATAAGTAATCCGAATGTGAAAATGCTTTTACTTAAGTCTCTGTTTTGGCTGAAGAGTTACCTTCTGACTTTAACAGCTATGTTGATTCCTTCTGGTCAGATTGTGTTAAAACAAAACTAAAATAAAAGACTAGCTTGAGTAAGCTTCAGACAGAGCAGTGCTTCAGTTAGCTTCACTCCCTTGGAATATTGAGGTCGTCAGCGGCAGGTGGGAATTATTAAAGTGTTGCATTGGCAGGGAAATGAGGTGCAGCTGGTGCACAGGTCAGCGCTGCTGAGCGAGCGGCTGGTGGTGCCCTCTGTGTCTGGGCTGCCCCTCACACTGGCCCTCAACCTGAGCTCCCTACTGTCAGTGCGACTCAGAGGCTCCGCCCACTACAGAGACTCCTCCCACTGGGCCCTCAGTGGATACGTCAAACCCAAGTATGTCTGCACTCAGTCTTGTAGTAGCCAATGCAGTACTGTGCAACTGTGTTAAGGATCACAGTGTTACTCTGAAATATCTACAACGCCTTATTAACTAACGATTATTTCTAATGGTATTGTCCCTTATGCATTTGCTTATTATAGAATTCCCTTTTAAACATTCTTTTGGTCACCTTGGGATCAGAATTTCACATTTTCTAACTTCTAATAATGTCTACATTGTGAAAATATACTTTATAAACTACACCCCTGCTTCCAGTGATAACCTGAGTTATCTTTATCACAATAAATAATATAACATGGTTAAAAAAGACAATTTTGCATGTTTTGTCCTTCTGTTTAGGTTTTGCACTTAATTTGAAAAGAACATTCACCCCATAAAAATCCCAAAGCATTTATTCTGGTTCATTCTAAAGTGTTGATGCTGTGCTCCATCAGTGCGTATGTGGGTGTGGAGGCGAGGATGGGTGTGGACAGTGCTCTGGGGCTGGCTGCAGTGCAGTGGGACAGTGTCCTGAGGAGCGCCCTGAGTGTGGACGGGAGTGTCCAGCTACAGGAGGGACAGGACCTGAGAGTCATGCTTAACACACCAGCGGACGTGCTGAACATCCTCTCCTTCAGGTCAGACAGGCATCTCCATGGCACCTCTCTGAGCCATTGAATGTACAATGTTGAACTTTTCTGATGAAGGGCTCATCTCCATGTTATTATTTTCAACGATATGGTTTTAAAGCATATATCTCCATAGGGACAAGCAGGTGACACCATCAGGCTTACTGTAAGACTGTAAGAATGCAGATTTCTCAAAGTATTAAGCTATATATCTATATATATATCTATATATATATATATATATATATATATATATATATATATATATATATATATATATATATATATATATAACATTTCTCACCTTCCACGGTGGTTGGTCTCTCACCCTCATCAGCTCGGGTTCTACCAGAGGCCTGGGAGCTTGAGAGTTCTGCGCAGTATCTTTGCTGTTCCCAGTACTGCACTTTTCTGGACTCCGATGTCTGTTGTCCTTCCTGGGATCTGCTGTAACCACTCATCCAGTTTGGGGGTCACAGCCCCGAGTGCTCCGATCACCACAGGCACCACCGATGCTTTCACCTTCCAGGCCTCTCTAGCTCTTCTTTGAGCCCCTGGTATTTCTCTAGTTTCTCATGTTCCTTTTTCCTGACATTACCATCGCTCGGTATTGCAATGTCCACCACCACGGCTTTGTTCTCTCGCTTATCCAGAACCACGATGTCTGGTTGGTCCATCACCATTCTGTCAGTCTGTATTTGGAAGTCCCACAGGATCTTGGCTCATTCTCCACAACCTTTGGAGGTGTTTCCCACCTTGATCCTGGGGTTTCCAGCCCGTACTCTGCACAGATGTTTCTGTACACTCTGCCGCTACTTGGTTATGTTGCTCCATGTACACTTTCCCTGCAGCATCTTACACCCTGCAGTTATGTGCTGGACTGTCTCAGGCACTTCTTTGCACAGCCTACACCTTGGGTCTTGTCTGGTGTGGTAGATCTGGGCCTCTATTGCTCGGGTGCTCAAGGCTCCTGTGCTCCAGGATGAGTGCCTCCGTGCTGTCCTTCAGACCAGCCCTCTCCAGCCATTGGTAGGATTTCTTGATATCAGCCACTTCAGTTATGTTCCGGTGGTTCGCCCCGTGTAGGGGTTTGTCCTGCCATGATGGTCCCTCCAGCACCTCTTCCTCTGCCCCACTGTCTGAGACATTCTCTGAGCGTCATCAGTCTGGGCCTTGTCACTGATGTACTTGTGGAGCTTGGATGTTTCATCCTGGACAGTGGTTCTCACACTCACTAGTCCTCGGCCTCCTTCCTTCCGGCTCGTGTACAGTCTCAGGGTACTGGACTTGGGATGGAACCCTCCTGCAGGTCAGGAGCTTTCGTGTCTTAACATCCGTGGTCTGTATCTCCTCCTTTGGCCAAGTTATGATTCCTGCTGGGTATCTGATCACTGGCAGGGCGTCGCTGTTTATTGCCTGCGCCTTGTTCTTGCCATTGAGCTTCTTAGGACCTGCCGTACTCTTTGCAGGTATTTGGCTGTCGCCGCTTTCCTTGATGCCTCGTCAAGGAGCCATTTGCCTGTGGGATACCAAGGTACTTGTAGCTGTCCTCAGTGTCTGTTATTGTTCCCTCTGGGAGTGAGACCCCCTCTGTGTGGACTACCTTCCCTCTCTTTGTCACCATCCTACTACATTTCTCGAGCCCGAATGACATTCCAATGTCTGTGCTGTAGATCCTGGTGGTGTGGATCAGTGAGTCGATGTCTCGCTCGCTCTTAGCGTACAGCTTGATGTCGTCCAGAGAGAGTAGAGGAGGTGACTGATGGTGGCCCCCGTTTCTGAGTTGTATCCATAGCCAGTGCGGTCGATTATTATATTGATCCATGTGCCGCTTATCTTAGCCGCGATGATGCCTGACATGAGCTTCCATGTTGTGGAGAGACAGGTTATTGGCCGATAGTTGGATGGGACTGTACCCTTTGCGGGATCCTTCAGGATCAGGATCATACACCCTTGGGTTAGCCATTCAGGGTGAGTCCCATCCCTTAGCAGCTGGTTCATTTGTGCTGCTAGGCGCTCGTGGAGAGCAGTGAGCTTCTTTAGCCAGTATGCGTGGATCATGTCAGGGCCTGGTGCTGTCCAACTTTTCATGCCTGAGACTCTTTCCTGGATGTCTGCCACTGAGATGGTAACTGGATTCTGTTCAGGGAGGTTGCTGTGGTCTGCTCTCAGAGCCACCAGCCACTGTGCATCGGTGTTATGTGATGCTTCTCTTTCCCATATGTCTTTCCAGTACCTCTCAGTCTCCAGCCTTGTGTCTGCTCTGCTGTTATTACCCTGCCATTGAGCGGACACTTTCGCAGGTTGTGTTGTGAACAGGCGGTTTATTCGTCTGGCTTCACTCTCTCTCGTGTTCCTCTTTAGGCGGCTGGCCAAGGCTTGGAGCCTTTGTTTGGCAGTTTCGAGTGCTTCAGGTAGGGCATCTGGCTGTACCTCTTGGGTACTCGCTTTTTCATTGCACCTTTCTGGGCCTCTGACAGTCGCTCACTTCTCGCCGCACTTCCTTGATTTTAGCCTCTAACTGTCTTTTCCATGGTGGGTATCGTATCTCATGGCTCCCAGATATTGAGATATATATCATATAAAGTGATATGAAAAAATATTCCGTGATATACAGTTTTGTCCATATCGTCCAGTCCTACCTTTAGTTAAGGAGAAAATGAGAGAAGTCACTGTAAGCCTTAATAACTTTTGTTTGACCCCACCAGCTCCCATGTGTTTCAGCTGAGTGGGGACAACAGAGAGGAAATAAGAAGGCCGAAGAATCATATCCAAAAGGCCACATGTACACCCAAGACCTGTGAGTTTTAAATATCACTATAAAAATCACTATGAAGGTAAGAAATACGACACAAAGTAAATGTTGTCCCCTCACAGTGTCTAAGATGTTGGGCTGGCAGTTGTGCTCCAATGCCTCGTACCCTGTCTCTGGCCTGTCCCTGCCCCCCTCTGGACCCTCCCACTTCTCTGTGCGCCTACTCAAACTGGACCGGGGTTTGCACTACTACCTGCTGGAGGCGGCGTACTCGCTGCTTACACAGGTCTGTTTACAGTCTGTTTAGTCTGTTTACACTCTGTTTAGTCTGTTTACAGTCTGTTTACAGTCTGTTTAGTCTGTTTACACTCTGTTTAGTCTGTTTACAGTCTGTTTAGTCTGTTTACACTCTGTTTAGTCTGTTTACAGTCTGTTTAGTCTGTTTACAGTCTGTTTAGTCTGTTTACAGTCTGATTAGTCTGTTTACAGTCTGTTTACAGTCTGTTTACAGTCTGTTTACAGTCTGTTTACAGTCTGATTAGTCTGTTTACAGTCTGTTTACAGTCTGTTTAGTCTGTTTACAGTCTGTTTACAGTCTGTTTACAGTCTGATTAGTCTGTTTACAGTCTGTTTACAGTCTGTTTAGTCTGTTTACAGTCTGTTTACAGTCTGTTTACAGTCTGTTTACAGTCTGTTTACAGTCTGATTAGTCAGTTTACAGTCTGTTTACAGTCTGTTTAGTCTGTTTACAGTCTGTTTACAGTCTGATTAGTCTGTTTACAGTCTGTTTACAGTCTGTTTAGTCTGTTTACAGTCTGTTTACAGTCTGTTTACAGTCTGTTTACAGTCTGATTAGTCTGTTTACAGTCTGTTTACAGTCAGTTTACAGTTTGTTTACTGTTTGTTTAGTCTGTTTACAGTCTGTTTGCAGTCAGTTTACAGTCTGTTTACATTCTGTTTACAGTCGGTTTACAGTCTGTTTACAGTCTGTTTACAGTCTGATTAGTCTGTTTACAGTCTGTTTACAGTCAGTTTACAGTTTGTTTACTGTTTGTTTAGTCTGTTTACAGTCTGTTTGCAGTCAGTTTACAGTCTGTTTACATTCTGTTTACAGTCGGTTTACAGTCGGTTTACAGTCGATTTACTGTCGATTTACAGTTGATTTACAGTCAGTTTACAGTCTGTTTACAGTCTGTTTGCAGTCAGTTTATAGTCTGTTTAGTCTGTTTACAGTCTGTTTGCAGTCAGTTTATAGTCTGTTTAGTCTGTTTACAGTCTGTTTAGTCTGTTTACAGTCTGTTTACAGTCTGATTAGTCTGTTTACAGTCTGTTTAGTCTGTTTACAGTCTGTTTAGTCTGTTTACAGTCTGTTTACAGTCTGTTTAGTCTGTTTACAGTCTGTTTACATTCTGTTTACAGTCAGTTTACAGTCGGTTTACAGTCTGTTTACAGTCTGTTTAGTCTGTTTACAGTCTGTTTACATTCTGTTTGCAGTCAGTTTACAGTCTGTTTACATTCTGTTTACAGTCGGTTTACAGTCGGTTTACAGTCGATTTACTGTCGATTTACAGTCGATTTACAGTCAGTTTACAGTCTGTTTACAGTCTGTTTGCAGTCAGTTTATAGTCTGTTTAGTCTGTTTACAGTCTGTTTGCAGTCAGTTTATAGTCTGTTTAGTCTGTTTACAGTCTGTTTAGTCTGTTTACAGTCTGTTTAGTCTGTTTACAGTCTGTTTAGTCTGTTCACAGGCTGTTTACAGTCTGTTTAGTCTGTTTACAGTCTGTTTACATTCTGTTTACAGTCAGTTTACAGTCGGTTTACAGTCTGTTTAGGTATTGCCTACTATGAAAGTGGTGTGTGCGTGAGTGATGGTGGTGGTTGGAGAGGCCAATGGTGCAGATTGACAGCCTCACTTCCGTCAGTGTGCTCCAGGGCAGCTGTGGCTACAATAGTAGCTTACCACCACCGGGTCTGGAGTGAATGAATAATGCTCTGTAAATAATGCTCTGTCAAGCGTCTTTGTGACATATGTCCGTGAACAGCACTATATAAATAAACACTTCCTTACTTTTGTTATGGACAAACTGTGACTAGCACAGAAGTTCAATAACAGAACACCGCTCGGGTTCAGATCAGGAAGGCCGTTCCTCCCAATCACCCCTCTCCAGGTGTCACTGCCGTTGCCCGTGGGCATTGAAGTCCCCCAGTAGAACAAGGGCATCCCCGGTTGGTGCCGTGTCCAGTACCCCTCCCAGGGACTCCAAGAAGACCAGGTACTCTACACTGCTGTTGGACCCATAGGCCGACACCACACGTTCTTTGACTGAACTGTGAGCGAGCCCACACCAGCCCACTGCCGCTCCCCATGGCCAACATCAGAGAAATGGAAGGCCCAACTTCCCTTGAGGATTTAGGTACCAGAGCCCAAGCTGTGTGTAGAGGTGAGCCCAACTATAACAGTACTTCTCAACCTCCTGCACAAGCTCAGGCTCCTTCCCCCCTCGCGAGGTAACATTCCATGTTGCCACAGCCAGATGCTATGTCCATGGACTGGGTCACTGAGACACCCACCCCTGAAGGCAGCCCAGTCCTCCGAGCCCTAAGGACCCACATTGTCCTTTTGGGCTGAGCCCGGCCAAGTCCCATGGGTAAAGGCCCAGTAACCAGGCACTCGCATTCGAGCCCCAACCCCAGGCCTGGCTCCACGGTAAGGCCCCGGTTCTGCCATATCAGGCAATGTCATGGTCCTCGATTTTGTACAGTTTATAAAGGTGCTGTGAACTGCTCTTCGTCTGACCCGTCCCCCCCACCACGGTAAGGGTGGTTAGGTGGGGGTGTGTATGTGTCGTCTGCATATGTGGGCGACTGTGTAAAAGAAATTGAGGTTCAGTCACATGGCCCTGTGCTGCATTTTTTGTACCCGTCTGTTTTGCATTAATCATTACCTGCACTGTCATATCCTTGTAAATTTGCAAATTTTTGGGTTATATTATAGTTTATTATTTTCTACTTTATTTTATTCTATTTTATTTATTGCTTGTTTAGTGTTTGTGTTACCTTTCTGATTCTGCGGTTTGTGTTTCAGAGGGGCAGCTGGACTCCCACAGAGGCTTCCCTGCACCTCCTGTTGGCCACGCCCCAGTCCTCCATGCCCAGGGACATGTCTCTGGACCTGGCCTTCAGTCCCCACAGAATCCTGCTCCGACTCAAGCACCCACTGAAAAGCATCATAATACAGGGTTAGAGGGCTTCATTTTATACACACCATGAAAATCAAAGTGAAATAATGATGTGGTAAGTTAGTCCATTTTGCCAGAATTGTATTTCTGCAGCTCAAAATGCTTCTCAATCTCCCACGTGCTTGTGTGCATGTTGGACAATGTCATGACATGCCCCTAATGATACGACGTGTAAGGGCATCACTGAGCTCCTGTACAGTCTGAGGAGCAACCTGGAGCATCTGATGGACCCAAACATAATAAGAAATAATCAAGAGGGCCTGGGAGAAAAACGGTTTTGTCTATGAAGATCAGAGTATACTGACCATGATGCACCTGAAATTATGAAAAGGAGAAAGGAATATGCTGAAGCGAAGAAAGTGCTGAAGGAGAAAAAATTTTGATTCCAAATGCCCTTTCCAGCCAAACTTCGTGTTTTCTACAAAGGAGAGATGCGCATCTATAACACAGCAACAGAAGCAACGAAAGACATGGCAGGAAGAGGATTTCAGGTGCAAGTTGTCAAACCTGCGCATGATCCAATGGAGAAGATGTCGCGTCAGATGTGGCAAGTTGCACAGGGATTCAACAGAGCAGACCAGAGCCTCTCTCAGGGATATAAACAGAAACATCAGGCATTCAGAAGAAGCAGGGAAGAGGACTAGTAGACAAGTCCTGCCCCTTGCCTGTAAGATCTTCATGCTTTGATAGTAGTTTCCACTATCAATAACCCAACGCACAAGAGAATCCAAAGAGTATGGTCATTTCTTTTCCTTTATTAACTGGAGCACATGTCGGGGTGCTTTTGTTTTTTGTTTTTCTTAAAGAAGGGGAAAACAAGGGCAAAGAAACAATTGTAGGAATGAACAGGGCCTTAAGAGGCCAAGAGGGCCCCCTGCCTGCTGGTGCTCGGGGTTTTCCCTCACAGCTGGATGGACGCTCTATAAAAGTCGATGTTCAGAACTGTTGTTTGGACTGACTGTTGTTTATTCTGTTCAAATGGTTATTACATTTCTGAAAGTTATTTCCTGGTAGCACATGGGGTGATACAAATGCGAATCTGCTTTTGTGTACAAAATGACATCACATTATACTAATTTAAAAATAGCCTCATATAATGTAAACGGACCGCTCAATCCAATTAAACGAAGTAAAGTATTAAACAAAATGAAGACAGAGAAGGTAGAAGTTCTATTTTTACAGGAAACCCACATGTCTGATAAAGAGCATGAAAAAGTGAAAAGGAACGGGTACAATTAGGAGTTTTCATCCTCCTATAAATCAGCTCATAGGAGTAAGCATAGTTATTTAGAGTCTCTTTTGACATGTTAAAAATAATAAGTGATGAGGAAGGTCGATATGTTATAGTGACTGCGAGACTACAGGGGATATTGGTAACATTACTAAACATTTATGCTCCTCAAGGCTCAGAATGGGGTTTTTATAAGCCCATGATTTGGTTGCAATAGAGGGGGAGGGAGTGTTTGTAGGCGCTGGGGGATCTAAATCAAAGACTTAATCTGGAGCTCGACTCTTCTGGGAAAGCTCAGCAAAAAAAATACTACTGGCAAAAAATAGCCAAATTATTATCAAACCTCAGTATTTTAGACATATGGAGGGAAATACACCCCGGGAAAAAAGATTACACATATTTTTCGGCCCCACACTCGTTTGAATTGACTATTTTATGATACTTGCCAAAGACAGATATATGGTTGAAAGCTGTGAAATTGGAGTAATGGACCTGTCTGATCACTGTCCATTATTTTTAAAGTTATGCATAGGGACAGAGAAAAGAACTACAGTATGTACATCTGAATGCAAGCCTGTTAGACGGTCAAATGAGAGAGGAAACTGAGAAAGATATCTGTTAATGCATTGAACAAAATGATAACGGGGAGGTATCCCCAGAGGTGGTCTGGGATGCATGCAGGGCAGTACTGAGAGGGAAACTGATTGCCAAATCAGTTCATTTAAGATTAAACAAGCCTCAAAAACTACAAGAGGACTTAGAACAACTGGAAAGAGTTCATAAGAACAATGGCGACAAAAACATTATGAATGATATTAAAACAAAATGGGCAGAAATAAATATCTTATCACAGGAAATCCAGAAAAAAATTATTTACACTAAGCAGCGATACTATGAGGCTGGGAGTAAATCTACAAACTAAAAAAACAACAGGCAATGAGACATATTTACAAGATGAAGAACCCACAAACAAATCAAATAGTGTATAAGACAGGAGAAATTCACAGGTGCTTTGAACATTATTACAGTCAATTATATGTCCAAACAAAAATTGAGAATGAGGAGCAAATTGATAACTTCAAAGAGGAGCTAAACCTACCACAAATCACAGAAGAACAAAACAAGATATTATTGGTGGAAATAACAGTAGAAGAAATAAATTCTACAATCTCAAAGCTAAAAAAAATGGTAAAAGTCTGGGTAGTGATGGCTACTGTTCAGAATGGTAGACAATTTACAGAAAAACAATTTCCCCACTATTACAAAAAACACTTAATTGGATTCTTAAGGGATGCACAATTCCAGACTCTTGGAGGGAAGCTATAATCTCAGTAATTGCAAAAGAGTGTAATGGTGTGACTGCTCAAACTATAGGCCAATAAGTGTTCTTAATGTGGATTATAGACTATTTATTGCAATTTTGGCGAGGAGAATGGAGAATATTCTAACAAAAATTATTAGTTTAGACAAATATGTGACAATATCAGCAGGACACTACATATTATGCAACATATCAAAGATGAAAATAAAGAGGCAGCAATTTTGGGAATGGACGCAGAAAAGGCATTTGACTCAGTTAAATGGGAGTTTTTGTTTAGAGTGATGAAGAAGTTTAATTTTCATGAGGGAATTATTAGAATTGTGCAGTCTCTGTACACAAATCTTATTGCAAGGGTAAAGGTCAACGGTAGTTTAATTAAACTAGAAAGGGGGTGTCGTCAGGGATGTTCTGTCAGCCCACTTTTATTTTCTATGTTCTTGGAGCCACTAAGCCAATGGGTAAAACAGCTCACTAGTATTAACGGGGTTGTCGTGTCAGGAGTGGAGCATAAAATAGCCCTGTTTGCAGACGATGTATTACTATATTTGGAGAACCCAAGCTCATTAATACCAAACTTGATGCATTGTTTGACAGAATTTGGTAAACTGTCAGGCTACAAAATGAATTGTATTAATTAATTAATCATTGTATTTATATGGTGCCTTTCATGACACCCAAAGCGCTTTACAGTTCATTCTTCATTCACTCCAGACCCGGTGGTGGTGCTACTATTGTAGCCACAGCTGCCCTGGGGCAGACTGACGGAAGTGAGGCTCCAATCTGCACCATCGGCCCCTCCGACCACCACCAACACTCACACACACACCACTTTCATACTAGGCAATGTGGGTGAAGTGTCTTGCCTAAGGACACAACGTGTCTGGCGCCCCCCTGTGGCACCTGGAATTCCCAGTGTCTCCAAGTACTAACCAGGCCCTGCTGAGCTTCTGAGATCAGACGGGATCAGGCTTTGACGAGCCGGTGTGGCCACAAATGTTCAATGTTAAATGTTCAAAAAACCCAAGTAATTACTTTTAATTATGAACCAAGTCAAGTTATAAAACAAAATTACCTGTTGAATTGGGATCAGCAGTCAATGAAGTACCTAAGTATAATATTAACAAAACATTTGGATAACTTGAAAATGGCACATTATAATACTGTAATATCTAATATAAAAACAGATCCAGCCAAGTGGAACTTAATTCCTTATCTTGCATCAAGAGTGGAAATAATTAAGATGAATATTTTGCCTCGATTATTATATATTTTTCAAAACCTCCCTGTTGAGGTTGAAGAAATCTTGTCCTCTTTCTCCAATCTTAAACTCAAACAAATACAATCAGAAGGTGTCGCTGTTCAAAACTGAAATAGGGGACTCCAATTACTCGATGTAGTAACAAGATCTCCCTAGACGCATTTCAGCACATACCAGATTGAAGACCAGGATTCGTGAAGTTCAATTCAAGCCAATTTATTCACCTCACAATATTACAGCATGCTGGGTTGCGAGATTCCCTGGGAAACAATCTAGCGTGGATTCCCATAGAGCAAACCGAGCAACCACGAACATAACTCGAACCCAACTATTTAAAACATTTCATCATGAATATGCAAATATTGTAAACGCCTCTTGGTCCGCCTCCGTCCTTCAATCTCAGTATATTTCCATTCCGTAATGTCTGCGTCTTATCTGCGTTTTGCTACATCCAATCCATGGGAGCATTGTACTTGTCGATTTCCCATGCTTATTCTGCAACAAAGAATAACTCGCCAGGTGAAGGTCATCAAGTGTGTCTGTGTGCTGTCTGCTTTTAAGAGACAGCGTGAGGACAGAAAATGTGTGCAAGAAGACAAAAAGATTCACTTCATAAGCCATAAGACATTTGTTAAAAACAATCATCATTTCAATATTGCAACAGCATATATGGCACACTTGAAATAAAGTTATAACTCTTCAAACCCCTTCTGAGAACTCAACCGAGGTCTCATATAAACCCTTCATCTAAACCGCTGATTACCCCCCTGCATAAGTAATAAAATATTTTTCTAGTATGATTTTGCTACTTTATATCTTTTTATGGTTACAAGAAAAAAACAAACACCCCCTTCTGATGGTGTGAAGACATACATTACCAGAATCACACAACACAGTCAGCAAGACGCTGTGTCAGGTCCTCAGATTCGTCATCATCATTATCATCATTATCAACATCGTTTTGAGGCAAAAAGCTTTTCACACTCAGGCTGATACATGGTCACATTGCCTTGGACATACATTCCTGCAGTGACACATCGAATGGATCTGGAAATAAACTTAGAAAGACAAGACAAACAACATCCAAAAACAACAAACACAAACAAAAAACCAAGCAACATTATAATACAAACCCTTCGAAGGACGGCCTGCCAGGAGCCGGAGACAAGCCAATCAAACAAACCTCCGCTATTTCGGAAATCGCCCTTTGTGATCGCAACTATTTGTTTCAAATTTTTATGGCTCTAATGATATTACCCTCATTTCCTGTGTTGTCTGGGACATACGTACAGCAATGGTCCCCGACCATGGCACAAACCCTAGACTGGGCAGACAGCAAAATGTCCGGAAAACAAGAGCTTGCGTTCTGAAATGGCACTGGCCTAACAGTAGGGTGTCTAGCAGATAATGGAGATTCTGGAACATACATAGCAGTTTGTTTTGTTGCTTAGCTTTGCCACAAAGGCTGCATAATTGTACCAAATATTAACATGAAACTTCGTTCGTGGGGTCTTGTTTTCCCACCCCAAATACCAATCGTGGATCTTGTGTCCGCTCCTTTCCGGCCGACCTTTAACAGAGAAAAAGCAGAGAAGGGTCATCATTTATATTTACATCATTATTTATCCGAGTTTCATTCTTATTTTTTAGCTCAACAAGTAATACTACCAGAAGTATAAAAATCAGTGCAAGAAGCCAAATCACTTTAGGGAGGCCACCTTTTCACCTAAATAGTGCAATATATCATGTTTCAGGCGATGTAGTCTGTTCCCCCCTTCAGTGGGGCGTAGCTCCCATCCTCTTGAGGTTCATAATAGGGCTTAACTGCTGACCAATGGTACCAGTGCTTGGATCCGTAAACTTTGATAAGCGTGGGTGGTACGTTGAGTTACCCTGTAAGGTCCAGAGTAACGAGGTTCAGACCATTTTGAGCATACGGGGGCGCTTGAGAAAGACAAATTCAAGGTGTTCAACAGTAGCCTTAAGCGCATAGAAATAAGGTCTATACTGCATCACTGTTTTGATCAAGGTGGTGGGATCAATAGCTGCGCTAGTAAAGGTGCCAGGCATGGCACGGCCAAATAAGAGCTCATAAGGAGAAACCGGTGCGTTGCGAAATGGTGTGTCTGTGATGAAACTGAGCAACCGGGCGGAGATCGAGCCAATTAGAATTAGGTAGTCATGTAACAATTTAGAGCACATGTGTCAAACATGCGGATCGGGGGCCAGATCCGGCCCTCCAAGACCTTTAATCTGGCCCTCGGCTGATCTTTCTATTAAAAATACTTAAAATTTTCAGATTTTTCTGTTAATTTTCTGCACCGTTAGCATAGCAGCGTCTCCGGCGTTTCTGTGCGTTACGACTCCCACCAGAGCAGCACAAATGAAGACTTTCTCTTTCCAAACGCTCTTAAAGGACCATCATTTTGACTGTCGACCGTGACCCTCATCAGCAAAATGTCAAAAAATGAGAAAAGCAGATGCTAAGTTCAGGATTTCTCAAGAAAAATAGTCTAATTCTTATTTGTTGACAGAGGTGAATGGGAAATCTGTGCTCAGTGTGTTTGGAACAAGTGGCGTTGCTCGAGTAATATAATCTAAACACCACTATGAGACACAGAGAAAAATACAATAACTTGAAGAGAACTGAGTTCTCTGATCCGGCCCTTTGGGATCAAAGTAGGTTGCATACGGCCCCAGGACCAAAATGAGTTTGACACCCCTAATTTAGAAAGTATACGACTTCCAGTGTGCGATTCATACGCTCGACAAGACCATTAGACTGTGGATGATAAACTGAAACAGAATGTGTGATTGATGCGAAGCATTTTACAAACAATGGCAACATGTGAACCAGTGAAATGTGGACCAGAATCAGATTGAATTTGAGTAGGGACGCCATAAATAGGTATCCAATGAGTGACCAAGCAAAGATCGATTGCTGTAAAGAATTTCATGTCTGATGTAAGTGTGGTAAGACATTTATGTGGGTCAGGAACTGGCAAAAGTGGAGTGATTGTTATGTCATTGATTTTCCTCAGATCATGTGCCATGCGATACGAACCGTTAGGTTTTAGATTACCGGGTTGAGTGGTGTGTTCCAATCAGAATTTGAGAGTTCCAAAACCCCCGCCTCCCAAAGTGCGTCTAGAGCTTCCTCTACTCCCTGTCGTTGTGGGATCCAAACTGGCTGGGCATCTGGGCCCACCTCAAGCATCACTGGCGGGACAGAAAGGCACTCACCAATATCAGAGGCACCGAAGGACCAAAGAGAAATGGGAAGCGTTTGTAACAAGCTTTCCGTATCTTCATGGTCGGTTAATTCCTGACCATGGTCCCTACTAATTTGGGTATGTTCGAGCAGAACTTGATCAGGAACATTTGGTACAACAATGCGGTAAGCATCTTCGGATTGGCTATAGAAAACATTGGGAATGGGTGTAATCTCCCAGTCGTAAGGTGATTAGTCAGCAGTCCTAGCTCCTGGCTTCGTATCCAGGGCCTAGGAAGAAGAGAAAGATGTGGGACGCTAACCGTCACTGACCTAAACAAATCATTCAAAGGTTCGGGGAGAATCACAGAGGCCACTACCCCCTTCTTATGAACAAAAATTGAGTCTGTGTGTATAGTGTGTTCAGTGCCACGGTATGGGTCAAACAACATGTCATAGATTGGATCGTAGGTGCGATCATAGTGCAAGGTAACGTGGTAGGGGTCCGCTGGGGGAGTATAGGGGTGTAGCGAGCAGAACCAAGGTTTCCAGAGAAGCATATGTGACAGTATGCCCTCATCCATTGACTTAGCAGGTTCCAAAAGTCCCCAGAAAATATCTGCGTAGGGTTCCTTGGGTGCAGAATCAGATACCAGCCAACACCCAGATGATTGTCCGTGATAACACGAAACCGATTGTCCATTGGGCCAAACGACCCGAAGTCCATCTGGTGAGCATTCCATTGTAGCTCATCCGAGCCTCCATAGTACTGTCCTCCAGAGGCAGAGCCCCCGCGATACCATGGAGTGGGACCTGCGGCCCCTCCACCTCGAGGAGGGCCAGGTGGCTCCCTGAAACCACTGCGTTGTTGTGGATATTGCTCATAGGCACCCATCCCAGTGTTATGTGGGCAGTCTCGTGCCCAGTGTCCCTCTTGATGGCAAATGTAACAAGCTGTCTGGGACTGATAGGACAGTCCACCCTGGTTCAACTGCCAACCCCGTCCTCTCCGCGGAATCCGCCACGACCTCTAAAATTCCATCCCCTTGGTTGTGTGAATGTCCTTCCCGTACCCCTAGAATTTTGGGGAGGTGTCGCATAATAAATGCTTGCTGGTGAGGTGGGAGCACCGATCATGTGAATGGGTGGTGGTGTGCCTGTATCTAAAGTAGGATCTGTTTGACCCAGGTATTGTCCGGGGGAGGTGGTTCCTGCTTTGTCCCCTTGACCTACCTCTTGTTTCACCTTTGTGGCTTTTTCGCGGGCTTCGCCCAATTGGAGTCTTTGAAGCTCCAGTGTCATATCCTGGTGTGTTTTGTGTACATCTGCAGATTTTCTGTTGTAAATCTCAAGATGGTGCCTCAAGTGCGTCTGAAACATGCCATGGTCCGCCATGATACCAGGTGTCCCCTCCATCAGAGCCCTGACAGGTTTGGGAAGCTGGGGCAGGATGGACTGTAAGAATAGGGTGCTAGTGGCGGGCTTTCTAAATGGGTGCACCTGCATGTTTTTAATGTAAGCCTCTGTACACAGGTCTATATATTCAGTAGCAGATTGGCCTTCTTTGTACGCGGGGAGTGTAGGTGGAGCGGGGTTAGGACTCACCTAGGAATTTGAGCAATTGTATGGTGTCTTTTTTACACTTATTTTGATCTTCGTTAGCCAGGAGGATGTCATCTACATAGACTAGAATTTGGCTACCATGTTTGGGTGTGAAACTTGATAGACATCTCATAATTGCTTGTGTAAAAAATTGTCGGGCTTTCAGCGTACCCTTGTGGCAGTCTGGTGAATGTGTACTTTACACCGCGAAATGTAAAGCCGAACCATCCACGCGACTCTGGATGAATTGGAACGCTGAAAAACGCATTACTGAGGTCGATAACACCAAAATATCGGGCATTAGAATTTAGAGTATTCAATAATGTATGTGGATTTGGCACATCTGGTGCTCTCTGTTTTACTGCTTCATTTACTGCACGTAGATCTTGGATCATTCTCCATGCCAACGAGGGTGATGCTTTTCTTACTGGGAATATAGGTGTATAAGTATAGTATAACCTAGTATAAAAACACACACTGTGTCCTAGACTCAAACCAGCAACCAACAAAAGTACTTACTCTCTCTCCTTTCATCAAGTTTTCCAATTAATGAACCAACTTTAAGAACAAAGTTTACATCCTTAGCTTCCACCCACTAACCACAATGAAATATTGTTCTATTATAAACCTCAGGTTCACTACTTTACTTTGGGATCTGTACTTTTAACAAATCTACGTGGCTTTGAACATCTTTTACTTGGTGTATAAAAACTATTCCTACATAAAATGAGCGCTGACACAGACAACATGTAGTACAGAACACACTGAAGCACTTTGCATATCACATTGAGGCATGGGGAATACATGCACATGGACTGAACAATGGCTGCTACTATCACTGCAATAAAAGCAAGTTCCCTAAAAAAAATTATAAAATAAGTAAACATAGGACTAGACAAGGCGAATTGTTATTGCTATATTGCTGTATTCTGCTTAAGATGATCCTTGTCGACATAAAAAGTACCTATAAATATTAGTAAAAATTAGTGCACGACTTCAGAAACACAGAGAGGGATGAGAGGAGGGAGGGGCTGAGGGATTTATCACATGCACGGGCTTTAGGAGAAAAGTAGAATTTTGAGATGGGAGGAGGAGCTCGGGAACACGCTAGAAGCACACTCAGAGAGGAATGAAGGGAGGGAGGGGCTGAGGGACACTCACATGCACGGGCTTAGGAGAGAGGAAATTTGAGATGGGAGGAGGAACACGGGAACGCGCACTACTCCGTTTCACGGTACTCCACTAATTTGTACACACAAAAACAACTTTTAACAAACTACAAATTGTGACAAGACAAAACTACAAGTTGTGACAAGACAAAACTACAAGTTGTGACAGGACTCAAAGGAAATATCTCCAAGGATCACAGTAATTCCTTATGCAACAAGCTTCTACAACTAAAAGTTGCGGTTACATACGAGGGTGTATCTCCCAGAAATTAGAGTGTTTAGGTCCCAGAGTCTCGGTCACCTAGATTCCTTAATGACGAGTTGAATATTCTGCTTCAACAAGGAGTAACTTTGTAACTCTGCTGCTTCAAATACTTCTCGTCAAATCATACAACACAGAACTTTCACACCATACGCCAAATTAAGTTTCTGGCTGACGTCAGGCCGAAAACCCAATTTGGTTGTGGTCTGGTTATGATGTCTCCAAAATGCTGACTCGGATTCTGTTTTCCTTTGCCTTTTTCTGACCTTCCTCTCTTTTACTTCTGTCCTCTCTACTTTCCTGTTTTTCCATTTTTGTCGCTCCTCTCTCAGCTTTGCCGTCTCTAACCAACATCCTAACTCTGTTATGCCCTACTTACGCATTTTCTTCTCATTATTTTTTGTCTTTTCCCTTATCTGGTCACGTAATGCCTTCAAGGTCACTACACTCAGGTTGCCTTTAAAATTATATTTTTCTACGCATAAGTCTAGGTATTTATTATATCCTGCATTTTTCGCCTCCATTATTTTATAATCCTTACATTTCAATCTATCTCTAGGTTTACTGGTTGTTATTAGGTTTCCCATTTTGTCACAATTTGGATCAGTCTGTCACTCGTAGGGAGGTCTCTAAGACTGATTTTAAGGATTGATTGGGATAGTGATTAATCTATTTTGTGGTATTTCTCACTTCTACCCGTTAAGGTGGAGAAATCTTGTCTTTACATCCACAAAAACTCACTATTTACAATCCCAATCTTTTGGTACACACACTCATTCACAGAATTTAACTCAAGGGGACTCCGCCGTCCCTTATTTTACGGAATTTAACTCGAAGAGGACACAGGCCTGTACAATTCCTTGAAGCGGAACCAACTGTTCTGTGCCTATGCCTCTTTCTGCCATTACTTTTACAAATTCCTGCTTTGATTTTTCCAATCGTGTCCTTTCTTTTTTGTCCATTGTGCTGGCAAGCATGTCTTGCCACCATTTTGTTGGCGTGGCTTTAGCTGGAGCCGCCATTTTGTCACTTCCGCAAACCAACTACGCACTTAACTCTCAACTGTCTTTTAGTCGTGCAAAAGCACACAAATTGTAACAAAATACGGTAAAATGGGTTCTCCCAACTCTGTTTCAATTCCCTACCGCGCTAATCGCAATTATTTCGTCGCCATGGATCGCGTTAACGAGTTCCAGAGATCGACGAAATGAGCCTCTAACCCAAGTGTTCGTACTTTCACAGGCTCATTACACTCATAGCCTCTTAACCGGGGTGGACTCTAACCACCGGCGAGGGACTCTAACCACCTCTTTTTCTCTTTATATTAACAGGGGACTCTAACCGCCGAGGGACTCAACCACCTCTTTATATTAACAGGGACTTTAACCGCCGGCGAGGGGACTCAACCACCTCTTTATATTAACCGGGGACTCTAACACTTGGCGAGGGACTCCAACCACCTCTTTCAACCATATGAATCCTGGATTTCTAAAATTTGGTTACTATGACACAGTCATTAAATGTACTTAAGGTACCTATTCTTCAGACATTGGGAGAACTTTTGACGTCGTTCTAACCGTTCAATCCACACATCAATTTTCAGATAACAACCACGATGCAATGTCTCCCTTTTAATTTAGTCTGTCCAATGGAACATAATTCGTCTCAATATAGAGAAACAGGCAATGTTCCTTACCTTTTAGTTGTTTTATGGGCCCGTCAGAGAGACAGCAAAGCGGCGTGGAAAGAACACTGGTATGTTTTCCCGAGCGGGTTAGGAACGGAGTCCGGACGCCCCTAGACTCAACGTTCCGTTGTTACGACTCGACTTCCCCTTCAGCATGGCCGGGGTCACCATTTGAAGAAATATTGTCCTCTTTCTCCAATCTTAAACTCAAACAAATACAATCAGAAGGTGTCGCTGTTCAAAACTGAAATAGGGGACTCCAATTACTCGATGTCGTAACAAGATCTCCCTAGACGCATTTCAGCACATACCAGATTGAAGACCAGGATTCGTGAAGTTCAATTCAAGCCAATTTATTCACCTCACAATATTACAGCATGCTGGGTTGCGAGATTCCCTGGGAAACAATCTAAGCGTGGATTCCCGCAGAGCAAACCGAGCAACCACGAACATAACTTTCGAACCCAACTATTTAAAACATTTCATCATGAATATGCAAATATTGTAAACGCCTCTTGGTCCGCCTCCGTCCTTCAATCTCAGTATATTTCCATTCCGTAATGTCTGCGTCTTATCTGCGTTTTGCTACATCCAATCCATGGGAGCATTGTACTTGTCGATTTCCCATGCTTATTCTGCAACAAAGAATAACTTCGCCAGGTGAAGGTCATCAAGTGTGTCTGTGTGCTGTCTGCTTTTAAGAGACAGCGTGAGGACAGAAAATGTGTGCAAGAAGACAAAGATTCACTTCATAAGCCATAAGACATTTGTTAAAAACAATCATCATTTCAATATTGCAACAGCATATATGGCACACTTGAAATAAAGTTATAACTCTTCAAGGTGACGGACCGGGACTTTAGAGAATGGGATAAATTCATTTCCAGATGTATATGGCAAGTAGCAAGGCCACGAATAAAATTCAGGGTCAGCAGATTCTGAGTCAAAAGTTTCCCTCCTCTGTGTCTTGCGGCATTACAGCAGTGTCCAGGGGGAACCAGGTGAATACAACAGGAAAGGCCCTGTTCTTACTCTGCTCTGGTGTTTCGGTTGGTGACGGAATGATGAATTTTCTCAGAGTGTTTTCTCTGGAAGATCTTCCGCCCCACATTTGCTGCCAAATATGGTGTAAAAATCCTGTAGCAACTCAAATGTCCATAGCTTATCTCCTTCCGTCTCCATGGATACGACAGGAATCCAACAGTGTTTAACGTGTGTCCTTTGATAGGGTTTGGTGTTAAATAAAACAGTAGTGATAATAACTTTAGCCAGAACCAGCACTAGTGGAAAACAAGCCAAAAAAGAACAAGGAGGAGAAACTTGAAATGACCTCCACATTCAAACCCAGTCCCATTTTAGGGGCTGTGTCATTGTTGCCACTCATTTACTCATTTCCATTCAAAAGGTGCATCCTTCTGTTCCTCACACACTGCCCTGTCCATATTTGTTTAGATATGCAACAGATTTTTTTCACATTGAGGTATGATGCGTTTTCAAAGAGTTCATGTCATTTTTTTTGACCATTGTACAAGCAGAATGCTGAAGGAGTCAATGATTCAGGGGAAAAAATCACATTTTCTGACAAACATTGTTATTGGGCTTAGATTTTCTATTCGCTGATTAATTTGCGAGGCATATTCATTCACATTTCTGTATATATGCCAGAGTTAAAAGTTATCAGTCAGACCTAATACAAACACATGTACTATTTTCAGGACAACTAGAGCAGAACAGGAACATGAAGACGGCCAAAGTGGAGATCTTGGTCGATGGGGCTCATTTTTATATCACAGTAAGTGCTTTAAATGGTTTGAATAATTGAAGCTTTCCTACACATTAACACCAAATCCGTTTTTTTACTACTAAACTGTGTACATGGTGTTTGAATAGTATTGTCTAGTATTCCTAGTCCTTTTTGGTAATTTGAGTGTTGCAAATATACCTAGTTTGCACTAAAAAACTGAGTGTGTGCTGCCTCCAGTGGACAGTTCAAGTACTACATGATATCACACAGGACAGACCTTATTGCAGCCGGGTGTTTCTGGCTGCAGGGGTGGGTTGAAGTGTGGACACGTGTTAGACCAATCTGTCCAGTTCAGCAGCTCTGTTTGAATGTGGTTAAGTCCAACTTTAAAATAAGCCCTTTCTGTCCTCTTCAGGGTTTCACTGATGAACAAACCATTGCAGCGGAGCAAAGGAGCAGCTACCACCTGGAGGCCAAACTGTCTGCCACCGGAGCTCCCATGATCCTCTCTGCTAACGTCACCCGTGGCCTGGGCAGGAGGACCAGCTTTTCTGCATCAGTGAAACATGTGTTCAGAGAGACGGCCTCAGTGTCAGGTGTTAGTCCTGTAGTCAGAGAGAAGGCTGTGCATTAGTGCTAACACAATATTAAAGTTCCAAACTCCATTTCAATACCAAGAAATTCACTCAATACTTGATACTGATTATGATACTACAATGAAGATAAAACATAATCATATTTTCTTTATGTTAGCACAAAATCTTCCATTTGTTCTGAAAAAGCTCGAAATGTGTCCTGTGGATGTGACTTTGACTCATTTCTATACTGATTTATTGTTCGATATGTAATCGCTGAAACTATATTTTTAGGAAGTTAATATTTATTGTGGGCACATTTTCTTTGCACTGCTGGGAATGTTTTGCTAGTTTTTTTGGTTATAAGATGATTTGAGCCATAGAAGGTTGAATCAGTCTCTTATATGACCAAACAAATGCAAGTATAAGTGTTTCATTCTGCTATTTATTTATTGCGGCTCATGTTTTTTTATTTTATTTTTTTAAATATTGTACATTTAGAGTAGTTTTGTGGCCCAAATCCGCTCTTCGGTGATTGTATCAGTGGGATACATTAGTTTTGAAACTATCATTTATCATTTGTAATTTCTTAAGCGATAAATCGTGCTGCAAAATGTGTTATCTTGACAGGGCGAATATCGATAAGTATCTGAATTTCGAGATACTTTTCACAGGCCTAATGCACATACAGTTCACTGAGGCTGTGCTGTGTGTGCAGTGGCTGTGGAGCGCAGGCGGGGCCCCAGCAGTCACCAGTACTCTGTGGAGGGGGAGCTGCTGCTGCCGGGGCTGCTGGGGGGCAGGATGCTGGGCCTCCTGGAGCAGAGGGCCTCACTGTGGAGTTCAGCACTCAGGCTCAAGTATGGACTGGGAGGTAAGAGAATGTATATGTATACACTATATAGAGCCTACAGAATGTATATGTATACACTATATAGAGCCTACAGAATGTATATGTATACACTATATAGAGCCTACAGAATGTATATGTATACACTATATAGAGCCTACAGAATGTATATGTATACACTATATAGAGCCTACAGAATGTATATGTATACACTATATAGAGCCTACAGAATGTATATGTATACACTATATAGAGCCTACAGAATGTATATGTATACACTATATAGAGCCTACAGAATGTATATGTATACACTATATAGCGTCTACAGAATGTATATGTATACACTATATAGAGCCTACAGAATGTATATGTATACACTATATAGAGCCTACAGAATGTATATGTATACACTATATAGAGCCTACAGAATGTATATGTATACACTATACAGAGCCTACAGAATGTATATGTATACACTATATAGAGCCTACAGAATGTATATGTATACACTATATAGAGCCTACAGAATGTATATGTATACACTATATAGAGCCTACAGAATGTATATGTATACACTATATAGAGCCTACAGAATGTATATGTATACACTATATAGAGCCTACAGAATGTATATGTATACACTATATAGAGCCTACAGAATGTATATGTATACACTATATAGACTCTATAGAATGTATATGTTTACACTATATAGAGCCTACAGAAATGTGAAGCAGGTTGGATTTATTAGTTATTGATACTTTACAGTGACATCACATGTTGGGCGTGATCTACATGCATCTTTATGGTGGTATGTTCAGCGGTTACCATGGTGACACAATGCACACATTAGCAACAAACAGAACCAAAACAGTTTTAAAGATGTATTGTGTAACTTTTTTTCTGGTGGAGGGTCCGGCAGATGCTTTTCTCCATGGAGCTGTTATTACTTTGTCAGAATTGTTTCACAGTTTGGCTCTGAACCTTTTTATCATCATGTCGACCAAATCAAGCCAAGTTACATGTCAGAGCTCTGGCTCCTTGCTCACAGTCAGAATGTCTGTTCTTCTAGGTTTTTTTGAGCTATAAAACCCCTCACCAAAAAGTGCACAGTGCACCTTTAATTCTGAAGACTCCAGAAAAAATACTAATGGGTTTTAAAGAGCACATTTCCCAGTGCCTGTGATCAGTCCGAGTGTTCATGGTCCTGTTTAGGAGTTTCATTTTCAACAAAAGGTGAGAGTTGTGACATTTTTTATTCCAGAGGGTTTTGTTTTATTTAATGTGTTAATTTATTTGATTTGATTTGATTTAACAGTAAAAATCAGCACAGCTGTTGTAGTTCCAACTAAATCTGCTCTTTCTTATCAGATTGTGTTCAGATAAAACTCAGATTAAAATGAACTAAGTCTCAGGCAGAGCAGTGCCCACATTTAGCATCACACCACCAGGAAATGTTGAGGACATCAGCTGCCAAGTATATAGTTCTAATTATTATTTAATGTTTGAACAGTATATACAATTCCGCGGCCGACATTTAGATCCATAAGTGCATATGTTCAATGGAAGTTTTTTGCCCAAATCCTCTACACATTTTTCATATAATTATTTCTACATATTGAATTAGAGATATACACAATAATCTGCAAATTCCAATGATTTTAAAATTTAAAAAAAATCCTCAAAAATATGATCAGTACTATTATTTGCTCCTCACTACATGTGCAGCCAGTCTTGGATGCTGAAACTGAAAACTCTGATCTCTGTAGTTAGTTTGGAGTGGTTTTGACCTTTGACCTTGGCCTCTGCTGCAGAGGAAGTGCGGGTCCTGCATCAGGAGTGCTTCACCTCCCAGAGGCTGAAGAGTGAGAGAGACTCCAACCACAGCTACATCATGAGAGCCGAGCACCAGTTTTACTGCTCCAACACGGCAGCCGTCAACCACAAGGCAAGTGCACTACAGCCACAGTTAAACCAGGCTGACCCGTGTGGCCCCTCCACAGAGTTCTGCACATCCGTCTGCGGAGGAACCAATGATCCCAGTGTTCAAACTATAACTTGACAGAAGCCCCTAATGATGATAAACATACAGAGGCCAGTTACGTCGCCCGGAATGGCGACACCGGGGCCCCACCCTGGAGCCAGGCCTGGGGTGGGTGCACGCCGGCGAGCGCCTGGTGGCCGGGCCTTTCCCCACGGGGCCCGGCCGGGCCCAGCCCGAAGGAGTGACGTGGGGCCGCCCTCTGGTGGGCCCACTACCCGCGAGAGGAGCCATAGGGGTTGGGTGCGGAGAGATTTGGGTGGCGGTCGAAGGCGGGGGCCTCGGCGACCAGATCTCCGGACATGGAGACTAGCTCTGGGGACATGGAATGTCACCTCGCTGGGGGGGAAGGAGCCTGAGCTTGCGCGGGAGGTCGAGCGTTACCGGCTAGATATAGTCGGCCTCACCTCCACGCACAGCTTGGGTTCCGGAACCCAACTCCTTGAGAGGGGTTGGACTCTCCATTTCTCTGGCGTTGGCCGCGGGGAGCGGCGGCGAGCTGGCGTGGGCTTGCTTATAGCCCCACAGCTCAGCCGCTGCGTGTTGGAGTTTACCCCGGTGAATGAGAGGGTCGCGTCCCTGCGCCTTCGGGTCGGGGACAGGTCTCTCACTGTGGTGTCGGCCTATGGGCCGAACAGCAGTGCAGAGGACCCGGCCTTCTTGGAGTCTCTGGGAGGGGGACTGGACAGTGCACCAACCGGGGACTCCATTGTTCTACTGGGGACTTCAACGCCCATGTGGGCAACGACAGTGACACTTGGAGAGGGGTGATTGGGAGGAACAGCCTCCCTGATCTGAACCCGAGCGGTGTTCTGTTATTGGACTTCTGTGCTAGTCACAGTTTGTCCATAACGAACACCATGTTTGAGCACAAGGGGGTCCATCGGTGCACGTGGCACCAGGACTCCCTAGGCCGGAGGTCGATGATCGACTTTGTTGTCGCGTCATCTGACCTCCGGCCGTGTGTTTTAGACACTCGGGTGAAGAGAGGGGCAGAGCTGTCAACTGATCACCACCTGGTGGTGAGTTGGGTCCACTGGCGGAGGAAGCCGGAAAGACCTGGCAGGCCCAAGCGTATCGTGAGGGTCTGCTGGGAACGTCTGCCGGAACCTTCTGTCAGTGTGGCCTTCAACTCACGCCTCCGGGAGAGCTTCTCCCAGATCCCGAGGGAGGCTGGGGACATGGAGCCCGAGTGGGCTTCGTTCTCGGCCTCCATTGTCGATGCGGCCGTTCGTAGCTGTGGCCGTAAGGTCTGTGGTGCCTGTCGCGGCGGCAATCCCCGAACCCGGTGGTGGACACCGGAAGTAAGGGATGCCGTCAAGCTGAAGAAGGAGTCCTACCGGGCCTTACTGGCCCGGTGGACTCCTGAGGCAGCTGATGGGTACCGTCGGGCCAAGCGTGCTGCAGCCCGGGCGGTTGCAGAGGCAAAAACTCGGGTCTGGGAGGAGTTCGGGGAGGCCATGGAGGAGGACTATCGGACGGCCCCAAGGAAATTCTGGCAAACCGTCCGGCGCCTCAGGAGGGGGAAGCGGTCCTTCACCAACACTGTTTACAGTGCGGGGGGAGAGCTGCTGACCTTGACTGGGGATGTTGTCGGGCAGTGGAAGGAATACTTTGGGGATCTCCTCAATCCCACCGTCACGTCCTCCGAAGAGGAGGCCGAGGCTGGGGACCCAGAAGCGGACTCGTCCATCACCCTGGCCGAAGTCACTGAGGTGGTCGGAAAGCTCCTCGGTGGCAAGGCTCCGGGGGTGGATGAGATCCGTCCTGAGTACCTTAAGTCTCTGGGTGTTGTGGGGCTGTCTTGGCTGACACGTCTCTGCAACATCGCGTGGCGGTTGGGAACAGTACCTCTGGACTGGCAGACCGGGGTGGTGGTCCCTCTGTATAAAAAGGGGGACCGGAGGGTGTGTTCCAACTACAGGGGAATCACACTCCTCAGCCTCCCCGGTAAAGTCTATGCCAGGGTGCTGGAGAGGAGAGTTCGGCCGATAGTCGAACCTTGGATCCAAGAGGAGCAGTGTGGTTTTCGGCCTGGTCGTGGAACACTGGACCAGCTCTACACCCTCCATCGGGTGCTCGAGGGTTCATGGGAGTTTGCCCAACCAGTCCACATGTGTTTTGTGGACCTGGAGAAGGCATTCGACCGTGTCCCGAGTATGGGGTCCGGGGCCCTTTGCTAAGGGCTGTCCGGTCCCTGTATGACCGGAGCAGGAGCTGTGTTCACATTGCCGGCAGTAAGTCAGACCTGTTTCCGGTGCATGTTGGACTCCGCCAGGGCTGCCCTTTGTCACCGGTTCTGTTCATTGTATTTATGGACAGAATTTCTAGGCGCAGTCAGGGGCCGGAGGGGGTCCAGTTCGGGGACCACAGGATTTCATCGCTGCTCTTTGCAGATGATGTTGTCCTGTTGGCTCCATCGAACCAGGACCTGCAGCACTGGGGCGGTTTAAAGCCGAGTGTGAAGCGGCTGGGATGAGAATCAGCTGTTCCAAATCCGAGGCCATGGTTCTCGACTGGAAAAAGGTGGATTGCCCTCTCCGGGTGGGTGGGGAGTCTCTGCCTCAAGTGGAGGAGTTCAAGTATCTCGGGGTCTTGTTCACGAGTGAGGGGAGGATGGAGCGTGAGATTGACAGGCGGATCGGTGCGGCGTCGGCAGTGATGCGGTCGCTGTATCGGACCGTTGTGGTGAAGAGGAGCTGAGCCGAAAGGCGAAGCTCTCGATTTACCTCAATCTACGTTCCTCCCCTCACCTATGGTCATGAGCTCTGGGTAATGACCGAAAGAACGAGATCGCGGATACAAGCGGCCGAAATGAGTTTCCTCCGCAGAGTGGCCGGGCGCTCCCTTAGAGATAGGGTGAGGAGCTCGGTCACACGGGAGGAGCTCGGAGTAGAGTCGCTGCTCCTCCACGTCGAGAGGAGCCAGCTGAGGTGGTTCGGGCATCTGGTCCGGATGCCTCCTGGACGCCTCCCTCGGGAGGTGTTCCGGGCATGTCCCACCGGTAGGAGGCCCCGGGGAAGACCCAGGACACGCTGGAGGGACTATGTCTCTGGGCCTGGGAACGCCTCGGGGTCCGTCCGGAGGAGCTGGAGGAAGTGGCTGGAGAGAAGGAAGCTTGGGAGCTCCTGCTTAGACTGCTGCCCCCGCGACCCGGCCCTGGATAAGCGGAAGAAGATGGATGGATGGATGGATGGATGGATGATTGGTCAAAGCGGAACTGGGCGAGAAAAACAAACTAACAAAAAAGAAAGTGTTACATTGAGCAGAGTGGAAAGCACAGACATCTTCTCTGTCCACAAATGCCCACATTTTTGATACTTTTGAGAAGCCCAATGTGGACAGGCCATCAGTGGATTCACTTTGTCTGCAGGTTCAGGTCACACACGAGAAGAATTCGAGTCTCCTCAAGTCACATCTGGATCTGAGCTACGGAAAACACTGGGACGAGCTCGCCAACAAGCACAGACTGGTCCTGAACCAGATGTTTGTGAACCAGTCCACACCAAACCACACCAGCTACACTCTGGAGGTAAGCGCTTTGTGTGATGAAAGCTCTCTATAAATAAAGTTTGATTGATTGAACCCTGTACTCTAAGAAATGATACTTTTCACAATAACGATACTCCTACTGAGCACAATATTTGTCTTCTTTACTCTGACAGATGTTATATTGTACTAAATAATCCGCTCTCTTTTGTGTGGTCTGATGGTAGCTCAGTGTGCAGGTGCCAGAGAAGAGTATCTACCACAGGGCACAGCTGCTGCACTCTCACCTGAAGATCCAGGGGGCAGCAGAGAGCAGCACTCACCTCAAAGTCCAGTACAACCGGTGGACTCCTCTGGTGATGGGGCTGCACTGGAAAGGCCCTCCTCACAGCGCCCCCCTCAGGAAGTGGGAAGGTGACAGTGCATTTACTATGAGCTTATATCATCTTTCTTCATGTGGATTACAGAGTTAGGCTCACTGGAAGCTCCTGTATTACACAAGATCAAGTCAGGAGCTTTTAGTCAAGTTCTTCTTCAAAAACATACCTGGAGTTGTGTTTTGTTTCATTCAGACTCGTTAAACTAAGGCTGCATTATTGGCTGTATGCACCTCTAAAGCTGCAAATTCTGTTCCACCTTGTGACGTCATGTAGTGGTAAATTTTCAAGTTAATAATAATAATAATAATAAATTTTATTTATAACGCACTTTACATTTGACAACAAATCTCAAAGTGCTACAGTGCAAAAAGACTTTAAAAACAGAAGACAATTAAAAATCAATTTAAAAGCAATAAAACAATAGCAGGTATTAGCTGTAGGCCAGGGTATAAAGGTAGGTCTTTAGTCCTTTTTTAAAAGCATCCACCGTCTGTGGAGCCCTGAGGTGGTCTGGGAGGGCGTTCCACAGACGGGGAGCAGCCACTGAGAAGGCCCTGTCGCCCATGGTCTTGAGCCGTGTCCTGGGCAGGACCAGACGGTGCTGTTGGCCTGACCGGGTCTTAGTGGAGGTGTGAGGTGTGAGCAAGTTAACAGCTACTTTTACCTTTTGTTTAGTAGAGAAAATGATTGTTGTGAAGATATATGTGTAAAAAACACAATGTAGCGTATCTCGTATTTCCACATGACATCACAAGGTGGAACGGAGTGTTTTCTGTTTGACAGAACTTGCCCTAAATCTGCAGGGTTTTGTATGTTAAACACGGGTGAATGAAACAAAACACAACTCCAAGTCTGAACAAGAAATAGTTTTGTGACCCAGTGAAGCTCTTCTGTTCACCTGACCACTGCAGGTCTGTTTGTGATGAGGAAACTTCATTAGAACATAGATCAGAATATATAATCCAGGACTTATTCAGACCCTCCCTGTGGTTGGCTTGTTCAATACTCTGCTCACAAGCATATGTCAGCCATGCTTCCTCACAGCATTTTCCATCACTATTACCAAAGAAGTGGGTAAAGGGAGGAGACACATATCACCATCATGCACACATCACATTGTTTGTGGTGGATGTAACTTGTAACAACAAATGGGAACATGCGATCTGAATATACACTGTGTTAATAATGAAAAGCACGTGTTGTACCTCTGAAAAAGGGGCATGTTGTACTACACTCCTGAAACAAGAAGAACCACAGGGGGATTTCCTGCTGCTTCTCTCGTATAGAAGTTTAATACAATGGAGAGAAAGAGCATGAAATCCCCCCACTGGTGGGTGAAGGCATTGCCAATCACCAAAAAAAAAACAGATCGCAGGCTTAACAGTCGATCACAGATTTTACAAGAACATTTAGAATAAAATAGAATAGACATTTCTGTGAACTTCCAACTTATTGAAGTGCTTCTTAGGCTGATGTATATTAATTCACTGCAAACCACATCAGGCAAAGAGCACAGTACCAGTGCCACTCTAACCCATCACACACACAGAAGTCTGTCCGTATCCGTATGTGATGGAGTGGACCTGCTCCTGTGGCCTCTTCCCAGGCACGTGGAACATGGATTCTCCCTGGCTGTACGTCCACACCTCTCACAGGCTGAGCCGAGGGCCCCACACGCTGCAGCTCCACTCAGAGCTCACCTGCAGTAAGAGCCTGAGCCTGCCACACCTGACGCTGGAGGCTCTGTACAGACACAGGGGCCGGGAGACAGGGGCCCGGCTGCACCTGTACTCGCCACACCTCACATACCTCCAGGTAATGTGAACAACACCATTTTAGAGTGGAGTTATATTCTAAACCAGTGTTTCTCAAACTGCGGTACGCTGACTCCTTCAGGTGGGACATGGAGTTCTTCAGTTTGTGGGTCTGCCTCATTTAGAGTTCATTTAATCCACTTTTTTTGTCATCATTTGGATAACCCCTTGTTCAGAATTACAGTAGAAATGTATTCCACTCATGTACTTGCTTTGGTATCAGTGTTTGAGCTCATCCTCGCTCAGTCCTGAGCTCTAGAATACGACATAAGGAACACACACCGAGCACACACTCATCTGAAAAGCCTGAAGCACTTTGGATCTCTGACCCTTCGAGGAGAGACAGTGCTGCAGATTAAAGTGCCTGTGTTAGACTGCTCCATTTACTCAAACATTCAGAATCATTATATTTCACATTTTACAAAATTTATTTCTTTTTTTTTCAGTTTGGGAATTTTTTTGGTTTATTTTACTTCCTGGTTGGCAATCATAACGCGCTCATCATCATCATCATCACGCGAGGGAATTACATGACAGTTTCTGAGCAATCACGCTGTACACTGGGTCAAACCCGTAGACTGTATACATCACATGTGTCAAACATGCGGCCCGGGGGCCAGATCCGGCCAAAGTGAGTTTGACACTCCTGGTCTACATGAATGGGCCTCGCTAACGGATGAGCCAAATAGCCAAAAAGTTTCCATATGGGCTCTTCCGGCTCCTTCTGACTCTGGCTCCCACTGACTCACCAGTGAATCTTGGGAGCCCTTTGTCTGCTGCTGTGAGCCTCGTCATCTTGGTTTTAAAATGTTAGAACCCGTTCGACATGATCCTATGTTTTTTTTTGTTTGTTTGTTTTTTTTGCTATTTTGCCTGTAAAAAAAAAAAATCCTACTCCTGATAGAGCCTGGCTCCAGATTCAGTCCTACAGGCTTGAGCACCGTGAGCTTCAGTTGAGTGGTGCTTAACACTATGGAGGACGCCACACTTGCTTAGTGCACTTTTACACAGTCTATGGTCAATACTCTTATGTACGCACTACACAGAAACTATTATTAGACAAATACTATTTAAGAAAATACCATCATCTTCACAAAAGTGTGTTTCTTGTGCCACATTTTTGGATAGAATTCTCCCTGTTACACGGGGACTTCTGTTCTCCATGGTTGTCATCAGTCTGGAAAGCTCCAAAATAACTCTCTACCTCCTGGAATTTTAAACATACTTTCCAATTTTTCTTCACAACTTGCTTCTTGATTGATATAAAACTATAGTTTATATTTGCACAAGTATTAGCCCAACAAATCAAGTCCCAATTTGAGAGTCGTTCACACTTTGTCAGCGGTGGCCATATGAGTTGTGTGTAATGGGAATGTGTGTGTTGTAAGGGTGGAGGATGGGTGCTGCTGGGGAAGAGGAGCGTGAGGGCGTCCTGCTCCTGGGAGTGCGTGTGGACCCCTCGTCTGGGCGGGGGCCTCTCTCTGGACACCTCCAGACTCAGCCACAGCCTGGAGACGACCTGCAGCTACGGCCGGTACAACGCCAGTGTGACCGCTGCACTGACCTCTGCCGACAAGGTACACTGACCCTTACTGACCACAGCCCCGCGGGCAAACTGACCGGTGGAATCATGTCATCTGTGACTCGAATCAGTGAATCAGCCGATGGTGTCTTAGTCCAGCAAAATGTGGATCATTCGACTCATTATATTTGGATGATGAGGACTTTTGTGGAGCAGAAATGTGACGTTAGTTATTTTTTTGTATTTCACACCCTCTCGTTCTCTGCACGTTTTCTTTGTTTACTCCTTTCTACATGTTCTATGCACAAAACATCAAATACATGAGGCAACTGAAAACGATTTCAATAACTCAAGAAAATATCTTTTTACATGTTATATTAAACCCTTAAAGCAGCCGTCCTTTGCTTTGTCCACAGTGCTGCAAGGCCTTGGAATGGTTTTCACTTCCCCGTGTGACTCGTCAGGGTCAATGCTAAAAGTGCTAATGCTAAATGCTAAAAGTGCAGGGCAGGGCTGGAGTTATTTTGAGTGTTTGTTTTGTGTTTACTACATCCCACATGCTGTTCGTAGTTTAGTTAATAATTTAGTAGTAATTTACTAAATCAGGGAAATAATGAAAACTAAATGAAAAAGTGTGTCCAAACTTTTGACTTTTGGTCATGTATATGTAAAAAGGCAGATTAAACTCACCATTCACAAGTTAAATATGTCTTTGTATAAAGGCAGTGTTTCCTTGTACTTTTATCAGCATAAATGGCAGTTTCTGCATGAACTCATGTGCAGGTGTCGCCTCGTGAGTGCAGTTTGAGTCAGTGCCCATAGGCCAGGAGTTTCCAGGGTCCGAAAAAGTGACGGTGGATTTTCAAACTTAAAACTTCTAACAAAAAATGTTTTATAAATCCATATGGAACATTTGAACTGTGCACAAAGTCTTGTGTGTTCTGTCCGAATCTGTGTGAAAAGCTAAAGGCCGAATTAAGGCCAATTTATGGTTCTGCGTCAAAACTGCGTTGACCTCCACATCCCTGAGCGAAGAATAAGACTGTATTATATTTCTCTGCTGCACCTCCCAAATTTTCTAACTACGCGTCAAAACAACACAGACAATAAGGACTGTGACTGTTTTTTAGACCTGGTTTTAGTTTGATTAAGACCAGGACTAAACCAGGACTAAACCAGGTCTAAAACAGGCCTAAACCAGATCTAAACCAGGACTAAACCAGGTCTAAACCAGATCTAAACCAGGACTAAACCAGGTCTATAACAGGACTAAAACCAAGTCTAAAACAGGACTACAACAGGATTTAACCAGGATTAAACCAGGATTAAACCAGGATTTAACCAGGATTAAACCAGGCCGCGCAGTCGAAACTTAATAATTACATTGATGCTACAGGATGCTGAAAATAAAGCTACTAAAGCTAAAGCTGCCGCCACTCCAACCACGGAGGAAAAACATGTGGGAGTGCAGGACGTTTGATAACAAACGGACAAACCGCCACTCCGACAATTAGACATTAATGTCGGAGTGGCAGCTGTAGCCGGTCGGGCGGAGATGGAGAACACAGCTTCACAGCAAAGCACAGGCCAATGAAATCCAGAACGCTATGAAAAAAACTAGAGAGAGAGATTTTTGTCTCGGTCCGGATGTCATTGCGTTTGGGTCTGGATCCGGACCGGAGTCCTCCAATGAAGTACCTCTGCCATAGACTGTATGGTTATTGCTAACCGACAGGAAGTGAGCACTTCCACTCCATCAACTCTAACGCCCACCTCTGTCACTGCAGCTCTGAGCCTCGTCATTTTGCTCTTAAAATGTTTGCATGAACCCACTCTATATCATCCTTGTGTTTTTATTTCACTGTTTTGTCCCTGAATTAAGATATGAACATTAATAACAGACCAAATAGCTCACCCCTTTCCCCAAGGTCACTTTGATTTCGATCGGCAGCGTTGGTAAATGAGGACAGGGATTGGCCGTTACCTTCATCATCCTGGCTCCAGATTGGCTTTTCGGATGCTTTGAGTTGGAATTCCAAATATGAAAGTTGGTGAAAGTTGCACACTCCCTCAGTTCACTTATTTATACAGTCTAAGTCAGATACAGTAGATAGAGATGCAGAAGGTTTGAGAGATTTTGCCATACCCAGTTTTTTAGTGGACTAATCGACGAGCAGGACATGTGTATCATCATGTGGTTTTAATATGATCCTTCATTTTTCTACAGAAACTGAGGAAGAGGCACGCTGTACTGAAGATGTCCTGGTGTGAGCTCCCTGGACCTCCCGCTGACCTTCTCCTGGAAGGAGAAATAGAGGAGCTGAAGAGGGACAAAAAGATGTTTCAGAAAATGGCAAAGCTCTATATCCGGTCTGTGCCTCTCCCTCATTCACTTGACCCTCTACAGTTAAAGTGTGTAGAACAGAAACAACTTAACTTCATTATATTGAAGTGAAGTAGTTTAAAAAAAACTTGGTGAAGTTTATAATTTGACTTGTTTGGACACATACAGCAGATACGACATATGTAGAGGTAATTCTGGAATTGTTACCTAGCAACCATAATGTAAAAAGGAGCCAAAAGCTCATTCTAAATTCCACTATAGCTCAGATTATGCTTGTGAAAACAGATGACAACAGCTTTAAAATGTCTTCCTTGTGTGTAACTTGTTCCTGTAGTTTAGTTGAGGACATGGCCAGAAGTATTTCATTTTTGAATCCAGCGCAACTTTTCTTCTCAACTTTATTCCACTTAACTGATGTAAAAATATGATACATATTCACCACAGTGACTATCAAACGCAGCCATAATTGGAAAAGGATGAAAATCTGTCATATGCACTTTAAGCAGAACAGGGACGTTATTATATTTACACTTTACTTGTTATTGTGGGATGGCTCCATTAAGCCTAAACATGGTGGCCAAAGAGACAGCTGTAACAGAAGTGTGTTCCTGCACAGACAGCCCTTCCAGGCCTTCACCCACAGCCTGGTTCTTCAGGAGAAGTTCACGGTGGACTCCTTCAGAGGCCTCTACACTCTCGAATCCAGAGCCACAGTCGGTGGAGACAAGGAGCTGCTCCATACGCTCACCATCAGCCCCCAGAGCCCCCGAGCTTTTGTGAGAGCTCCTCTTTGTTTAGTAACACACATTTCAATTTGAGGTGGAACTGATCACAGATGTCACATGTTTTTACAGATTTGCTCTGCACTGAGTCATCCGTTCAGTTCCAGCCGTCTCCCGTCTGAGTCAGATATGTGTCTGAACTTTTTTAACAACCAGGTACTGTTACGTTAACTTAAAGCTGCACTATCAAACTTTTCTAGTGAAGGGTCGGCCATCTGCTTGTTTCCGTGGAGGTGCTGTCACTTTCCCAGGAATGTTACACAACAGGACTGATAATGCAAGAACAATATAGAGTGAAGTGATGTCATTTCCACGTCCAACCAGAAACTTCACAGCTGATTTTTAACTTTGTTTTTGTCCCTTAATCATCAAACAAGAGACAGTTTCCTTTCAAAAGTGTATGTTTAACCAGGGGGTGTGAATAATGTAGTAATAATCAGTCATAACACTGAATGACCAGTGTGTATATCTCACTAACTGGTCACTGCTAACAGTAACGTCTTACCTCATCCTCTCTCATACACTTTCTGTCACACTTCGAGCCATAGATCTAAAAACTGAGGAACATTCCAGGTAAATTGGAATGGCAAATTTTTACACACAAAGATTTGCACACAAAAGCCTGGAATGTTCCTTTTCCTCCATGGAGATGAGCAGATAGTGGACTCCACCAGAAAAGTGACACTTTTAAAACATGGCGGTTCCAGCACTTGTTTCTGAATGTGTCTTCCTGTGCAGACGCAGAAACACATTTCTGGACAGTTACGTAATGGAAGCAAAGACATGCTTTCTTTTTATGGCCATGTTCATTTGGAAGAACCACCACTCGCAGGAATTCAAGTTGCAGCTAATTTGAGTCATCAGCTACAGGTAAACATGCTGTAATGTGGAGGTTTCAGCTGTGTTTATCTGAGACATTGTTTTTCCAACTGAGACATTTCAGCTCCACGCAGAAGCCATTCTCCATATGATGGGACTGGCCACAGACAGGAGTTAAGTCATGCTGAACCGCACTGTGTACTGCTCCTGCTCGGCAACTTTACAGAGCGCTGCCATTGCCAGTAGTTGGTGACATCACTCAGGACTAATAATAGAAGCCAAGTGTTAGAGTTTGAAATGTGGATATCAGTTAGACCAGTGACACTGTTCCTCATGTCCAAAACACAACTCTGCGTACGTTTATGATGAGGACACTACATTATAGAGATCAGCAAATGGCTCTTTGAATGGTTTGCAGTTAAATGAAGGTGGACAGTGGACGCCTGAATTTGCTTGTCTACTGTGTTGATTTCTAAAACTTGTTTCAACTTCATGTACCTTAGTGTAAAATGGCTGTGGGAATCATCCTCATAACATCATGTCCAGCTGTGTGCAGTATACTTTAGAACACACTGCTGTTGGTGTTACAGCTGCAGCTCCCCTCTGCTGCTCTAATGACGGGACATGTGTGCTGGACCAGGCCGAACCACACGGGCTTCGACTACCAGGCCAAAGGGGAGCTCTGGATCCAGCGACACCAGTGCCAGGTGGGTGCGATTTTCCCTATGTGTCCATTCACAGAGAAATACTGAGCTAAACAAACTCAAACCTGCCAGAGCACTTTTGTCCCAGTTTACAATGGGTCAAAAAATCGAAAAAGGTGTGAACAGGAGCTACGGAACGCGAATAGAGCCATTATTGCTAAAGTTATTTGCTCTCTGCAACACAAATAAACACACCGAAGCTCTGCTAGTTTTTACTTTCACTTTTGAAGGTTCCATATTACACTATTTTCTGATCTATGTCATAATGTTGCCTCATCAAATATATGTTGCTCAGACCTGGAGCTGTCTTTTGTTTCATTCACACAAATCCTGCGTATTTAGGCTGAGTTCTCCCCTCATCAGAAAACACGTCATTTCCACCGTCATGTGGCAATACAGGAATTGCTCCACTATGTTTTTAAACTCCATACACCTTCACAAGGCTACTGAGCTCGAGATGTAGACAGACTAATAAGAAAGAGTTACTCAAACAAGTGTGAGTGAAACACAGCTACAGGTCTGTTTTTGATGAGGTGACCATGTTAACGTGGCCTAAAGCTCACAGGAGCACGTTTTGTGTAATATCGGACCTTTAACATAATGGATGAAATCAAAATGACATGTGCTCGTCCTTGTGGACATAGATGCATCAGTCTAAACTGGACTAGACCAGTGATCCTGTTTCTCTCAGGATTCAGGATGTTTCTTATATAATCCGTTAGTTGCACTGTGGTGTTTCAGGTTTGTTTTCAGCTCAATGGGACATCAAGTAGAATTGGTGTCTATTCATCCCTGAGTCATCCCTTTAAATCAAACCTTCCTAAAGTATTGGAGGTGAGGCTCTACCTTCACACTTGATTCTCATATTGTGCATGTATTTCAACCTGTCTTGTGGTTTGGATCCTCTGTAGGCCCGAGCCACAGCGGACATGTGGACGGTCCCTGGAGGAGGCCACACCTCACTCCACCTGAGGGCTGATGGGAAAGACCAGCTGAACGTGGATGCCCAGGTGTTCCACTCTTTACAGACAGCAGAGAGAGCAGTGGGATTCAGGATGAATGTGCTCCAGAATCTGTTTCCAACCACTGAAGAGCTGTTTGTGGATATTGGTGCCAACATGTCTGCAGAAAGGTCTGTCAATCACACATACATCTGAATACTTTGCAGGGATGTTACGCTGGGTTCTACATGTATCTCCATGATAGAATGTTGAGCAATTACCATGGCGACACAATGGACATATTAGCAAACATTGCCAAAAAAAAGTTTTAAGACTGTCTGAAAACTCAATAAAAAATACAAAATTGATTTCAACAAAACATTTTCAGAATCAGAATCAGAAAGGTTTTATTGCCATATGAGTGAACAGGTTCACAACATTAGGAAACTGGTACTTGGAGCAGGATGTAGACAAACTAAACATGCAACAAATAAAATAAAATAAAGTAGAAACAATAGGCAATAATATAGCACAAAATTTACAAATTTACAAGAATATAAGAATATTTTCAGGACCTTGTGTGTCTTGTATGTGTAACTCAGATCCTTATGGTCAGACTGTGTGAAAATTAAAGCTCAGATTAAAGTCTAACAAAGCCTGATCTCCTCAGATCTCAGAAGCTACACAGGTTTGGGCCTGGTTAATACTTGGATGGGAGAGCGCTGGTAATTCCAGGTGCCACAGTGGGGCAGCAGAGGCAAAAACTGACCACGTGTCCTTAGGCAAGACACTTCATCTATAAAGGTTTATCTTACCAACAAGTATGAATGTGCTGTGTGCTGTGTGTCAGAGGGGCTGAGAAGCACTAACTAAGACTAGATAAACACTATCTACGACTAGATAAACACTATCTAAGACTAGATAATCACTATCTACGACTAGATAAGCACTATCTACGACTAGATAATCACTATCTAAGACTAGATAAACACTATCTACGACTAGATAAACACTATCTAAGACTAGATAATCACTATCTACGACTAGATAAGCACTATCTACGACTAGTGCATTTTATTATTGTTATTAGGCCCGAGCGCCAGAGGCTGGTGAAGGGCCTATTAGTATCGCATAGCGATGCTCACAGGGGGCGGGAACTAAAATGACGAGAGGTGACTCGCCCATAGCGACCAGGGACCCTCACCATGATGTAGCTGCGCCAGAGGTTTCCGAAAATTTTGTCGGCCAAAAAAAAGCGGCCGATGACATGGCCGCTAAAACTACCACTAACATGTGAGCCAGAGACAATAAGAAAAACCAGATTACAACAAACACTTCCAAATTCATGATTAATATATACACATATAACTGATCAATAAAAAAATATACTATGACCACATGATTAAAAACAGTGTAACACGCACATATAAATGTGATGAGTTGTCAATAAGCAACAACTGTTCATTTAAAAAAAAGCTTAAACTACTTAATACTAATTTATTTTAACAGCGTGGCCTCTGTACATTTAAAAGAAAATGCGACCCCCTCACGGTCGCTGAAGTACGTTGGCACTACTACAGAGTCTATGTCATACTCTGTAGATTTCACATATAAATGATCAATTAAAGTCCCCCTCTCAGTTGTGGGAGATTTGACATATTGAACATAAACTTTTTCTGTCATAAAATTGCAGAGACTTGTAGATTTCAATATGTCATCATTAAAATCTCCCACCACCACCACAGTGGCACAATGTGAATTCAGCCAATTCAGTAACCTATCCAAATTATACTTAAAGAGACATGGGATATGACGGTGGACGATAAACAGCTGCAACTATAATTTTCTGCTCTGCAAAATAATTCACTAAACACTTTAAACTGAAATCCTGTACTGTGATTTCATAGTTAAGGTTTTCTTCACAGTACATGCCAACACCACCGTGCTGTTGGCCCAGTAAACTAGTCAGAGCTGGGTGATGAGTCTGCTGATAGGATAAACTACGGGGACGACTATGGAAATTATACCCTTCAGTGTGACTAGTTTGAAAAGTTGAATCTACAGTTAACCATGTCTCTACCACAGCAGTACAGTTAGGCTGCCAGTGCTGTGTGCATGAGGCCAAATCTGACACATGTCGCACTAAACCCTGAATATTCATAAAAAAGAATGTTAGGACATGTGCCTCTTGTAAGTGCCAGGGCGCACTCGCCACTATGAAGGGAGGCATGTTCTCAAGCACCGCTCTAATACCATCATTACAATAAATGGCATTTGCATCACAGTCTTGAATAATAAGACCCTCTAAAGTCCTCACGCGACTAAGGGCCACATACGCCTGACCCGCTGTAAAAACCTGTTTAAGAGACACCACTGCTTGATCTACGGTTACGCCCTGTACTTTATGAACCGTACACGCCCACGCGAGTTTAAGCGGAAACTGACGACGCTTCTCCCCTCGTTTATTTGCTTGCTCTTCTTCTGGTTCTATGCGAGTAGAACCAGTCAGGTCTGCAGGGTGTTTGCCTCCTCCTCTGTGCGCCTACTCGATCATCGTCAAATTTAACATAAATTGCTAAAGGAGGCAGTTTTTTTTTTCTTTTCAACTGTACATGTAATTATACCACAAACCCCATTTACTAGACCGTCAGCCAAATCTACATTTTTACAGAGCATAACGCGCGTATTTACACCTCAGACTAACGTCTCCTCCAAACTGGCTTGTTTGGATTTATGGAGACGGCCTTGTATTTCCGGTGTTTTTGTTTTTGTCATATCCAAAATCACGCGCACTAAGTGTAATCTTATCCAGACGTACTTTATTCAGTATCTTTAAATTATAATTTGTTACAAAGCTATTCTTTGTAAAAAAAAAAAAAAAAATAATAATAATAATAAAAAAAGTAATACGTCGGGATCTTCGCCTGTTTCACATCATTTTAATATATCAATATCATCATCAAGCATTGGTGTCCCTCTGGAGCGCACTCTAAGCCTGTTCAATAGCTCTGCAAAAGTGTTTTCTTTTTGTCTAACTACAGTGTTTAACTCTGAATAAATCTGTAAATAGATTAACGGCTACATTTTCTTGTACAGAGCCTGACCCATGACCGGCGATAACTGAAAGAAACCCCCAACAGCGATAATAGAGACATTTCCAAATGGAAAAAAGTCACGTGACTGTTTAATTTGACGCACCCGACCGTGAATATAAGTAAATAACCATGGATATTTCATCGGTGATTACAATTTCTAAATCCATGTACTTAACGTGCAGTGTATTAATCTTTTCCTCTCCTAGTGGACTGTAAGGGAGGGAAACCTTAGTGCCGATACTAAACGTGGTGTGGATAGTAGCCGCCTGTAAGTTATACGCTGCTATCCCTGTCGGAGCTGTTAGTAAAACACTAACACTATCTGGACTTTGGCAAATCGGAGCAAACAATCGCGACGCCTCGTACTGAATCGCCCTGATGAGGTGACTTTTCCCGGTACCTGCCCCACCCGTGATAAACACATGCGATGGCTCTGGGTTGTTACCAGCTACTTTCTCTAAGCACCATTGCCGTATTTTGTAAAAAATGGACAGTTGTTGCTCATTCAGAGTTTTCACAAGTAAAAGACCCTCTTGACGACTCATGACATTTCTCTTCTCTATGTGACAAACCTGTTCGTTCCTTACAGCCAAGTCTGGAATAGCCTCTTGCTCATGCTCAGAACTCACACCCTGTAACATCTCCCTGAACTCCTCCCTCGCCTCTAACCTCTCCACTTCCTGTTCTGGGCAGAGCAAGCCCCACGCATCCTCCTGAATCTCTCCACAATCCATCTGCTCATACACCTCCTCCAAGTCCTCAGCTGCGAGTTCAGAGCGACGCCTATTTGAATCAACTATCGACTTGACCAAATGAACCGAGCCGCCACTCAGACGCACATCGCCGGTTTTATAGAAGTGTTCGAATGTTTGAAATGGAGGCGGCTTCACGTCGGCCTCAACACGATACGGAAAGAATAACTGGAGAAAACTTTGATGAAATAACTCTGGGTTTTTAGTCTCAGAAAACCGCGCATATCTAACGACGGCGGCCTTGGTCCGTGTTCTTTTAGTAATTGCGCCTAACCCGTTTTGTAAAAGAATTGGGTTTTTATACGCCCGTTGTAAGATGGGACGTATTATGGTATGGCGCTGTCCGTCTGTCTGTCTGTGGATCAGACCCTATAAACAATTTTCAAACACTAATTCAAAGTACGGGCGTATTTTGCCCCGCTGGCTGAGCTCTTGTGACATTTATCAGACGGACGTAAGCGATATTTGGATACGAATGTCGCTATGCACATGTCATTAAATGTGCTGTCATTTGGTCTACTTAAGTATCGTTCAATTATGTTTGTCATCCAAATATCATCCCCCATTTCATCATCTATTTCGCCCATTGGTCTACTCATGCGCACTATATTATCGCCAGTGTCCCCACTGGCAATAAAAGCAACTACGTGAAAACTCCTTTAAGTGCATGTTTGTTACACGATACACAGCTTCCTGCGCAGAGACATCACGATTATGAAGATAAACGCTGCCTAACTTTTTAAATGCCTCTTTCGCACTGACATTACCTTTGGAAGCTTCTTTTTGTGCATTAATTAAAAGTAAACCCATCTCTCTCTCAGCTTTAGAAATATATGAAATAATATACACGACGCACGCCCACGCATCTACAACGAACTGAATGTCCATATTGGCATTCCAGCAACTTAATAATTTCTCGTTGTAGTTGTTTATAAAGGCTTCTCTAACCTCCCTCTTTAAAACTGTGTGTGTCCGTCTAAAACGCTGTATATCTGTTCGAAGTGACGCAAACAACTCTTCAGCACTAAGACACAGGTTATTTTCATCAAGAACAGCATTCTTCAGCACGCTCATAATGAACTGAGCCTCCTCCTTCGTTACAAGGGGCTCTGACTCAGGGTCTTTATGTTTAATAAACGTAGGCGCTGACACCGGACGCGGGAACTTAAAACGACAAACTTTTTTCTACACATTTTTGAGTGACGCTTCGAATGCTGCTGCACCGAAGTGACTTTTCTCATCAATCTGGTTCCGATTGTAGTTCACAGGTTACATATTCATCAACAAATTGAACTACTTCCTCATCTTTATCTTACACTGAGCTTTGGGGCATTTTCTATCCAAAATAGTGGACCTGGGGTGATCCGCGCTGCTGGAATTCTATGCGATAAAAATAATCTATGACTTTACCAATGGGCTGAGCTGGGGACAGAATAACTTTACGTAAAAAGCGATGCCAACGGGCGTCAAACATACGAGCCGCGGTTACAGGGTGACGACGCCAAAGGTCACATGTCTAAATCGTTAACAGTCCGAGTACTACTACTGCGGCAGCGTTAATTTCAACTTCGGTGGCCCATGTGCCAACTTTACGCATGTTTGATGTGCTGATATAATCTTCTACAGACGAATAACCATCGCGCAATAGCGTGTTATATTTTAAAGGATTATTTAAAAGATGTTTCACAATCGCAAGTCTAATTTTCCTATGGTATTTTTGTGTGCCACTAATGGCCTGCGAAATCACCTGAAAGAAACAATTACCAACTGCAACAATTTTGTCTTTGTGACACGGAGCGTTTAATGGACCTACAGTTTTAGGATCTGCTACACCAACCTTCTGATACTCTGCCTTTATGTGTTTGCACAAGTCCTGACAATCACTTTCAGTAAGCGGATTGAAGGACAGGGCATTCTCCTGAACACTGCTGCACAGCACATCAGTGTCCTGCTTTGTCTTTTTCAATGAGTTTGGGGGCACAGAAGAATTCATTTCTGCAGCCTGTTTGCGCTTTAAGCCCCTCGCCCTATCCTCTGCTACATCAGTGCCTCACCCTATCCTCTGCTACATCAGTGCCTCACCCTATCCTCTGCTACATCAGTGCCCTTCTTTCTCTTTTTAAGCGTGTTTCAGGGCACAGAAGACGACACTTCTGCAGCCTTTTGGCGCTTTAAGCCCCTCAGACTGTCCTCTGCTACAACATTAACACCAGTGATCTCAAACCCTTTAAAAGACACGTCATCACTATCCTCATCACAATTACCGTAACATGTAGCTAATGCGCAGAAATAACTATACAGCTCATCTATACTATTAAAATACACAACCACACTTTTACCATCAGCATCTACCAACCCCTCCGCACTACGCGAGTGAGAGTCGACCACCGCAAACCGACCACTGTTTTTAATAACTACCACAGAGTGTCATAAGACATGTGTCGTACTGTGCTCTAAACCACCATCTAACTTCACCCATGCGCCTGCCTCAATGAAGTCATGCTCTACGACATTAGCAGCTTCATTACGTGGCTCACTGAAAGAAAACCTGAACTGCTGCCCATCTATAACAGACTCAGTCGGTAAGTCTGTAACTAATCGAGCCCAGATTCCGACGCTCGGTGTACAGTGCATCCCCAAGAATCAAAACCCTGTCTAACTGCCTCTGATCCCACGAAAACACATTCAACACCGTATGCTGAGCTAAAGCTACCAGAGATACTGCCACACTGTACACCTCCATACACGGACCGACCATCGCCCTGATGAAAACTTCCCCTAATTACAGAAGGAAGATTTTCCCTTTCACTAACAGGCACCACACTGTGCACAACAAGCTCAACTTTGTCGTAGAGCCACAAAATTCAGTACACGCATTCGTCACGTGAAGACAAACAAAAAATATTATTATGGCCACGCCCCCTGACAAAGCAGAAGGCGGCCATCTTGGATTGAAATCTTCAAAATGCAGAGTTTGCATTTTTGCTCATGTTGCGTTTGAACGAACTCCTCTGAAGACGCTTCACCCACAGGGCTGAAAATCACCGTACATCATCTAGAGAAGTGCTGAAAATCACCGTACATCATCTAGAGAAGTGCTGAAAATCACCTACATCATCTAGAGAAGTGCTGAAAATCACCTACATCATCTAGAGAAGTGCTGAAAATCACCGTACATCATCTAGAGAAGTGCTGAAAATCACCGTACATCATCTAGAGAAGTGCTGAAAATCACCGTACATCATCTAGAGAAGTGCGGCTTCAAACTTTACCTCAATTCTTTTGAAAACTGTCTCGGTTTACGTGCGGCGATGTCAAGATTTGTTCCCATTGGCACAGACTTAGTCCGATTGTGCTGAAATTCTAATCACTGATGCTGATCGGCCTGAATATAAAACACTATAAAGCATAAGGAAAAATTACACTATAGCGCCCCCTAGACATGAAACGTCAACATTATCGGATTTGTACCAAATTTGGGAATTAAATTCTGTGCATGACCATGAGCAAAGAATATATTACGGACATGGGGAATTTTGAACTGTTGGCCAGGAGGGGGCGCAAAGACTCTTCAAAAATGATTTAAAGGTGCACTATGTAATTTTTCTGTGTGAGGATGTGTTGGCCTGGGAAATTTGAATCACTAATGCCTGATCTCAGCCTAAATATAACACACTGTAAAGCATATGAAAAGTGTGGTTGGGGCTTACGGTTTTTAGGGTTAGTGTGGGGAATGGCGTTTGCTGGGTGTGGACTTTATGGGAGTGTTTGTGGGGCACATCATTATACATTTTAAAATATTGTGTTTGTTGCCTTTTTGGTTTGTTTGTTTCAGTGTTTACTTCTATGGCTCCCACAAACGAGGCCGTCAGACTCTCTTCACTCACATCACATATCTGTGTAAAAACGTTTCTGGAGTTGAGGCTGAGGTGTCCGGGGAGCTGCGTCACAACATGAGCAGTCTGCGCTCTGTGCCCTCTGCTGTGGGGCTGTACGGGACAGTGGGCAGGACTGCCAGCCTCATGGAGGGTAGGCTCTTCTCAATATCCACTTTGAATGAGGCATCCCCAACAGACTGCTAACCAAGAACCAAGAAAATATGAAATATTTGTATGATTTTCTCATTTTGACATCATTTGGTGCAGGGATAATAGCTGCTGTTATTACAAATAATAGTTTTAGATCAATGAAGGAGCAGAAAGGTTGAAAGTGTGTTGAATTACAGGGACTTCTGATTACATCACACATTCATTCAACAATGTATAGGGGTTTTATTTTTATTTATTTTTTTTTATTTTTTTTTTAGGGATTATATTTTATTTGTCAAATTATATATATATATATATATATATATATATATATATATATATATATATATATATATATATATATATATATATATATATATATATATAAATATAAATATATATATATAGTCTATTGTGAGATAATTTCAGGAAGTAAAATGTCCTAAATACACACTGTGTGCAGAATGATGAGGCAAATGAACATTTTGACCATATCATCATTTTCATGCATATTTTCCAACTCCAAGATATATAAACTTGAATGCATATTGGATTTAAGCACATCAGGTGATGTGTATGTGTCTAACAAGTGACCTAAGGAGATCAATGCCCCATATCAAAGTGTACAGAATTATTAGGCAGAATGGGCCAAAAAAAGATTTAACTGACTCTAAAAAGTCAAAAATTGTAAGAAGACTTTCAGAGGGATGAGCACTCTTGAAATTGCCAAGATATTGGTGCGTGGTTACAGAACCACTAAACATTTTGTTGAAAATAGTGAACAATGTTGTAAAAAAAAAAAAAAAAAAAAGGGAGGAAAAAATGCAAATTAACTGCAAGAGATTTAAGAAGAATCAGACATTAAGCAACCAGGAGCCTGTCATATTTCACAAGTTCAAGGAGTTCAGCGCTTAGAGACATGATGGAAACAAGTCCACCACTGAACAAAAAAAAGCAGTAACAGAAAGTAACAGGAAGTAACAACAGCTGATATACGGCTACTGTACTACGGTTACTGTGTGGTCTTTAAAAAGAACCCATCCATCTTCTTCCGTTTTGTCCGGCTGGGTCGCGGGGGCAGTGTGCTGCCCAATCCTCTGCACACCTGATCCCCCATGAACCCCTCTGTGAGGAGCCCACAGGAGGGTGGACGTCATGGTCCTTGATGTTAGTTCAGGTACTGCATGTTTTGAGTTGATGCGGGAAACGGGAGCCAGGAGGAAACCCATCCAGAAACGGGGAGAATATGCAAACAAAAACAGAAGTTCATGTACATAAGAAGACAAAATGAACTATTTTAGATGACTGACCTAAACCTATTGAGAACTTGTCGGTCCTTCTTAACCAATTTATGAGTCTTACTTTTTAAATGCTATTTATTTCCATCCATCTTCTCCCGCTTAATCCAGCTGGGTCATGGGGGCAGTTTGCTGCCTAATCCTCATAGCACCTGACCCCCTATGAACCCCTCTGCAGGTGGAGCCCGCAGGAGGATTCCATTTTATTTATATAGCCCAGAATCACAACAAGAAGCGATAAGGACCTTTGCCCTAGAATAACATAGGCGTTTCTATGCATTTTTTGCAGGCATCTTATGCATGAATGGGTCAAAGTGGAGATTTATGGTGAAGGAAACAGTCCACTTCTGAACAGTGTCTGGGAGGCTGTGGTCGCTGCTGCACAAAAAGTTAAACATCAGCAGATCAAAACACTGTTGAAATTTTTATGACCATTCTTGAGAATTATTGGTCATTGAATTTTTTTTTCTTTTTTCTTTTCTTTTTTTTTGGGAGGGGGGGGGGGGGTTGTTCCTCATAAAAATAACTTAATAATAATTGTGCACACAGTGTAATGATCTTAACTGTCTAACCTGTCATAGGCACTTAAACTTTAGATTGTGACACATTTCGTAGGATAAGTTGAAAAGTTCCTAAGGTTCCTGCCGTTCCTGTTGTTGCAGGACTGCTGAGAGTGAACGTCTCAGATGCCCTGTACGGAGTGGTGCTCAGACACACTCGTCCTGCAGAGGAGCTGCACAGAAGAGGACACACAAACCAGAGTCTTGGTTGTGACTGGCTCTGTGTTTGGTCTGCAGAGCATAATCTGTGTGTCAATGTGAGCCACAGTGTGAGCCAGCAGGGGGCGCAAGTGTACGCTGTCCTGTCTCATAACTCTGCCAGGCTAAACATCTCAGGTAATCCACCCGAGCTCACTGCACAAGAACACGCTTCAGTACAGAGTCACATGTATAATAGTAGGTAGATAGTACTCAGTTACATTTAACATACTCAGAGTCATTTTTTGAAGAAATTGTACTTTTCAGAAAACTTTTTAGCAGCTACTTTTACTCCTGTTTAAGAATTTGTACATTATTTTATGATTTGTCCTTCAACTTACATTAACTTCAAATTATAAAACAAATGCCTCCTTACTTGAGCAGTTTTTCCAAATACTTTTTAACTCTCACTTGAGTAATTTCTTGGACCACTATATTGCACTTTTACTTAATATTATTTTGAAGGAACAGTGTCCTTGAGTACAATTTCTGGCTATTCTGCCCACCCTGACGTGTCTCATATTGATTCATCACAAACATTTTCTCCTTTTGAGGGCTCCCATCCAGCAGCAGTGTCAAACTGAGCTGGGCACGAGACAGTGGGCGGATGTCCGGTGCAGCAGAAGCCCAGTCTGGAGAGGAGCATGTGAAAGCAGAGTTTAAGGGAGGCAGAGACAGTGACCTGTGGGAGTTTGACACCAGACTAGAGCATCAAGTGAAAGCTCTGCTCAAACGAGGCATTGCAAACTCAGCCCGGGTCAGAGCACATTATAAGGTACAGTTTTCATATTTGTACAGACATATAGTACGACTACTGCAGTGTAACTTTCACTGTGTCTCGTTTCAGTTAGAATCAGATGGATTATACTCAGGAATGATGTTTTCAGTGGATGACAGAAAAGTTATTGACACCATTTTAAACATCAGCTCAAAGAACAGCTCTGGTGTATTGGTGGTGTCACTATGGCAACAAATCCAGCTGGGTGGGATACACACAGCAATACAGGTAAAATGTCCATTTTAACCTTTGCATGCACACTTTGTATTTAAGGTTCTGTATTACACAAAATTGCCTCCTGTGAGCTTTGTGCTGTGTAATGTTGCTTCCTCAAACGCAGTCCTGTATTTTGTTTCCTTCACACATGTTTGAGGAATCCTTTGTTAATAGTCTGTCTACATCTGCAAAGCTCAAGATGCTCTGTTCCACCTTGTCATGAAGCAGGAGGTTTCAAGTTAACAACTCTTTTAACCTTTAGTTCAATAGAGATATAAAGTGACTGGTTCCTCAAAGCTCTCAGGTCTGAAGGTGCTGCACGGCAACAGTGTCTGCAGAGAATTTTCCCATCCTGCACCTGCCGGTGGGTTTTTTGCTCGTGTGTTCACTGAGAGACTGAGGATAGGACAATGTGTTTGCTGAAGTCTGTGTCAGATTATGTTTCCATGTTTTTCACTGTGAAGAACATTGCGGCAACTCTCGTTGTGATTCTGGGCTATAGAAATAAAATTGAATTGAATTGAAGAGATTGGTAATTCCAGGTCTGAAATCATCCAAATGATTCTAGTGAAGGTGTGTGGAGTTTAGAAACACAGTGGAGCGCTTCTTGTATTGCCACATGACATGACAAGGTGGGACAGAGTGTTTTCTGTTTGAGTGAAGTGAGTGGTCTAAATATACAGGGTTAGTGTGTTAAACATGTGGGAAACAACATTAGAACACATCAGAATGCAGCGTAATCCAGGTCCTGTGACCTTGAGGGATTAAACATGTTTTTTATAACTGGAAAGATTTTTATAACTTTACTATATTGTCCAAGACTAGTTATGTCACTTTCAGTCTGACTGTTTATATCTCCATCATAATAAAGTCCACAGGGGAAAAGATTAGCCTGGCTATCAGCAGACAGGTACAGTCTCACATATAGCTCTGGTTGCTATGGTAATGCGTTAGCATCTGTCGCTATTAAAGCTGCAACAATTCACTGACTAGGAAAATACGTCAAGTTAATCTTGACGTAGTTTCCTAGTCAATGAATTGTTGCAGCTTTAATAGATACAACAGGAACAAGCTCTGAACATCTGTGCTGTATTTTCACGCACACACAGGGACAGAGGGTACGGTGTGTAGCACCATGGACTGTGTGGGACTGACTGGAACTGCAGCTCTATTACAGCCTGTAGGCTATAGTATAAAGTGAAGGACCATTTTATATCTGTCTTGTACCATTAATTGATAAGAAAATAATTGTTAGTTGGACTGTTTTATCTTTGATTTTGTGGTGTAAATTGAGTTAAAAGTAGTGGATGGCAGACTTGTTTTAGTTACTACTAACATGTTAAATTGCATACCCATTTGTTTTGGTCTGTGTGGTTCTGATTTTGCACAGTTTTGTGTCTGTTAGCAATTTCAGTTTATTAATGTGGCGTTCCTTGGTTGTTGCGAATTACTGTTCACATGTTTGTTCCATGTGTTCGGTTACCTGCTGCCGTAGCTCTTTTTCTATGGGGAAACGGTGTCTGTATTCCTCCCTTTCCTCTCTTAGTTCTCGCTCGACATTTCTTTTCTTATTGACAGTGATGCGAATTCTCTCCTTTAATAGTGCTTTCTTGGCCTTGTCTATGATTTGTTTTGCATTATGGGTTGGGATTGGGGTCTTGATGTTGATGCTAGCTGGTGTGATATTCTAGTCTCCACATCGGAGGTTGAACCATAGATGGCTGTTGTAGCGGCCGTGCGCTTTTTCCAGCCTCTCCAAGTGGCAAAGTGCTTTGACACTTTTTGGTCCAAATCTTGATGGACCAACCAGACATAGTGGTGATGGATAAGCAACAGAACAAAGCCGTGGTGGTGGACATTGCAATACCGAGCGATGGTAATGTCAAGAAAAAGGAACACAAGAAAGTAGAGAAATACCAGGAGCTCAAGGAAGAGCTGGAGAGAGCCTGGAAGGTGAAGGCATTAGTGGTGCCCGTGGTGATCGGAGCACTCAGGGCCATAACCTCCAAACTGGAAGAGTGGTTGCAGCAGATATCAGGAAGGACAATGGACACCTCAGTCCAGAACAGCAAAGATACTGTGCAGAACTCTCAAGCTCCCAGGCCTATATTTATTAGAGATGTAACAATAACCGAAATATGATGATATCGTATTGTCAAAGGTCTCACAATATTATCAATTATTGTAGAACTACATGTGACAGATTTGACTCTCAGGTTGCATGTCAGTTTGGTTGGTGCTTTTGCTCCCCCTCTGCAGGCACACATAAACGGGTCGTTGGTGCTGGGTCAGGGGGTGTGGATGGTGTCTGTGGAGGCTGGTCTGGAGGGCCAGCAGGCTCTCCTGAGGATCACTGCACAGGGCTGGCCTGAGCTGCTCCTGGACGGTGAGCTGGTCCATAACCTGCCAGGGTCAGGACAGGTCCCAGAGCGCTGCAGTCTGACAGTGAGCACACAGACAGGGACATCGCCCTACACAGCAGAGGCAGTACTTCACATGGACCACTGCGCAGTGAGGGCCAGAGCACAGGCACAGCACAGCCTACAGGGGGAGCTGCTCTACCAGCACAACTGCACGCTCCTACAGGTACAAACCAAAGACTATATATATAAATGGACATAGGTAACCTGCTAGCCGACACATTCCAAATAGGAAATGTGCAGGGGCACGATGTAACTGCTGCTGTCAGGCTCATCATTTTGGTCTTAAAATGTTTGTATTAACCCTCTCTACATGATCCTGGGGGTTTTATTTTACGATTTTGTCTCTAAATCAAGTTATGAACATTAATTCCAGACAAATCAGATTTCTTCCACGTTAGCAACAGGTTTGATTGACATTGTTTATGTGCACCCACTCCCTGCTAACCCAGCTGTGCGGGCGTGAAGGGGTGTAAAATTTAATAGCCTGACTCCTGATAGGCTTTTTGGTTGCTATGACGCTCTCAGTCGCAATTCCAAATTTGGAACTCAGCTCCAAATTTATCCCTACAGCCACTAGCTTTGATTGACTTAATTTGGAGCTGAACACTGTGGGTGACACACTCCTTTAGTCCACTTCTTTATACAGTCTATGACACACACAGTATACATTTTAATACAAACTTGGACACAAAATAATCCTTACACATCTGTCCTGGATGTAGACATGGGGAAGCCCTCTCAGTGTGCAAGCATCTGGCTCTCTGCTTGTGTCCTCCACTCTGAGCAGGTCTCAGGTGAACATGACTGTGGACGACATGGAGCTGCACACATCTCTGTCTCTCTATAATACTGAGGTACACAGGAGGATGTGCATGTAACTGGGGACAGACACCCCTCATGAAGAAATGTATTTTCTCTTAGAGCAAAAAGGAAGTCTGTCTTCTTCTGCACCATGCTGTGTCTTTTCTGAAGAAACTGGGTCTCCCACCAAATGCCTCAATTATAATGCATTGTGGGAGTCATGGAAACAGTTCCTTGAGTTATGGTTTACAGAGCAGGTTGGGAACTCAAGAGGTAGGACATCTTTGATGTTGACCTTAATCATTTAAAAATAATGTTTGAATGTTTCATCTTTGATCTTTATTATTTTGTGTGTTCTCTTTGCAGATGCACCAGGGGCTGTGGCTCTTCAGAAAGTCTGCGGAAGTGCGAGTGCAGAGCACCTGCACACACACACTGGATGCTTTGAGGACACAGGGGGTCCCTGCAAACAGCACCATACAGGTGATACTGCTAGACAGAGAGGGGGACAGAGGGATGACATGACGTGGGGCATGGCCCCTGACTCTGACTCAGGCCATGTGTGCAGGTGGAGCTCAGGTCTGGTGAGGAGAAGGGCCTGATGATGCAGTCCTGGTTTGACCATAAATTCTCTGGAATAAAGCTCCAGATGAAATGTCGACACCTGCTCAGAGAGCTTAAAGGGTCTGTGTGGCACAGCTGGTCCTGGTTACAGGGTAGAGGAGTGCCCAGCAGCACACAAGTACACAAGAGTCAACACACACTCTTGGTCTTAACAGTTTATTCTACTTAGATGTGCTGTTTGTCCTGATAGGGGCTGCTGAACATCCATGGACACTTCCCTGAGCTGCAGGCCACAGGTCAGCTCACTGTGGAAGGGCTCAAAGTGCTCCACTCTGGTCTCAACATGAGTGCAGCTGCTGGACGTGTCTCTGTCCTTCTGTCCTATGTCCTCCCAACATCCAACCAGACAGCACAGCCCTGGCTCCAGGCTGCCATGGCAACACACTTCAAAGGTCTGCTCATCGTCACCCTCATGTTCTTAATGACATGTATGCCAATAATATTATGCCCCTGTTGTGAGCAGGCCCCGTGCGCAGTGCATCTGTGACTGTCCTCTCCCCTCACTGGAGGACACTGCTCACAGGAGATGTGGGTGGCTGGGGCGGCAACAGAGGATCTAGAGAGGCCCGGGTCACTGTGAGGCACACCATGCACAGTCAGAGCAGCCCCGCCTTTCAGGTGAGCACCTGTCTAAGTCAGGTGAGCACCGAGGGTTGTCACGATAACAATTGCTGAAGTCTGATATATTATTGTAGAAACTATAGACTATAAACTATAATATATTTAAATCGATGGTGGATGATAGAAGTAATCAGAATCAGAATCAGAATCAGAATCAGAATCAGAATCAGAATCAGAATGTTTTTTATTGCCATATGAGTGAACAGGTTCACAACATTAGGAAATTGCTGCGGTACTTGGAGCAGGACGTAGACAAACACTGACATGCAACAAATAAAACAGAATAAAATAAAGTAGAAAAAAAAGCTATAATATAACAACAAAATTTACAAATTTACAGGAATATAATAATATAGAGTATAAGAGTATAACAGTGCAGGTAATGATCAGTGCAAAACAGGCAGGTGCGAGAACACAGGGTCATGTGACAGAAGCAGAGTGGGGGGTGGGACCAGTCCGAGTGTTATTATTTATGAGTCCAACAGCAGAGGGGAAGAAACTGTTTTTGTGGCGAGAGGTTCTGGTCCGAATGGACCGTAGCCTCCTGCCTGAGGGGAGTAGGTCAAAAAGTCCATGTCCAGGGTGAGAAGGATCAGCTGCAATTCGACCTGCACGTGTCCGAGTCCTGGAGGTGAACAGGTCCTGAAGAGATGGAGGCTGCAACCAATCACCTTCTCAGCAGAGCACAACACGCTGCAGTCTCTGTTTGTCCCTGGTGGAGGCTCCAGCACCACACGGTGATGGAGGAGGTGAGGATGGACTCGATGATGGCCGTGTAGAACTGCACCATTGTCAGTGCTGCAGGTTGAATTTCTTCAGCTGCCTCAGGAAGTACATCCTCTGCTGGGCCTTCTTTATGATGGAGGTGATGGTGGGCTCCCATTTGAGGTCCTGGGTGATGGTGATCCCCAGGAAACAGAATGAGTCCACAGTGGTGATGGGGGTGTCGGTCAGGATGATGGAGGGGTGTGGGGCTGTGTGCTTCCTAAAGTCCACAATCATCTCCACTGTCTTCTGGGCATTAAGCACCAGGTTGTTCTGGCTGCACCAGGACACCAGACGATCAACCTCAGTCCTGTAGGCAGACTCATCCCCGTCCGAGATGAGTCCGATGACCGTGGTGTCGTCTGCAAACTTGATGAGCTTGACAGAGGTGGGAGGAGGTGCAGCAGTTGGTGTACAGGGAGAAGAACAGAGGAGAAAGAACACAGCCTTGGGGAGAGCCGGTGCTGATGGTCCGGGAGTCCGAGACATTCTTCCCCAGCCTCACGTGCTGCTTCCTGTCCGTCAGGAAGTCAGTGATCCACCTGCAGAGAGGATCAGGCACGTTCATCTGGGACAGCGCCTTGGAGGAGGTCTGGGCGGATGGTGTTGAAGGCAGAGCTGAAGTCCACAAACAGGATCCTGGCGTAGGTTCCCGGGGAGTCCAGATGCCGCAGGGTGAAGTGTAGAGCCATGTTGATAGCATCGTCTACAGACCTGTTGGATCTGTAGGCAAACTGCAGGGGGTCCAGGAGGGGCTGTGAGGGTCTTGAGGTGGGGCAGAACCAGGTGCTCCAATGACTTCATGACCACAGATGTCAGAGCCACAGGTCTGTAGTCATTGAGTCCGGTGATCCTTGGCTTCTTGGGGACAGGAACAATGGTGGAGGTTTTGAAGCAGGCACATGAGAAGCCTGCAGTGAAGAGTTGAAGATGCCCGTAAACACCGGGGCAGCTCGTTAGCACAGTGTCTCAGGGTGGCAGGAGAGACACCGTCTGGGCCCGACGCCTTCTGGGCATTCATCCTTTTGAACTGCTTCTTCACATCTGCCTCATGAATGTGAAAGGGTGGAGATGGCTCTGGTGAGGGGGAAACGGTGGGGGGATGAATGTCCGGGTTGTCTCTATTGTTGGGACAGTTGGAGGTGTGAGAGCTGCTTGATGGCTCATCAAAACGACAGTAGAAGCCATAGAAGTAAGGGATGCTCTCAGGCTCAAGGTGTCCTGTGGAGTCTTGTTGGCTTCTGGGACTTCTGAGGCAGCTGAGAGGGACAGACTGGCTGAGCCCATGTGGTCGTAGAAGCAAAAAAACACAAAAAACGAGCACAAGGGCTGGGAGGAGTTTGGAGAGGCCATGGAGGAGAACTATCTGGCAAGCCGTTTGACACCTCAGGTGGGTGAACCAATGCATAACCAACACTGTTCACTGTGCGGGTGGGGAGCTGAAGGCATTCGACCATGTCCCTCATTGTGTCATGTGGGGGGTGCTCTGGGAGTATGGAATTTGGGGAGTTCAGGTACTTTGGGGTTGAAAATTCTCTGCAGTCTCTGTGTCGTACTGTTGTGGTGAAGAAGGAGCAGAGTCAAAAGGCAAAGCTCTTGATTCAGTCGGTCTCCTACTCTCACCCATGGTCATGAGTTTTGGGTAATGTAAGGAGCTCAGTCACTCGGAGGAACTCGGAGTAGAGCTGCCTCTCAATGTGGAGGAGCAGCTGAGGGAACTCTGGCTTCTGTTCCACAGAAGGAAGACCCAGTACAGGCTGGAGGGACTATGTCACTCAGCTGTTCTGTGAGCGCCTTCGGTTCCTCCCGGAGGTGCTGAAGGAAGTGTCCAGGGAGAGGAAAGTCTCTACTTTGACTGCTGCCCCTGTGACCCGGCACCAGACAAGCAGTAGCAATTGGATGGATGTTGCCACTGACACTGACATCAGTTGTATTATTAGCACAGTTGCAATTCACAAAACATTAAGCAGTTTGTTTTTATAATGGAGTCTTAGAAGTTATTTATTAAGTTATTACACTTTTGTAGCTCAAATCATACAGAAAAAGAGCAAAAAGAAAGTTATTACTACTAAATCGAAAAAGTATGCACAATAAATATTAATCTCCATGATAGTTCCATCTATCGTGTCTGGAATAAGTCGATATTAGTAATTATCATGACAGGCCTATGAGTCCTTTCCTGTCAGGTGGACATTATCACACATAAACACAGTGCTGAGGGTGTGTTTGTTTCAGGTGGAGGTGTGGGGCAGACGCACAGAGTCCCAGCTGCGCTGCTCCATGGCTCTGAACCCTCAACTCGGCTCCTCTGTGGCTCTGATCCTGCAGGGACACCAGCTCCCACACAGGTGAACCAACTATAACACACAGCCTTAACTCTAGAGAATATGTTATATTCACTGCACTGTGTAACTATTCTGGCCTTCTTGTCTCCATGGTGATAGATGAGTTTAATCCCATTCTGAACTTTTCTGTATCCTTGGCAAGCCTGAATGGAGCTTGCTATGCTAACCAGCTACCTCTGAAATGCTACACTTTTTTTACCACAACGTAATAGACCTTCTACAGCCAAATCCAGCAGAAGGCATATGTCCCATCACCGACAGCGGAGAGAGGTTTAGGAGAGGCTTTTCTATTGTGTGACTAGAGCTCACTGGCACCCCCTGGAGGCTGCTGTGATGCTGCAGGACACAGAGGAGGGACACTTTTGTCCTGAGGCCTATTGCACCCCTCACACTGCACTGACACAAGATCTAATGACCCTGTCTGAGTTGTACTGAGACTTTTGTTTGAGCTTTTCTATTATGGTTGTGTTTAACTGCTCAATGTGCTTAAACTGCCCCTCAGGGGCAAATATAGTCATATTTATTGACTGACTGATTTTGTGGAATATCACTGTGTAATACTGTGTAATATCACTGTGTAATAATAGCACTGTGGCACAGAAATGTGCCACAGTGCACCTTGAAAGAAACAGATTTGTTTAACTCTATAGACCTACAGCACAGTGGTGTTTCTACTGCTCACTCATCAGATCTCTGTACAGGAAAGACCTGGTGCTCAAAGTCATCCAGAAGATCCCCAGAGTGCTCATGTACCTGCCATCTCAACTCAGTGTCCGAACACAGGTAAAGTTTCACTGTACTGTACGTGTTTACTATAGAGGTAATATGGGAACATGGGTAGAGTTCATAGACTGTATATATGAAGGGCTGGAGTCGAATGTGGCAGATGGGTGACGTCACACACCTCCACCAAATGCAAACTTACATAAAAACTCATTTCTAAACGATCTCAGGCTGTGGAAACAACTGTTTCAGTCTTTGCTAACTTACTTTTAATTCATATTTCTATAATAATACAGACTTTTCCACAGCCTCAGATCGTTTATCTTCACTAGTTTTGCTGAGTTTTGCTAAAGTCGCTGCCGTCAGCTGAGCGGAAATTACATCATATAATTTCCACAAAAATAATTATGAATTTTAGAAATCTACTCACAGAAATGTAAACTCAGCACAAAACAGCACAGCGTTTTCTATAATTTTCTGCCTGTTTTGAGGCTGTCCAACATTTTGAGTGGCTGAATGACGTCATTGGCCAAAAATAAAACTATTAATATCTTAAGGACCAAAATAACAAAAACTAAACTTTTTGCATCATAAACAGTAGAAAATGAACCACAAATGAATGACACAATCTTGGGCCATTTCAGGGCATTTTGAAGCTTTCTGGGGTCTGGTTGACCCTTATTTCACCTATAAAAGAATCACACATATCTCAAAAACTAAAGTAGCTCAAACAAAACTTTTTGTAGCACAAAACAGCACAAATGAAGCACAAACAATAGTTGTTGTGTAAGTGTGCATTTGCAGGCCACACAGGTATATTACCTTACTTAGTTCACTTTATACAGTCTATGGTAGAGTCTCATTGTACTGTGTGTGTGTGTGTGTGTGTGTACTGTAGTGTTACTATGGGAACACGGGTAGACTCACAGGTCTAACCCTGTAAGTGTGTTCATGTAAGAGTTTTGCTCCATATGTGCTATGGTGTCAATATACAAACATTTTTTACTTGATTTTGACACTAAGGACTAGACTTGATACTCAATACTGATTCCAACAAAATCACAAAACACATTTTCTTTAGATAAATGTGATTTTCATTAGTAAATGGTGTACATACTTTTTCTATTGCCATGTGGCCTTAGTGGTCCCTGAGCATGTGCCAGCTCAAGATCATTCTAAAGCAATTCAGGAAAGCTTCATTTTTGTCCTGTGAATGGGACTTTTTAGTAATGGTACCTGCTGAAATGAGTATCTACGTTTGATTGGAGTTTTAGTATTGATTCATATCTGATTTTCGTACTTAATGTGCTGTGCAGCTGAACCAGTCCCGGTCCAGTGTATCCAGTGTTCTGGAAGTGCTCTCGGGGCGGAGGCGTCTCTGGGCTTTTGGAGAGCTGTCTGCCTTTGGCAGTGGCTACAGACAGGGTCTAGAGCTCACACACTCCTATCCACAGGTACCCTCTGTCTCACTGAGTACTATACGGAGTACTAGCCATCTATTGTTCTTGTGCCTGCTATATATTTAGAATCAGTGCTTCCATGGATCATTTGGACATTTTGAATCACAATATTAATCTGAAATGACAAAAGAAACAAGTCCACAGACTTCCAGGTTAAAAAACTGGGGTGCCCAATGGGAGCCTATGTGGCTGTAAATGTCACACACAAGAGCCGTGAAGTTGTCAGCACCTCTGAGGGATGTCTGCTGTTCACACCAGCGAGGAGTGAATTTCTTTTCATTTGTACGAATTACAAGTCCTACTTGTATCATCAATTTAAAAAAATAAAATTGGGGATTAAAATAAGTACAGAGCAGTGGGCGTTTCCTGGAGCCAATGTAACCAGGATTTGATCAGTAATATGGTATCTTGAAAATAAGCGATTAAAGATTGCTCAAACATGCACTAATCACTCCAAATACAATTTTGGGTGAGTACATGGAAGCTATAACGTGGTTAAAAATTCTGAAAAGTTGATTTTGCATCATAGATCTGCTTAAACAGCATTTGTGTTTCAGTTCAAACCGTTGCCCAGGACTGTAAGTATCCGGACCTTGTATGAAAGAAGAGACTGGAGCTACCGTGTCGAGCACGATGCACTGTGGGGCACACAGGAGATCGCCCTCAGTGGACTCCTCTCAGCTCCTCCAGTGCTGGATCTGGGGAACCACACGGTGCAGGGTAAATCAGTCAAACAAAGCAAAACAGTATCACTTTATTTGTCCCCAAGGGGCAGTTTAAGCACACTGAGCACTAAAATACAATCAGAATAGAAAAACCAGATCCAGTGTCAGAGCAGTTTGAGAGTACCAATGCTCAGGACAAAAGTGTCCCTCCTCTGTGTCCTCTGTGTCATGCTGCATCACAGCTTAAGAGGGAGCCAGAGTTCACCTCTGGAGACACAACAGGAACTCCTCTCCTATATACTAAGCCCCTCTCTCAACTCTGTTGTTTTGATGAGTGACGAGATGGGACATTCCTTCTGGAACAGCTTCTCCCATATCTGGTGTAGAAACCCATTGTTGCATTGTTGTAAAAAATCTGTAGCATTTCAGAGCAAGCTGGTTAGCCTAGCTAAATCCAAAACAAACTGCTCACATCACACAATCTAATAGTCTGAAGGGGAAAAACTCCAGCCCCTGTCACACACAGGACCTCAGCTAAAGCCTCTTCCTGCTGTGCTCCCACAGTTCACATCAGCTCTGTTTCTCGGAGGACCAGTCTGGATGTGAGCTTGGAGCGTTTTCCTCAGGGACGGAGAGACAGCTTCTCCCTGGACTGGACCAGACATGGACAACTCAAACAGGTCTGAAACACAGAAAATCGCTCTGTGGCTCAGCGGTAAAGCCAGGGCACATATGAAGCTCAATGTCTCTTAAAGCTGCCCTGACAGTGTGTGATTTTGTGCGATTCCAAGATATTTCAAAGTATTCCTAAACTCACACTGTGCGATTGAATCTCTTAAAAAGCTCACGACTGGAGTGTGGCCACTGTGTGTAGTGATGGTTTTATACATTGATCTCACACTTAAAACTCATGATAAATATCAAACTTGTCTGATATTCCTGAACTGCAGATCACCAGTTGTGCACTCGACATGAGCAGGTGATCACAGAAGAGAAGTGGAGATACGTCTCCACAGAGAGTGTAGATAGTCTCCCTTTAGTCCTCCAGACAGACCCCCTCACTCTCCCCTTTAGTCCTCCACACAGACCCCCTCACTCTCCCCTTTAGTCCTCCAGACAGACCCCCTCACTCTCCCCTTTAGTCCTCCACACAGACCCCCTCACTCTCCCCTTTAGTCCTCCAGACTCCGCCCCCTCACTCTCCCTTTTAGTCCTCCACACAGACCCCCTCACTCTCCCCTTTAGTCCTCCAGACTCCGCCCCCTCACTCTCCCCTTTAGTCCTCCAGACTCCGCCCCCTCACTCTCCCCTTTAGTCCTCCAGACTCCTCCCTCTCACTCTCCCCTTTAGTCCTCCAGACTCCTCCCTCTCACTCTCCCCTTTAGTCCTCCAGACTCCTCCCTCTCACTCTCCCCTTTAGTCCTCCAGACTCCTCCCTCTCACTCTCCCCTTTAGTCCTCCAGACTCCTCCCTCTCACTCTCCCCTTTAGTCCTCCAGACTCCTCCCTCTCACTCTCCCCTTTAGTCCTCCAGACTCCTCCCTCTCACTCTCCCCTTTAGTCCTCCAGACTCCTCCCTCTCACTCTCCCCTTTAGTCCTCCAGACTCCTCCCTCTCACTCTCCCCTTTAGTCCTCCAGACTCCTCCCTCTCACTCTCCCCTTTAGTCCTCCAGACTCCTCCCTCTCACTCTCCCCTTTAGTCCTCCAGACTCCTCCCTCTCACTCTTCCCTTTAGTCCTCTAGACTCCTCCCTCTCACTCTCCCCTTTAGTCCTCCAGACTCCTCCCTCTCACTCTCCCCTTTAGTCCTCCAGACTCCTCCCTCTCACTCTCCCCTTTAGTCCTCCAGACTCCTCCCTCTCACTCTCCCCTTTAGTCCTCCAGACTCCTCCCTCTCACTCTCCCCTTTAGTCCTCCAGACTCCTCCCTCTCACTCTCCCCTTTAGTCCTCCAGACTCCTCCCTCTCACGCTCCCCTTTAGTCCTCCAGACTCCTCCCTCTCACTCTCCCCTTTAGTCCTCCAGACTCCTCCCTCTCACTCTCCCCTTTAGTCCTCCAGACTCCTCCCTCTCACTCTCCCCTTTAGTCCTCCAGACTCCTCCCTCTCACTCTCCCCTTTAGTCCTCCAGACTCCTCCCTCTCACGCTCCCCTTTAGTCCTCCAGACTCCTCCCTCTCACTCTCCCCTTTAGTCCTCCAGACTCCTCCCTCTCACTCTTCCCTTTAGTCCTCTAGACTCCTCCCTCTCACGCTCCCCTTTAGTCCTCCAGACTCCTCCCTCTCACTCTCCCCTTTAGTCCTCCAGACTCCTCCCTCTCACTCTCCCCTTTAGTCCTCCAGACTCCTCCCTCTCACTCTCCCCTTTAGTCCTCCAGACTCCTCCCTCTCACTCTCCCCTTTAGTCCTCCAGACTCCTCCCTCTCACTCTCCCCTTTAGTCCTCCAGACTCCTCCCTCTCACTCTCCCCTTTAGTCCTCCAGACTCCTCCCTCTCACTCTCCCCTTTAGTCCTCCAGATGCCGCCTTTCTGCGGATGACAGGTGGTGTGTGTGTGTGTGTGTCTGTGTGTGTGTGTCTGTGTGTGTGTGTGTGTCTGTGTGTGTGTGTGTGTCTGTGTGTGTGTCTGTGTCTGTGTGTGTGTGTGTGTGTGTGTGTGTGTGTGTGTGTCTGTGTGTGTGTGTGTGTGTGTGTGTGTGTGTGTGTGTGTGTGTCTGTGTGTGTGTGTGTCTGTGTGTGTGTGTGTGTCTGTGTGTGTGTCTGTGTCTGTGTGTGTGTGTGTGTGTGTGTGTGTGTGTGTGTGTGTGTGTGTCTGTGTGTGTGTGTGTGTGTGTGTGTGTCTGTGTGTGTGTGTGTGTGTGTGTGTGTGTGTGTGTGTGTGTGTGTGTGTGTGTCTGTGTGTGTGTCTGTGTGTGTGTGTGTGTGTCTGTGTGTGTGTCTGTGTCTGTGTGTGTGTGTGTGTGTGTGTGTGTGTGTGTGTGTGTGTGTGTGTGTGTGTGTGTGTGTGTGTGTGTGTGTGTGTGTGTGTGTGTGTGTGTGCCATGTAGACAGATACAGATTTGATTAGTGGTGGTTGGTGATTCCTTGTTTCAGGTTTTGGTGCTGAGTTTGTGGAGCAGGTCAGAGGAGGTGAATGAGACCAGACTGGAGCTGAAACAGCCATTTTCACCGAACATTCGGCGTCTTTCTGTGTCCTCAGTGTGTCAGAGGTCGGGGAGAGAGCGGCGCCAGAGCCAACAGGTCAGACCCAATGTGTTCTGCTCAGAAACAGGCAGAATGACACAGGGAAAACTGAAATCTTGTGCAGTTCTTAAGTCATCCACATTGCCCCATTTTCTGATCTATGTTATAACAGTGTTTCCCAAACTTTTTTTCTGGTGACCCACATTTTAAAAGTCACAAACTTTTGTGACCCAAATCAGTAGTTCTTATATGTTAATAAAAAAAATAGACGTATTGAACAGTAAAGTGGATATTTTATTGTTTAATTATCTATCAACTAAACAAAATTATTTCTGAATTTCTTTTCAAGCAGGCCTATTTATATTATCACGTGCAATGCTAGTGTTCGCATCAGCATCATCCTGGGTCCCCTGGATTTCCTCACACTGAGCTGCACTGCGCTTTTGCACTGAGCTTTTTTTTGACAGCCAAGCGAGCATTTCTAAATACGTACTAGATATGCAAAACTATGATTTGTGCTCACACGACCAAACTGGAACAGAAACACAGTGTGGATGGATTGACGGTTAGTTCGAGCACGGTTACGGAGGCCTTCATAGCTCAAACAACATGGAGAAGGCGAAGACACGTAAGCTCGTTGTTGTTAAATCGATTCAAGCATTTTCGGTCATGGCGACATTCAATATCCCCTGGTTGTAATTAACGTTTTTTTTTTTACTTTGCAGAAATAGGTGGTGTAGTTTTAATGTGGCAGTTGTTTTTTATTTAGGGCCTAGATACAGACATGCGGATGAGCGTGAAGCATGCCAAGCGACCCAAAAAAAATCTTCTGCGACCCACGTAAGGGTCGCGACCCAGTCTTTAGGAAACAATGTGTTATAATGTCGTTTCCTCATCACAATCAGACCCGGAGTTGTTTCGTTTCATTCACACATGTTTAACACACAAACCCTGCACATTTATGCCGAGTCGTTCTCTCAGACTGAAAACACACTGTTCCACCTCATGATGTTATGTGGTAATACCGGAAGTGCTCCATTGTGTTTCTAAACTCCGTACACTTTCACTAGAATCATTTGGATAATTACAACCCTGGAAATGCAATCTGTACTGAACAGAAGGTAAAAGGAGCCGTTAACTAGACATCTAGGAAACTATCGTGTGTGAACGAAGCAGTGAGACAGCTCCAGGTCTGATTCTGGTGAGGTGACACAGTATAACAGGCATCAACTCTGTGTAATACAGGAGCTTTAAAATGGGACTAAACACCTCCCACAACGAGGGTCTGGGGGTTTAAGGAACAGTGTGATCGGTCTAACAGGTCTCCATACTTCAAACTCTGCCCAGATGTCTGTAATCAGAAACACTTGGCTGCAATCGGGGGCAGTCCTGTGTGACGTCATCAACTACTTGAAACTGCAGAGGACTTAGATTTGGATGTTTTTGACCATGAAATGTACCTCGTTTGCTCTAAAGCTTCCGAAAAATGACCATGTTCCACTTTAAACAGATCACCATACAGACATATTGTTGTGACTGTTGCAGACACTGTTATTATGGGATGGCCCGGTCACTGTGTCTCTGGACCTTCACAAACAGCTGCAGCACAACACCTGTAGGGGGCAGGCGTGTGCAGTGTTCTCTTCACAGGTGGGTGAGATCTCTTTGTCCTGTCGGGTGGTGCACTCCACAGTCATGTTTTATATCCTGGTTCTCTGGTTGTTCAGGCGTCTCCGTCTCCTGTCAAAGGCTGTGTGTCTGCAGCTCAAGACGGTCATTCATATTCCCAGAACGCAGAGGTACGATGGAATAACAGGAGCGTGAAGCAAGCCTTCGATTATCAGGTAATGCACAGTTTAGATAGATAGATAGAGAGAGAGAGAGAGAGAGATAGAGATAGAGAGATAGAGAGAGAGAGAGAGAGAGAGAGAGAGAGAGAGAGAATAATAATAATAATAATAATCAGTTTTATACAGCACTTTTCAGGACACTCAAAGACTCTTTACAGTTCATTTTTCATTCACTCCAGACCCGGTGGTGTAAACTACTATTGTAGCCACAGCTGCCCTGGGGCAGACTGAGGGAAGCGAGGCTCCAATCTGCACCATCGGCCCCTCCGACCACCACCAACACTCACACACACACCACTTTCATACTAGGCAATGTGGGTGCTGTGCCTTGCCTAAGGACACAACGACAGGTTGTTGTCACTGGCCCCACTGTGGCACCTGGAATTCCCAGTGTCTCCATCCAAGTACTGACCAGGCCCTGCTGAGATCTGACGGGATCAGGCTTTGACGAGCCGGTGTGGCCACAGATAGATAGATAGATATTACATATTTAGATAGATATTACAATATTTTTTGTCAGATCAATGATCTGAAATTAGTTTTGCAGGTTTAGCAGCTCCAAAACACAATACAAAGTACAAAGTTAAACAAGTGTTTATCACCACTTAGATTCTGGGTTAAGCAACTCATTTAGTTTCAAGATGGACTAAAAAATAAATTTTCAGTCTGAAATGAAATAAACTGTTGGCACAGAGTAAGTACCCTGATGGTAGCAGCACATATTCAGAGTTTAGAACATGGCTGGGGTCAGAGGTCATGATACACGGCCTCATACTGGGAGTCCAAGGGCCCCACAATCTTTGAACAAATGAAGATGATGTTCTGTTTGAGCCTGGGCTCATATTTACAGGCTGATTTGTCCTAGAACATCTACATAATATGTGAACTTTTCTTCATATCAGGATGTTCAGTGGTGGTGTGAAGGACAAATAACAGTTACTTAACACTATTGGATTTTTGTGTGTAATAATGAGCAGTATTGTAAAGGCTGGATCCCTGGGTTAAACACAACTTTAAAGGAGACATATTGTACAAAATCAACTTTTTTCACCACGTTCTAGTTGCTGAATGGCCTGAATGCTCTGATGTTGTATTCAGAGGGAATTGTGCATGTTTGACTAATCGTTGTTCTCCTGTATTCAAGGAGAATAAAGGGGTCTGTCCTGAGGTACACGCCCACTGTGACCACGCCCACTGTGACCACGCCCACTGTGACCATGCACTTCCTTCTCCACATGTATTTTCTTCATCAGTGATACACACAGGTTTCAGCAGCGTTCTGCAGTCATTTTGACTTGATTTGCTGTTCTGATCCGAATGCCCGATGCAGCTCTTTGTGCTCATGAGGTTTACAAAGGGGCTGTGGGGGAATCACTGGGCTCTGGAATTTTCAAACCCAGTGTTCAGCCGACTTGTTTCTATTTTAGTTGTTCTTTTTTGGCGTTTTAGATCAATATTGTGATTTAATATATGCAAATTATAACGTGATGATCCATAGATGTCATACCCTGGGTGTCACAGATTAGAAGTACAGTATATAGCAGACACAAGCACTGTGCCATCTTTAAAGAGGGGCATTTTCTACCATGTTCTAATGTTGGTCCCTCATCAGAAACACACCTAAAGAGGTTTTAGATCCAAGCACGTTAGTAAATCTAGTCTCTCTCCCAGGCCCTATTTACACCCTCCTTAGGGTTAGCTGGAAGATTCACTTTTATGAGCTGGATGCGTGTTGTGTCTCGTCAAAAACAAAACTGAAACTAATAAAACATTCAATATCCTCCTGAGACCCGGACCATTCATCTGTGTCCTTTATAATGGACATTGAGTTAATCAGTCGATCTTTTAAGTGTTTTGAGATCGACTTTTAATGGGGGAGTGGGTTCTTCTGCTTAAGTAGGAATGGGGATTATAGGAAGAATAGGAGTTAGTTTGTGGTTGCACTGTGATTAAAATAATAAGAATAATAAAATAAAAAAAAGTGAGTCTAAAAACGTTTTGAGGCGACTGTAGAAATGTGTCCGAGATGTTCGTCATCAAAAAGTCGTTTGTTTGGTTGTTAATGTCCCCGGCGTCCGTTACAGAGGACATAAATAAAAATAAAATGAACAAAATTCAAATGCTACGGTGGTAATTTACCTCCAAATAAATAGAAAATCACAAAAAAAATTATTGCAATACAGTTTTTTTCTTCGGGTCCCAGGAGGATGTGTTGTTTTTGGCCGATAGACCATTTTCCAAACCATAAACAATAACACGGGGATTTAAATATCCTTATAGTAGAGTAACAGCCTAAGTAAAAGCGGAGTGTGCACTGGACCTGTGAGCGCTCATGTCTGCTGTGTTCTGTGTGTGCAGAGAGCAGAGGGAGGAGTGCACAGTCTCCAGGTGAACGTGTGGCTGGAGCGGGTCTCTCCTCCTCCCTGTTCATCTCACTCGCTTCAGGCCAAAGTACAAACCGACCTCAGGAACCGACTGAACCACACCCTGATGCTGAACATCTGCCGCCCTCAACCTGTGAGTCAAACTACTGTTCTCACCTCTAATGTGCAGTATAAGATCACGTGTACTTCTAATGTGCAGTATAAGATCACGTGTACTTCTAATGTGCAGTATAAGATCACGTGTACTCCAAAGGCATCATTAAAGGTACAGGAGGATTCACCATTGAGTTTCTGTAATCTGTTGCCCAGAAATAGTCATACTTACTTCCTGCTGTTCTGATGACTGTTATCAGCTCCCGCTACAATTTACTGTTTCACAAACTTGGTCAAAAATTGCTATAATTGTTTAAAGGATCAGGATTTTTGACATGAATCTGCACATCCCCGTCAGCAGTGTCGTGCGTCAGCGCCGACTCACCTCCCGACATCGTCCGCTGAGCCCAGTTCTTCCCCGGTTTCTGCGCTGATGAAAGTGTCCGGCGAGTTGGCTGGAGTCATGAAAATAAAGTGTTTTTTTTTTCTTTTTCTTTTCAAAACAATATGTGTCCAAAAGAGTCAAACATTTGCATCACAGAACGTGAACGGGGAAAAAGTCAGAGCTCATAATCGCATGGTACTATTTTCTCTCCGCTCGTATCACTACGCCGCCTCCAGGTGAAGCCGCACACGAATCCAACACTTTTTTCAGTAGTTCGGCAGTGTTTATGTGCTCAGACTGTTGACCACTGCAACGTGACTATATCATGAGGATATATATAAAAATGGTGCTTGTGATTCTCCAGCTTCACTTGTCCCTCCTCTCTCTCTCTCCTCCAGCTTCACTCGTCCCTCCTCTCTCTCTCTCCGCTGTTCTGACTCCATCTGCTGAATTTGGGCTTCAGTATCTTCAGGTTCATAAAGATCTCCCCTTGGCTCTGTGCTAAAGGCCATGTCTTCATCGTCGCCGTCGTAGTCACACATGTCGTCCTGAACTTTCCGAGCAGGAAACAGTGAAACAGGCGCAGCGCCACCTGGAGGCAGCGCAGTGATACGACCGGAGAGAAAATAGCACCAAGAGATTATGAGCTCTGACTTTTTCCCTGTTCACGTTTTGTGATGCAAATGTATCACTCTTTTGAACACATATGGTTTTGAGAAGAAAAACGCTTCATTTTCGTGACTCCCGCCCTCTTACTGGAATACTTTCGTCAACATCGAAACCGGGAAAGAACTCGGCTCACTGGACGCTACCAGGAGGTGAGTGAGTGTTGATGCGACACTGCTGACGGGGATGTGCAGAGTCATGTCAAAAATCCCAGCTGTCCCTTTAAAGTCCATGTTTGCATGTAGTTGTTGCTGTGGCTCTGTGTGCAGGCCGTGTGGTGGTCCGGCTCCCACAGAGTCGGTTCAGGAGAGGAGCTGTTCTTTACTCAGTCCCATTTGTCCCTGACTCAGCGCCCATTTCAGTGCAGCGTCACTATTGCACTCACCAACTCCTCGTCTTCTCACAGAAACAATATCTCACTCTTCGCAGAGGTAAAACAAACTCTTCTCACACAGAAGAGATACATGGATTTCTCTAGTCAAACCAAAGACTGTATATGTAATGGACATAGCTAACCTGATAACCACTGCGGGCCAAACAGGAAGTGAGCATGGTTCCTGCTTCCTGCTCCATCATTAAACATTAAAATGTTCCTATTAACCTGCTCCAAATGTCCTGGAGTGTTTATTATGCAGTTTTGTCCCTAACTCAAGGTATGAGCATTAATAAGAGACAAATCAGGCACCTTCCTTCACCAAAGTCGCTCTTGCTACCGTTAGCAACAGGTTTGATTGACAGTGTTGCTAAGCGCTCGCTCCCTCCCAAACCAGAGCTGTGTCAACACTTCTGGGCTGTAGTGAATGCTGCTTGTGTCTTAATACTAGTAGAACATGAATAATGCACATATTTATCTCAGGATTCCTTAAGGTTCAGCTCCACTTATCCAGTCTTTGGTGTGACTCTAAAGTCTAGATTTGGGAACTGGTCCTTTGAAGTGGGAGGCACGGCTCAGACTTGGTCCAGAGGCTCCGGCATCGAACTACAAGCCCGAGTGGACAGAAAGGAGAAGCTGTGGCTCAACGGCACTGTCACAGGGAGATGTCTTCAGACCATAGCGGGTTTTATCACTGGTAAATATGCCACACCAGGAGTTTAGGCACTTTAAAGTGCACAGGACAGAACTGAAAGTACTGAAAATGTTTCTATTTTTTCCCAGCTGGCTATTTTTTCAGGCTTAAAATTGTATTTCTTGGTTAGAAACTAGGGAATTCGGGGGAATTCCATAACTGTTACCTAGGAACCATGTAGTTTACAAAACCTCTCCGGTGACAAATGAAATGATAAGAAAACCTTTGCTTTACTTTAAACTGACTTGAACTTGTGTAAATTGTGTTGTGCCAGATTTTTGTCCAGAAATCTGAATTATGTTTGAGAACTCGATTGAGTTGTGTTAAACAATCAAAGTCAACGTGAGAGACTGACTGTGCCCCCTGCTGCAGGTGGAGGCCGGCCTGAGCACATCCGTGTGAGGGTGTGTGTGGGGGCGGAGCACCGCCTCTCTGTACGTGTGGAGGGGACAGACCACACTGCAGCCCCACTGGCAACTGTCTCTGTGGGGACGGCCGATCAGAGGCTGGTCCTCAGGGCTCACGGCTGTGTGGAGAGCTTCAGGTCATTGGAGGTAACAGCTTTTCTTTTTGATTGTGCGTTTCAGATGACATCACAGTCTTCTATAGGCAAATATGAAGGAATACAGACGGAGGACACCTAAAATTAAAAATATTAAAATGCAAAATGATGTTGTAATACAGTGTAATGTAGTTCTTGGATTTAGTCAATAACTGAAAATACCAGGTTCAACATTTGTGAATTTACCTTTTGGATATTTCATAGAAACAGAGAAATGTGTCTTACCCACACAGAGCGTATATATGAGTGGACTAAGCCAGATTCAGATGCAAGTATTTATTGTCATTGTCACAGAAGAACAACAAAATTGCGTTTGGAGCCTCCAAACTTCACAATAGTTAAGTGCAAACCCATAAATAATAATAAATCCCCCTTAACCCAGTGCAAACACTGACCCAGTGTGACCTCAGTACAACATGAGGCAGTTCTTATAGCAGCAGCATGAGAGCAGGTCAAGTACGAGCACAGGGACATTCAGACACCTGAGAATCATGACAAAGTGCAACAGTGCAGCCAGTTCAGTGTTATTATATGTAATGGGATATGGTGATTCTCTATGGAGAGAGGGGGGCAAAGGAGAGAGAGAATAGTGACATAATGCAACAGTGCAAACCAGTTCAATGCTGTTTAAAAGTTGGATGTGGTTATTGTCCGTGAGAGGGGGGCAGAGAGGGGAGAGGGGGGCAGAGTTCAGGAGCCTTACAGCCTGTGGATACAGACCGTTGGCCAGTCTGGATGTTCTGGCCTGTATGGACCTGTACCTTCTCCCTGAGGGCAGCAGGTGGAAAAGGTGGTGCGCAGGGTGGTGTTGGTCCCGCAGGATGTTGTGCACTCTTCTCAGGCAGCGAGTGGAGTAGATGGTGCTGATTTCTGGCAGAGTTGTTCCAGTGATTCTACCGGCTGCTTTCACCACCTGCTGGAGTGTCTGCTGGTCCGCCTTAGTGCAGCTGGAGAACCACACTAAAAATCCATACGTCAGAACACTGCTGATGACACAGTTGTAAAATTTCAACAATCCTCAGTTTCCTCAGTTAGTAAAGGCGCTGTTGGGCCTCCCGTACGGCTGAGGTGATGTGATTGCCCCAGGACAGGTCCTCAGTCACAGTTACCCCCAGGAATTTAAAGCTGCTCACCCTCTCCACCGCCTCGTTGACAATGAGGAGAGGTAGATGGTTGTTGTGACCTTTTCTGCGGAAATCCACAACAATCTCCTTGGTCTTTTTAGTGTTTAAAACCAAGTTATTGTCGTGGCACCATGACTCTAGATGTTGCACCTCCCTCCTGTAGTTAGTCTCATCGTTGTTGGATATGAGACCGAGCACTGTGGTGTCATCGGCGAACTTAACGATGAGATTGGACGCAGAGGAGGCAAGGCAGTCATGGGTGAAGAGAGTGTATAGCAGAGGGCTCAGAACACACCCTTGGGGGACCCCGGTGTTGACAACAAGGGTGGAGGAGGTGTTCTTGCCCACTCTGACACTCTGTGTACGGTTAGTGAGAAAGTCCACAGTCCACAAGTGAGTGTGACGTCTGCACAGCGTCAGCGTCGCTCAAATGAGGCTCCCATTGCCACGGTTACAGGAGCGAATATTTGGAAATCCGACCGCAAGTATCATAGCAACACAAGAGCCAATCATGAGTGAGGAGGATAAATGTGGCGCCTCCTCCTGGCAGAGCTGATGCATCATATATACGGACTATGGATGTGATACTCTGCACCTGCAGGACACTGGATTTACCTGATTCTGCACAAGAAGAAGAAACTTTGAGCTTTTAGCAGCAAACTTTAAATAGTTTAAGTCACTGATTTATGTTGTTTGTTCTGTTCCGTACGAACAACAATAGAGTCACAATTTAACCAAATTCACTTTACTTTCTGCTCGTTAAATTCTGCTCGTTCAGATTCTAGTAACTTTAGCTATTGTAATTGTTTGAGATATTTTGTCATTTCATTTCAAAAATAGTCAATCGGGGGAAAGCGGGAAGGGAACTTACTTAGCAGCGAAACGAGCTGTCAATCAAACCTGTTGCTAACGTTCGCCAGCAGCGACCTCGGGGAATGAAGGCGTCTGATTGGTCCGTTATTTATGTTCATATCTAGATTTAGGAGATAGTGAAATGAAACATTCAGGATCCCGTGTCGCGGGTTCATAAGAACAATTTATGACCAGAATGACGAGGCTCAGAGCAGCAGTTACGGAGAGAGGAGCGAGAAGATCGAGTCAATGGGAAAAAGGGAGAGAAGGAGCCGGAAGAGCCTCCTGGAGCACTTCCTGTTTGGCACACAGTGGGTAACGGGATAGCTTAGTGCACTCGTATATACTGTCTCTGCTCGCCCACCGTCTCAGTGCGGCATCATCACATTCTACAGGAGAATCTGAAAACGACTGCTATAGAAAGTCAAATTAATTGTTGGGTGAATGAGTGAATATTGTTTGTTCTGCAGGCGCAGGTGGAGCACTGGAGCTCTCAGGTGAAGACCAAGCTCCAGGAGAAAGTCCAAACACTGCAGCATCTTCTGAATGAGTTCAGACGACAGGTGAGGACGCAGAAACCACATCACACCTCCTCCTCCAACCACATCACACCTCCTCCTCCAACCACATCACACCACCTCCTCCAACCACATCACACCTCCTCCTCCAACCACATCACACCATCTCCTCCATCAACCACATCACACCTCCTCCTCCAACCACATCACACCATCTCCTCCAACCACATCACACCATCTCCTCTAATCACATCACACCACCTCCTCCATCAACCACATCACACCACCTCCTCCAACCACATCACACCACCTCCTCCATCAACCACATCACACCATCTCCTCCAACCACATCACACCATCTCCTCCTCCAACCACATCACACCACCTCCTCCTCCATCAACCACATCGCACCTCCTCCTCCATCAACCACATCACACCACCTCCTCCTCCAACCACATCACACCACCTCCTCCATCAACCACATCACACCACCTCCTCCATCAACCACATCACACCACCTCCTCCAACCACATCACACCACCTCCTCCATCAACCACATCACACCACCTCCTCCAACCACATCACACCACCTCCTCCAACCACATCACACCACCTCCTCCATCAACCACATCACACCACCTCCTCCAACCACATCACACCACCTCCTCCATCAACCACATCACACCACCTCCTCCAACCACATCACACCACCTCCTCCAACCACATCACACCACCTCCTCCAACCACATCACACCACCTCCTCCATCAACCACATCACACCACCTCCTCCAACCACATCACACCACCTCCTCGAAACCACATCACACCACCTCCTCCATCAACCACATCACACCACCTCCTAGAAACCACATCACACCACCTCCTAGAAACCACATCACACCATCTCCTCCTCCATCAACCACATCACACCATCTCCTCCTCCAACCACATCACACCACCTCCTCCATCAACCACATCACACCACCTCCTCCAACCACATCACACCACCTCCTCCATCAACCACATCACACCATCTCCTCCAACCACATCACACCATCTCCTCCTCCAACCACATCACACCACCTCCTCCAACAACCACATCACACCACCTCCTCCAACCACATCACACCACCTCCTCCAACCACATCACACCACCTCCTCCTCTAACCATATCACATCACCTCCTCCAACCACATCACACCACCTCCTCCATCCACATCACACCTCCTCCTCCTCCTCCAAACATATCATACCACCTCCTCCATCAACCACATCACACCACCACCTCCAACCACATCACACCACCTCCTCCATCCACATCACACCACCTCCTCCATCAACCACATCACACCACCTCCTCCTCCAACCACATCGCACCTCCTCCTCCATCAACCACATCACACCACCTCCTCCTCCAACCACATCACACCACCTCCTCCAACCACATCACACCACCTCCTCCAACCACATCACACCACCTCCTCCAACCACATCACACCACCTCCTCCATCAACCACATCACACCACCTCCTCCATCAACCACATCGCACCTCCTCCTCCTCCAACCACATCACACCACCTCCTCCAACCACATCACACCACCTCCTCCAACCACATCACACCACCTCCTCCATCAACCACATCACACCACCTCCTAGAAACCACATCACACAACCTCCTCCATCAACCACATCACACCACCTCCTCCATCAACCACATCACACCACCACCTCCAACCACATCACACCACCTCCTCCATCCACATCACACCACCTCCTCCTCTAACCATATCACATCACCTCCTCCAACCACATCACACCACCTCCTCCTCTAACCATATCACATCACCTCCTCCAACCACATCACACCACCTCCTCCAACCACATCACACCACCTCCTAGAAACCACATCACACCATCTCCTCCTCCATCAACCACATCACACCATCTCCTCCTCCAACCACATCACACCACCTCCTCCATCAACCACATCACACCACCTCCTCCAACCACATCACACCACCTCCTCCATCAACCACATCACACCACCTCCTAGAAACCACATCACACCACCTCCTCCATCAACCACATCACACCACCTCCTCCATCAACCACATCACACCACCTCCTCCAACCACATCACACCACCTCCTCCATCAACCACATCACACCACCTCCTAGAAACCACATCACACAACCTCCTCCATCAACCACATCACACCACCTCCTCCATCAACCACATCACACCACCACCTCCAACCACATCACACCACCTCCTAGAAACCACATCACACCACCTCCTCCAACCACATCACACCACCTCCTCCAACCACATCACACCACCTCCTCCATCAACCACATCACACCACCTCCTCCAACCACATCACACCACCTCCTCCATCAACCACATCACACCACCTCCTCCAACCACATCACACCACCTCCTCCATCAACCACATCACACCACCTCCTCCATCAACCACATCACACCACCTCCTCCATCAACCACATCACACCACCTCCTCCTCCAACCACATCACACCACCTCCTCCAACCACATCACACCACCTCCTCCATCAACCACATCACACCACCTCCTCCATCAACCACATCACACCACCTCCTCCAACCACATCACACCACCTCCTCCAACCACATCACACCACCTCCTAGAAACCACATCACACCACCTCCTCCATCAACCACATCACACCACCTCCTAGAAACCACATCACACCACCTCCTCCATCAACCACATCACACCACCTCCTCCAACCACATCACACCACCTCCTCCTCCAACCACATCGCACCTCCTCCTCCTTCAACCACATCACACCACCTCCTCCATCAATCACATCACACCACCTCCTCCAACCACATCACACCACCTCCTCCAACCACATCACACCACCTCCTCCATCAACCACATCACACCACCTCCTCCTCCAACCACATCACACCACCTCCTCCATCAATCACATCACACCACCTCCTCCAACCACATCACACCACCTCCTCCATCCACATCACACCACCTCCTCCAACCACATCACACCACCTCCTCCAACCACATCACACCACCTCCTCCAACCACATCACACCACCTCCTCCTCCAACCACATCACACCACCTCCTCCATCAACCACATCACACCACCTCCTCCAACCACATCACACCACCTCCTCCATCAACCACATCACACCACCTCCTCCAACCACATCACACCACCTCCTCCAACCACATCACACCACCTCCTAGAAACCACATCACACCACCTCCTCCAACCACATCACACCACCTCCTCCAACCACATCACACCACCTCCTCCATCAACCACATCACACCACCTCCTCCAACCACATCACACCATCTCCTAGAAACCACATCACACCACCTCCTCCATCAACCACATCTCACCACCTCCTCCAACCACATCACACCATCTCCTAGAAACCACATCACACCACCTCCTCCAACCACATCACACCTCCTCATTCAAGCACAGCACATCTCCTACAACAGCTTCTCTCGCTCCCCATCTCACGCTGCATCAATACAAAATCCTCCTCCTCAACATTCAACGCCCTCCATAACCTGGCACTTCCATATCTCCGCCAAAAATGTTCATTTTGTCTTCTTAGTGCTTTAACTTCTTCGGTTCCTTTCTAAGACAATGTAGCCAAGTGTATTTGTACCTTGTTGACATGTTTCGGCTGCTGCTGCTGCCGTCTTCAAAACTGTCACCGGTGTTGGTGGTGACGTGTCATATATCAGCTGTTGTCACTTCCTGTAGGCGTGGTCAGCCTGATGGGACCTGCAGGTCGCCCAGACTGACCCCGCCTCCTGTCGCCCGGTGCTCTCTGGAGGAGGGTGTCCCAGGTGTGTGAAAGGATCACGGTTGATGCTGTCAGTGCCTCGTTTCCTGATCTCTCCGTCCTCCCTGATCCAGCGTTTGAACTTGTTGTTCTCTGATCCAATGACCCGAGCCCCGTCCCGATCCATAATGTGGTTATTTCTTTTACAGTGTCTGATATGGCAGATTTTAGGTTTTCCTGTTCTGCTTCATCTCTTTGTGTTCTGGTGAGTCTCCCTGCTGTTTCTTTTTTACATTCTTCTTGGTGTTCCTTTTTTCGGATGTGAAATGCCCGGCCTGTTTCCCCTATGTAAGATTTATTGCACGATTTGCACTGGATTTTATAGATGGCGTTGCATTTTTGTTCTGGTATTTTATCTTTGGGGTGCACTAACTGTTGGCAGAGTTTTGTGTGTGGTTTGACTGCTGTGACACGTCACCACCAACACCGGTGACAGTTCTGAAGACGGCAGCAGCAGCAGCTGAAACATGTCAACAAGGTACAAATACACTTGGCTACATTGTCTTAGAAAGGAACTTAAGAAGTTAAAACCTCCATATCTCTCTGAACTCCTCCACACTGCCACCAAGGCAACCTTGAGTGCCCAGAAAGGCACATAATAAATAAAATGTATTAATATTATTATTATTATTATTGTTGTTATTATTATATATATTATATTATATATATATTATTATATTATATATTATATATATATATTATTATGTATAGATTGTCGGCCAAAAAAAAGCGGAACATTGTTCTCGTATCAGAATATTCTTCTTCTTTGCACTTTGCACTTTGAACTTTGCCAAAAGTTCAGAAATGAGACATTCAAGAAAATATAGGTTTTATGCATGAGGATCAAAAAATGGAGATAATTCACCACCTCGAATATTAGGCTCCGCCCACTCCTATGGGAGCCGTCCAAGATCAACTTTGTTGTAGAGCCACGAAATTTGGTACACACATTCAGCACATGAAGCCAAACAAAAAATATTATTATGGCCACGCCCCGTGGAATAGTAGAAGGCGGCCATCTTGGATTGAAATCTTCAAAATGCAGAGTCCACATTTTCACTCATGTTGCGTTTGAACGAACTCCTCTGAGGACGCTTCACCCACAGGGCTGAAAATCACCGTACATCATCTAGAGAAGTTCGGCTTCAAACTTTACCTCCATTTTTTTGAAAACTGTCACGTTTTACGTGCGGCAAAGCCACAAATTTCAATCCAAATTTAGACAAGATTCAATGTCAGGATTTGTTCTCGTTGGCACAGACTTAGTCCGATCGAGCTGAAATTCAAATCACTGATGCTGATCTCAGCCTGAATATAAAACACTATAAAGCAAATGGAAAATTACACTATAGCGCCCCCTAGACATGAAACGTCAACATTATTGGATTTGGACCAAATTTGGGAAATTAATTCTATGCATGACTGTGAGCAAAAAATATATTATGGACATGGTGAACTTTTCACTGTTGGCCACCAGGGGCGCAAAGACTCCTCAAAAATCATTTAAATGTGCACTATGTAATTTTTCTGATGGAGGATGTGTTGGTCTGGGAAATTTGAATCACTAATACGTGATCTTGGCCTAAATATAACACACTATAAAGCATATGAAAAGTGTGGTTGGGGTTTACAGTTATTAGGATTAGTGTGGAGCATGGCATTTGCTGTGCGCAGCATTTGCACGGCGCGATGTGTAGGGCACGTCGTTTTGTAGGGCACGTCGTTTTGTAGGGCACGTCGTTTTGCAGGGCACGTCGTTTTGTAGGGCACGTTGTTTTGTAGGGCACGTTGTTTTGTAGGGCACGTTGTTTGCGGGGTGCAGCGTAGGTGCACTTGAGGGCCGATCATCGCCACTTGCAGCTATATTTATTATTATTATTATTATGAAAACACATAAAATAATAATTTCTCACTCAGCGCTGACCTGATCTGGATAAACCACTACATTTTCAGTGATTCAGCTGATATGCCTCACAAAACGAAGGAGGTGCACCTCACAGCAGCTGTTTCCTCTTTATCAATACAAATCAGTCACATTGTATAATGCAAATAAAGTTTGACTTGAATGGAGGTGGCTGCATGAAAGTGACCTGTGTAAGGCAGCCCCAAGCAAACCGTGCCAATGGAAAAGAGGGAATACTGTCAGGGCAGAGGCCCTGGCGCACACTGGGTTGGGTCCCTGTGACTGTGAGTCTGTTCCCTCATCTCTATAACTCTTGTGTTCTGTCTGTGTCCTCAGTCTGGTGAGAGTGCTCTTGCCCTGCAGTACAGTGCCATGTGTGTGCGTGCACTGGACAGTCTGGAGGCTCTGCTATCTTCTCACACCTTTGTGGAGTGGCACAAAAGCTCTGCTCGTCGTTTCCTCACTGAACACGTGCCACAGTTTGCGAGTGTGCTGCAGCACGCCTCTCTGCTCGGACAGCACGAGCTCCACAGTGAGTCCTCCTCATCTGCACTGGCCCTGGACCAAGAGGCAAAAACACAAAAACACTGTTTAATCTGTAGGCAACTCCATATCGCTTTCATTCATTATTGAAACTTTGCAGCTGATATCGTCCACATTCTTTGGGGATGAAAGTAACTAGAGGCACTTCTCTGTCTGAAGTTCTGTTACTCAAGTTAGACTTAAATCTGAGCTTTGTTTTAAAGCTCAGGATTTTGATTTTAAATTCCATAAACATGATCTTGTCCTGATATGAGGTCAACATGTTCATGTCACAGCAAAGTATCAAGATGCATTTATTTTGACCCCCTCCAGGACCCCTTGCTACTCTAGCAGGCGTGTACCAAGACGTGAGGGGCCAGCGGCTGGAAGCTCTGTGGGAGGAGGCGGTGTGGACGGAGAGTGCGAGGGAGGCGGTCCTGGTCTACAGCCCTCAGCTCGTGTCTGTGCTCCGGCTCTGTGCCAGTGGACTCAGGATCACTGCAGATGCGGTAAGAATACACTTGTCTAGACTCTTCTCCTGAGAGAACGTCGTCTTGGACTCAACATGTGCCACATGACAGTGAGGACAACAGCAAACATGCAGCAGCAGCAAAGACTCTGGCCAAATTCATTCTTAAAACTAATAGCCATACGTTTAATTGAGTTTTTTCACCAGTAAATGGCAGATGTGTTCCCCCCTGGCCCTCCCTCATCTGGCCCCTTCCCTCTCCAGGCCCTGTTTCTCACCTGGGCCCTTGTCTGGGCCCTCGCGTGGGCCCTCGCGTGGGCCCTCGTCTGACCCCTGACTTTACTATTCAATGATACTAATACCTTCAAGAAAACACTTTGATTTAGGCTGTGATTAGAACCTAGAACTACACACTGCCTGGAAAACTTTCATCTAGTTTCACTTCATGATCACGTTATTTGTGCTCAACAAATGCAGGAAAACTAAATGTGCAACTAATTAGCATATGAATATATGTATAATATGCATGCAAATTTAGTCCTCATTAACTTATTAATTATGCGTGAAAATGTGAGGTCATTTGAGCCTCGTTCACGGGTCATTCTCTTGTCCAGACAAGGCAAATCTTTACTTATTAACCACAGTATGTGACCCACAGCCTCCAAAGTCAAGACCACAGAGACAGAAAACTTACATCAGACTGTCCGATGTCGTCCAACTGTCCTCGTGTCCACATGTCCTCCACTAGTTTAGTGTCGTGTCCTCGAGCTGTCAGTGAGTGTGTGAGGGGGGGGGCAGTCCACAGCAGTGTGCCAGACTGTACAAACAAACTGAACCAGTCAGTGATATAAGCAGTGCTCTGTTCTGTCATAACTGCATGTAGACTGACTGACAGACAAGAATGGGGAATAGAAGAAAACCACAGAGACTTGGGATGTGGGGCCTTTGCAGTGCAGGTGTTTACAGTGTGTTGTCCTGTTGCTCCAGGCAGCTCAGCAGTCGTACCAGTGGCTGGAGAGCAGACTGGCCCTGGCTCTGTCTGGAGTCCGGAGACGACTGTCCTCTGTGTACAGGTTCAGCCCCAGGTACTGCGCCCGTTTGACACTTTGAACACACAAATAGCACTGTCGATGTCTTCTGAACGTGAACCTGCTACATTTAGTAGGATTTAGAACTCACTGTGGCAGGAGGCATTGCTTGATATCACTATTTTTATGTCAAACATACCTCCAAAAGGCCATTTTCTCTCAGTGACGTGTTCCTGCTGTTTTCAGGGAGTGCTCTGTGTCCATGTCCGTGCCCCTGCCCCAGCTGCACTGGCTCGGGGCAGACGAGTCAGATCCGGTGCAGGGCGTTCTGGAGGAATGGCTCTTCAGACCGCTGCAGTCTTTGGCCTCTATCAGACCTGTGGCTGAGTTCTATCGCCTCAAAAGGAGAATCATGGACAGCCCCTTCACATGTGAGACCCCCACACCACCAACCAGAGTTTGAACGCTCTTTTTCATTTATGTTTCTTCTTTATTTCCATGATGATTTACACGGCATTGAAAACCATTTCATGTGAAGTCCTCAAGACAGTCACTGAGGGAAGGGCAAGGGTTTGCACTGTGTTAACAAAGCTTTAAGGACTGAATATAAATTATAAAAATATTACTTTTTTGCAACATGATTCGATAGATCTCGTTTCACATATATCACATATGTCTTCTGTTTGTATATAAAATGTAGAACGTCGTCCGCTCAAAGGTCCTACATCAGGCAAAACTGACTCCACTGAGCTTTAAGCCATGTTATCATGTGACCTCCTCAAAAACAGACCTGGAGTTGTGTTGTTTCAGTCACACATGCCTGAAGAACTCTGTCCACCGCCCCAAAGCTCAAAATGCTCTGTTCCACCTTGTGATGTCATGAAGCAGCAGCTTTTAAGTGAACGGCTCCTTTTGCCTTTAGTTCCGTAGAGATGGGTAATTCCAGTTCTGAAATTATCCAAATGATCTTAGGGGAGATGCATGGAGTTTAAAAATACAGTGGAGCTCTTCCTGTATCACCACATGACATCACAGTGGAGAAGAGCCTGACTGTGATGAGGAAACAACTTTCTAACATACGTAGATCAGGAAACAGCATAATAAGAAAAAAATACAGAAAAAAGTGTGTCCAGACCTTTGAGCAGTTGTGCATAACGTGTAACATTCCTCTTGTCCTGTGTGCTCAGCCCGGGCCCTGCTGGTGTCCGACCTCTTTGTGGTCACTTATGATGGTCAGATAGTGGAGTTGCCGCGCTCGTGTCCTTTGCTGCTCGCCCACAGCCGCTCTGCCTCCTTCACCCTCGTGTCAAACCCAAACTCCAGCTCTTTTCTCCTCATTCACATGAAGAACCACAGCATCTCTATTCAGCACAATGGACAGGTACCACTTCCATATGAACATGTGACAGGTGCATGTGACAGGTGCATGTGGCAGGTGCATGTGACAGGTGCTTTTCTAATTGTCACCTGGTTTGGTGAAGAGTCCATAGAGTCCAGAGCTTTATCCCAGTTCAGTGGCATTTTGTGGAAAAAAGAAGAAAAATACAGCAAATGTGTGTGAGCTGTTAAACAAAATCCCTCTGCTCATGTCACCAGCAGGAAAACCAACATACAGACACGGTTTACACACAAGGAACTCTTTCTGACACTTTAAACTAAGTGTTGTCATCCCCTTTCTAGATATTTGAGAATAGATCTATAAAGATAATATATCATAGTTAGATATTTATTATCTCGAAGGAAATTTGTAATCATAATTATTGTGTAATTAGACAAGTTTAGACCCATTATGGCTGAACAGTTATGGAATTACCTCTGTGTATGTCACATCTGCTGCCAGTGTCCAACCAGGAAGTATAATTATAAAGTTCACCAGAATAAAAAAAAAAAAGACAAAACAAGGTTTTAGATTTAGAACTAGATTTTTTGTGGAAAAAAAGAATATAATGCTGTTGAAATGAAATCATCTGAAGGTTAAATGAAGCACATGTGGGTGTGTGCAGGTGTGGGTGGACTGTCACAGTCTGACCTCAAACACGTTCCACACTGATGGTGTCTCTGTCAGAAGAACTGCTAAGGTCGTGGAGGTGACCAATCAGAATGGAGCATCATTGTCATGTGACCTGTGGGCTGAGCTGTGCAGTTTGACGCTGGATGGATGGCTGCATGGTAACACATACATATACATATACATACATATGTTGTACATACACATACATATGTTATCTATCTATTTATTTTTATTTTGTAGCGCCCAAAATCACAACAACAGTTTCCTCTAAGGCCGTTCCAAGATATGGATGAGTAAAACATACACACAGACATATCAGAACAGGAATAAACAACATTCATGTAAAGCAGCAAATGAAACATGGTCCAGTCATCCCCTGTCCTTAGACCCTCCTTCTCAGCAAGGAACAACTCCAAAAAACCCAGGGTCCTGGGAAAAAGAAGAAACCTCGGGGAGAACTACAGTGAAGGAGGGATCCACTCCCATGGACGGACAGGCTATAGATGTCCAGGCCCGTGGGCCAGTTCAGTATGACCACAGCTACCCAGGTGGGGAAGGAGCCGGGCGAGGAGGGGAGGATGGGCAAAAGGAGGAGACCGGGTGAGGAGGAGGAGCCGGGCAAAAGGAGGAAGCCAGGCGAGGAGGAGGAGCCGGGCGAGGAGGAGGAGCCGGGCAAAAGGAGGAAGCCGGGCGAAGAGGAGGAGCCGGGCGAAGAGGAGGAAGCCGGGCGAAGAGGAGGAGCCGGGCGAAGAGGAGGAGGGCCAGGCAGCGGGGGAGGAGAATATGTTGTACATACATATATGTAAGAAAAATATTCCTCACATGGGTCACACTAACATATGTAGTGTTTTCACGTGGGTTATTCTCTAAGTATTGGAAGAGTTCCCATCCTTAAAGAATGTGGTAATTGAATTGTGTTGATTGGAGTTTGATTATTCTGAGCTCAGCAGCACCACGTGGCCTTTGTGGTTCTGGCTTCACTAGAGTTTGGGGCGACACTCAACTAGTGTTGAGAAATATTACCAATACAATATAATCAATTACCTATTTTAATTAATTAATTAATAATTAATTAAACATTTTGATCTGAAGGTTTGTTAGGTTCTTTGACATGACAGGGACCAGAATCTGAAGTAAAGCATCACACTGATCAAGTAAAACGGCGGTTTATGAATATTTATTGACCAAGTTAAACAGCATTTAAATATTAAATTATGCAAATGAGTTCAGAATGAGTCAAATGAGGCTGATGTGGACAAAGGGACTGTACAAAAGTAAAAGTCTTACGAGTTCTTTAAAGCTGTTTGCATTGATCAGCCTTTTCTGTGACATGCGCATACGACCAGTAGAGCGTGGATGTCCGTTCGTTTGCTCCTTCGGGCGGTTTCTCTGTAGTTCGAAGTCCTCAGAGTTTTGGATCTGAAGAATCAAACTTGCTGAGATAGAGGCCATGGAACGAGACAGTCTGAAAATGCTTTATCCTCGAAAGAGGAGCAGGACACTCAGTGTCTGTGAGGTCTGGAGCAGCGCTGACAGAAATAAGGCAATGAGTCAAAAATGTGTTGACTACACATGAACCATTAACACAGATGAAGTATTCACATTCACATTCACATTTACAAACTGATATTAGAACAGAATCAGTGATTCAGAACATCTGAACAGCTCACAGAATGTTCAAGTTAATTCCATCTTTCATTGATTTGAAATGTAGAGAAGTTCGATAGACAAACAAATGTGTGTTTTGATTTGGGTCAGTTATTTGTTTCATATATTTTTTTTGGAAATGGGAACGTAGAAGTCTTTTGAGTCTCTTGTCTCTTGTCTTCGGGTCAGTTTGGACAGAAAATGTCTCTCCTCGAACCGCCACCTTAACGTGGTGGAGGGGTTTGAGTACCCGAATGATCCCAGGAGCTATGTTGTCGGGGGCTTTATGCCCCTGGTAGGGTCACCCAAGGCAAACAGGTCCGGGGGGACGGGTCAGACGAAGAGCGGTTCAAAAGACCCCTATGATGACGCAAAAATCGAGGTCAGTGACGTCGCCCGGAAAGGCGGTACCGGGGCCCCACCCTGGAGCCAGGCCTGGGGTGGGTGCACGTGGGCGAGCGCCTGGTGGCCGGGCCTTTCCCCACGGGGCCCGGCCGGGCACAGCCCGAAGGAGCGACGTGGGACCGCCCTCCCCTGGACCCACCATCCGCGGGAGGAGCCATAGGGGCCGGGTGCAAAGAGATCTGGGCGGCAGTCGAAGGCAGGGGCCTCGGCGACCAGATCTCCGGACATGGAGACTAGCTCTGGGGACATGGAATGTCACCTCGCTGGGGGGAAGGAGCCTGAGCTTGTGCGGGAGGTCGAGCGTTACCGGCTAGATATAGTCGGCCTCACCTCCACGCACAGCTTGGGCTCTGGAACCCAACTCCTTGAGAGGGGCTGGACTCTCCATTTCTCTGGCGTTGGCCGCGGGAGCGGCGGCGAGCTGGCGTGGGCTTGCTTATAGCCCCACAGCTCAGCCGCTGCGTGTTGGAGTTTACCCCGGTGAACGAGAGGGTCGCGTCCCTGCGCCTTCGGGTCGGGGACAGGTCTCTCACTGTGGTGTCGGCCTATGGGCCGAACAGCAGTGCAGAGTACCCGGCCTTCTTGGAGTCTCTGGGAGGGGTACTGGACAGTGCACCGACCGGGGACTCCGTTGTTCTACTGGGGACTTCAACGCCCATGTGGGCAACGACAGTGACACTTGGAGAGGGGTGATTGGGAGGAACGGCCTCCCTGATCTGAACCCGAGCGGTGTTCTGTTATTGGACTTCTGTGCTAGTCACAGTTTGTCCATAACGAACACCATGTTCGAGCACAAAGGTCCATCGGTGCACGTGGCACCAGGACTCCCTAGGCTGGAGGTCGATGATCGACTTTGTTGTCGTGTCGCCTGACCTCCGGCCGTGTGTCTTGGACACTCGGGTGAAGAGAGGGGCAGAGCTGTCAACTGATCACCACCTGGTGGTGAGTTGGGTCCGCTGGCGGAGGAGGAAGCCGGAAAGACCTGGCAGGCCCAAGCGTATCGTGAGGGTCTGCTGGGAACGTCTGGCGGAACCTTCTGTCAGTGTGGCCTTCAACTCACACCTCCGGGAGAGCTTCTCCCAGATCCCGAGGGAGGCTGGGGACATGGAGCCCGAGTGGGCTTCGTTCTCGGCCTCCATTGTCGATGCGGCCGTTCGTAGCTGTGGCCGTAAGGTCTGCGGTGCCTGTCGCGGCGGCAATCCCGAACCCGGTGGTGGACACCGGAAGTAAGGGATGCCGTCAAGCTGAAGAAGGAGTCCTACCGGGCCTTACTGGCCCGGTGGACTCCTGAGGCAGCTGACGGGTACCGTCGGGCCAAGCGTGCTGCAGCCCGGGCGGTTGCAGAGGCAAAAACTCGGGTCTGGGAGGAGTTCGGGAGGCCATGGAGGAGGACTATCGGACGGCCCCAAGGAAATTCTGGCAAACCGTCCGGCGCCTCAGGAGGGGGAAGCGGCCCTTCACCAATACTGTTTACAGTGCGGGGGAGAGCTGCTGACCTCGACTGGGGATGTCGTCGGGCGGTGGAAGGAATACTTTGGGGATCTCCTCAATCCCACCGTCACGTCCTCCGAAGAGGAGGCCGAGGCTGGGGACCCAGAGGCGGACTCATCCATCACCCTGGCCGAAGTCACTGAGGTGGTCAGAAAGCTCCTCGGTGGCAAGGCTCCGGGGTGGATGAGATCCGTCCTGAGTACCTTAAGTCTCTGGGTGTTGCGGGGCTGTCTTGGTTGACACGTCTCTACAACATCGCGTGGCGGTCGGGAACAGTACCTCTGGACTGGCAGACCGGGGTGGGGGTCCCTCTGTATAAAAAGGGGGCCCGGAGGGTGTGTTCCAACTACAGGGGAATCACACTCCTCAGCCTCCCCGGTAAAGTCTATGCCAGGGTGCTGGAGAGGAGAGTTCGGCCGATAGTCGAACCTCGGATTCAAGAGGAGCAGTGTGGTTTTCGGCCTGGTCGTGGAACACTGGACCAGCTCTACACCCTCCATCGGGTGCTCGAGGGTTCATGGGAGTTTGCCCAACCAGTCCACATGTGTTTTGTGGACTTGGAGAAGGCATTCGACCGGGTCCCTCGTGGTGCCCTGTGGGGGGTGCTCCGGGAGTATGGGGTCCGGGGCCCTTTGCTAAGGGCTGTCCGGTCCCTGTATGACCGGAGCAGGAGCTGTGTTCGCATTGCCGGCAGTAAGTCAGACTTGTTCCCGGTGCATGTTGGACTCCGCCAGGGCTGCCCTTTGTCACCGGTTCTGTTCATTGTATTTATGGACAGAATTTCTAGGCGCAGCCAGGGGCCGGAGGGGGTCCAGTTCGGGGACCACAGGATTTCATCGCTGCTTTTTGCGGATGATGTTGTCCTGTTGGCTCCATCGAACCAGGACCTGCAGCGTGCACTGGGGCGGTTTGCAGCCGAGTGTGAAGCGGCTGGGATGAGAATCAGCTGTTCCAAATCCGAGGCCATGGTTCTCGACCGGAAAAAGGTGGATTGCCCCCTCCGGGTGGGTGGGGAGTCTCTGCCTCAAGTGGAGGAGTTCAAGTATCTCGGGGTCTTGTTCACGAGTGAGGGGAGGATGGAGCGTGAGATTGACAGGCGGATCGGTGCGGCGTCGGCAGTGATGCAGTCGCTGTATCGGACCGTTGTGGTGAAGAGGGAGCTGAGCCGAAAGGCGAAGCTCTCGATTTACCGGTCAATCTACGTTCCTACCCTCACCTATGGTCATGAGCTCTGGGTAATGACCGAAAGAACGAGATCGCGGATACAAGCGGCCGAAATGAGTTTCCTCCGCAGAGTGGCCGGGCGCTCCCTTAGAGATAGGGTGAGGAGCTCGGTCACACGGGAGGAGCTCGGAGTAGAGTCGCTGCTCCTCCACGTCGAGAGGAGCCAGCTGAGGTGGTTCGGGCATCTGGTCCGGATGCCTCCTGGACGCCTCCCTCGGGAGGTGCTCTGGGCATGTCCCACCGGTAGGAGGCCCGGGGGAAGACCCAGGACACGCTGGAGGGACTATGTCTCTCTGCTGGCCTGGGAACGCCTCGGGGTCCGTCCGGAGGAGCTGGAGGAAGTGGCTGGGGAGAAGGAAGCTTGGGAGCCCCTGCTTAGACTGCTGCCCCGCGACCCGGCCCCGGATAAGCGGAAGAAGATGGATGGATGGATGTCTCGTGTTTGTAGAGCACAGGGAATTTGTCTTCATTTCTGACATGTCCCAGGTCCAGGCTGGAGGAAGCTTAGCCTAGAGTGGGGGTTTGCTCCGGTCAGTGGGGGTTTGCTCCGGTCAGTGGGGGTTTGCTCCGGTCAGTGGGGGTTTGCTCCGGTCAGTGGGGGTTTGCTCCGGTCAGTGGGGGTTTGCTCCGGACAGTGGGGGTTTGCTCCGGTCAGTGGGGGTTTGCTCCGGTCAGTGGGGGTTTGCTCCGGTCAGTGGGGGTTTGCTCCGGTCAGTGGGGGTTTGCTCCGGTCAGTGGGGGTTTGCTCCGGTCAGTGGGGGTTTGCTCCGGTCAGTGGGGGTTTGCTCCGGTCAGTGGGGGTTTGCTCCGGTCAGTGGGGGTTTGCTCCGGTCAGTGGGGGTTTGCTCCGGTCAGTGGGGGTTTGCTCCGGACAGTGGGGGTTTGCTCCGGTCAGTCGAGCCTCCCCTAATTCCAAAGGGAGATAACAGTGGCCATTCTGAGTCTTTAGTTTCCTTAATCCAGATGGTCATGTTTAACACTGTAGAAATGGCAGATTCCTATAGGACAATCTTCCTACATATACATATTTTGTACATACATATACATACATATACATACATATGTTGTACATACTACATGTACTGTGCACGTGTGTCTGTGCAGGCAGCAGTGCTGGGCTCATGGGAACCAATGACAATGAAGCAGGAAATGACCTGAGGCTTCCCAGTGGACGGTCCGCTCCAAACCTCAGGTCGTTTGTGTCCAGCTGGAAGGTGAGAGGATGAAACCTCATGCTGTATCTGATCAGTGTTTTAAGCAGCTGGTGTGTTTCAGCACTGCTGTTTGTGTCACTGTCAACCACAGAGTGGATATTTCAGTTTCAATTTTCAATTTTATTTCTATAGCCCAGAATCACAACAAGAACAATGTTCTTCACAGTGAAAAACATGGAAACATCATCTGACACAGACTTCAGCAAACACCGATCCTCAGTGTCTCAATGAACACATGATCCTTGGTGCCAAAGCAAAAAAAGTGTGGCGTCACCATAGAGCGTATATATGAGTGTGACGTCACCATAGAGCGTATATATGAGTGTGACGTCACCATAGAGCGTATATATGAGTGTGACGTCACCATAGAGCGTATATATGAGTGTGACATCACCGTAGAGCGTATATATGAGTGTGACGTCACCGTAGAGCGTATATATGAGTGTGACGTCACCATAGAGCGTATATATGAGTGTGACGTCACCATAGAGCGTATATATGAGTGTGACGTCACCATAGAGCGTATATATGAGTGTGACGTCACCATAGAGCGTATATATGAGTGTGACGTCACCGTAGAGCGTATATATGAGTGTGACGTCACCGTAGAGCGTATATATGAGTGTGACGTCACCATAGAGCGTATATATGAGTGTGACGTCACCGTAGAGCGTATATATGAGTGTGACGTCACCATAGAGCGTATATATGAGTGTGACGTCACCATAGAGCGTATATATGAGTGTGACGTCACCGTAGAGCGTATATATGAGTGTGACGTCACCGTAGAGCGTATATATGAGTGTGACGTCACCGTAGAGCGTATATATGAGTGTGACGTCACCATAGAGCGTATATATGAGTGTGACGTCACCATAGAGCGTATATATGAGTGTGACGTCACCGTAGAGCGTATATATGAGTGACGTCACCATAGAGCGTATATATGAGTGTGACGTCACCATAGAGCGTATATATGAGTGTGACGTCACCATAGAGCGTATATATGAGTGTGACGTCACCATAGAGCGTATATATGAGTGTGACGTCACCGTAGAGCGTATATATGAGTGTGACGTCACCGTAGAGCGTATATACGAGTGTGACGTCACCATAGAGCGTATATATGAGTGTGACGTCACCGTAGAGCGTATATATGAGTGTGACGTCACCGTAGAGCGTATATATGAGTGTGACGTCACCATAGAGCGTATATATGAGTGTGACGTCACCATAGAGCGTATATATGAGTGTGACGTCACCATAGAGCGTATATATGAGTGTGACGTCACCATAGAGCGTATATATGAGTGTGACGTCACCGTAGAGCGTATATATGAGTGTGACGTCACCGTAGAGCGTATATATGAGTGTGACGTCACCATAGAGCGTATATATGAGTGTGACGTCACCATAGAGCGTATATATGAGTGTGACGTCACCGTAGAGCGTATATATGAGTGTGACGTCACCGTAGAGCGTATATATGAGTGACGTCACCATAGAGCGTATATATGAGTGTGACGTCACCATAGAGCGTATATATGAGTGTGACGTCACCGTAGAGCGTATATATGAGTGTGACGTCACCATAGAGCGTATATATGAGTGTGTCGTCACCATAGAGCTTATATCTGAGTGACGTCACCATAGAGCGTATATATGAGTGTGATGTCATCATAGAGCGTATATATGAGTGTGACATCACCATAGAGCGTATATATGAGTGTGACGTCACCATAGAGCGTATATATGAGTGTGACGTCACCATAGAGCGTATATATGAGTGTGATGTCACCATAGAGCGTATATATGAGTGTGACGTCACCATAGAGCGTATATATGAGTGTGACATCACCGTAGAGCGTATATATGAGTGTGACGTCACCGTAGAGCGTATATATGAGTGTGACGTCACCATAGAGCGTATATATATATGAGTGTGATGTCACCATAGACCGTATATATGGGAGTGTGATGGCAAACGTTTTAAAGGCAATGTGACATCACACTCCCAGATGGACAGCTGTAGCCAGTATTTTATGTTGATTGTAGATTGTACTTTACCATGATTCCAAAATGTTGAACCTGATCATTTCTATTAGTGATGAGGTGAGGACGATCCATGCTTTGTGCTTTGGTGCTTCTTTGGCTATTGCCAGAGCAGTATCTTCTTCTGATTGTCTGAATTTAGGACTGACGATCTGCTCTCCTCTGGCTCCATTTCCTCTGCACATGTGTGTTCTGTACAGATCTCCTCTGAGTGCAGTGACACTCCAGTGCTGAAGGGGCAGTCTGTAGGTCCTGTGAGCTGTGACCATCTCTTCTCCTCTCTGGACTCTCCGCTCAGCGCCTGCTTCAGGGTGGTAAGTGCACGGTTTATTTGCAGTCAGCAGGTGGTTTGTGATGCTCTTAAGAGCTCTGGAAACTTTAAACAGGGGGCCGTACGCAAAATTGGAACTTTCTACCATGTTATAATGTGGTTCCCTCATCGAAAACAGGCCTGAAGAGGTTTTAGATGATCCATGCATGTTTGAGTAATCTAGTGACCTCTCATAAGCCTACGTCAGCCATGCTCCCACACGACAATTCTCCATAAATATTTAAAAGGTTCACAAGCCCTTTAAGACCAAGGCCAGTGATGTTGCCCGGAATGGCGGCACCGGGGCCCCACCCTGGAGCCAAGCCTGGGATGGGTGCACACCAGCGAGCGCCTTTCCCCACGGGGCCTGAAGGAGCGACAAGGGGCTGCCCTCTCATGGGCGCACTACCTGCGAGAAGAGCCATAGGGGGTGGGTGTGGAGGGATCTGGGCAGCAGCTAAAGGCAGGGGCCCCGACAACCAGATCTCCGGACATGGAGACTGACTCTGGGGACAAGGAATGTCACCTCGCTGGGGGGGAAGGAGCCTGAGCTTGTGCAGGAGGTCGAGCGTTACCGACTACATATAGTCGGCCTCACCTCCACGCACAGCTTGGGCTCTGGAACCCAACTCCTGGAGAGGGGTTGAACTCTCCATTTCTCTGGCGTTGGCTGCGGGGAGCGGCGGCGAGCTGGTGTGGGCTCATCGCCCCACAGCTCAGCCGCTGCGTGCTGGAGTTCACCCCGGTGAACGAGAGGGTCGCGTCCCTGCGCCTTCGGGTCGGGGACAGGTCTCTCACTGTGGTGTCGGCCTACGGGCCGAACAGCAGTGCAGAGTACCCGGCCTTCTTGGAGTCTCTGGGAAGGGTACTGGAGGACTTCAACACCCACATGGGCAACGACAGTGACACTTGGAGAGGGGTGATTGGGAGGAACGGCCTCCCTGATCTGAACCCGAGCGGTGTTCTGTTATTGGACTTCTGTGCTAGTCACAGTTTGTCCATAACGAACACCATGTTCGAGCACAAAGGTCCATCAGTGCCCGTGGCACCAGGACTCCCTAAGCCAGAGGTCAATGATCGACTGTTGTTGTGTCATCTGACCTCTGGCCGTGTGTCTTGGACACTCGGGTGAAGAGAGGGGCAGAGCTGTAGAGCACCACCTGGTGGTGAGTTGGGTCCACTGGTGAAAGAGGAAGCCATAAAGGCCAAGGCCCAAATGTATCGTGAGGGTCTGTTGGGAACATCTGGCAGAACCCTCTGTCAGTGCGGCCTTCAAGTCACACCTCCAGGAGAACTTCTTCTGGATCCCGGGGGAGGCTGGGGACATGGAGTCCGAGTGGGCTTCGTTCTCAGCCTCTATTGTCAATGCGGCCGCTCGTAGCTGTGGCCGTAAGGTCTGTGGTACCTGTTGCGGCAGCAATCCCCGCACCCGGTGGTGGTGACAGGTACCAGCGGGCCAAGCGTGCTGCAGCCCGGGCGGTTGCAGAGGCAAAAACTCGGGTCTGGGAGAAGTTCAGGGAGGCCATGGAGGAGGACTATCGGACATCCATCCATCCATCTTCTCCCGCTTAATCCGGCTGGGTCACGGGGGCAGTTTGCTGCCCAATAATCATAGCACCTGACCCCTATGAACCCCTCTGCAGGTGGTGAACCCACAGGAGGGTGGACATCATGGTCCTTGATGTTAGTTCAGGTGCTGCATGTTTTGGGTTGATGGGGGAAACCGGAGTACCCGGAGGAAACCCATCCAGACACGGATGAGAACATGCAAACTCCACACAGAAAGGCCCAGGCGACCCGGGGATCAAACCCGCAACCTTCTTGCTGTGAGGCCTGAGTGTTGCCACTCAGCCACCGTGCCGCTATCGGACGGCCCCAAGACAATTCTGGCAAACCATCCAGCACCTCAGGAGGGGGAGCAGTGCTTCACCAACACTGTTTACAGTGCGGGGGAGAGCTGCTGACCTCGACTGGGGATGTTGTCGGGCGGTGGAAGGAAAACTTTGGGGATCTCCTCAATCCCACCGTCACGTCCTCCGAAGAGGAGACCGAGGCTGGGGACCCAGAGGCGGACTCACCCATTACCCTGGCTGAAGTCACTGAGGTGGTCGGAAAGCTCCTCGGTGGCAAGGCTCCGGGGGTGGATGAGATCCGTCCTGAGTACCTTAAGTCTCTGGATGTTGTGGGGCTATGTTGGCTGACACGTCTCTGCAACATTGCGTGGCGGTCGGGAACAGTACCTCTGGACTGGCAGACCTGGGTGGTGGTCCCTCTGTATAAGAAGGGGGACCGGAGGGTGTGTTCCAACTACAGGGGAATCACACTCCTCAGCCTCCCCGGTAAAGTCTATGCCAGGGTGCTGGAGAGGAGAGTTCGGCCGATAGTCAAACCTCCAGATCCAAGAGGAGCAGTGTGGTTTTCGGCCTGGTCGTGGAACACTGGACCAGCTCTACACCCTCCATCGGGTGCTCGAGGGTTCATGGGAGTTTGCCCAACCAGTCCACATGTGCTTTGTGGACCTGGAGAAGGCATTTGACCGTGTCCCTCGTGGTGCCCTGTGGGGGGTGCTCCGGGAGTATGGGGTCCGGGGCCCTTTGCTAAGGGCTGTCTGGTCCCTGTATGACCGGAGCAGGAGCTGTGTTCGCATTGCCGGCAGTAAGTCAGACCTGTTCCCAGTGCATGTTGGACTCTGCCAGAGCTGCCCTTTGTCACTGGTTCTGTTCATTGTATTTATGGACAGACTTTCTAGACACAGCCAGGGGCCAGAGGGGGTCCTGTTTGGGGACTACAGGATCTCGTCTCTGCTCTTTGTGGATGATGTTGTCCTGTTGGCTTCATTGAACCAGGACCTGCAGCACTGGGGCGGTTTGCAGCCGAGTGTGAAGCAGCCGGGATGAGAATCAGCTGTTCCAAATCTGAGGCCATGGTTCTCGACCGGAAAAAGGTGGATTGCCCTCTCCGGGTGGGTGGGGAGTCTCTGCCTCAAGTGGAGGAGTTCAAGTATCTCGGGGTCTTGTTCTCAGTGAGGGGAGGATGGAGCGTGAGATTGACAGGTGGATCGGTGCAGTGTCGGCAGTGATATGGTCGCTGTATCGAACTGCTGTGGTGAAGAAGAATCTAGAATCTAGAATCTAGATCTTCGCCTTTCGGCTCAGCTCCTTTCGGCACGTAGATTGAGGTAAATCTAGAGTCTAGATTTACCTCAATCTATGTTCCTTCCCTCATCTATGGGCCTGAGCTCTGGGGAATGACCGAAAGGACGAGATCGCCGATACAAGTGGGCGAAATGATTTTTCCTCCCTTAGAGATAGAGTGAGGAGCTCAGTCACACGGGAGGAGCTCGGAGTAGAGTCGCTGCTCCTCCACGTCGAGAGGGGCAGCTGAGGGGAGGGCATCTGTTCTGATGCCTCCAGGATGCCTCCCTCAGGAGGTGTTCCGGGCATGTCCCACTGGGAGGAGGCCCCGGGAAGACCCAGGACACGCTGGAGGGACTATGTCTCTCAGCTGGCTTAGAAACGCCTCGGGGTCCGTCCGGAGGAGCTGGAGGAAGTGGCTGAGGTGAAGGAAGTCTGGGAGCTTAGACTGGTGCCCCTGCGACGCGGCCCCAGATAAGCAGAAGAACATGGATGGATGGATATTCAAAACCATGATACAAAACTGTACACAGCAATTTGACAAACCTGATGTGATGCACGCTGATCGTGTTGTGATGGTGCTCTGACCGGGGAGTATATTAGCACAAAGAGCAATGGGAGTGGTGGGACTCAGAGTGTCAAAAACAAGAGGAACATATTAAACATGTTAATGCGTGAATATAACACGTTATGTGTTAGTTAATATCCCATAGAAGTCAAAGAGCCCCTCTTTAAAACTTTTAGAGCATGTTTATAGAATCTTCTACTGGAACTTTCACTAAAACACAATTCAGTCCAGTGGAGTTTTGTCGAGCCAAAATCACAGCAGCGGTTTCATCGGGACGACTGCGTGAAACTGTTTCCTAAACCAACAGAAAGTGAGTGAAACAATCGCCGGAAACAAGCACATAGAGAACTGTCCCAGAGCGCCCCCTGTCCTTAGACCCTCCTTCTGCAGGAACAACTCCAGTTATAGTTATTTTAATCCATTAACTAAGCAGCCAGATGTATTTTGATACGACTGGCCCATGTATGTTCCACCTGTCAGTCACACCCATCTGAATTCGGGGAGATTCACCCTTGTTTTTAGTGGATGTACTCGTGTTAGCCTTAGCCACTCGTCATTTTTCACTGTGTCGTCTTGTCTCAGGTGGATCCCAGTGTGTTCTTGGCCGTGTGCAGGCGCAGTCCTCACAGAGCAGCCGCCTGTCGTCTGGCCTCTGCTTTTTCTCATGTGTGTCACCAGAACTACGTCCCTTTGGAGAGGCCGGCCCAGTGCAGAGAGTCCCGCTGAGGCAGGGACGTGTACCTCCTGATGCCTCTGCTGTGCATCGTGTGACAGGTGCTGTGTGGTGATGGGACTCTTGAGTCGGCTCTTTTGAACGCTTCCTTAACGTGAAGGGTGCATCATAGGTTTGAATAATTATTATTGTAGTAAAGACATTTATTTAGAATGTAATTATTTCAAGGGTAAACACACTCCCTTAGTTTGAACTACTTAGTCTGAGTTTTCACATTGACTTCAGGCATTAAATCTAAAAAGAGCCGGTCTTTTGAACAGCTCTTTGACATGGACGGATCTAAAGATGTGGACGTCACGAAGGAGCCGAACGTCCATCACTCGTGCTGAGGCCACAGAGCAAAGACAGATTTAAGTTTCACGTTTTTAGGAGCAGTAGCCTCATTGTTAACAGTGGTCAAACGGAGTAAAGTCGCAGTACTGTTTATGTACATCTTCAGGTGTTTAAGCTTGTGGACTATTGATCGTGTATTTCACTTAGAAATGGAACTGTTTTTGCCTCGGTGTGACACATTCAGTGATTTGCCCACGAGGACCTCATATGTCAAAGACTGTGGCTGTGGCCATTTCAAAGTTTTCTCTGCTTCAACGTGCTGAATAAAACATTATTACTGTGTCTCTTACAGGTAAATGAATGACGGCTTTAATCAGTTTGTGTCTTTTTCACAATAAAATGTTAACCAAAGCTCATTAATCCCTGATACATTTCTAAGTGTTTGAAAGTATCTTTGTCCCTGCTCTGCTTCCACAGAGAAATGTCACAAACATAACAGTTCATAGTCCACATGTACATCCACATAACATGCCCACCTACAGTTGGGTAAATACAGATAACAGACATTCTGTCTGTGTCCGGTGAACATTCGGCACACATTTGGTGATGTTTTGGCATAACTGATCTTTTGCTTTTAGGGACCTGTGGCTGAGACATGTGGAGGTCAGATCCTCTCCACTGGAGCCATGGTGTGAATGAACTCATTTTATATCAGGTCCAGTGCAGCTGCTTTTCTCATGAGGGGCCCAGCTCTGCCCTGGCACACAGGTGGTGATACAGGAAGTGCTCCACTGTGTTTTTAAACTCCATACAGCTCACTTAGTGAGGCTGCCAATGTCTAGAATTGTTCAATTTAGTGATAGAAGAAGGAGAGGAGAGGTGGAGGGGAGGAGGAGGAGGAGGAGGAGGAGAGGACATTTCCATGTTGACCAAATAAGGCTGTGCCCATAACTCCCCCCTGGAACTGATTTGTGTCTGGATCCATATCAAATATTGTTACTACTTTGCTAAACAGTATTTCTGCACATTTTCATGCTTCTATCACTAAATTGAACAATTCAGACTTTTTTGGACGTTAGCAGCTTAACTAACTGGAATCATTTGGAACTGCCGATCTCTATTAAACAAAAAGTAAAGGCTACCCTTTACTTCATGACATCACAAGGTGGGACAGAGCATTTTGATGATGAAGACAGACTAACTGCTAACATGGCTTAAAGCTCAAGGGTCAATTTTGCACAATCTAGAACCTGGAATGAAGCTAAACCAAGAGCTTTCTGCCATGTTTTGCTCCTACATTTTCTCTTGACACTGACAGAGGTTTTAGAAGAAAGATGTTAAAAAAAAGTGTAAACTATAAGACAAAACTATTTTGACACTGTACATTCTTTATTGATTTTTGGTGAATAGATACAGGACATGGCCGGAGTCCCACTGACAGACTGGAGTGTTTTAGGTCATTAGACATTCAAAGTACAAGAGAAAGACGAGAGATGCAACAGAAAAACACACACACGACTACAAGTTTACTGCTTAGTGTCTCCTCCACTCAGTTCTGCCCTCCATCTTTTGGTCATTATTTACAGGACTAATGAACTTCAGACTGAGGCTGTGCTGCTCACCACAGAGATGCAGAATATTGTCTGGAATTTTACATTAAAACACATTCATCTCACATTTATTCAATTAGTATTATTGGCACAAAAAACGTATAAAAATGTATTAAGCAGGGTCCCCTCTCCACAGATTTAACCTGTAACTTGTTTTCCACTGTGGAACATTCCAGACAAAGCGATAACATCTCCATGGTGACAACGGTCATTGCTCTGGTTTGAATGGGCACCTTTGTAATTTAACTCTGTGAAAAGTGTTGATTCTATGGTTCAGCTGTAGACACATGTTTATTAGTAGAAATAAAAAGGATCTTATTTTAGGAGAAACATCAAAGTTTGACATTTTAATGATGCAGCCGGGTGGACATCAGCTTTAATATATTATTTTCATGTAAGCACAGACGTTGCAATAGTGACCGTATTTTGGACAAATGTAATTTTAGATTTGTGTTTTAGTGATAATTAAGCAAAGCATCTTTTCTAAGTATTCCTAGAAAAGTTGTATTTGTGTTTGTGCTCCGTTCCCATCAGCCTCAGACACACAGATAAAAGACATTTAAAAACATATTCACAAGTTCAGTATTTGACCATGACGATGGTGAGGGCCGAATATAAAGTATGAGGAAAGTGTGGACGTACTGCTGAAGTGATCAGTGCCGTGCAGAGGGGAACTGTCACTTGTTGTAGAACTTCTTATTGAGGAGGAAGATGAGGAGATTGACGTTGACTTTGGCTTTGTCGAACATCTTCATCACGGCCACTCCGTCATACTGCAGCTGGAGCAGCTCCTGCACACAGCAGCACGGGCAGCATCAGTCTCTGTTTCCGGCTCACATTAAAGCACACACAGAACTGGGTCATTAGGTCAGATCTTAGATCTTGGGCATTTTAAGTCACAATATTGAGCTAAAACAACTTAATAAAAGAAACACTTCCGCTGACTTCCGCTCTAGAAAACTGCAGTTCCTACTCACAGATTAAGAAAATAAAAGTGGAGATGGAAGTGTGAACATCACAGTGGATCAACAATTGACAAGGGAAACAGGATTAAAAGCTAAAAAAAATGGTTTTGTATAATAGGTCCGTTTTAAAATTCCAAATCCTGAAGAAAATGTCGACTTACTGAACCAACCGTCCTTATATATGAACATATGGAGCTCTTTGTTTGCATCTTATACAAACGCTTTTCTCATGCTGCAGTGAAAGAGTGGAGGTCTGTACCTGGTATGTGACGCTGAACTCCTCCATCTGAACTCCCAGGAATCGAGCTTTGACACTGAAGGTGCCCTTCTCCGTCCCGGGGATGATCTCAAACAGCACGTTCTTAAACCTGACACAGCACACAGAGGTTAACACCCCGTCCCCACTTTAAGAACAGGCCAACACAGAATATTTAGATCACCGTGTTTCTTATTGTTTTGAAAGCGCTATATTCACCCAAAACAACGTATTAACCTGGTTTAGAAGTCTCCCTTTGCTCATGCCCATCATCAGAGCGACATCAAAACACAATCCCACTAACGAAGTGCAATTTTGTATTATGGTTTAGTGTATTTCTGGAGAACTGTGTGGAACATGGGTGATGTGTTCAATTCAATTCAGTTTTATTTCTATAGCCCAGAATCACAACAAGAGTTTCCCCAATGTTCCATCTTACAGAATCTTACATGTGGAGGATTTGAAGAGGGCCCAGGAGAGATCACTAGATTACTCAGACATGCATGTAAAACCTCTTCAGGCCTGGTTTTGATGAGGGAACAACAGTATATCATGGCTCCAGTTTATATAAAACCCCCTTTACAAACTTACCACACACAAACAGCACGTTCTTAAAGTGGAACTAAACACTAAAGCCACTTTTCTGCTTAACAGTGTAAATGGGGTTTTAACCACATTAACTCCTTGTCATTTTATTAAACTTTAGTGCAAACTAAATAAACTTGCAGCTTTCTGGTCCAAAACGCTTAAATCCAAGTGTGTGCTGCCTTCAGTGGATGCCGTTTCCAGTAGTTGGTGACATCACACAGCACTGCCCTGAGTACAGCTGCAGGGGCGGAGTTTGGTCTGACGGGCATCAAAAAACCAGTCCTCCTCCCTCTACACCCGCTGTAGTCCCCTCTGGAGGTCCCTTCAGCACCACGGACAGCACTCTGCTTTCAGACGCACTTCACTCGCTCCAGTTTCTTCTGAGTTTAATGGTCTATTACATATGTGTCAAACATGCGGCCGAGGGGCCAGATCCGGCCCCTCCAAGACCTTTAATCTGGCCCTCGGCTGATTTTTCTATTAAAATACTTAAAATTTTCAGATTTTTCTGTTAATTTTCTGCACCGTTTAGCATAGCAGCGTCTCCGGCGTTTCTGTACGTTGCGACTCCCACCAGAGCAGCACAAATGAAGACTTTCCTCTTTCCAAACGCTCTTAAAGGATGATCGTTTTGACTGTCGACCGTGACCCTCATCAGCAAAATGTCAAAAAATGAGAAAAGCAGATGCTGAGTTCAGGATTTCCCAAGAAAAATAGTCTAATTCTTATTTGTTGACAGAGGTGAATGGGAAATCTGTGCTCAGTGTGTTTGGAACAAGTGGCGTTGCTCGAGGAATATAATCTTAAACACCACTACGAGACACGGAGAAAAATACAATAACTTGAAGAGAGAACTGAGTTTTCTGATCCGGCCCTTTTGGGATCAAAGTAGGCTGCATACGGCCCCCCGGACCAAAATGAGTTTGACACCCCTGCTCTATTACAACTCTACCGTCTGTGTTGTTTTCATATTTGTGCAGTGTAAATAGTTTGACAGTGTTAAAATAAAACCTGAACATTCCGTTTTACACCAGTGTCTGTACACTTAGCCTACGGTCAAACTCATTGTACAGATCAAACTTCTTCATCACCAATGAGTAAAAAAAAAAAAAGTGCATTTATCTTACTTCATAACTTTCCAAACCCAAATACACATTTCATTTCAGCAACATTTGATCTTTCATTTCTAAATGCTTAGATGACGTGTTTCCATTTGTACATAAAGCTAAAGTGATTTGGTGTGTGGAGCAGAGCTGCTCTCCGGTTTAGGGACCATGCGCAGGACCTGATCAGCCTCAGTGCCTGAACGTTTCGGACGCCACTCCCCGTAACAAAACCGACTGTCAGGGTGAAGGGAATGGAGGAGGAGGTGTTTGGGAAAAGCCCACACTGGTCTTATAGCCCCGGGGCCAGCTCCACCTCCCCCCTCATTGTCCCCTTTAGTCCTGCAGCTGCTCGTTTGAGGAGCTAACAGCATTATAATATGACTTAAAGCTCACTAGGGTCCATTTAGTGTAATATAGGCTCTTTAAACCTGCCACACAGCACATGCTCTCTGGTGGTTCTTACTGTGTTTGGGGCAGGTCTTCTATCTCCAGCAGCACTCCCTTCTGCTGCAGCCTGGTGGCGCTGTAGCTCAGGCCCTTCTTCTTGCTCTTGCTGTCTGGGGCTTTGGGAGCAGCCAGTTTGTCCAGACAGGAAGTGATGTAGTGTCTGTAGGAATCCATCTGCTCACTGTGGAAGCTGCTCTTGGTCTGCAGACTGCTTAATGTGTGTCTGAGCTTCAGAAGCTCTGCTCCTCGCCTCTGTCTGTGGAGCCTCTGCTGCCGAATGTCCTGCAAATACACACATTTATGTTTGTGTGTGTGTGTGTGTCTGTGTGTGTGTGTGTGTATATATATATGTACACACACACAAAATGAGGCCACTGTGTGTTGAATTGTTTTTGTCCACAAACCACAAATCAGGTGCAGCTTGTGTATGTGTATGGCAGAATTTTCAGCAGTTACCATGGTGATACAGGGCAAACATTAACAGATCTCAGAAAAGATAAAGATGCATGTAGAAAACCCCTGTAATTTCAGTACAATGCATCAGCAGCACCCTCTGCTGGTTACCTTGGCGATCATAGTGAGGATAGCGCCCTCTGCAGTGGAAGCCTGGAGCACTCCCTGCGTCTCCAGCAGGCGCAGGTTCCGGAGGATCTTCCTCTTCTTGTGCTCCAGGCTCAGGTTGCTGTTGGCCATCAGAGACTCGTTCCTCTTGAGTTTGTCAGGGGTGCGAGCGTCCTGCCGTGCACGGCTGTGCACCAGCCAGCTGTGGTGCTCCGCCTGCAGGGCCAGAGCGGGAGGATCACTGGTTACTACGGTGAATCATGGTCAAACACATTCAGGTTATTCAAGTCAACTCTATTTCCATCCTAAGGAATAGACACAATACTGATTCAAACAGCATGCTCTTACTTTAGACAAAAGACCTGTTTCTATGTTTTTCACTGTGAAGCCCATTGGGGAAACTCTTGTTGTGATTCTGGGCTATAGAAATAAAATTTAATTGAATTGAAAAAGAATGACTGATAGTGTGGTTTTCAGCAAGAAATGTGTGTTCTTTTCTATTCCCATGTGTTCTTATAGGTGTGTAATCCTTCAGTGGTCCATGGGCCTGTACTAGTCTGTTAAGACACAGCTAAAGCTGTTCAGGAAAGGGATATTTCCTGTGTCCTGTGAGCGTGAGATTTCCAATCCTGACATAGACCCTGGTCTATTCAAATGAACATACAGTGTAGGGCGTCTGTGGTCAGTGTAGGGCGTCTGTGGTCAGTGTAGGGCGTCTGTGGTCAGTGTAGGGCGTCTGTGGTCAGTGTAGGGCGTCTGTGGTCAGTGTAAGGCGTCTGTGGTCAGTGTAGGGCGTCTGTGGTCAGTGTAGGGCGTCTCTGGTCAGTGTAGGGCGTCTGTGGTCAGTGTGGGGCGTCTGTGGTCAGTGTGGGCGTCTCTGGTCAGTGTAGGGCGTCTCTGGTCAGTGTGGGCGTCTCTGGTCAGTGTGGGGCGTCTGTGGTCAGTGTAGGGCGTCTGTGGTCAGTGTAGGGCGTCTGTGGTCAGTGTAGGGCGTCTGTGGTCAGTGTAGGGCGTCTGTGGTCAGTGTAGGGCGTCTGTGGTCAGTGTAGGGCGTCTGTGGTCAGTGTAGGGCTGGGCTGTATGGCACACATTTGAATCACGCCTTTTCCCCTTACTACAACATTTTTATCTGATTTTACTTTGTTTTATTATAAACAAATGAAAATGGCTTTCATTTCCTGAAATGAATACAGCCTTGACTGTAGACCTCTTCATTAAAAATGATCTTGATTAAAACAATTTAATTGCAAAGCCCTGGGTGCAAGTTTTAAAGATAATATTAACATGTTATGGTCTTAGTAGGGGACCTACTAATTGCCTGATAGGCTAAGACTATTAAAGGTCAGAACGTAACTCCAACGTTTCCTGTGCCACTGGATGATTATATTTGTAATGTAAGTAAAGCATTGTGCTGTGTGGGGAGGACACCTGCTTCTGGGACACAGAGGAGCGGAGGATCTGGGCCAGAGAGTCTCCAGGCTGAGTGCGGATCACATCGATGATCATCTGCTTTGTGCTGTGTATAAAGCAAACGTATTCTGTACACTTAAAACAGCAGGAGGAGATGAAGAGGAGCGGAGGTGAGGAGATGAAGAGGAGTGGAGGTGAGGAGATGAAGAGGAGCGGAGGTGAGGAGATAAAGAGGAGCGGAGGTGAGGAGATGAAGAGGAGCGGAGGTGAGGAGATAAAGAGGAGTGGAGGTGAGGAGATGAAGAGGAGCGGAGGTGAGGAGATGAAGAGGAGTGGAGGTGAGGAGATGAAGAGGAGTGGAGGTGAGGAGATGAAGAGGAGAAGAGGTGAGGAGATGAAGAGGAGAAGAGGTGAGGAGATGAAGAGGGCGGAGGTGAGGAGATGAAGAGGAGTGGAGGTGAGGAGATGAAGAGGAGCGGAGGTGAGGAGATGAAGAGGAGAAGAGGTGAGGAGATGAAGAGGAGTGGAGGTGAGGAGATGAAGAGGAGTGGAGGTGAGGAGATGAAGAGGAGTGGAGGTGAGGGAGATGAAGAGGAGCGGAGGTGAGGAGATGAAGAGGAGCGGAGGTGAGGAGATGAAGAGGAGTGGAGGGGAGGAGATGAAGAGGAGCGGAGGTGAGGAGATGAAGAGGAGCGGAGGTGAGGAGATAAAGAGGAGCGGAGGTGAGGAGATGAAGAGGAGAGGAGGTGAGGAGATGAAGAGGAGAGGAGGTGAGGAGATGAAGAGGAGAGGAGGTGAGGAGATGAAGAGGAGAGGAGGTGAGGAGATGAAGAGGAGCGGAGGTGAGGGAGATGAAGAGGGGCGGAGGTGAGGAGATGAAGAGGGGCGGAGGTGAGGAGATGAAGAGGTGCGGAGGTGTGGAGATTAAGAGGTGTGGAGGTGAGGAGATGAAGAGGAGTGGAGGTGAGGAGATGAAGAGGAGATGAGGTGAGGAGATGAAGAGGAGAAGAGGTGAGGAGATGAAGAGGAGTGGTGGTGAGGAGATGAAGAGGAGCGGAGGTGAGGAGATGAAGAGGAGCGGAGGTGAGGAGATGAAGAGGAGTGGAGGTGAGGAGATGAAGAGGAGTGGAGGTGAGAGATGAAGAGGAGCGGAGGTGAGGAGATGAAGAGGAGTGGAGGTGAGGAGATGAAGAGGAGCGGAGGTGAGGAGATAAAGAGGAGCGGAGGTGAGGAGATGAAGAGGAGCGGAGGTGAGGAGATAAAGAGGAGTGGAGGTGAGGAGATGAAGAGGAGAGGAGGTGAGGAGATGAAGAGGAGTGGAGGTGAGGAGATAAAGAGGAGCGGAGGTGAGGAGATGAAGAGGAGCGGAGGTGAGGAGATGAAGAGGAGTGGAGGTGAGGAGATGAAGAGGAGCGGAGGTGAGGAGATAAAGAGGAGTGGAGGTGAGGAGATGAAGAGGAGCGGAGGTGAGGAGATGAAGAGGAGTGGAGGTGAGGAGATGAAGAGGAGTGGAGGTGAGGAGATGAAGAGGAGAAGAGGTGAGGAGATGAAGAGGAGAAGAGGTGAGGAGATGAAGAGGAGTGGTGGTGAGGAGATGAAGAGGAGTGGAGGTATGGAGGTGGAGGTGTGGAGGTGTTTGGGTGTGGAGGTGTTTGGGTGTGGAGGTGTGGAGGTGTTTGGGTGTGGAGGTATGGAGGTGTTTGGGTGTGGAGGTGTGGAGGTGTTTGGGTATGGAGGTGTGGAGGTGTGGAGGTGTGGAGGTGTGGAGGTGTGGAGATGTGGAGGTGTGGAGGTATGGAGGTATGGAGGTGTGGAGGTGTGGAGGTGTGGAGGTGTGGAGATGTGGAGGTGTGGAGATGTGGAGGTGTGGTGGTGTGGAGGTGTGGAGGTGTGGAGGTGTGGAGGTGTGGAGGTGTGGAGGTATGGAGGTTTGGAGGTGTGGAGGTGTGGAGGTGTGGAGGTGTGGAGATGTGGAGGTGTGGAGATGTGGAGATGTGGAGGTATGGAGGTGTTGGGGTGTGGAGGTGTGGAGGTGTGGAGGTGGAGGTGTGGAGGTATGGAGGTATGGAGGTGTGGAGGTGTGGAGGTGTGGAGGTGTGGAGGTGTGGAGGTGTGGAGGTGAGGAGGTGAGGAGGTGTGGAGGTGTGGAGGTGTTTGGGTGTGGAGGTGTGGAGGTGTGGAGGTGTGGAGGTGTGGAGGTATGGAGGTATGGAGGTATGGAGGTGTGGAGGTGTGGAGGTGTGGAGGTGAGGAGGTGTGGAGGTGTGGAGGTGTGGAGGTGTGGAGGTGTGGAGGTGTGGAGGTGTGGAGGTGTGGAGGTGTGGAGGTGTGGAGGTATGGAGGTGTTGGGGTGTGGAGGTGTGGAGGTGTGGAGGTGTGGAGGTGTGGAGGTGTGGAGGTATGGAGGTATGGAGGTATGGAGGTATGGAGGTATGGAGGTGTGGAGGTGAGGAGGTGAGGAGGTGAGGAGGTGTGGAGGTGTGGAGGTGTGGAGGTGGAGGTGTGGAGGTGGAGGTGTTGGGGTGTGGAGATGTGGAGGTGGAGGTGTGGAGGTGTTTGGGTGGAGGTGTGGAGGTGTGGAGGTGTGGAGGAGGCTGACCTGAGCAGAAGCCCTCGGGCGTCCGGCTGCTCGTGCTCCTCATTGTAGATGTCAAACCTGTTGGTCAGAGTGAGGGACACCTCTGCTTTCCCCACATGAGTCTGGCCTCCATCAGATGAACTCTCCTCTGCAGACAGGACCAGAACACTCTTTCAGCCAATATGATAAAGTCGTGATTAAAACATTCTATTATCAGAAGTGAAGTTCAGGCTCAAACTGGAATCTCAAGGGCCATGTGAAAGCGTGTCCTACCTGCAGTTCCACTCAGCTCCTGTAGGGTGGGCACGGAGCCCAGGTCTCGCAGCAGAGCTCGGAGAGGGTCAGCTGGGTCAGGACACAGAACAGCCTGGTGCTCCACCAGCAGCTGCGCACATATACACACACAGTGAGCAGGTGAGGCAGCGGAGGCCGTTTCACATATTGTCGTCATGCCGCCTGTGCTGTACCTGGTGAGTGTTGAGGAGCTCGCTCAGGGAGATGTAGATCACTGGTTTATTCACATTCAACTGCTCAGAATATTCATCCACACTGAACCTGTCCTCTGGCTCCGGCACATCACACACAGCTGCCAGGAACCTCCTGTCAGACACAACCCAGGGGCAAGAGTTATGTATGAGCTGCAGGGCAGTAGTTGGTGAGGGCGACTCCTCGCTCCGCTGAGCCAAAGAGATGGTGCAGCGTTCTGTCTGTCTCTGAAAGAGGGAGCCTAACCACAGCCTAACCACAGCCTATCCACAGCCTAACCACAGCCTATCCACAGCCTATCCACAGCCTAACCACAGCCTATCCACAGCCTCACATCCAGAGCCCTTCACCTATTTGTGTCTTCGCTTCTGTGCAGTACTCAGTTCTGTGTGCTGGCCCTGGGGAGATGAGCTTCACTGGGTACTTGCCCCTGGACCAGCACAGGGGCAGTAGCAGGGCTGCTGTATGAGGAAAACATGGACAAATACCGGCCTAATTTTGTTTTATACTTTTCATCCAAATGCAACATCCAGTGTCGGCTGCGCAGTTTGTACGTCTGGTCAGATGCTCCATTGTCGAGCTAACCTTTCCACAGGGATAGACCCACTGCAGGACCGTGACAGCACAAGAGCATCGTACACATTAAAGATCAGAAGGATTATGCAGAGGCTGCTAAGTAGGTGCTATTAAACACAGCATTTATCTACAGCTTTCATGCATCACCATGGCAACACGGTTAAAAATGCCTAATGGTTTACATTGACTTTTTTGTTTGAGATGGCCCAAAGTAATTTTCTACAAAATTTTGTACATTTTAGAAAAACTAAAATTTAGACCCTCCATGCAAAATTTTGTTCACACCATTTTTGCTCGTGTCATAATTAGTCGGCTTTGGCACGAAAGATTTACAAGTGATTAAAATTTGAGCCCAATCGGACTTTGTATGGCCGAACGGGAGGAAATTTAAAAATTGGAAAATTGCAAAAAATCTGAACAAATTTTGAAGCTTCGCCGCACGTAAACCGTGACAGTTATTCAAAAATTCAGCTATCGTTTGATGCCGCACTTCTCTAGTTGAGGTACGGCGATTTTCACCCCTGTGGGTGAAGCGCCTTCAGGAGTTCGTTCAAATGTGACGTGAACAAAAATGCTGACTCAGCGTGTTTTTTATTTCAATTCAAGATGGCCGCCTTCTTGTTTGTTAGGGGGCGTGGCCATAATAATATTTTTTTTCTGTCTTGACATGAGGAATGTCTGTACTGAATTTCGTGACTGTACGACAAACTTTATGTCAGGACACTTACGCGCTCGTCATTCACCATCTCGTCGGAGTCGCTCATTGACTCCCATTGATTTCCATTCATTTTAGCAGCTATAAATATCCAAGCCCCCATGCCTTGGATACAGCTTGATGTCAGGAGTGTGTGTTGGGGAGAGGAGCGCTTCGTGCTACTTTTGTCAACAATGTTGACGATGACTTGTTAACAAGAACAAATATGCATGTCCCATGGACACTGCTGTTCACGCAGGGAGCAATCGAGGGATGAAGTTGAGCGCGAAGACAGTTGACAACGATGAATGACAACATAAGGCAGTTGACAACGATGAATGCCTGGGCGAAGCAATAGGCCCTACGCCCTGTAGGGGCTCGGGCCTAGTGAAATGTTACAATTACACTTTCTTCAATACGAATCCGAATTCACAGACTTTACTGTCAAAAATACATCATCACGTCACAGCTATGAACAGTAGATCTCACGTTCAGCCTCTTGGCGTGAATACCGCCGCCATCTTGGCACAGGCTTCCCTGGTTTAAAGCAGAACCAAGTAACTTCAGCGGTAGTGCTCCCCCTACAGGTCTCTTGTGAGAATAAAGTGTCATAAATACTCTCCCCCTCTCCACCCCCACCGCTCAGCTGCTCACGTTTGTTTATATAAAGCCCGTGAACAGTGAACACATGACTCAGGTGGGTCATGTTTTTTTTCTTCTGTGTAATGGTGATTGATTTCAATCTTATACATTGGGCAAAGCGGCTCGTAGTGCCGGGAGCATCGCGGCCCATAACGCCCGGAGCTCGTCAGTATGGGGTGTGTTGCTAGCTCGGTTAGCTGTGTGTAGCTGAAGTGTCGTAGAGCAGTTTGGCTCTTGTGAGAGCCCAGAGGCAGATAGGGGCACCAGTGAACCCTTCAAACACCCCAAAATGTCACATGTAACTATCAGAGGGGCTTTGAGAGACATTTGATTAGGTAAAAATGTTACTTAATTCGGCTATTAACTGATCGTTGTTTGACTGAAGCTCACATTATCATTATCATTATCTCACTTTTGCCCCGCACATACGGACTGAACCAGGACTGAACCAGGACTGAACCAGGACTGAACCAGGACTGAACCAGGACGGCCCGGAGGTGTGCCCACGTAGACTGCCGGGTGACCGCAGGCGAGAGGCCGGTGTCCACGGGGCTGAATGCAGCCGTCACCCAATCACGCTCCTCCCGCCTGGCCCCAAGCCCCGCGGCTTCAGTGTTTTATATAATAAATCCTCAAAGTAACCAAAGTAAGAAGTCCCCAAAGTCACTCTCTCGACCGGGAAGAGACCTAGTTTGGCCCAGGCACTCCGGTTTCCTCCATCAACCCAAAACATGCAGCACCCCCATGAACTGAAGTCAAGGACCATGACATCGCCTGGTGCCCGGGCGGGGGTCAGTCCGAGGATGCACCCTCGTGTGGGCCACCCGCAGAGGGGTTAATACAGGTCAGGTGCAGAGGACTGGGAGGCGAACTGCTGCCCCCGTGACCCAGCCGGATAAGTGGAAGAAGAAGGATGATGGACAGCCATGTATTAGTCCTGGTTCAGTTCTGGTTTAGTCCTGATTTGGACCTGGTTCAGTCCTAATTCCGTCCTGGTTCAGTCCATATGTGCAGAGCAATAGCTCTTCAACAGAATCTGTTGACCCTACCTGACCAGTTTTCCTGCTAAACTGCACTGAGGCCTGTGCAGTACGGACTGAGACTCCATCTGTGCATAAAGAGGGCGATTCAAGTCCCCCATAACTTGAAGTTGAGTTCACTCAGTCATGGACTTGGATGTGGAGGAAGACCACGGGCAGCCTTCAGCACTGAAATAATATCTTATCTTGCCACCAGTAATGTGGCCTTGCCATATTACCACCCCTGAAACTTCGTGCATACATTCTTAATGCAGTGTCAGAAAATGCAGACTTTACTGGGACAGGACCAGAGAGAAGAGGCAGACCTGTCAGCAGATGACTTTTGTACCTGAACTTCTGGTGTGTGTTGGTGATGTACTGGTTGAGCATGCGGACGTGGTACCCATCTCCATGGAAACACTTGTTTGCAGCAGCATGCTGGAGCATGCGAGCAATAGCAGCCAACAGGTGGCGCTGCTCAGATGAGATAGTGGAGCCAACAGTGCGGTCGAGAACATCAAAGCCATCCGGGGCCACCACAGCTGGGTTCATGTAGCGATAATACACCAGATTCCCCACCAGCTAAAACACAGGTGGATACAGGTGAATGCAGGTGGATACAGGTGAATGCAGGTGGATGCAGGTGAATGCAGGTGAATGCAGGTGAATGCAGGTGGATGCAGGTGAATGCAGGTGAATGCAGGTGGATGCAGGTGAATGCAGGTGAATGCAGGTGAATGCAGGTGGATGCACGTGGATGCAGGTGAATGCACGTGGATGCACGTGGATGCAGGTGGATGCAGGTGGATGCAGGTGGATGCAGGTGGATACAGGTGAATGCAGGTGGACGCAGGTGAATGCAGGTGAATGCAGGTGGACGCAGGTGGATACAGGTGAATGCAGGTGAATGCAGGTGGATGCAGGTGGATGCAGGTGGATGCACATGAATGCAGGTGGATGCAGGTGAATGCAGGTGGATACAGGTGAATGCAGGTGGATGCACGTGGATGCACGTGGATGCACGTGGATGCAGGTGGATGCAGGTGGATGCACGTGGATGCACGTGGATGCAGGTGGATGCAGGTGGATGCAGGTGGATGCACGTGGATGCACATGAATGCAGGTGGATACAGGTGAATGCAGGTGGATGCAGGTGGACGCAGGTGGACGCAGGTGAACGCAGGTGAACGCAGGTGGATGCAGGTGGATGCAGGTGGATGCACATGAATGCAGGTGGATACAGGTGAATGCAGGTGGACGCAGGTGGACGCAGGTGGACGCAGGTGAACGCAGGTGAACGCACGTGGACGCACGTGGACGCACGTGGATGCATGTGGACGCACGTGGACGCAGGTGAATGCAGGTGGACGCAGGTGAATGCAGGTGGACGCAGGTGAATGCAGGTGGACGCAGGTGGACGCAGGTGAATGCAGGTGGACGCAGGTGGACGCAGGTGAACGCACGTGGACGCACGTGGACGCAGGTGAATGCAGGTGAATGCAGGTGGACGCAGGTGGATACAGGTGAATGCAGGTGAATGCAGGTGGATACAGGTGAATGCAGGTGAACGCACGTGGACGCACGTGGACGCAGGTGGATACAGGTGAATGCAGGTGAATGCAGGTGGATACAGGTGAATGCAGGTGGACGCAGGTGAATGCAGGTGGACGCAGGTGAATGCAGGTGGACGCAGGTGAATGCAGGTGGACGCAGGTGAATGCAGGTGGACGCAGGTGAACGCAGGTGGACGCAGGTGAATGCATCATGAATACATAGCTCAGAAGCAGATCTTACCTTGTAGAGGTCGTCTTCAGAGGCTCCAGGAAACTTGTCCCTCAGAGCATCTCTCAGGACTTTAGCCGTGTAGCGCAGACCGTAACTGAACACATCACAGACACAAACTGTCACAAATCTGAGAGATTTGGACCAGTACATTTGACCATCTGGATTTGACTACAGAAGCACTGATGTTTTATGCCACTGAGAGCAGATTGTACAGAAATGTACGATGTGTTTGTTTGTGAATGAGTAGTATGGCAGGATGTGTGTGTGTGTGTGTCGTACGGCAGGATGTGTGTGTTTGTGTGTCGTACGGCAGGATGTGTGTGTGTGTCGTACGGCAGGATGTGTGTGTGTGTCGTACGGCAGGATGTGTGTGTTTGTGTGTCGTACGGCAGGATGTGTGTGCTTGTTTCTGTGTTTGTGTGTCGTACAGCAGGATGTGTGTGCTTGTTTCTGTGTGTTTGTGTGTCGTACGGCAGGATGTGTGTGCTTGTTTGTGTGTTTGTGTGTCGTACAGCAGGATGTGTGTGCTTGTTTCTGTGTTTGTGTGTCGTACAGCAGGATGTGTGTGCTTGTTTGTGTGTTTGTGTGTCGTACAGCAGGATGTGTGTGCTTGTTTGTGTGTTTGTGTGTCGTACAGCAGGATGTGTGTGCTTGTTTCTGTGTTTGTGTGTCGTACAGCAGGATGTGTGTGCTTGTTTCTGTGTGTTTGTGTGTCGTACGGCAGGATGTGTGTGCTTGTTTCTGTGTGTTTGTGTGTAGTACAGAAGGATGTGTGTGCTTTTTTCTGTGTTTTTGTGTGTAGTACAGCAGGTTGTGTGTGCTTGTTTCTGTGTGTTTGTGTGTTGTACGGCAGGATGTGTGTGCTTGTTTCTGTGTGTTTGTGTGTAGTACAGCAGGATGTGTGTGCTTGTTTCTGTGTTTGTGTCGTACAGCAGGATGTGTGTGCTTGTTTCTGTGTTTGTGTGTCGTACAGCAGGATGTGTGTGCTTGTTTGTGTGTTTGTGTGTCGTACAGCAGGATGTGTGTGCTTGTTTCTGTGTGTTTGTGTGTCGTACAGCAGGATGTGTGTGCTTGTTTCTGTGTGTTTGTGTGTCGTACAGCAGGATGTGTGTGCTTGTTTGTGTGTTTGTGTGTCGTACAGCAGGATGTGTGTGCTTGTTTCTGTGTGTTTGTGTGTCGTACAGCAGGATGTGTGTGCTTGTTTCTGTGTGTTTGTGTGTCGTACAGCAGGATGTGTGTGCTTGTTTCTGTGTTTGTGTGTCGTACAGCAGGATGTGTGTGCTTGTTTCTGTGTGTTTGTGTGTCGTACGGCAGGATGTGTGTGCTTGTTTGTGTGTTTGTGTGTCGTACAGCAGGATGTGTGTGCTTGTTTCTGTGTGTGTGTGTCGTACAGCAGGATGTGTGTGCTTGTTTCTGTGTTTGTGTGTCGTACAGCAGGATGTGTGTGCTTGTTTCTGTGTTTGTGTGTCGTACAGCAGGATGTGTGTGCTTGTTTCTGTGTGTTTGTGTGTCGTACGGCAGGATGTGTGTGCTTGTTTGTGTGTTTGTGTGTCGTACAGCAGGATGTGTGTGCTTGTTTCTGTGTGTGTGTGTCGTACAGCAGGATGTGTGTGTGTGTCGTACGGCAGGATGTGTGTGTTTGTGTGTCGTACTGCAGGATGTGTGTGCTTGTTTGTGTGTTTGTGTGTCGTACAGCAGGATGTGTGTGCTTGTTTCTGTGTTTGTGTGTCGTACAGCAGGATGTGTGTGCTTGTTTGTGTGTTTGTGTGTCGTACAGCAGGATGTGTGTGCTTGTTTGTGTGTTTGTGTGTCGTACAGCAGGATGTGTGTGCTTGTTTCTGTGTGTTTGTGTGTCGTACGGCAGGATGTGTGTGCTTGTTTCTGTGTGTTTGTGTGTCGTTCTGCAGGTTGTGTGTGCTTGTTTCTGTGTGTGTGTGTGTCGTACAGCAGGATGTGTGTGCTTGTTTCTGTGTGTGTGTGTGTCGTACAGCAGGATGTGTGTGCTTGTTTCTGTGTGTTTGTGTGTCGTACGGCAGGATGTGTGTGCTTGTTTCTGTGTGTTTGTGTATAATACAGCAGTATGTGTGAGATTGTGTGTGTGTTTGTGTGTCGTACAGCAGGATGTGTGTGCTTGTTTCTGTGTTTGTGTGTCGTACAGCAGGATGTGTGTGCTTGTTTGTGTGTTTGTGTGTCGTACAGCAGGATGTGTGTGCTTGTTTCTGTGTGTTTGTGTGTCGTACAGCAGGATGTGTGTGCTTGTTTCTGTGTGTTTGTGTGTCGTACAGCAGGATGTGTGTGCTTGTTTCTGTGTGTTTGTGTGTCGTACAGCAGGATGTGTGTGCTTGTTTCTGTGTTTGTGTGTCGTACAGCAGGATGTGTGTGCTTGTTTCTGTGTGTTTGTGTGTCGTACGGCAGGATGTGTGTGCTTGTTTGTGTGTTTGTGTGTCGTACAGCAGGATGTGTGTGCTTGTTTCTGTGTGTGTGTGTCGTACAGCAGGATGTGTGTGCTTGTTTCTGTGTTTGTGTGTCGTACAGCAGGATGTGTGTGTTTGTGTGTCGTACGGCAGGATGTGTGTGCTTGTTTGTGTGTTTGTGTGTCGTACAGCAGGATGTGTGTGCTTGTTTCTGTGTGTGTGTGTCGTACAGCAGGATGTGTGTGCTTGTTTCTGTGTTTGTGTGTCGTACAGCAGGATGTGTGTGCTTGTTTGTGTGTTTGTGTGTCGTACGGCAGGATGTGTGTGTTTGTGTGTCGTACGGCAGGATGTGTGTGCTTGTTTCTGTGTTTGTGTGTCGTACGGCAGGATGTGTGTGCTTGTTTCTGTGTTTGTGTGTCGTACAGCAGGATGTGTGTGCTTGTTTCTGTGTGTTTGTGTGTCGTACAGCAGGATGTGTGTGCTTGTTTCTGTGTGTTTGTGTGTCGTACAGCAGGATGTGTGTGCTTGTTTCTGTGTGTTTGTGTGTCGTACAGCAGGATGTGTGTGCTTGTTTCTGTGTGTTTGTGTGTCGTACAGCAGGATGTGTGTGCTTGTTTCTGTGTGTTTGTGTGTCGTACAGCAGGATGTGTGTGCTTGTTTCTGTGTTTGTGTGTGTCGTACGGCAGGATGTGTGTGCTTGTTTCTGTGTTTGTGTGTCGTACAGCAGGATGTGTGTGCTTGTTTCTGTGTGTTTGTGTGTCGTACAGCAGGATGTGTGTGCTTGTTTGTGTGTTTGTGTGTCGTACAGCAGGATGTGTGTGCTTGTTTCTGTGTGTGTGTGTCGTACAGCAGGATGTGTGTGCTTGTTTCTGTGTTTGTGTGTCGTACAGCAGGATGTGTGTGCTTGTTTCTGTGTTTGTGTGTCGTACAGCAGGATGTGTGTGCTTGTTTCTGTGTGTGTGTGTCGTACAGCAGGATGTGTGTGCTTGTTTCTGTGTTTGTGTGTCGTACAGCAGGATGTGTGTGCTTGTTTCTGTGTTTGTGTGTCGTACAGCAGGATGTGTGTGCTTGTTTCTGTGTTTGTGTGTCGTACAGCAGGATGTGTGTGCTTGTTTCTGTGTGTTTGTGTGTCGTACAGCAGGATGTGTGTGCTTGTTTCTGTGTTTGTGTGTCGTACAGCAGGATGTGTGTGCTTGTTTGTGTGTTTGTGTGTCGTACAGCAGGATGTGTGTGCTTGTTTCTGTGTGTTTGTGTGTCGTACAGCAGGATGTGTGTGCTTGTTTCTGTGTGTTTGTGTGTCGTACAGCAGGATGTGTGTGCTTGTTTCTGTGTTTGTGTGTCGTACAGCAGGATGTGTGTGCTTGTTTCTGTGTTTGTGTGTCGTACAGCAGGATGTGTGTGCTTGTTTCTGTGTTTGTGTGTCGTACAGCAGGATGTGTGTGCTTGTTTCTGTGTGTGTGTGTCGTACGGCAGGATGTGTGTGCTTGTTTCTGTGTGTTTGTGTGTCGTACAGCAGGATGTGTGTGTTTGTTTCTGTGTTTGTGTGTCGTACAGCAGGATGTGTGTGTTTGTTTCTGTGTGTGTGTGTCGTACAGCAGGATGTGTGTGCTTGTTTGTGTGTTTGTGTGTCGTACAGCAGGATGTGTGTGCTTGTTTCTGTGTGTGTGTGTGTCGTACAGCAGGATGTGTGTGCTTGTTTCTGTGTTTGTGTGTCGTACGGCAGGATGTGTGTGTTTGTGTGTCGTACGGCAGGATGTGTGTGCTTGTTTGTGTGTTTGTGTGTCGTACAGCAGGATGTGTGTGCTTGTTTCTGTGTGTTTGTGTGTCGTACGGCAGGATGTGTGTGCTTGTTTCTGTGTGTTTGTGTGTCGTACAGCAGGATGTGTGTGCTTGTTTCTGTGTGTTTGTGTGTCGTACGGCAGGATGTGTGTGCTTGTTTCTGTGTTTGTGTGTCGTACGGCAGGATGTGTGTGCTTGTTTCTGTGTGTTTGTGTGTCGTACAGCAGGATGTGTGTGCTTGTTTCTGTGTGTTTGTGTGTCGTACGGCAGGATGTGTGTGCTTGTTTCTGTGTGTTTGTGTGTCGTACAGCAGGATGTGTGTGCTTGTTTCTGTGTTTGTGTGTCGTACAGCAGGATGTGTGTGCTTGTTTCTGTGTGTGTGTGTGTCGTACGGCAGGATGTGTGTGCTTGTTTCTGTGTTTGTGTGTCGTACAGCAGGATGTGTGTGCTTGTTTGTGTGTTTGTGTGTCGTACAGCAGGATGTGTGTGCTTGTTTCTGTGTGTTTGTGTGTCGTACAGCAGGATGTGTGTGCTTGTTTCTGTGTGTTTGTGTGTCGTACAGCAGGATGTGTGTGCTTGTTTCTGTGTGTTTGTGTGTCGTACAGCAGGATGTGTGTGTGTGTCGTACAGCAGGATGTGTGTGCTTGTTTCTGTGTGTTTGTGTGTCGTACAGCAGGATGTGTGTGTGTGTGTGTCGTACAGCAGGATGTGTGTGCTTGTTTGTGTGTTTGTGTGTCGTACAGCAGGATGTGTGTGCTTGTTTCTGTGTGTTTGTGTGTCGTACAGCAGGATGTGTGTGCTTGTTTGTGTGTTTGTGTGTCGTACGGCAGGATGTGTGTGCTTGTTTCTGTGTGTTTGTGTGTCGTACAGCAGGATGTGTGTGCTTGTTTGTGTGTTTGTGTGTCGTACGGCAGGATGTGCAGGTTGGAGGTGATGGCTTTGAGCACTCGGTCAGTCAGGTTCTTGAGATTGACCATGGCCACATCGATCCTCCTCTGCACCTCAGGGTGAGACAGCGCCTCCTCCGGACCCACATCATATGGAAGAGCACTGCAACACGGTTAAAGCAGAACTAAGTAACTTCAGCGGTAGTGCTCCCCCTACAGGTCTCTTGTGAGAATGAAGTGTCGTAAATACTCTCCCCCTCCCCCACCGCTCAGCTGCTCACGTTTGTTTATATAAAGCCCGTGAACAGTGAACATGACTCAGGGGGGTCATGTTTTTCACTCTGTGTAATGGTGATTGATTTCAATCTTATACATAAGCTATCTTGTATATGTACGAGCGCCCAGAGCTCCCAAAGCACCACGGCTCACAGAGCACTACAGCTCGTAGCGCCCGGAGCTCATCCGTACAGAGTGTGTGGCTAGCTCAGTTACCTGTGTGTATCATGGATCTATGGTGTGTGTAGCTGAAGTGTCGTAAAGCAGTTTGGCTCTCGTGAGAACGGGAACAGACCCTGAGAGCTTGATTCGGGTCGCTAGGAGCCAAGTTGTATGTGTGGTTTTTCCGCCCAGAAAATGTTACTTAGTTCTGCTTTAAGAACAGGCAGTGGACTGAAACAGTTTCCTCTGGATATTCTAGTGGTCTCTGGACACCCTTAGGTGCAGTTAGCACCAAAGGAGTGTAAAAGCTCTGGGGATGGTTGGTTGGGAAAGTACAAGTACAGGACGAGCTCACCTCTTGGTTCCAGTCTGAGTCTCGGTCTGGTTGACCCAGGCCTTGTAGACCTCCAGAGGGTCGGTTCTGATGCTGAGGTTCTGCTCGAGGAGCAGATCTTTCAGGGCTGGGCCTAGAGTCTCTCTCAGAGCATTGTGTCCTCGGGCGTGACGGTAGAAGTTCACTAACATCTTTATGACCGTAGGATTTCCTGTCACCACATCCTGTGGATGGTCCACCTTCAGCCTAAAATACACAACACCATGTTCTTCAGAGCTGAAGGGCAGACAGGAGGCAAAGATGCAGGGGCCCAAACTGTGTTTGGTACTTCATTTTTGTGGTAACAGCTCTCTCCACTGCACTGGACAGTATAGAGGTTGGATATAATAATGTCCTTGGATGGTTATCCCTGTAGTGCAGGCCACAGTACTAACCTGATCTCATATCGGAGCGCCTGAGTGAAGAGCTGCAGCAGCAGGAAGGCCTCTCGCCGATCGGAGCCATAGTTAAACAAACTGAACACCAACATCTCCATGAAGGCTGTGGACCTGCTCTGAGGCATGAGGAACACCAGCTGGGCCAGGTACCGAGGCTGTGTCTGCAACAAGGAGGACATCCAGTGTCTGTGCTCTCACACTCTCGCACACACCGTGTCTGCGCTCTCACGCACACACCGTGTCTGCGCTCTCACGCACACACCGTGTCTGCGCTCTCACACACACCGTGTCTGTGCTCTCACACACACCGTGTCTGTGCTCTCACACTCTCACACACTGTGTCTGTGCTCTCACACTCTCACACACACTGTGTCTGTGCTCTCACACACACTGTGTCTGTGCTCTCAAACACACTGTGTCTGTGCTCTCAAACACACAGTGTCTGTGCTCTCAAACACACAGTGTCTGTGCTCGCTCACACACACACACACAGTGGAGTACCTGCAGGAGATAGAAGAGGTGCTGGTACGCCTCTAGCCTCTCGTGGCGCTCACGGCTCAGAGCTTTCAGACCTTTGCTCTTCTCCAGGTCCATCATGTCTGACAGCAGCTCCTTGTTCTTCTTGGTCAGCTTCTTATAGTGAGAGGCCACCTCCTGAGAATAAGCCCAGAGAGGATTTTTCATTTAGGAACTAATACCTATAGATCTCACTTTTCACGAGAATCCAACTTTTGGATTTGTATTTTATGACGTCTCACTCTGGTCAAAGACACATCCTTAAATGAACCAAAGCTCAAAAATATTGTTTAAACAATCAGATGATGGCATTTTCTGTAAAGAAATGACCCAGCCATATAAACATCTGTAACATGTTTGTGCAAAATGTGTTCTTGATTTATAAAGCACGAAATGTTGTACCTTCACTCCATACTAAGATAATTCTGTAGTCACAGCAGTCATGGTAGACAGAGGGGCCACTCACACACACACCACAACCATACCCGGGAAAGGGGGGGTACTGTCTTGTCCATTGGACATAATGTACGCACTGATCAGAGCTTGGATCAAACTGCTAACAGTTACCCTCTAAGCCACTGCTATTCTGTATACATATTGGTAAACACTGTGTCCCTGAGCAAGGCATTTCCCCAACGAAGATAAGGTGTGATTGTGCACTTGACAGGGTACATCCTTCTTGTACTGTGTAGTTTTTAGTGGAATCCAATTTCAAAACCAAATTGCTGTCAAACAACAAAGACCTTGTTTCTGATCAAATATTATCATTTTCATTATATTGCTGTTGCCTTTAATAGCAATTAGGGCTGTCAAAAGTATATAAATCTGATTCTAATCAATACAAAGACAAGGCACTCATTTAAACAGGTATCAATACTAAAAAGTCCCCATTAAAGGACAGAAAGGAAACTTTCATGAATAGCTTTAGCATGATCTGTATATACCGTAATATGAGAAAAATTAAGTATAAGAGACTAGAACAGGGGTTTCAACTTGGGTGACTGTGAGCCTCCTGTTAGAGCAGGTAAAGACAGCCGAGCCTCCCCCCTTCCCCAAAAACCCATCTGCCTGCCCCACTCCACACAGGCCTTTGGAGTAAATGCAGCTTTTGTGTTCCTGCAATTATGAGTTTCAATAACAACTGATAATATGTTTTATATTGTATTTTCATCCATCCATCCATCTTCTCCTGCTTAATCCAGCTGGGTCGCAGGGGCAGTTTGCTGCCCAATCCTCATAGCACCTGACCCCCTATGAACCCCTCTGCAGGTGGAGCCGACAGGAGGGTGGACAACACGGTCCTTGATGTTAGTTCAGGTGCTGCATGTTTTGGGTTGATGGGGGAAACCGGAGCCCGGTGGAAACACCACACAGAAAGGCCCGGGCGACCCGAGGATCAAACCCGCAACCTTCTTTCTGTGAGGCATTCATTAAACTGAGGCAACTTTTAAGATCATTGAACATCAGTCCAAATGAACATCATCAAATGAACATCATCATCCAAATGAACAGAACATGCTTAACTTTTGTAATCTGTGCCAAAACTACTACTGATAATAATAATACATTATTAGGTGCCATTCTGAACACCCAAAATCACCTCACAACAACATAAACAAATTAAATACAATTTAAACATGCAGTTAAAAGCCTACAGTTAAAGTGGGACAGTATTTAACAGACTGATGACACCTGATGCTGAATTCGGCGTATCTCTGGGCCTTATATTAAGCTCCACCACTGTTCCCCGGACCTGGTCTGGGGGTCTGGTCCTTGGTCCTGTGCCTCCGAGCGCGTTGGTCAGATCGGTCCGGAGGCTCCGTCCTCTGTGCTGGTTCCAGACGGGGACAAGCAAGACCAGTGCACAGTGGACTGGGTCTGAGCCGGTCCGTGTTGTCCTCTGGGCGCTGGTTCCGTATGGGGAAAGCAAGAATGCTCAGTGGAACATAGGTCCGGGTGGGTTGCTTCAGTCCTCCGTGCTCGATGGCTGTAGAGGACTGAAGCGTGTTCTGAGCCGTCCGTCCTCCACCTGCTGGTCCTTCCCGGGAAAAGTGCTTCTCAAGCCATGGTACCGAACCACTCCCTGCTCCAGCTCCTCTGACCCCGGCCTGCTTATGTGATGCTGTCTCGGAACCCAAATAGGTGAAACTGAAATAATCAGGATCAGATTTCCTAAGTTTTTTTTTTTTTTTTCCATTTTACAGCAAATAAACGGACGCACAATTACTGATATCAATATTGCTGCAGATGTGTTCAGATGTGGACCGTTGTTTTTTTCACGTGTGGTCATGTCTGCAAGCCCACGGAGCACGATGAACCTACCTGGACCTCTGAGGGATTACACACATATAAGTCCACATGGGAAGAGAAAAAGTTATTTAATAATGAAAATCAGATTCTACTGTCCAAATAAAGAGTGTTTTTTATTATCATTGAGGTATTGTAATCGGGATTGTAAGAGTCAAGTCCTTAGAAGTATCAAAATTGAGTTAGAAAATTTAATATCATTACAACATTAATAACAATAAAGAATCCTTCAAGAATCCTACACTGTCGTACCTGGACAGTGGCCCGGTTGCGGACCAGGAGCCCAATCTTCAGGTCCATGAGGTCCAGGTCAGTCTCCAGCTGTTTATTGAAGCGGATGGTCCTCACAACTTCCTGTCTGACTTGAAGAAGCTCCGTCTCCTCGCTGATGTCAGCACTGGACAGCTCCAGCAGATGAGCAAACTTCCTGATGACACGCAGAGGGGGCGTGGCCGAGTGCACTGAGGGTAGACAATTTGAGGTGTTTAGGGATCTCATTTGACATATTCATGGTTTTAACGATCCAAATTTGTGTATTAACTTTGTACAGGTGGTGGTTTAGTATCACAGCCTTTTAGTAGTGACATAGTGAGCCTTTAGAGCTGCTAAATTGTGTATGTTACAATGTTGAGCTTGTATATGCTGCAGATGAATAATGACCAGAGCAACAGTGTGATGTGTTCTTCTAGTCAGTCACATGTATTAAACAAAATACATTTTGTTTTGTTAATTCATCTTCTAAGCATGTAAGATAAAAGCACCACTAATGTTTTAAGTAAGGGGCCAAAAATCTTATTTTTTTTACTGAACTGTACTGAATCAATGTGAAATATATTATACTGAATCAAATGTGCATTGTAATCGAGATATGCATTGCATCGATTATCTCGCATATCTCGATTACAGAAGGCCTGGATTACAACTTTTTATTGATACTCCACCCTATTTGTCACATGTGCTCATCTTATGCATAGGCTCAAAATTCCATAGGCCTTCTGTGACAGAGCATTCAGTCACCATTTTGAGGTGCACTATGCAACTTTTCTGGTTGAGGGTCCAACTGCTGCTAGTCTCTGTGGAGATGCTGTAGCTCTGCAGCATTGAACCTTCCATGGAGACAAGCAAGTGGTACCACCAAACCAAGTTCGAGGCCCTGCATATATCTATGGAGCGGCAGTGCTCACAGTAAGAATGTTTGGGGTTTTTTTTTTAGCATTAAAAGCAGTAGTAATTGAATACTGTTTAATAAATGCCATACTGTGGAACATTCCAGGCAACACAATACATCTTCATGGAGTTAAGCAGTTGGCAGAAAAGTTACATAGTAACATCCAGGTGACTGGAAAATGTTCTCTTACCCAGCAGTCGGTACTCCTCTCGGGCCTTGTTGGCTCTGAAGAAGGCCTGGATCTTCAACACTGCTTTCACCTGAACACACAAACAACACTTTGCAGTCACAGCATTCTAAACAGGCCTTGGAACTCCAAATAAATACATTCATTTCATAAGTTCTTTGAGCAGACCTACATTTCCTCTGAAGAAACGCAGTCTCTCCCGGTACCTCCTCCTCAACAGCCACATCCGGACCATGGACTGGATCTGACGGAGCATGTAGCAGTCAATAGAAAGTCAGAGCTGTGACAGGCGTGAATAATAATAAGACTTCAACCACATGAAGTAAAAGAGTGCACAATTTCAGTTCCTATGAAATGTAATTACAGAAACAACAACAAATGTAATTGTCGATGTGGCCACTTGTAGCTGTGGTCGTAAGGTCTGTGGTGTCTGTCGCGGCGGCAATCCCCGAATCCAGTGTTGAACACCGGAAGTAAAGGATCCGTCATGCTGAAGGAGGAGTCCTATCGGGCCTTGCTGGCTCGGGGGACTCCAGAGACAGCTGACAGGTACCGGCGGCCCAACCATGCTGCAGCCCGGCCAGTCGCAGAGGCTAAAACTTGAGTTTGGGAGGTCATGGAGGAGGCCTATCAGATGGCCCCAAGGAAATTCTGGCAAACCGACTGACGCCTCAGGAGGGGGAACATCCTCGACTGAGGATGTTGTCGGGCAGTGGAAGGAATACTTTGGGGATCTCCCACTGTCACATCTTCCGAAGAGGAGGCAGAGGCTGGGGGACTTGGAGGTCCATCACCCTGGCTGAAGTCACTGAGGTGGCTCCTTGGTGGCTTGGTGTGTTCCAACTACAGGGGAATCGCACTCCTCAGCCTCCCCGGTAAAGTCTATGCCAGGGGACTGGAGAGGAGAGTCCGGCCGATAGTCGAACCTCGGATCCAAGAGGAGCAGTGTGGTTTTCGGCCTGGTCGTGGAACACTGGAGCAGCTCTACACCCTCCATCGGGTGCTCGAGGGTTCATGGGAGTTTGCCCAACCAGTCCACATGTGTTTTGTGGACCTGGAGAAGGCATTCGACCGTGTCCCTCGTGGTGCCCTGTGGGGGGTGCTCCGGGAGTATGGGGTCCGGGGCCCTTTGCTAAGGGCTGTCCGGTCCCTGTATGACCGGAGCAGGAGCTGTGTTCACATTGCCGGCAGTAAGTCAGACCTGTTCCCGGTGCATGTTGGACTCTGCCAGGGCTGCCCTTTGTCACCGGTTCTGTTCATTGTATTTATGGACAGAATTTCGAGGCACAGTCAGGGGCCGGAGGGGGTCCAGTTTGGGGAACACAGGATCTCATCTCTGTTTTTTGCGGATGTTGTTGTTCTGTTGGCTTCATCGAACCAGGACCTGCAGCACTGGGGCGGTTTGCAGCCGAGTGTGAAGCGACTGGGATGAGATTCAGCTGTTCCAAATCCGAGGCCATGGTTCTCGACCGGAAAAAGGTGGATTGCCCTCTCCGGGTGGGTGGGGAGTCTCTGCCTCAAGTGGAGGAGTTCAAGTATCTCGGGGTCTTGTTCACAGTGAGGGGAGGATAGAGCGTGAGGAAAGGATAAGATCGCTGATACAAGCGATCCAAATGAGTTTCCTCCGCATAGTGGCCAGGTGCTCCCTTAGAGATTGTGTGAGAAGCTCGGTCACACAGGAGAAGCTCGGAGTAGAGTCACTGCTCCTCCACGTCAAGAGGAGCAACTGAGGGGAGGGCATCTGTTCTGTTCACCTCCCTTCAGGAGGTGTTCCGGGCATGTCCCACCGGAAGGAGGCCCTGGAGAAGATCCAGGGACACGCTGGAGGGACTATGTCTCTGGGCTGGGAATGCCTCAGATAAGCAGAAGAAAATAGATGGATGGATGAAATGTAGGGATGCCACAATTTCATATTATAGTCTTAGTTATTGTGAGAAGGAACATTACTCACCAACAGTGAAATCCCATCATCTACTTTGATTAATATTGATTAACAACGGATTATCACTCTTTAAGTTATTTATCAACTAAAACCTTCTGAATGACGCTGTCAAGTTAAAGTTTTGAAGGCAGCACATCACCTCTATGACTCCATAGAAACAAAGTTGAAACCATGCTTCAGAGAATTCTCCATGGAGATGAATACATTTTATGACAGTGTGGAGAATTATAGCCAAAGAAACAGCATTTCCATAGAAACAAGGAGGTCCTCCAAACCAAATAAGGGTCGTGTTGTGGATAGGTGAGGCTGTTTTTCAGTGCAATAAGCACAATCAAAATGAAAAAGAAAACGCAAACATTTATTTTAGTCTATTTTTTGGCTAACAGTTGCATTCTGTGGCTTTAATGTGAGAAGCAGACATTTGGCTACTTTAATGGACTATACATTGGCCTGGGGGCCAAATGTGGCTCTCAAACCAATTGTGTTGGCCCTCAGGCTTCCAGATGAATTGGCCCATACTACCACAAGTAGTACTTTTTACTGCATGTTTTTGAAATTTAACTTGATCAAGCAAATGTAGTGTGTCCTTTTGAGGGTCTAAACATGAAAAAGGTCTGGAGGGTCATTCAAACCTGTTATAAATGCACTGACTTGAATTACTCACTGTTTTGACCCTCAGCCTGACCCTCGATCGGCCCTCATGCTGGTCTGTGTTGTAATATGTGGCCCTTGATGAAAAAAGTTTGGACATCCCTGTTTTAAACCTTATGATTATATTATAATGAATATATTATAAATAACAACGATGCCCATGTTTCTAGTGTACACTTGTGTGTCTAGAAGAAAAGACGGCTCACCTTCACAACAGCTCTCCAGTTCAGATAGAGGTACTGCAGTCGCTGGCGATACGCTCTCTGAGCCAAGAACCTCCTCCAGTTGGACTGTACACACACAATTTATGTCCATTTCCACAAGATCTTCAAAAACACTTAGCTACTCAATGTGAGTCAGAGTGGAACCCGCAACCTTCTGGCAGTGAGGCAAGAGTGCCAAAACAGTGTATGAGTATCCATGCAGGACATTTAGGATTACTTCAAGTCCTATGTTAGACAAAAAGGATTCTAGTGAGCTTATAGCCATGTTATAATTTTGTTTCATTCATCCTTGATTATTAGTCTGTCTACATCTTCAAAGCTCAAAATGCTCTGTTCCACCTTGTGATGTCATGAAGTAGTTTTCACGTTAATAGCCATCTTTTACTTTTAGTTCAGTAGAGATGGGCAATTCCAGGACTGAAACTATCCAAATGATTCTAGTGAAGGTTTGTGGAGTTTCTAACAAGCCCCAGGGTCTAAACATTCAAGTCAATGGGCTGGTGGTCTGGAGGCCCTTCTCCCCATTGAACATGCCCAGTAATGCTCTTCTCCCACGTGGGTACACGCAAACGCACGGAAGCTAATAATTAAAAAGCAGCTTTAAGACCACTGAAAAATTTGGAGCTGAAAAATTGTTTATGATCTGATGAAGGTCAAATTCACAAGACAAAATCCAACCTTTTTGTCAGCCGAACATTTAAGCCGTTTGTGATTACATTTCACACTTAGGGAAAAATCCTTTCTGAGCAGGAGGGACTTTTCCACTGTAGTACCAGTGAGTGAAAACCTAAACCATCCAGTTATTTCAATAGATCCATGGTTTAAAACCACAGTGAAGCACTTCCTGTATTACCACGTGACATCACAAGATAGAACGTAGAGTGTTTTCTATTTGAGAGCTCAGCCAAAACATGCAGGGTTTGTGTGTTGTGTGAATGACACAAAACTTCAGGTCTGTTTGTGACGAGGAACCTACATTAGAACATAGATCAGAAAATAGTCTAATACAGGCCCTTTAAACATGCAGGAATGTGTCTCCTGCTAACATTATAGTAATGAATATAGAAATGTTGATTTCAGGTTCACACTTGGCGGATCATATCACCGCTGAATAGCACGTTACATGACTCATGCTCAGTGTGTACCTGTATAGTGACCACAGCAGAGATGTTGTCCATAAAGTGTGCTCGTCTCTTGTGTAGCTGTGTCCTCAGGAGGAAGCCTCTGGCTGCAGCCTGCAGATGCACCACCAGCCCCTCGCTGCTCCTCCACTGCACACTTCTGCTGTGCTGAGCCGAGGCACTGCTTACCACACACTGGAGCCCACACACAGGCACACACATACACACAGGTTACTATCACCATTTTAGCTCTTATATCTTCATTGTAGCTCACGAGTCTGTTTGAAAAGACATGATGATGTACTGAGGACACACTGGGAATGGCCAAAGATTTTACTCAAGTAAGATTAAAATTACTTCAAAATACTACCTCAAGTAGAAGTACAAAGTAGTGGTCCAAGGAAAACCTCAACCGTAAAAGCTAGTGCTGTCAATCAATTAAAATATTTAATCGCGACTAATCTCATGAATGTCATAGTTAACTTGCGATTAATTGCACATTTTTTGTTCCCTTGAATCATTATTTTAATACTCTTATCCACATAGAAAAGTGGATAGGCTTTGTGCAGATTATTATTTTATTGCAAACCAGAACAGTCAGTGAGACTTTGTGCTCTGCATCAGTGTGAGTGAAGTGTCTCTTCTGTCTTCAGAACAATCTCATAACGGATAAATGTGCTGTGACCTGAGGTAGTTCTCATGACTGAGGGACGTCCAGTGATCTCCAGTTAGACTGTGTTTGTCGCCTCAACACCTGCTGTACCCGGAGGACACTCGCACTGAGAACTTTGGGCCATGCTCTGACGCGGTTGCCTGGAGTTCTGTGTTCACACCTGTCGGGCTGCAGCCAGGGCGTTGTCGCACGGCGCTGTTTGCGGGTCACGCGGTGGAGCTGCGGTTTTGGCACAGAGGGCGGGTCCATCGGCATGAGGTTCTGCTGCGGTGCTGCTCCTCTGTGGCAGCGCAGGGGAGAGGGGGTGGCCAGGGCCAGTTTTGGCTGCGGGGGCTTCTGCTGCTGTCCGCGGTCCTTGCGGATTCTTCGTATGTTTTGAAGCGGACTTTATTTTGTGTTTTCCTCGTGCGGGGGCATCGGTGCGCGCAGGTGTGCCGTGCTTTGGCCCACCTTACATTGGTCACTTTTTTTTTATAGCACTTTTCTACCTTCAAGGCACTCAAAGCGCTTTACAACAAGGCAACACTCACTCATTCACACACCAGTGCACGCAGACACTGGGGGTGAGGTGGGTTAAGTGTCTTGCCCAAGGACACAATGACAGCATTCATCTGTGGGACCTGTGGGTCAGTGGATCTGACCGCTCACCAATGATGTTTATGTCGAGAGCAGGATTTGAACCGCCAACCTCCACCAGCAGTGGACAAACGCTCTACCACCTGAGCTACTGCCGCCCCACCTTCTCCACCCAGGACTTCTCAGTTTTGTACAAATGGTTTCCCTTCCTGCCAGATCATGTAGTTATCGCATTAACACAGGATAAAAAAATTAACAGCGTTAAAATAGTTTTGAGTTATCGCGTTAATAGCGCGATATTTGGGGAAAACTACTATTCAAGGAAGAGTAACTGTACTGACGTAGCCTAGGATTTATAATTTGATGCTAATGTAATTTGAAAGACAAAACATGAAATAATGCACAAATTCTGGTCTTTTCAGAGGACACACAAAAATGAGACAAACTAAATCATATCTGAAGGAGCAGTGCAAGAAACACAAATGTATGGTTCTAGAAAAGTACTCTGAAAAGTAAAATTTCTTTTAAAGGTTGCTCAAATAAATGTAATGTACTACCCATCTCTGAAACTAAAACTATCAGGGCTGAATACTGAGCCCTGATCGTTTTTTCCCCATTTTGAACAGATACTGTATGAAAAAATCCCAGATATGGATTATTGCACATGCACCGTCAACAGTTTTGAGTTCTTTCACAGAGCAGAGCCTGAGGTGCCGGGGGTCTCTCTCTCACCTGGATGTCAGTGCGGCTCAGGAAGTGGGAGTTGGGCCTGAAGTCGTGTGGTTTGTCCCAGCTGCCCTCCAGTTTGTTCAGGTGGAAGTAAAAACCAGAGCCATCGTTCAGTGCTGTCCAGATCCATGGACTGGAGTTAGTTGCTGTGGCACAAATATAGATCACATGTCAGTCTCATACTTCAGAAACACAAAGAGAAACAACTGTTATCATGTGTGTAAAAAATATACAGTATATAACGAGTGAAAGACTCCATGAGCAGTCAGTGCTTTTAAATGATGTGTAATAGTCTGTACTGTACCCTCCATACTGAGGACGTAATCACATGTGAGGACTAGAAGTGCAAATCAAACAGGGAGTGACACTGGTAACGTTCCCAACATGTTTTTGTCGTGTGTGACCCTGAACTCTACAGGCAAATACATCTGTTTATGATGGTACTATACTGTCTGACTGTCTGACTGGAATCCAGAAGACACTGCTTCAGTACTTTTCGAAGGGTTGAGTTACCGGTGAATCGCTCCGAGTTCAGGGGGGCATGATTGACAGGTGGGTTAGCCAATCAAGGACACGCATGGTCTGTTCAAACCAAAACAAATATGGATGCTAATGAGAAAAATATATTACAGAGGACTGAAAACCATCACGGATTTCTGCAGATTCAGTGACGTTCATCTTTTTGTTCAAAATGATATATTGACCATTGAGCTCAAACATTTCACATGCATCTCTAAAAAGAACAAAGGAACCAGACTAATCTCTCTCGATCCATCCATCTTCTTCTGCTTTATCCGGCTGGGTCACAGGGGCAGCAGTTCACTGCTCAGTCCTCTGTGCACCTGACCCCTCTGAACCCCTCTGGTGAGCCCACAGGAGCGTGGACCCACGTCGTCCTTTCGGACTGAGCCCGGCTGGGAACCAGGAGACATTATGGTCCTTGTTTTCAGTTCATAAGGGTGCTGCATGTTTTGGGTTGATGGAAACCAATCCAGACACAACATGCAAACTCCACACAGAAAGGCCCGGGCGACCTGGGGATCGAATCCAGAACCTTCTTGCTGTGAGGTATGAGCGCTAGCTAATTCAGTCACCGTGCCGCCACTAATCTCTCTATGTATAACAAATACAGAGATATAACATTCTGGATTTGCCATGGTCAAAAATCACCATTATACTTTGTAGTAGATTTAAGGATGCAACAACTACTTCAACCTTCACCATCCTTTCTTCCTTATTAATTCATTAATTGATTAATGAATTAATCAATGCATTTATACAGCACCTTTCAAGACACCCAAAGCACTTTACAGTTAATTCTTCATTCTCTTCACATTCAGTGGTGTAAACTACAGTAGCACAGCTGCCCTGGGGCAGACTGACAGAACTGAGGCTCCAATCTGCCCCATCGGCCCCTCTGACCTCCACCATCACTCACACACACTTCACTTTCATACTAGGCAATGTGGGTGAAGTGTCTTGCCTAAGGACATAATGACAGTTTTTTTTTTTTAGTGACTGGCGCCCCCCTGTGGCACCTGAAATTCCCAGTGTCTCCCATGCAAGTACTAACCAGGCCCGGCCCTGCTGAGCTTCTGAGATCAGACGGGATCAGGCTTTGACGAGCCGGTATGACCATGAATCTGAAGCTGAATAATCTGAAATGATTCCAACCTGCCAACAGCCCTGGCCCATAAGAGCAGAGCAGTGTTGTGTACCTGTGCGAGCCCTTTCCTTCAGCAGTGTGGACAGCTGCTCCTGGTACTGCGCTGCACAGTGAGGCACCAGACTGCTGAGGGCGAGCTCAGGCAGAGACAGCACTCTGAAGGTCTGGGAGGAGCGCTGCTCTCGCACCGCCTGGTTTACTGCTGCCAGTGCCAAGCACACTACAACACACAAAACAACGAAATGTGCCTTGTGTCTTTCTTATGTACCTTACCTTTCTCGACTCTAAACCAATTTAAAAGCCCCCTATGGACAGGCGTTAAACACTTAAAACATCTGGTCTAATCCAAAGTAATTGCTATGTCCATAACAAATAAAAAAGTACAAATTGTCCACAGTTTGGCACAACACACAGTGCATAGCCACTTTTCCATTCTAAACACATTTTTGTGGTACTCTCAAATCAAAGGCCTTGATACTCACTCTTCAGTGCTTTTTGAGTGTCCTGATTGGCTCTTATCACAGTCTCCTGGATGTCAGTCAGCCACAGCGCTGCCTCTGGATCACGAGTCACCTGTACTACGGACAGAGCCTGTTAGAACGCTTCAGCCCAAATGTATGCTATGGGCGCGTCTGTGACCGTGGTGTGGGCGTGTCTGTGACCACTGTGTGGGTGTCTGTGAACGGGGTGTAACCGTGTCTGTGGCTGCAGTGTGGGTGTCTGTGAACGGGGTGTGGCCGTGTCTGTGGCTGCGGTGTGGGTGTGTGTGAACGGGGTGTGGCCGTGTCTGTGGCTGCGGTGTGGGTGTGTCTGTGGCTGCGGTGTGGGTGTGCCTGTGGCTGTGTGCAGGGTGTCTGTGAACGGGGGTGTGGCCGTGTCTGTGGCTGCGGTGTGGGTGTGCCTGTGGCTGTGTGCTGGGTGTCTGTGAACGGGGGTGTGGCCGTGTCTGTGGCTGCGGTGTGGGTGTGCCTGTGGCTGTGTGCTGGGTGTCTGTGAACGGGGTGTGGCCGTGTCTGTGGCTGCGGTGTGGGTGTGCCTGTGGCTGTGTGCTGGGTGTCTGTGAACGGGGTGTGGCCGTGTCTGTGGCTGCGGTGTGGGTGTGCCTGTGGCTGTGTGCTGGGTGTCTGTGAACGGGGTGTGGCCGTGTCTGTGGCTGCGATGTGGGTATGCCTGTGGCTGTGTGCTGGGACTCTGACAGTTGTGTGACAGGGCTGCAGGAAGCGTGTGATTTGAATGTGCTGGGTCAGGTGAGTGGGACCTGTGCGCGCTGCTGTTGGGCCCTCCTCAGAAGGACCAGGTAGCGGCAGGCGTTGCTGGGGACCACGGCACTGACGCTCAGAGAGGGCTGCTTCAGGGCGGACAGCAGTCTGTGGACGTCCCCTTCCATCACTGCGTCGTTTATGAGAGACACACACAGCAGCTCTGAGCACACACACAGTCAGGTTTTCAACATCACTGCACACAGAAGGGATGGGCAAAAATTACCTGAATCCTCACAAAACTATTGTACACTTAGTGGATTTATTGTCTTTAGAAGTAAGTTAAATGCAAATATGTATTTTTGCATTTATTTAGTGAGAGGCATATTATTTCATAATTACTTCAAGATAACTTTTGTCACATATGACAAATGCACCACTGCAGTTCACGCACAAATGTAATTTGTACAAGTCACCTGAAATACCTTCTAGTGTCAAGCAATAAATGACAGGGAAGGGTATCCTGTATTTCACTAGTTTTTTAAAAGGAATTGTGCAGCCAGAACCACATGCTGTGACAAAACTTTACAAAAGGTGGAGGTCTGAAGTAGAGACTGAAGAAATAACTGCACTAAATGGGGTAAACTGCTCTCTTAAAGGTGTGTGGAAAAAAGGGCTGTGGGTGAGTTTGCAGTAAATTTAAATCTAAAATAACGTGTTAATACAATCGGCATCAACATCGGCCATGTAAAAAACCTGTATCGGTCGATCTCTAGTCTGGAGCTGTATTCTGTCTTAAATTCACTTGGGCAGATGAAGAAAGACGTAAAAACATACATGGCAAGTGAGAAACAAATAGCACAGCGGACTGAGAAACAGCTGATTTCTACAGAATAAGTCATCAAAGCCCTAAATACTAAACATTTCCATTTTGTTCTGAGTGTTACAAGTATTTTTAAGAGGAGACGTCTTCTGCATTTGTGAGACACACAGGACAAATTAGCAGCTGTGGTTGGACCTTCTCAAGTTTGAAAGGATGTGTGACACTCTTCTTTCTGGATACAAACAGAACGTAGAAGGAACTGGCTGCTCAGACCACTGGTGAGCACTGACAGCGCAGAATGAACTATGACATGGCCGTACAGTCCATGATCCACACAGACAGACACGTACGCTGGTGCTGCTCCTGGACCTCACTGTTCACAGAGTTGATCTCATTTTGGAGCTGGTTCCAGTTAAGCATGGTTCCACTGGACTGCTTTTTTAGTAGCGTCAGAGCTTCAAAATATCTGCAAAGTTATGCAAGTTTTTCCATGTCAGAGTAAAAATGGAGGAAACAAGTGTGACACTTTCAGAAACACGTTAAGCCACTACCTGTGGAGCAGCTCAGGCTCTACGTCACCAAGAGCCGCCGAAGAACTGACCAATGAGGAGCTGAACTTTTGCATAAGTCCCGCCTCCAGTGCCTCATTAATGACCGCAACAGAGGTCAACATCTCCACGGCGACAAACAGCTCCTCTTGCTGCAGCGCACCCTAGTGGACACCAACATAAACCGTAATAGGCAACATTAGAACAAGGGTGTAGGGAAATCATATTGGACAAGCTCATATAGTGAAGGGACTTTAAGGCACTAATGAAGATGTAGTCTGTGGCTATGGCTGAAGTCCATAATGACTGCAAGTTAATTACACACAAAAAAAGTTATGAGGATTACATTGTATATTTGTTTTGTGGTAGAACTCAAATCATATGGAGAACATACACTGTGGGCCTAAGGTTGCATAGGAGACACGTGGTGTCAAGGTAATGACTAAGCAAGTCAAATATGAGGTGAGAAATAATGTACAAAGTAGTTGTAACTTCCAGCATTTGGGTTTAGATGTTTTTCCCGAAGTGTCTTTTAACCGTGATACCGGTATCAGCACCAGTGTTGAACATGTGGATGGACTGGATCAGTCGATATCCTAAATGGTGTATTAAGATGATAAACTGGGCAATATTTTTCAAAGTTCCTCTGTAACAGTCCATTCAGTCCAGTCCAGTAATCCAGCAACAACAAAGTGGAGACAAATTAGATATTTATATTTATTTATTTTATTTGAATATTCTGAACACTATTCTAAATTTTCCTGGATGTGTGGGAATCCCGAGTCCTTGTGTGTAGAAAAGTGCGACAGTCTCACTGACCTGCGGGCTTTGCCTCTGGATCTGCTGCAGCTCAGAGTGGTAGAGGCGGGCAGCAGAGGGCAGCACAGGGGGCACGTCCAACACTGGGCTCATCAGGGAGCTGAGGGTGAGTCTGGGGTCAGAGCCCTGCAGACACTGGTTCAGCTTCAGCAAGGCCCCCTCCACTGGAACAACACGCTCAGTGAGGACGCACACAATCTGACCGCCCATAGACTGTACAGATGGACACAGCTCCATTTGCTCCGCCCCTCTCTATAAATGCTGCTGCTCAAATTGTTCATTTTAAACTGCTCCATTCTCTTGATTTTTAGTTCTTAATTTTATCTGTAAATCAAGATATGAACATTAATAACAGACTAATCAGATCTCCTCTTTCTGCAAAGTCTGCTGCCACAAAAATTAGCAACAGGTTTGATTAACAGCATTGCTAAGCATCTGCTCCCTGCCCACCCAGAGGTGCACATGATAAGGGGCGAGTACCTTCGACAAACTGGCTCTTGACTGGAGCTTTGGAATTCCAAGCACGTGTAACCAAATAATGAACTCCAAATCAGTCACGATACCTGCTGGCCTCGATTGGCTTTATTCGTCTAGAGCCAAAGACTATGGGTGAAGTCACACTGCCTCAGTCCACTTGTACAGTCGAGAGCAGGGGTGGGCAAACTACGGCCCGGGGGCCATATACGGCCCATTAACCTTTTTAATCCGGCCCGCCAAACATGAATGAACTGCAAACTTATTAGTTCTATTTTCCCTGCAATTCTGGCGTTTCCCAATAGATGGCGCACTCTAGATACATTGATAAATAAAACCAAATTATCCATATAGACCCAGTGCCCAGGGGTAGAACTATATGTTGAACACATCTTTCTCACACATGGTCCGAAAACCTTCCCATAAAGCACTGCGGCCAAGTATATATCTAGTGTGCCGCACACTGCACCTCCTCTTGTACGGCGTGGACACCGCGCGTGGACCGCGCTTCCTCCTGTGCACCTCTAAACCAGAACTAACACCAGGACTAAGCCAGGTCTAAACCAGGTCTAAACCAGGTCTAAACCGGATCTAAAACCAGGACTAAACAAGCATTAAATCACAACTACAACCAGGTCTAAACCAGAATTTGCAGGAGGCGGTTGCTACATTCATGTAGTTTTAAAAAGCACGATAATATCAAGTAATCCAAAGTATTCAGATTATGTTACTCACTTAATTTAATGGATTACGTTACAAACTACAGTTTGGGGTCTGTAATCTGTAATCTGTAGGGATACAGTTTACAGTAACCTTCCCAACACTGTCCACAGAATTATCAAATGTGTCACAATGAAACGGAATTCAAAATTTCTGAAACAGAAAATCATTGGCCCTAAATATGGTGCACAAGATGAACTGAGACGTCTGAATCTGCCACATGTAAATCGTTGGATCCTGTAAGTTATTTTCGTCTTATTTGCTGGGCTCTGCTCCTGGTCCGGCCCTTCCATCAAATTTTAGAACCTTTGTGGCCCTCGAGCCAAAAAGTTTGCCCACCCCTGTTCTAGAGGTACATGAACGAGAGCAGTGGTCCTCTGTCCTACTCTGGGCCTGAGGTGCACTTACTGCTGCTCTTTTTCTGAGCGTCTCTGTTGGCTGTGGAGACGGCCTCCTGCAGCTCCTCAGGATCCAGGGGGTCCACACAGCCCTGCTCCTGCACATGGCACACAGCACTGACATAAGTGACTGCACCAACATGTCTGTCTCTATGGAGACAAGCACCACCACACCAAATTACAGGTCAGGTCAGGTCAGAGGAGAAGCCAACCCACTCACAGTAAGAACATGTTTTCAATAAACACTTGTCCATCTTCCATAGGTTTAATTACAGGTTTAAAGCCATATGGTGGAGCACTGAAGGGAAATAAAACTAAAAACTAAATAAAACTGTCGTGGAGACGAGAAGGTTGCAGAGCCTTCACGTGAAAAGTTAAATAACGCATCTTCAAAGGACATATATGAACCATCCATCTTCTCCCGCTTAGTCCGGCTGGGTCACAGAGGCAGTTTGCTGCCCAATCCTCACAGCACCTGACCCCCTATGAACCCCTACAGGAGGCTCACCACCTTTGAACCATGTTATGTTATATTAACTTGTCAAATCCATATGTACTGCAACAGTTTTTAAGCCCCATGCATAAATGCCACATTGGAAACTGAGATGTGATTTTCATAATGCAGACATTATTTTAAGTTACAAATGTGTAAAGGTGATCCCAAGGAGAACAAATGTTATAATAAAAGGTACAGGTACACACACATCACTGGTGCAAGACAAAGCCTAAAGCCTAAAGCCTAAAGCCTAAAGCCTAAAGCCTAAAGCCTAAAGCCTAAAGCCTAAAGCCTAAAGCCTAAAGCCTAAAGCCTGCACACTGACTCCCAAACTGATTTTAATAAATGACAACATTTCGATGAGTGGATCTTCGTCAGGTCTGTCCACTGATTGGCCGTTCAAACCAAAAGTGAGCCACAGGAGGTGTCCACACAGCACAGCATATAACACTGTATATTATATAACATGAGCCATTACCCGAGTCCATTAATCAGACATCATCAAGCAAGTAAATTACTGGTACATTAGAAAACATTATAAAAAGTGTTTAATTTCATATTCCTGATTCAGGCCACTAGAGGCCAGTGTTTTTAAGGAAGAAATACTTTCACTCTTTTTAAGGAAATAAAAACTCTCTCTTTGTAGGAGCAGCCTGTTAATATCTCCTCCTCTTCTTGGGAGCTCCACCTGTTCTGTCCCAATATATTTACAGGAGGAGTCGGTGCTGCAGGGCTTTAAAATGGGCAGTGACAGGGTTTCTTAGGTCTCCATTTCTAATGTTGCTCCTGTGTTTGAATATTCAGGTCTTTAGTGCTCTAGATGGTTTTCCTACATAACCACAGGAGCGTTTTAAAAGGTAAATGACATTTTTAGTGGAGCACTTAATTGTCCCTTTGATTTTCATAATCTTCCTAATCTTTGGGTGTGTATAAGTTTTACATTTGAGTAAGTTGAAGTAAAATTTCAGTAAGTTGAAGTAAAATTGCACCGTGTACATGAGCCGCAGTGATAGTTTCCTGGTGGAGGATGGAAAAGTGTTCTTCTGATCAGACTTAACCAGCATTTGTCTGAAGGATGGAGGACGGTTCACTACCTGAGGAGGTTCCTTGAACACATTTCGTAGTAATGAATCTGTGTTCACAATGTACCAGTGCTTTCCTAAGGTGTTTTCAATATCTTTTTCTTGGGCAGAATATTTTAAATAGCACCTGGGCACATTTTTAGTCTGTCTTTTTTATTTTGGAGACACTCCTCTTGTGTTATACCATCAAATCTGTTTCTAGCTCCTTTCATCCTCCTCGTAACCTAAAGGGATTCTTTAAGTCATCTTCTTGTTTAGTCTTTCTGCTTTGTACAAATTCTTCTGCCTCGATTAAATTGGGTGATCTGCAAACTTTTTTTTCAGGTGAGGATTATGGAAAGAGTGCGTGTAAAGGGAGGAGCATTTATCAGTTTCTTTTCAGTACAGATCTGTTCTCTTCTCGTTTGATCAAAATGTCCAGGAAGCTTATTTCTGTTTCACTACGGTTTAAAGTCAATTTTATGTGGTGATGACTAATATTGAGGAAATGATAAAACTCCAACAAACTTTCTTTTGGGCCCTCATAAAAATATCATTAACATATCTCTTCTAAACTTTTATGTGGTTGTGGAATGGACTCTTTTCTTTGTTGAACACAACTTCATTTACATTGCGTCCTGATCAAAGGCACTTTTTCAAACCGTGTTTCACAGACGTCACATCTCTTGTACGTAATCAGTACCTCCAAACCTCCTTTGTGATCCACATTAGTGAACAAATTCTGTACGCTGAGCGAGACCTGGTGAAGAATTGTATTTAAATTGTCACATGATTTCAGACTGTTTCAGACTGTCATATCCACAGTCTTTTATGTGCGATTGTAGAGTTTCAACAAAAGGTTTTATAAAGAAGTCAACAAAGCTCAGAATATTTTCAGCCAAAAATAGATAAAAGTTTGACAAACCCTCCTGGCTGACCAACACTCTCGGCTATAGGATCCCTCACTGAAAATATTCTGAGCTTTGTTGACTTCTTTATAAAACCTTTTGTTGAAACTCTACAATCGCACATAAGGGATCCTATAGCCGAGAGTGTTGGTCAGCCAGGAGGGTTTGTCAAACTTTTATCTATTTTTGGCAGTATATAAAATACTGGCATTATAGGATATGTTTCAGTCTTATATTTGGTCCACTTTCTGATAATAGGTAGTATCTGACTGTTGACGCTCGACCTCTGTAATATAATCAAATCTTAGTACCGGTCTGCATATTGCACCACCTTTATCAGCTCGTTTTATTACTATGTTTTGGTCATGTTGCAGTTTGTCAGTAGCCTCTCTTTCTCTTCTTGGTACATTATAATAGACTTTATGTTTATGCTTATATATATTTTTGCAGTACTTCAATTACTTCCCTTTCTACTAGTCTAGAGTATGTGTCCAAGGAGGCATTTCTAAATTTAGGTGGACAAAAAGTAGACTTATTCTTAAAAGGTGTTTTTCTCTACTAACATGAATGGAAAGATTTTTATGACCAGTGGGCTCATTATTAATTTCTTTTATTTCTTTTTCTGTGTTAGGACCACTGAATGAAAAGAACTCTTTAAGTCCTAAGGTTGCTAAGTTCTAAATCAACTGATATTTCAAATGGATCACAATAAGTGGTGGGGACACGATTTAGAGCTGCTGAGAGGGTGTTGAAGCATTCAGAAGACAGCGGTTTATCAGGCAGGTTTACCACACTTAGGAACTCCTCGCACATCATTCCCACCTCCAGCGCATCATGGAGGGATGGCGAGTCCGACACCAATGAAGCATCAAGACCGAACCAAACAAAGCACCACACTCACAGCAGGATCTCCTAAGGCACAGTTATGGGAAGGAAAATGTCTCCAAATTTTAGTTCACTGTATGTTGCCCATTTTGAAAATGAAGTTGTGCTCAGCAAAGAAAAGAATCCATTCCACAACTACATCAAACTGTGGAAGAGATATGTTGATTATATTTTTGTGATATATGCACAAACGTCCTCCATTCTTCAGACAAATGCTGGTTAAGTCTGATCTGATTCCACCCAGAAGAAGAACACTTTTCCATCCTCCACCAGGAAACTATCACTGCGGCTCATGTACACGGTGCAATTTTACTTAAACTTACTTAAATTTTACTTCAACTTACTCAAATGTAAAACTTATACACACCCAAAGATTAGGAAGATTATGAAAATCAAAGGGACAATTAAGTGCTCCACTAAAAATGTCATTTACCTTTTAAAACGCTCCTGTGGTTATGTAGGAAAACCATCTAGAGCACTAAAGACCTGAATATTCGAACACAGGAGCAACATTAGAAATGGAGACCTAAGAAACCCTGTCACTGCCCATTTTAAAGCCCTGCAGCACCGACTCCTCCCGTAAATATATTGGGATAGAACAGGTGAGATATTAACAGGCTGCTCCTACAAAGAGAGAGTTTTTATTTCCTTAAAAAGAGTGAAAGTATTTCTTCCTTAAAAACACTGGCCTCTAGTGGCCTGAATCAGGAATATGAAATTCAACACTTTTTATAATGTTTTCTAATGTACCAGTAATTTACTTGCTTGATGATGTGTGATTAATGGACTTGGGTAATGGCTCATGTTATATGATGTTGTGTTGTGTGGACACCTCCTGTGGCTCAGATTTTCTGTTGTTAGTAAGAGAGGGAAGTACCAGAGCTTTGTGCTGTCGGTCTGTGATGAGCTGCTCCATGTAGCACAGGGCCAGCTCTGGACGGAGGCCTCGCAGGGACAAACAGGGCACAGTGAGAGCCGAGAGGAGAGCCAGCTCATCAGAGGAGTCCAAGGCCTGGTCCACCTGCTCCACAGCCCAGTGCACTGAAGACAGCAGGAACATCAGAGCCAAATACTCCGCTCAGTCTCACATCACTAGGCTAGGGCTGTCAAAAGTCAAAATCGGATACTAATCGATACAAAAACTTGTACAGAAACTAGATGCTCTTTGGTATCAGTATTAAAAAAGGTCCATTCACAGGACAGAAGTGAACCTTTCCTGAATGGTTTTAGAATGATGAGCTGTGTCAGAACAAGCAGAAGAGCACAGAGACTAGTGGACACCCTGGACCACTATGGAACCTACCTGCACCACTGAGGGATTACACAGGCCTCATGGGAATATGCAGGTCTACATTTTAGTATTGGACGACTCAACATAGTCTCATGTCATTAGATCCACTCACGGTTCACCATGTCGATGTTGTGCTGGATTTCGTTTCGAGTCAGATATTCCTCATAGATGTCCTTTTCCTCAGCTCCACCCTGTGACATGAACAAGAGGAATCAGTCAAATCAAGCAGTCAGCAACTAAATACCCTGTGTCAGATGCCCTCCCTGTGTCTCCATGGGGTCTTTTTCTGTAAAAGCAGCAACTCTCTACAAACATGTTCTGAAATGTATGGGATTTTTAAATTTGTTCAGCAATACATATTTCAGTCTTTGCTTAAGTCTTAACCCTCCTGGATGTGTTGGGAATGTGCACTGAGATTTAAATTCTGAAAAGATAACTAGAAATGAGTAAATGAGTGAGTCAATACTACTTCAGTAAAGCAATAACTTTAATGTGTATGATGTATAACCAGGGTTTGCTCAGGCCAGAGGATATTGTATTGGTCCGTTTCATCAGCTCATTTCACTGCTTACTCTATAGAACAGCTTGAGTAACGTGAGCCCAGATGTTGTGTCCTACCCGGTTCTTTGCATTGAGAGCCTTCTGCCTCTTGCTCTGCTGCAGGAGCTCCTGGTACACACTGAAGAGCACTTCATTCAGGTATTCAATCATAGCATTCGGATTCCTCAGAGCCTTCGCCGTCACCTCCACTTGGCCCCGGTCCACTGCCTCATTTATGGCTATAACTGCGGCGTGCACTGAAATCACACAGTCACACATGCATTAATGTTATGGTGGGGGTATGTTACTTTTATGGGGAATTCACCACTAGAACATAACATATTTAGGCCACCATGTCACCTTTTATTGTTTTGAAAATGGTATATTCACCAAAACAACATTTTAAACATGCTTCGCCTTTGATACTGAGCATTTGCGCCTCTTTCAGATCATTCAGATTCAACAGCCCTACTGAGAATCGCTTTAGGTTTGTGAAGTTATCGTGCATGTTTTGTATATTTATGAAAAACAGTCATGTGGGGCATGGGGCGCTCAGCCTTCTACAGGCCTGTACTGATAACTCTGAGGAGTCAAGTGGAGGCCAGGAGAAAATGCAAGATCACTCAGACATTCATGGAGGACATAAAATCACTTCAGGCATGGGGAGTGAACATGTTATAACATGGTAGAAAGCTTCCAAAATAATAATACCCCCTCTTTAACAGTACATAGAGCTAAGAACACACAAACCTGCTGCCTGGTCCACAGACAGCTCATTGGCCAGAATTCCACCGATCTTATTGAAAGCCGGCATCTGGATCCCGTATTTGTCTAGTTCCAGCTTCACATTGTTGAGTTCCTCCTCTGGAATACAGCCACAGGTTATAGTTAAACATCTCTAGCAGAGCAGAGCAACTGGCTAACGTAGTGAAAAACTAGTGAAACATGCACATCACCTGTGAAGTTGACTTTCCCGTACAGGTCGTGGATCTGAGGTGCTAGTCCCAGCCTGTACAGGTAGAAACTGAAGAGGCATAAAATGGATCATGTAACACTCGTCTCATGTGGTGGTAATTATTGGTTATTTGGCAGGTCTTGCTCAAAGGCACAAAGAAAATATAGCAGCACTATATCAGCATGATATGCTGTTGCAACATATGCAACATGTATGACAGTGAGCCAGTGACGGCCTGATAGAAGGTCAGAGGTCAGCCTTGAAAAGGGCAGGTAGAGCAGCCCACCCTACAATAAGAAAAAACTGTAGATTTCAACCATCCTTCCTTATGATACTATATTGGAATTAACATGAAAAACTACTCCCTAGAGGGGGGAATCTGGAAATACTCCTGTCAAAAACACAGAACTTCTGGATTCACCAACTTAAGACTCTTACTTAATGTGGACTTTGACCTAAGATGCTTTTTGTGATATGGTCAAATTGTTTTTGTATGTTTTGATGTAAATATCTAACAGTTCTTCTTGTTGTAGAGTGGACTGAGCTCACTGGGTGACCTCACTTTAGGACCTCCCTTTCACTGGTGGGGATACGAGCACCTGGGTCAGCAGTTTTTGTCTACTGTGGTCCAAAGCAAGAAAAATAATGTGACAAAGACTTTTTGCCAAAACGTTATTTAAAAATAAAAAAAAGGTTTTGGACGTCAGCCATCTGAGTGCTTTTCTCACATCTCACCACAAGATGCTATCTGCCTTGCTGTGTTTAAAACCCTTATTTTCCCAAGCTTTTTCTTGATTCGGTTTTTAACTTTATATACTTATTCAGAAATGCATTTAAATTGCACTAGTGCACTGAGTCTCTGTTAGCCGTATGAAATGTGCTATAAGAGAGGTTTGTGTGAAAGGGGGGCAGCTTCACCTGAGAGCATGGAGGCAGTAGACCACACGGGGCATGTTCTTCTTGTCATACACATCAGTTGTTTCTGGATAAAAGATCTGCAAAAACAGCAGGAGTCAGAAACCCACCAGCTGGAGGTGTGAAGTGTGATCACATGACATTACCGAAGGGAGGCCCAGTGCTGTCATGGCCGCCCTCCAGTGGTTTATGTTGTCAGTGTGACGAAACTGAAGGCCCATTGCCTGAAAGCAGACACATCTGTAATGCACACATCTTCACTGATTTCAACTGTAATATACTGCAAAATGTCCTCATAATATTATTAGATACACAATTTCAACTAAGCCAGAGCTTAGAGTCACTAACGTGCCCATGAGGGTCCGTCACCTGCTTGACTCCATGGAGATGTTATTGCTTTGCATGTTTCAGGGTATGGAATTAAACTTGTATATTCTGCATGTCACCAGGTCAAGCTGCTCACTAGAAAAGTCAGTGTATCTGGTTGTGACTGCTTAAAGTGTGTTGGCATTGCACATACAGTGATAAATCACACTGTACCTTTTTCCCTCATTTTATTATGCCGTAAAACAGTATGAAGCCCTATCACTCACATGCTTTTTGAATACTCTGCATTTGTCCTGCAGCAATGAAGCATATGTTACTGAAGCTGATGTCCTCAGTGAGACAGGTGTAGTGGAGCAGTGTGACAGGCCCTTGTATGTAAGTAGCAGTGGAGTAGAAGAGGACTTTGTATAAATGTGGCAGTGGAGTAATATAAGAGCACCTTGTATCTGGCCTGGTCAGCATCGTACACTTTCTTTATAGGGACGGTGTCAGGAGAGAAGTGGTGTCCCAGTTTGGCCAGCAGCACTCCGTTCCTCAGGGACTCCTCCAGCTCTGTGGGAGGGGGTAGCTCCTCCCCCAGACACGTCTCCATCCACCTACACAGCCAATCACAGCCAAGAAAGAGTTACACAATACACATTATACAAATGCACAGGAATCAGAACTATTTATTTGACTTTCTCTAGTCTAAATATGAAGTAAAAATGTGATAATCAAGACTAAGGGTAGGGTCACCCAAAGCAAACAGGTCCGGGGGGACGTGTCATACGAAGAGCGGTTCAGAACCCCCTCATGATGAGCACCACTCAGAGGCAAGATACGTCGCCCGGATCGGCGTCACCGGGGCCCCACCCTGGAACCAGGCCTTGGGTGGGCGCTCGATGGCGGGCACAGCCCGAAGGAACGACGTGGGACCGCCTTCCCCTGGACCCACCATCCGCGGGAGAAGCCATAGGGGCCGGGTGCAAAGAGATCTGGGTGGCAGTCGAAGGCGGGGGCCTCGGGGACCAGATCTCCGAACATGGAGACGAGCTCTGGGGACATGGAATGTGACCTCGCTGGGGGGGAAGGAGCCTGAGCTTGTGCGGGAGGTCGAGCGTTACCGGCTAGATATAGTCGGCCTCACCTCCACGCAAAGTTTGTGCTCTGGAACCCAACTCCTTGAGAGGGGTTGGACTCTCCATTTCTCTGGCGTTGGCCGCGGGGAGTGGCGGTGAGCTGGTGTGGGCCTCCTCATCGCCCCTCAGCTCAGCCGCTGTGTGTTGGAGTTTACCCCGGTGAACGAGAGGGTCGGGGACAGGTCTCTCACTGTGGTGTCGGCCCATGGGCCCAACAGCAGTGCAGAGGACCCGGCCTTCTTGGAGTCTCTTGGAGGGGTACTGGACAGTGCACAGACCGGGGACTCCGTTGGGGGACTTCAACGCCCACGTGGGCAACGACAGTGACACTTGGAGAGGGGTGATTGGGAGGAACGGCCTCCCTGATCTGAACCCGAGCGGTGTTCTGTTATTGGACTTCTGTGCTAGTCACAGTTTGTCCATAACGAACACCATGTTCGAGCACAAGGGGGTCCATCGGTGCACGTGGCACCAGGACTCCCGAGGCCGGAGGTCGATGATCGACTTTGTTGTCGTGTCATCTGATCTCCGGCCGTGTGTCTTTGTGTCTTGGACACTCGGGTGAAGAGAGGGGCAGAGCTGTCAACTGATCACCACCTGGTGGTGAGTTGGGTCCGCTGGCGGAGGAGGAAGCCGGAAAGACCTGGCAGGCCCAAGCGTATCGTGAGGGTCTGCTGGGAACGCCTGACAGATTGCCATTTCCGCTCTAATGTAATCCCTATGAGGTTTTTGCAGAACTGAGCTAAAATCACTAAATCCTGAGATGAGGCAGTGGACAGGGAGCTACAGTTGGATGTCACTGACGACATGTTAAACACTTGACCCATGTGGAGAGGTACATAGTATGGTATTCAACAGAGCACTCCACTTCTTTATAATCCCACATTGTAATCACAACTGCATACAATATAATGTCAGGTTCATTACAGCATAATAAATGGAGAAATCACCATGTGGCCACACTACTTCTGCTTAAAGTTTCCAAGAGGAGATACTGCTTCAAACTACCGTATTTTCCGGACTATAGAGCGCACCTGTATATCAGTCGCATGCAAAAAAATAAAAATAAGAATAATGAAATACTTAAAAAGACACTGAAACCCATCCATACATCTTCTCCCGCTTAATCCGGCTGGGTCGCGGGGGCAGAACCCCTCTGCGGGTGGTGAGCCCACAGGAGGGTGGACATTATGGTCCTTGATGTTAGTTCATAGGGGTGAACAATACTTGCCACTCAAAACATTTGTTTGATCAGGACTAAACTACAGGGTTAGCAGAATAATAATCATTTTAAATCACTTCTTTAAACCCATTTTTATCGGTTGGCCTTCCTTTAACTGGTTTTATTTCTTTTTATTCCCAATTTTTTTATTTTATCTCTTTTATTTATTTATTAGAACTAATCTGATTTGTTGTATCATTGACTGTTTTCTTTGTTTTATGCACTTTGTAAACCTTGTTTTTAAAAGTGCTTTATAAATAAAGATTTATTATTATTATTATAATCCAATCTTTACAAATGCTCTTCTTTATAATAGAACAAATACAACTTTTATTAAAGAACATTTGTTATAGTTTTGTTGAAGGACAGTTATAACATGGTAGAACTTTATAATACGTAATACCCTATATAACGTATTCCACAGAGATGTGTGTAACTGACCGCTTGGCCTCCTCCAGGTGACACAGGTACTGATAAGCCACACCCTCTATCCTGCGCTGGTCCATCTCCTCTGCGGTCAGACGCTCAACTGAAAGACACAGGCAGCTTTGAGTACACCCAGAAACAGACTATGTGCTAAACAACAGGCATTTCCATAAGGTTGTTCCAGTGATCACATGACTACACCATGCCAACAAATATAGTCAGCTGCATGGATGTATCATAAGAGCTGGATAAGCCCCGCCCCCTCTATCTGTGACCGCAGATTCATGTGTGGCCGAGCGACATATTGCCGCCCAAGAAAAATTCTCCCATAGAAGCACAATGCATTTTATTATGAGAAATCAAACTGCCCGTGTTCGGCTGGCAGGGCGTCCACAGTTTCCATAAAGGTCCGATCTTGTAGGGATTCTTCTGTATTTTTATAACACGAACTTTTAAAAAAAATCTTCATTGTCAAAGCGCCTAAAAATCAACTTTGTAAAAGTTAGTCTAGCCCCGCTCTGAGCCTGCGCTAGCTCCGCTCTAGCAGCTCGCGCTCTGATTGGTCAGAACGGCGTTTCTGACGTCACAGCCCAACAGTCTTGGGCTGTGACGTCAGACGTTGGGCTGCAAACAAGGAAGTAAATGCAGAAATGAAAATCTTTTTTGCGGTCATGTGCCAATGAGCTCAGGACATTGAAAACAACAGGGCGCCATCTTGGATTCATATTCCAGATTTTATTATAGTTCTGTGGTCAGCTGCCAACACTCTGCTCCTCTCAGTAATTTAGTTCTTAAACAAAATCAAAACTCACAACTGAACGTAAACGGCCCGTACTAGGCTATTTTCTGATCTATAATATAATGTTGTTTTCTCATCACAAACAGGAGTTGTGTTTTGTTTCTTTCACACATGTTTAACACACAAATCCTGTTTATTTAGGCAACACCGTCATGTAGTGATACTGGAAGTGCTCCACCGTGATTTTAAACTCCACACACCTTCACTAGAATACAACTGGAATTACCAATCTCTATTAAATTTAAGGTTAAAAAAACATCACAGGATGTTTCAGGACATCACAGGATGGAACAGACCCGTTTGAGCTTTGGAGATGTAGAGACTAAGAATAAAAACACACCTCCAGGTGTTTTTCTGATGAGGCAGCAACACTGTAATATGGCTTAAAGCTCACAAAAGTCCATGTTGTGTAATATAAATCAGTTAAATCAGTTTGGCCTACAGAATGTTGTGATGTTATCTGAAACTCAGCCATTTTACTTGATAAATTTACAGTTTCTCACGTCTTTGGCACATTTTATCTTAAAAAGAATAAACACCATTTTTAATAATACAAGTGGTATTATTTTTTTTTTAAATAACATTTTTGAATATTATCCATCAACAGCTTGCACTAGCAGAATTTCGGAGTACATTATTTGAACGGAACGTAGCTGTTTTCACTATAGACTTACAGCCTCCTCCTCGGCTTTGACCGTTACAATTCGCCATTTTGCCCCCGGTTGCTGTTTCTCCTGCAGATGTCCCGATGTCCCGAACGTCTTCTCTGTGGATAAAATCCGTCAAACCATGAAAGAAGAGAAATGTCCAGTAAAACTCCAGCAGGGTGTCGCCTGGGGAAGCGGACTGTGGCTGGACTCGAGCCGCTGCTACTTCCGCTCTGAGTTTGAAACGCTCCCGCCGCTCAACGTCACACTCACGTGGTCGACGTCAACGCGCTGCATTCTGGTCTATGAAGTTTTGAATAACTCTGTTATTGTAACAGATCCATGACATTACCATTGACTGTATGGATACAACCGGAACCCGTGCCAGAAACCCACATCTGCTGTATTTGTCAACATAAACGTTTAAATCATTGCACAAATCCGAAAGACTTGAAAAGAAAACGCTTTGTACAGAATTTGAAACGCGTACTTTAAACTACACTTATTCTCTACATTTGTATTATGCATAATGCAAAAAATGTACATACTGAGCCCTGTAAATGTCAATATAAACTTGCTTAAGCCTCTAGAAAAGTCATTGTTGCGTGTTAAGATTATTATTGCACACACGGATAGACACAGGGATAAAATGTAAGTGTTTATTTTAACATGTATTTATTGTTTTCTTCTGCTGTGCGGTCGTTCTGCTCTCATTGGTCATTTGTTGTCATGGGAACGACCAAACTTCAGCGGAAGAAGGCTGCCCGCCGTTACTTCCGTGATCACAGGTCCACAGTCTGATGATCATATCGCAGATGAAGCTAGAAAAGAAGAGACTGAGACTTTAAACGGACCAGAGCCGAAGAATGGCGCAAGAAAGGTAAAGTTTGTTTTCCACGTGCGCGTCACGTTTGTGCCGAGCGAAAACCGAAACCCAATGCACGTCTGCAGCGAAGCCCAGTGAGAGGATCCAATGAGACTCCGGCTGTCCACAGCGAGCCAGCTGCTAATTAACACATTTCTAAATTAAAATTGTGTTTTTTTTTAACTCTGTACCGTACACCTGCACTAGGGTTAAAAATACTACTTGAAAACTACCACTGCGTGACATCACAAGACATAATTTTGAGCTTTGGAGATGTAGACAGTGTAATCATGCAGGATCACTGCGCCTGTATGAATGAAACACAACACAACTCCAGCTCTGGTTTTGACAATATCATTACCCAGAGTCTGTTTTGTGTTCTGATACAGAACCTTTAACATGTTTCTGAATGCATTAAAATTAAAATCCTAGTGTATCGATTCAGCAGTGGGCTAGAGCGAGACAAGGATCTATTATCACGCACAGGTTACTTCATTTATAATATAAAATACTGAATAATTATATTTCATGTTTTTGTTTTGTTTTTGCCGTTTCTGGCATTGGAGAGTTACAGATATTTGCATTGGAGAGTTTGTGATAAAGATCAATACAAACTGCGCCCTTCTATTTACCTGAGCAGCCAGAACCAAACGCTCTGAGTGGAGAGAGTCAGGTCAGAGTCAGGTCAGAGTCAGGTCAGAGTCAGGTCAGAGTCAGGTCAGAGTCAGGTCAGAGAGTCAGGTCAGAGTCAGGTCAGAGTCAGGTCAGAGGCTGGTCAGGCTGCTCTTATAGCACATGTGTCAAACATGCGGCCCGGGGGCCAGATCCGGCCCTCCAAGACCTTTAATCTGGCCCTCGGCTGATTTTTCTATTAAAATACTTAAAATTTTCAGATTTTTCTGTTAATTTTCTGCACCGTTTAGCATAGCAGCGTCTCCGGCGTTTCTGTACGTTGCGACTCCCACCAGAGCAGCACAAATGAAGACTTTCCTCTTTCCAAACGCTCTTAAAGGACGATCGTTTTGACTGTCGACCGTGACCCTCATCAGCAAAATGTCAAAAAATGAGAAAAGCAGATGCTGAGTTCAGGATTTCCCAAGAAAAATAGTCTAATTCTTATTTGTTGACAGAGGTGAATGGGAAATCTGTGCTCAGTGTGTTTGGAACAAGTGGCGTTGCTCGAGGAATATAATCTTAAACACCACTACGAGACACGGAGAAAAATACAATAACTTGAAGAGAGAACTGAGTTTTCTGATCCGGCCCTTTTGGGATCAAAGTAGGCTGCATACGGCCCCCGGACCAAAATGAGTTTGACACTCCTGTCTTATAGGAATGACCTGTGTCCCCTGGTGACTGTCAGGTGAAGATGGATTCAGAGCTGGAGGACAAAGAGGAGGACCTGGATGAAGATCAGAAGGTACAGTGTTGGTGTTCCACTCTTTAACTGTGTCTGCTGCTGCTTTCTGGACGGGTGGGGCTTTTCTCTCTACATTCTGCATGTTCTTTCTGTGCCCATCGATTATTGTTCACAAATGGACCATTTCCTTAAAGCCAGACTACATAACACGAATGTCTTTTTCATTATGGATGTCTTTTATTATTGTGACTTTATTCCTTTGGTTATAATATATAAGACAACACATATCCAGATACTGAAGCAGGTGACGAACCCTCCATGACACAAGTTACACCTTTATCTGGGTCCATAAGTACAGTTGGTGCTGTCGCCTGTACAGCTGAGAAAACAGTCTCTATATTGATCATACTGAACATACAAACTTTATTTTTCTGTAATTCTGAAGACCATATTGTGCCTTGACCACAGGAGAGAGAGGAGGAGGAGAGGAGAGACAGGAGGGAGAGGAGGAGGAAGAAGAGAGCAGCCGAGGTGGAGGAGCTGACCAGTGCTGGACACCGGACTCTAGAACAGGGACAGTCCCAGGAGGCTCTGCAGCTCTTCAGACGAGCACTGAAGGCCGCCACCCAGGTCACTCTGGGCTCTGACCCCGCTCCTCTGACCCCGCTCCTCTGACCCCGCTCCCCTGACCCCGCTCCCCTGACCCTGCTCCCCTGACCCTGCTCCCCTGACCCTGCTCCCCTGACCCCGCTCCTCTCTGCTCTGCTCCTCTCTACACATCCAGTGTATAATCTTTTGTAGACCAGTCAGAGCTAAAATGTTTCTAAGAAAATTGTGTGAAATGTAACTCGGAACTTTACTGTGGGTGTTATTTTTCATGCATAATTTGTATTTTGTTTAAAGTGCATGACAGGTCAGACTGCTCGTTTCATTAAAACACAGTTAACATCAGGGGTGCCCACACTTTTTCTGCACGTGAGCTACTTATAAAATGGACAAGAGAAAATGATCTGACTACTCCATAAATGCAAATGTATTTATTTATAAATGTATTGAGAATCGGTCATGGTGGAACGGTACTTGGACTTAATGACTTCATGTGGGAAAAGGCCGACTCGTAAATAAATGTTTACAGATTTATCTACATTATCTGATAAATGTTCATTTAAGCTTAAAATAAGCCAAACTGTGCTGCACTGAAACACCCTGTGCTCCTTTATGGACCCTCACCCACAGTTTGAGAACCCTTCTTTAAGAGAACTTCCACTGACACTGTACAGCAAAGGGAAGTAAATGGGCAGAACTGTGAAACCTGCTGTTCCAACTGCTGTTCCAGTCTCTTACTGCACATTTACCAAACACACGTGACAAATACAGAGGCATCTGTGGCATTTAGTCAAACTTCAACCACATGTTGCGATACACCTGCTCTGTGCTGTAGACCTGCTCTGTGCTGTAGACCTGCTCTGTGCTGTAGACCTGCTCTGTGCTGTACACCTGCTCTGTGCTGTACACCTGCTCTGTGCTGTAAACCTGCTCTGTGCTGTAGACCTGCTCTGTGCTGTAGACCTGCTCTGTGCTGTACACCTGCTCTGTGCTGTACACCTGCTCTGTACTGTACACCTGCTCTGTGCTGTACACCTGCTCTGTACTGTACACCTGCTCTGTGCTGTACACCTGCTCTGTGCTGTACACCTGCTCTGTGCTGTACACCTGCTCTGTGCTGTACACCTGCTCTGTGCTGTACACCTGCTCTGTGCTGTACACCTGCTCTGTGCCAACACTAACATAAATTTAGATTAGTTGTTGCTTTGCATTTCGTCTCACTCTTCTAATCAGCGAATGGAGCAGAGCCTCTGTGCTCTACGTGGGGAGGAGCAGTGTGCTGACGTGAGGCAGATGGACAGGTCGGATGTTTTAAGAAGTTTGTCCTGTGATACTATTACGCGATTGTACACACTGTTGTGGACAAGCTGCAGTACTGGGGTGCATGTGGTGACACACTGCACAGCGTCCGTGGGCTTCACACAAGCGCACAGGCTGCAGAGAGACTCCCTGCACGCTCCCGCACACCTGGACAAGTTTACTGACCACAGACTGGGTCCAGGCGCCTTCAAGACCGAGTCCAAACGTGGCCCAAGAAACGGTCTCAATCTGGTGATCGACTGGTAGATGTGCACCCCTGGTTCACATCATTAGATTTGGCTAAAAATTGTGCTCAGTTTTTTTCTAGTTTTCATTTTTATTTTTATTTTGATGCCGTTTATAACATCACTTCCTGGTCATCTGGACACAGGCTGCAGATACCGTATGCCATACATAGAGGTAAAGGGTTTCATCCAGCAACCATAATGTAAACATGGGCTGAAACCTGTCTAAATTAGTAGTAGTGTAGCAGTAGTAATAGTTATAATTCGACTAGATATAAATAAATGACAACATGTGTTCTTTCCACGCTGCACTTTTCCCTCACAGTTAGAAAAACTATAATGAAGGATAGCAGCAGTTGTTGTAAATGAGCACATGTGACTCCTTCTTCCTTCTTGGCTGTAGCTGGGGGAGTCCCGTGTGGTGTCCGCCTGCTGTCTGAACCTGGGTGCAGCACTGGTGGAGGCTGGGGACCCTGAGTCTGGACTGGACTACCTGAGCAAAGCACAGCCTGGACCCAAGTCCCAGCGGCTCCCTGACCTCCAGTTCAATTTGGCCCTAGCCCATAATGCACTGGGGCAGAGGCAGAAGGCCATAGAGCACTTCCTCCAGGCTGCACAGCTGTACAGCTCTCAGGGAAACAGTCCAGAGGAGGGGCACTGCTGCTGGGAGATGAGCTGCTGCCACGCCCTGGAGCAGGTCTGGAGCAGCACACTGCATCACACAGCACCACACATGAGCACAAACCTCTAGTGCTTAGCAATACAGAGAAGTCGAGAGTAGTTTACTTTTCAGGTAAGTGTGTTACTTTAAAATAATATGACTCAAGTAGAAGTAAAACCTGTTGTAAACGTAATTACCCAAATAATAATAATAATAATAAAGTGTAAAGTATTTGTCAAATATACCTAATCAAGTACTGCTAACTGTTTGGACAAAGCATCTGATGTGTTATGTAAGAATTAGAGTTGATGAAATCAAACTGACTAAATGCACAAATTCTAATATTTTCAAAGAACAGACCAAATGTATAATGTGAAACAGCTTTTATTTCTTTTCATAACTTTAACCTTTAAGGTTCATGCACGTGTGAGTAATCCTATAGGCTCAGCACCAGTTCAGTGTGAACAGCCCAATGGACCCGTTTGTTTTCTAGAGAAGTTTTAGATGACTTTTTATGACTTCTTTAAGGTCAACCGAAAGCTTTGTTCACAGGAGCTGTTTTCAGGCCAGAACGGTGCTGGTGCTGGTTCCCGCGCTAGTTCCACTGAGAGCCAAAGTCCTTGCTGGTGAACGAGCCAAGTTCAAACCGTTTAAGGGAGCCTAGGACACATCATCGAAAGAGGGCGTGGCTTTGCCACTAAATAAAAACAAGGCCGTACAGAAAAAAAACAAGGATCACATATCGCATATGGATCAATATAACTTGCTTTTTCTTGTGCTGCTGTCTATAGTTAGGCCTGAGCGCCAGAGGCTGGTGAAGGGCCTATTAGTATCACATAGTGATGCTCATAGGGGGCGGGAACTAAAATGACGTGATGTGACTCGCCTGTAGTGACCAGGGACCCTCACCATGACGTAGCTGCACCAGAGGTTTCCGAAAATGTAGAGTTTGTCGGCCAAAAAAAAGCGGAACATTGTTCTCGTATCAGAATATTTAGGCCCGAGTGCCAGAGGCTGGTGAAGGACCTATTAGTATTGCACTGTACATCATCTAGAGAAGTGCTGAAAATCACCGTACATCATCTAGAGAATTGCGGCTTCAAACGTTATCTCCATTTTTTTGAAAACTGTCATGTTTTACGTGCAGCGAAACCACAAAGTTCAATCAAAATTTAGACACTATTCAATGTGAAGATTTGCTCCCGTTGGCACAGACTTAGTCCGATCGAGCTGAAATTTGAGTCACTGATGCTGATCTCGGCCTGAACATAAAACACTATAAAGCATATGGAAAATTACACTACAGCGCCCCCTAGACATGAAACATCAACATTATCGGATTTGTACCAAATTTGGGAATTAAATTCTATGCATGACTATGAGCAAAAAACATATTACGGACATGGGGAATTTTTCACTGTTGGCCAGGAGAGGGCACAAAGACTCAAAAATCATTTAAAGTTGCACTATGTAAGTTTTCAGATGGAGGATGTGTTGGCCTGGGAAATTTGAATCACTAATGCCTGATCTGAATATAACACACTGTAAAGCAGATGAAAAGTGTGGTTGGGGTTTACGGTTATTAGGGTTAGTGTGGGGTATGGCGTTTGCTGGGCACGGCGTAGGTGCACGCGAGGGCCGATCATTGCCGCTTGCAGCTATATTTTCTGTTGAAATTCTGTTGAAATCCATATGGCAAATATTTGGTCTCCTCCACTGCACAATCTTCATGTCACTTTTTTCAGCTGTATTCCCATGGATGCATATTCCACACACGTTTTCTTTCTTTATTTTACCGTGTGTGACACGGATGAACCTGCTCACGTCGTCTGTGACATCACGGTTCACTTGGAAATACCAAGTTTTACCTGGTTCCCGTTGGGAACCAACTTTTTGGTTCCCCAACGCTCTGATTTTCGGCGTGAATACGTCAGTCGGTTCAAGATTAGGTGCAGGAATCGGCACCGACATGGTTCTGTCAACAAATATTACTCAAGTACACAGAAACCAAAGTATTGTAAACTGTTTGTCTCAGCAGAGGCACAAAGCTTAACACCAAACTGCAGAACACTTCAGGCAAATCAATAACATCTCCATGGAGACAAACAGGGGGTGGGCCTTTCTCAGAGACAAACAACATAGGACAGGCCATAAAACACGAAACCAGCTTGATGAAATATTACAAATACTGTGATTTCAGGAGCACTCGTTAGCAGTTAGCGGCTACGTCCGGGCTGCGGAGAGCTACCGCTTGGCTAACATGCTGCACTCTGCTGCTGTGGCCTTAAAAGAGGCGGCCACTCACATGGTCAAGGCAGAGTCCAGCCCCAGTGAGGTCACTAAGGTCCTGTCCGACTGCCTCAACCTGACCGACAGCATCACTGACCAAAGCATTCTGGGTAATGTAGTCAAAGCTGCTCAAAAATCAACTAAAGTCATCTTAATGTGTGCTGGCTGTCTTTCAGGTGAGCTGTACCTGTCTGTGGGTGTGGTCTTCTGTCAGGTGCGCTCCTTCCAGGAGGCAGTGCAGTGTTTCCAGAAGGCTCTAAGTCAGCTGCAGGAACGCCCCCTGCTGGCCAAAGTGCTGCTGAACCTTGGAGCGGCTCTGAACGCTGTGGGGGAGTTCAAGGCTGCTCTGGAATACCACCGCCTGGCTGCTAAGCTCTACGGTGAGCCTCACACTGGCCTGTCTGATCATAATCCTGCTGTAGTCTTACAGTGGTTCAGGTGTGTCCCAGCCTCATCATGGACTTAAAGAAGACCTGTTGTGCTTGGGTTTGCCTTGACACCCATGGATCATTGTGTTGTGTGATATTTTGAAACAACTTACTGTGACTTGAAAGATTTTGTCCATTTTTTATGTTCTGCCCTTCATTTACATTCACTTCAAATCAAAAATCAGTATTCCAAAATACACTGAACAAAAATATAAACACAACACTCCCATTTTTCGTGAGCTGGACTCAAAGATCTAAAACTTTTTCTACAGACACAAAAGACCATTTTCCTCAAATATTGTTCACAAATCTGTGTAAATCTGTGTTAGTGCATTTCTCCTTTGTCCAGATCATCCATCCCACCTGTCAGGTTTGGCATATCAAGATACTGATTAGAGCAGGATTATTGCACACATGTGCCTTAGGCTGGCCACAGTAAAAGGACACTCTGAAATGTGCAGTTTTGTCACACAGCACAATGCCACAGATGTCGCATGTTTTGAGGATGTAGTTTAAGATTCCCAATTCAGGAACTTACCCTATAGTAGCCGCGTTTCCCCAGATGCTTCACAGGAGGGAAGATGCTTGAGAAATGATTTAACAACAACTCTAATAAATGTAAATATGATTTATTTTACAGATAATAGAGTCAGACAATGAACAGACAGTTTAAGTCTGGATCCCCTTTAAAGCCCAATGCAGGAAAGACCCAGAAGAATGTGTTAGGGTCACATTTATAGCTTCCCTATACCAGGACATCCCACTCTTAACATCTGGAGTTTCTCAACCTGGTTTGCACAAAACACCCAACCATATAAGACCTGACATGATTAACTGTCACCATGGTACCATTCCCCGAATGTCTCTGGAATGCAGTGTCTCCTAAACTCTGACCCTTTATGGGCTCCAAACTAGTCTGGAGGCCCCAAACAATAACAGAGAATCTTCTAAGTTAAAAAACAGCATATTAAGTATAATGCAGTAGTGTAACAGACACCACATTTCCCCCTTCGAGGCTTCCAAAAGTCTCGCTACCAAATGACAAATCAATTACCTAAAGCTTCTTAGCTAAAAATGATGAGGACGAAAAACCAGCAGCAGCTTCAATGAGTCAAATTTCGCTGGAAAAGACTCCTCACCGGCCCCGCTGCTATTCTGAAGCTAATCTAGAGGGATGTCCTTATTATAATATAATAATCATCATTATATTTAATTAACATCAACACCATTAACCAACATCATATAAATGAATACATAAGATAATTGAAAACACAAATGAACACAAACATCATAACACACATATAGTTATACTAATATATGCTAATTATAAGTAAAACCCCATTTCCAAAAGTCCAGATGTGAGTTCAGCTCCAGAGCATCAACTCCACTGTCCACAAGCTTCAATCAGCTCCAGTCCATTTAGTCCATTTCACACCTCTCCACATTGATGCCCTGGAAAAACAAAAACACCACACGAGTATCTTGTTGCCAAATACAATCAAACACTAAAAAATCATAGAACATAAATTGTAAAATATAAATGTGTGAATGTATATAAGTGCTAATATAATTATAAAAAGTTAATGTAATAAAATATGATGAATGTGAAGATAAAATCAAATAAAATAAGATATATATATATATATATATATATATATATATATATACAGTGCTGTGCATATGTTTACATACCCTTACAGAATTAATGGTTTCCTGCCCATTTGGAAGAGAAAATGCTTGATGACACAAAAAACAGGTTTACCATGTCAGGTTAGTGAACAGTGTAATCAAATAATTGTGAAACAAATGTGACAAAACAATATGAACCAAAATAACAACAGAAATCACCCAAAGTACCCTGATCAAAAGTTTACATACCCCAGTTCCTAATACGGTGTATTTCCCCTTTAACATCAATAACAGCTTTAAGTCTTTTGTGGTAGTTGTCAATGAGTCTCTTAATCTTCTCAGATGGTAAAGCTGCCCATTCTTCTTGGCAAAAAGCCTCCAGTTCCTGTAGATTCTTGGGCTGTCTTGCATAAACAGCACGTTTCAGGTCTCCCCAGAGTGGCTCAATAATATTGAGGTCAGGAGACTGAGATGGCCATTCCAGAACTTTCACCTTGTGTTGCTGTAGCCACTGACAGGTTGATTTGGCCTCATGTTTTGGGTCAGTGTCATGCTGGAATGTCCAAGTACGTTCCATGCGCAGTGTTCGGGCTGAGGAGTGCATATTTTCTTCCAGTATTTTTTGGTAACTGGCAGCATTCATTCTGCCATCGACTCTTACCAAATTGCCTGTGCCTTTGTAGCTAACACAACCCCAGAACATCAGGGATCCACCACCATGTTTCACCGTTGGAATGGTGTAGTTTTCATTATAGGCCTTGTTGATTCCTCGCCAAACATAACGTCTATGATTTTTGCCAAAAAGTTCAATTTTGGTTTCATCACTCCAAATAATTTTCTCCCAGAAGGTTTGGGGTTTGTCTCTGTGGAGTGTGGCATACTTGAGACGTGCTTCTTTGTGGCATTTCCTTAGCAGTGGCTTTCTTCTGGCAACTCTACCATTAAGGCCATTTTTCTTCAAGTGCCTTCTTACTGTACTGCTTGAGACATCCACATGGCATTCTTTCAGTGACAGTTGAATTTCCCTGGATGTTATCTGGGGCCTTTTCTTCGCATCCCGAACATTTTTTCTTTCCGTGGTGGGGGAAATTTTGCTTGGCCTACCAGGTTGTGGTTTGATGTCTGTAGTTCCTCTTGCTTTCCACTTCTTAATTAGAGTCTGGACAGTGCTGACAGGCATTATCAACTGTTTGGCAATTTTCTTGTATCCCATTCCTGATTTGTAAAGGTGTACTACCTTCTCCCGCAGATCTTTTGACAATTGCTTTGCTTTCCCCATGATTCTTCATCCAAGACGTTAGCGCAACACCACATGAAGGATCCAACGGTTTCTCAGTAGTACAGCAACTCACTGACTTTTAAACACACTACTAATTACAAGGCAATAGATCACAGGTGAACATAGTTACCTTTAATAGCTATCCAATCTCATTTGTGTCACGTTGGGTGCAGGTTATCAGGCCAAATTAAAAGGGTATGTAAACTTTTGATCAGGGTACTTTGGGTGATTTCTGTTGTTATTTTGGTTCAAATTGAGTTCTCACATTTGTTTCACAATAAATGGCTTCCACTGTTCACTAACCACACATGGAAAACCAGTTTTTTGTGTCATCATTCATTTTCTCTTCCAAATGGGCAGGAAACCATTAATTCTGTAAGGGTATGTAAACATATGCACAGCACTGTATATATATATATATATATATATATGTATAATTTGGAATGTAAGTAGGGAAAATTAAACACAAAAAATAGAAAAATTTAAAAATAGAAAATAGTCTAGTCGCCCCTTTTGCACTGAAATTACCCCTGATACAGATCAGAAATTTCCGTGCAAAATTCAGTCCGTTAAAATCAAGTCAAGTTAGTTAAGTCAAATTAAGTCAAATATTTATCAACCAACTCAAATTTCAATCCTACTCCTTCCTCACAAGCCTCCCCTAAATATCACAATCTGATATTCCCAAAAATCCCCCTGGACTTCCTTGGCCGTCCTTGGAGCATATGCAATGAGGTGCTTTCTTCAGGCTAGTTCTAACCTTATCACATTTCTGAGTCGTCGCCTCTTGGCCCAAACCAGTAGATATCGTCTTTACAGTAACCTGATCGTTATTTATAGACAACCGCCCTGGAGCAGATAACAGAGCAGAAACCTCCTCGTTCACAAGTAAAGTTATCTTATGTGTTTTATACCCAGGTATCCAACGTCTGTTCTCCAGAATAAATGTTTGCCTTCTCTGAAAATGTTTGCAAATATAATCACCTTGAGCTTCCCGTGAAAAATATCTTACCACAACGAACAGTCACCTCCCACAGGGGCCATTTTTAGATCATTATATAAAACATATTTCCTCGGGTCCTCGGCAGACCTTCTTATCTCAGGTCCTGACAATACCAAACTTTCACCCATATTATTAACCCATTCAAGTGTATCCCCCCGAGTCCAACTGGAACACCAACACTTGAGAAATACCGATGTACCAACCGATTCCCGAACTACCAAAACAGAATCAAACAAATTAGTAGACTGTGGGCTGACTGTCGTTAAAAATGTTTTTTTCTAACTTAACCTCAGTCTCTGAGGTTAGAACTTCAGGCTTCTGGTCTGATGCCTCTACCGCTGGCCTAAAGGTGACCACTCCTTGTGACTCATCACTAACTCCTGCTGGTTTGTTTCAGCCGAATCCACTACCATCAAGATTACAATCTTTGTCCTAAAAATTGAACCCAACCATTCACCACGCTCCTTTATTATCTACCAACTGTGGACCAGGATACAGGCATTTATACCATCCGTGGTCATTTTCTTGCAATCGGGTGTAAATAAAGACTACAATCTCCGGCAATCTTCAATCTCCTCTTGTCATTCAACAACATATACTTCTTTATCCCAATTGTCCTTGAGAGGTCCAGTGTTTTCCCAAACTACTTCCCATTTCGGTCGAAAACGTTCATCGTTAGTATTCTCAAACTCAACCTCCCCCTGCGCCACTTCAGCGAACCGCAGCTCAGCGACACCTTCAATTACCTAGAAGCCCTATTCATATAGACCCATCCCGACAGCACCATCTGTCTTCACTCTCACTCCCTCCCCCCGGTGTGTCTGGTTCATCTTTCAGCCTGAAGACATGTACAAAGGGGGGGTCCTGAATGTGCTAGGCTGATCACCTCCATCTCCACCCAGCCATCACATCTATCCATCGTCAATAAATACCTTTATCATGTACCATTGTTGTGGCGTGGTCCTCGCTACTGAATTGGAGAACAAAGTAAATAGAGAGCAGTGGGCGTGGACCAACTGTGGTGAAAATAGGAGCTGATTGGCAAAATCCCATCTTGAAAATAAGCAATTAAAGATTGCACAAGTGAACATGGTAACTCCAATGCAACGTCAAGAGTGAAGTGAAAAGTTTATATTGTTCATAAATAAATAGTGGGCTAAGGGGTAGACGAGAAACATCTGCATTCAAGGCACAAGTCAAATGCAGGACAAATGCAGGACAATTCAGGACTCCTCAAACATACATGAATCCACAGACAAAAGTGTGTATATTATGATCAGGGAGAACCATCCTGGCATTACTTTAATACAGGATGTCTCCTTTAATATCTGTGATTTTCAGGATCCCTGGGGCTCCGCGGAGAACAGGCACAGTGCTTCAGTAACCTGGCCCTGGCTTGTCGTCACCTTGGAAATGACGAGGAGGCCATCGAGAGCTTCAACCACGCACTGCAAGGTTTCACTGACTCAGGTGCACTTTAGCCACTAGAATAATTCTGTCAGGTCTCCTATGGATTTATCTCACCGTTTATCTTGTGTTCACTTTGCACTCATGAACAATTGTGTGGTTTTGGTTTTTGTATTGATGCTTTGCATCTGATGTCATCAACATTCCCTGGGGCCTCATGGTAACTGTAGGCAGACTGTGTCTGAGACTTCGTTAGACTTTAATTTGAGCTTCAGTTCAACACAGTCTGATGGGAAAGAGCTAACTTAGTTGGGAATATGACAGGTGTTTGTGCTGTTAAACAAGTCCCCCTCAAATAACATTATGATCACAAGCTACTATTAGCATTAGCACACAGTGTTTAACCTTTTTGTAGAAAATCAAATTCCAAAACAGGACCATGAACACTGGCTCCTGAAAATGTGCCCTTCAATTTAAAAAATTTTCTTGAGTTTTCAGACAGTTTGGCAGTGTTTGCTGATGTGTACTTTGTGTCACCGTGGTAAATGATTCCGCCAGACACATACATGCAGAACACCCCTAGCATGATGTCACTGCAGAGAGTCAATAAAACAATAATACTTCTGTGTTAGTTACTTTCAGTTGCATATTTATGCTTATTTATTGCTTTCTGTGTGTGTTATCATTACCAGATGTGGATTGTACTAGTTAGATTTACTCAAGTATCTTTTCCTCACAGTTACTCTTACATGTGTACTTGATGAGTAGTAGGCAAAGGGTAGAGTTCAATTTGTCAACTGGACCAAAGTTTTGATAGAAGACGTTTCGTCGGTCATCCGAGCTGCTGCTTCAGTTCTGGTCAAAATGCTGGAGGACACTGACTTCTATCTGCCTGCAAGAGGGAGGAGTCAGTTACTCAAATTACTTAGAAACTCGCCCGATTTGTTTACAGTTTCTGTTGTCAACTCTCCCTATTGAAATAGACTGGGGGGGTGTGGTCAGGTTAGCATACACATACAGGGCTATTCACACCTCTGGGCCTGACCTGGCTACACCTATGGTTTTCTTAATTCGTTTTGATTTAGGTTTGAGAATGGAGTTATAGACAGGAGACAGATGGTGCCTGAGTCCATTTCTGTTTAAAGAAGGGTTCTCTTTTTTAACAAAGACGCTTCTTTAACTCCCACGTTCAAACCAACTCTCCTCTCTGGCTCAGATCTGCACCTCACTGTCCTCAAAGCAGTGGCCCGTGGCTTTAAGGTGGAGGTGTACAGCAGACTGAGGTCCACTCTGGGTTTCTCGTCTGTGCTGGTTCATCCTTTTGTGTAATGGCTGTTTTGTTTCTCCCGTGTAACGCTCACTGCAGTCTTCACTACACTGAATAGAGGAGACAACATCGCTTTGTTTGTGGCTCAGAGTTTTGTCCTTAGGGTGGACCAGTTTTTGTCTTAGTGTTTGTGGGTAGACGGGAATATCATGTTGTCTGAAGATCCTCTGGAGTTGCTCAGAGACCCCAGCAAGATAAGGAATAGTTACACCCCTTCTCCTGGGTTCTGGTTCTGTGTTTTCTTGTTTCTTCTCTCTCTTAGTTTTGTTGAAAGCCCACGAAATAATTAATTATTTCCGTTATATTTATTATCTGAGTCTGAACAATATTTTATTTTGAAAAATCTTTTCAAACCCATCACACTCCCTAAAAAGGCTGTAACATGAGAAAAACTACACGATCTCGATGAAAACAGGAAGGAAAACAATTTGTACGAAACTGAGAAGTCCCGTTTGGAGGAGGAAAACACGAAACAAAGTCCACCTCAAAACATACGGAGAATCCGCAACAAGGATCGCGGACAGCTTCTCTCCCCTGCGCCACCACCACATCCACAAACACACGGAGGAGTGCGCAGCAGAACCCACACCCGCCCCACCACGCAATACACACCCCCTGCCGCCGGACCCACCCTCTCCGCCAAAACTGCAGCTCCACCGCGGGGCCGCAGACAGCGCTGTGCGACGAAGCCCTGGCCACAGCCCGACAGGTGCGAACGCAGAACTCCAGGCAACCGAGTCTGAGCACGGCCCGAAAGCCCCAGAGCGAGTGCCCCGGGTCTGAGCACGGCCCGAAAGCCCCAGAGCGAGTGCCCCGGGTCTGAGCACGGCCCGAAAGTCCCAGAGCGAGTGCCCCGGGTCTGAGCACGGCCCGAAAGCCCCAGAGCGAGTGCCCCGGGTCTGAGCACGGCCCGAAAGCCCCAGAGCGAGTGCCCCGGGTCTGAGCACGGCCCGAAAGCCCCAGAGCGAGTGCCCCGGGTCTGAGCACAGCCCGAAAGCCCCAGAGCGAGTGCCCCGGGTACAACGGGAGCGACAAACACAGTCTAACTGGAGATCACTGGACGTCCCTCAGTCATAAGAACTACCTCAGGGTCACAGCACATTATTTCACCTGTTATGTGACTGTTCTGTCCCCAGTGTCCCCACTGACTGTGTGTCGATACCTAACATTTATTCACTCGTTTGCTCACATTGTAATACACAACTTTGCACAGGCTTCTGCATATCGGAAATGTAGATCTGTGTTGCTCAACAATTCGGAGATGGGGACCCCCGAATACTGATGGGTATTTCGCACACTGGTTATGTTGTTGAGCGTTACGGCTAGATATAGTCGGCCTCACCTCCACGCACAGCTTGGGTTCTGGTACCCAACTGCTTGAGAGGGGTTGGACTCTCCATTTCTCTGGCGTTGGCTGCGGGGAGCGGCGGTGAGCTGGTGTGGGCTAGTCACAGTTTGTCCATAACGAACACCATGTTCGAGCACAAGGGGGTCCATCGGTGCACGTGGCACCAGGACTCCCTAGGCCGGAGATCAATGATCGACTTTGTTGTTGTGTCATCTGACCTCCGGCCGTGTGTCTTGGACACTCGGGTGAAGAGAGGGGCAGAGCTGTCAACTGATCACCACCTGGTGGTGAGTTGGGTCCGCTGGCGGAGGAAGCCGGAAAGACCTGGCAGGCCCAAGCGTATCATGAGGGTCTGTTGGGAACGTCTGGCGGAACCTTCTGTCGGTGCGGCCTTCAACTCACACCTCCGGGAGAGCTTCTCCTGGATCCCGGGGGAGACTGGGGACATGGAGTCCGTGGGCTTCATTTTCAGCCTCTATTGTCGATGTGGCTACTCGTAGCTGTGGCCGTAAGGTCTGTGGTGCCTGTCGCGGCGGCAATCCCCGAACCCGGTGGTGGACACCAGAAGTAAGGGATGCCGTCAAGATGAAGGAGTCGTCCTACCGGGCCTTGCTGGCCCGGTGGACTCCTGAAGCACCTGACAGGTACCAGCGGGCCAAGCGTGCTGTAGCCTGGGCGGTGGCAGAGGCAAAACCTCGGGTTTGGGAGAAGTTCGGGGAGACCATGGAGGAGGACTATCGGACGGCCCCAAGGAAATTCTGTCAAAGTGTCCAGCGCCTCAGGAGGGGGAAGCAGTGCTTTGCCAACACTGTTTACAGTGCGGGGGGAGAGCTGCTGACCTCGACTGAGGATGTTGTCAGGCGGTGGAAGGAAAACTTTGGGGATCTCCTCAATCCCACCGTCACGTCCTCCGAAGAGGTTGCCGAGGCTGGGGACCCAGAGGCGGACTCACCCATCACCCTGGCCGAAGTCACTGAGGTGGTTGGAAAGCTCCTCGGTGGCAAGGCTCCGGGGGTGGATGAGATCCGTCCTGAGTACATTAAGTCTCTGGATGTTGTGGAGCTGTCTTGGCTGACACGTCTCTGCAACATCGCGTGGCGGTCAGGAACAGTACCTCTGGACTGGAGGTGAGGCTGACTATATCTAGCCAGTAACACTCGACCTCCCGCACAAGCTCAGGCTCATTCCCCCCCAGCGAGGTGAGATTCCATGTCCCCAGAGCTATTCTCCATGTCCGGAGATCTGGTCGCCGAGGCCCCTGCCTTCGACGGTCTCACGTCATCCCTTCGGGCTGTGCCCGGCCGGACCCTGTGGGAGAAAGCCCGGCCACCAGGTGCTCGCCATCGAGCGCCCACCCCAGGCCTGGCTCCAGGGTGGGGCCCCGGTGACGCCGGGCAATGTATCTGGCCTCTGAATGTGTCTCATCATTAGGGGCTTCTGAACACTTTTTTTACACTTACTTAAGTAATTTCTAGGACTACTACTTTGTACTTCTACTTGAGTGATATTATTTTTGAACCGTTACTTGAGTAGAATATTTGGCTACTTGACCCACTTGTGATCATGACAGGCCTGTTCTGAATTTGTGCCTGTGCTTGTCTCATGTCCCAGAGGAGCACAGTGCACAGGTGCAGGTGTGTGAGGCGCTGGCTGAAGTCTACCTGGGGCAAAGGAAGCAACACAAAGCCATACAGCTGTACAGACAGGCCCTGCTCTGCCTCAGCCACTGTCAGGTACCACACACACACACACCCACACACACACACACCCACACACACACACACACACACCCACACACCCACACACACTCTTTGCGCTAACACAGACCCTTCAACCATCTTGAAATGAGTACATTCAGTTCTGGTAGCCAGTTTTCCTTTAGATATGTGATCTTTAAAATATTTCACTACTGCATTGACCTCAGCCTTAGACTATGGTTTGTTGGTGGTTTTTTGGTGCTGTTCTGGCTTGATTGTTTGGACCAGCATCTTGTCCTGTGTTTGTAGAAAAACAGACACAGAAGAACTGTGTTAAACCATTTACCAATTGCCACAGATTCCCATTTCTGTTTCTAAGATTACAATTGTCAGTCACTTTTTCACCGCGTCATCATAATTTCACCATTTAGGATGAAGGCTCACATCAGCTGCAGCAAACCTAACTGAATTAATATACAATTAAAAAATTACCCCTTTGCCTTTAAACCAGCAGATCTCAGAACACCTGCAATTATTCTTATCAGGGAGGTTTATGTCACCAGAAGGAAAATGAATCAACTGACACCTCCATGATAATACTGTGAAATAGATAATGATATGAAAAACTAAAATGCACAACACTGTTTTTATCTTCCATTTTATTCTATTGAATTTTGTGTTTTCATTTGTGTTTTTTGGATGACTGAGTGATTCTACACACATTTGTTCTTTATTAACTTCTACATTTGTTTTACATAGTCTCCAAGCATTTTTTGGTTCTTAAATGGTGTAAAGGTGCCCTTTAATAAACTTGTCTTAACTTCAGAGCCTGGATTTATCGTGGATGTCACTGCTGAGACTGGTTCTGCTGAACACAAAATGTGGAGAAAAAAAAGTCAAAAGTACCTTTCATCAACATAAACGCGTATTAAAGTAAGGCCAAAATCTCCAGTGTTATGGACCTGCTCTGTGACTGTAGACTGTGAAGCAGCATCAACAGGTGCACAAACCTCTGCTGTTGTGAGTTCCCCGTCACTGTCATCAGACTCATTCTCACTGTCCTGGGCTTCAGTATCACTAAACACAATTTCATCGAGGAAATGGTTGAAATTAAAGTCAAATGATGACTGTGTACAGTTGCTTCAGACTAAACAAACACATAGATGTACAAACCCTCTATTTCAATCTCATCCAGGGATTTTCCCTGCACGCTGGAAAGCGGTCCTTTCTCCATTGACAAGAGTAGTTTGAAATCTTTGCCAGCTGTGTTGTGGGAACTGGTGGCCTGTAAAAATCTGAACACGGATATCATGACCCAGGAAATCTGCAACCTGATCAAGTTCATTGTGTTTTAAATTCAGGACTGAGTGTGGCGACATGTTTCCTCAGTTGTGTTGATCTGAGATGCTCAGGGAACTTTGCTCCACACTGGTTTGCATGAACACGTAAACAGTCCTGTCCTCTGTAATAGCTCATTGATTTGGGTCTTGTAAACAGGAAGACATTTGTGGCACAAACATCACATTCCCTCCTTTTACTGGTCAGTAGTGAAAGAGAATTCACCACACTTGGTGTGAGAAGAACTGCAACCTTTCCACCTCTTTTTCCTGTGATTTCCACTCGACTGAAATAGTTGCGGAGCCTCTGTTCCATCTTTGACAAACCCATGGCCACATCTTCATGAAGCTTGGTGTTGTCTCTTTCATTAAAACTTTTGAGCTGCATTTTTGAAACCTCCCCAGCACGTCTTCGATTGAACACAATGATTTGTGCAAGTGTAACTTTTGCAAGATGAGCATAGTTATGAGGGCGAGTCACCACCTTCAATCTGGAAAAGGCACTTTCTGCAGATTTCTCAAGGTACTGATGGAGAATCTGAACATCCTCAGTGAAGGGTAATGTTGACGGCTTGTTGTACTTTGCTTCACTCAGTGTGGTCAAGGCACCATGAGACACCAACTCAGACCCCTTGGACGTGTACAGTTTCTTGAATATATCAGTGGACTTGGCCAGTTCCTCATCTTCTGCCATGAGAGCCCTACAATGGATAATGTCATTGATTTTTTTAAGTGTATGTCCCAGTTTAAGGGCAAGGCTCGGTGTTCCATACAGTTGTTTTTCTGCATCAAAACCAGTAACTTTCTTAACAGCTTGCTCAACTTTCTGGAAGTTAGCAGGTTCAACAGCCTCCTCCAGGTTATGTATTGAGAAGTCTGTACGCAGACATAACAGCAAACGACCCACTTCTCTGAGCTTCTGTCTCATGTATTCGTTCTTTGTAGGGTCTTTTCCATGTCTGTGGTAGAGGGACTGGGCAAACTGAATGATAGACAGGTCATTTCGCACAACTGAGGCAACCTCATCCTGGTTCATGGCTGTCAGGAGCTTCCACACCACTTGAAATCTGGTGACTGGATACAGTCTCTAGAGCAGCAGCCACACCCAGTACTTTGGTTCCTCCAGGTTCTTTACCAGTAACTTCATTTTCTGGCTTACAGGGGCATTTGCGGACATGTCTCCAAAGTTCCTTCCGAATGTACATCCCTTTACAATGCATACAGTGAATAAACTTTCCTAATGTTTCTTTAGTTTTAGGTTTTCTCTTAACTTTCACTGGTCCCGTAGCACCTTGTAAAACTGCAGTGTTATGTCTAAAATTTCCCTTCCGCATATTTTTCTCATAATGTTTTCCGCTCTTTTGAGTGCTCAGGCAGGGAAAATGCATGTAGCACTTCCACGTGTGTTGTGTGTGTTCTCAAGTGACGGGAAATTTTACTTTGTGGCCTACCACAAATGTAACAGTAATTTTTTATGGTCATCGTCAATTGTGTTGAGTTGTGACTGGGAAGCGGTGCTTTATCCTTTGGATTTTCTTTTGACGCACCTTTGATAGAAGTAGCTAAATGTGACCTTTTAGGATTATTGGAAACCACATGGTCTTCAGGAGGTGGTGAAACCTTGGATATGGTAGACTCTACTTGGATGTCAGCGTCTAATCTATGAGAAGTTTCTTCTTCAAGCATAAGCAGCTCTCGACTGATGAGGTATCAAGGGTTTGCTAATATCTGAATCATCGTCATCTTCTGACTCCGAGTCTGGTATGTAGTCCTCATCAGACAGGCTATAATCATCATCTGATATCTGACCTGTGAAAGTACCCTGTCCTGATCAGGCACCAGTTCATCCCCAGAACATGTAGAAGACTGTGGCTCCTGAAATAATGAGAAAACAAGTTAAATTATTGGACAGTGCAAAAGATATTAAATATTCAAGAAACCTTAAATAGATACTCACCTGTCAATGATGGTGGAAGTCATCAGTAATTTGCTTTAGGCACGTTTCATGTCAGACACCTGAACAAACTGCAACACATTTTAAACCTGGTTATTTCATGGGTCATAATACTCTGCCTTCTAGGTATATCTAAAGAGTACTAGTCCACCTATGGCAGTGAGCCACACACTACACCACTGTATCAAATACTGCATCTCACCTTTGCACTTATAGCCAAGCCACTTGAAGGATTATACAGGTCCCACACCAGGGCTCTACACTAACTTTTTTTTTCAGGAGCACATGTGCCCCTAAGTAAAACATTTTAGGAGCACAGAAAAAAAATGGGGGCACAACTAGGTTTTCCTTTGAACGATTATTACAGTGCAGAACTTACGCACACCAACACTAACCCTGAATAAATTTAATACAAAAAAACCAAAGAATTATGACTGTACTTTTCCTGCATGATCGCAGTGTTTTTCTAAATATATCTTCATTTTATCTGATTAATATTTAGATTTAAAATAAGCCAAACAAACTGTACTGCACTGAAACACTCTGTGGCCCTTTTTGGACCTTCACCACAGTTTAAGAACCTCTTCTTTAAGAGAACTTCCACTGGCACTTTACACAAAACTGTTTCAAGGTGTAAAAAGTGGGTAGGATTTTTAAACCTGTATTTTCAAATTCCTAACTGGAGTTACATTCTCTTAGTGGTTTTACAGTGGTTTTTAGACTCTGCACATTTACCAAACCAAACGCACATTGTGACAAACAGATTTATTTGGAAAACTTCAGCCCACATATCACCTGCTCTGTGCTGTAGCTCTGCTCTGTGCAGACATGGACATGAAATTAGTATTGGCGTATTTGACGTGAGGCGGAAGGACAGGTGAGATGTTTAACCTGTCCTGTGATGCAGGCTGAGGGTGGCGCTGTGGACAAGCCGCTCACTGGTGGTGCCACGCAGTGTCCGCGGGCTCCAGCACAGGTCCTGCACACCAGTACAAGTTTATTGCCCGCAGTAGCGGCCGTAATGATATATGATCACACTCAGTATTCAGACCCGAGTCCGTGACGAGACCGAGTCCAAATGCGCTCGAGTCCGAGACAAGACCAAGACAAAACTCTCGCTTTGTCGGAGGAGGAAGTCCAGCAGCGCGGGGGTGTCTGTGAGCGGTGGGACAGGTGTGGGTCCTGCTGCGGTGGGACAGGTGTGGGTCCTGTTGCGGTGGGACAGGGGTGGGTCCTGCTGCGGTGGGACAGGGGTGGGTCCTGCTGCGGTGGGACAGGGGTGGGTCCTGCTGCGGTGGGACAGGGGTGGGTCCTGCTGCGGTGGGACAGGTGTGGGTCCTGCTGCGGGGCGCGCTCCTCGTTGAAGATGGGCATGGGTGTGTTTTTAGTAGAGTTTGTTCGTCTTGAGTGACATCGGCCACACCCGGAGCTCGTATGTTGGGGTCGTGTGCGGTCGGAGGTGTCGTGCCCGGGCTCGGTTCGGTTGCGCTCGCGCTGGGCGTGTGTGCCGCGCTTTAGGGGCGATCCAGACTTGGGTGCGGTTCTAAAGTCCTAATGTGACTGCGCCCCTAATGTTTGACACATTTAGAACATTTAGCTCGTCAGTTACGTGTGTGTGCAGCTCCTTACTGTGGCTGCAGAAGCACTCGCACTGGTGCGACTGTTTTGTTTTCCTCGTTCGAGCGGCGAAATATTTCCTCACAAATGCGAGTGAAATGGGCGCACTGTAGAGCCCTGCCCCAAACACTGGATGCACTTGTCCAAGGATGATACTGTTGCACAAACAAACAAGTGCTTTTGACACTGTTGGTGAAAATATATGTGAACATTTAATAATGGCAGATTGAACTACAGATTTCAGATTCACATTTTGATATCTATGAAACCATAAAAGGGCAAAACAATAACACGGCATAAAATATACCTTTTCACTGAGGACAACTGGATCCACTTCACTTGAACTGATGAACTGTTTCTCATTATTTTCAGTGGTTCCCGAAAACAGTGTAAGAACAGGGGAGGGGAAGTCTATTTTTGTCATGTTGGGGATTGCCAATACTAACAAACAAAAAGGATGCAGCAGAAGTGCAAAGAAACAGATTCACTTCCTCTCCACCTTTACAGATTTCAGATTTTCTTTTCAGTGCATGTTTTTTTCACACATTATATTAACAAAGAACCAAGAACTCTTTAAAGCCAAACTAATGCCACTACTATTGCTTAATTTACACCCACATTCAGATCCTACAGTAATATACACTTTGAAAAGCCTGTGACGGGAGTCCTTACAAAACAATGTCCATATAAACAAGATCACATCCAGATGATAACACACACACAGACACACAGACACACACACACAGACACACACACACAGACACACACACACATACACACACAGACACACAGACACACAGACACACACACACAGACACACACACACACACAGACACACACACACCCACCCACACACACACACACAGACACACAGACACACACACACAGACACACACACAGACACACACACACACACACACACACACACACACAGACACACACACACAGACACACACACACACACACAGACACACACACACACACACACACACACACACACACACAGACACACACACAGACACACACACACACAGACACACACACAGACACACAGACACACACACACAGACACACACACACCCACCCACACACACACACAGACACACACACACACACAGACACACACACACACACACAGACACACACACACAGACACACACAGACACACACAGACACACACACACACACACACACACACAGACACACACACACACACACACACACACACACACAGACACACACACAGACACACACACACAGAGACGGACATGCACACACAGGTAAAACACACAGGTACACACACACACAGGTAAAACAAACAGGCACACACACACACAGGTAAAACAAACAGGTACACGCACACAGGTAAAACAAACAGACACACACACACAGGTAAAACAAACAGACACACACGCACACAGGTAAAACAAACAGGCACACACACACACAGGTAAAACAAACAGTCACACACACACACAGGTAAAACAAACAGGCACACACACACAGGTAAAACAAACAGGCACACACACACACAGGTAAAACAAACAGGTACACACACACACACACACACACACACACAGGTAAAACAAACAGGCACACACGCACACAGGTAAAACAAACAGGCACACACACACACAGGTAAAACAAACAGACACACACACACACACAGGTAAAACAAACAGACACACACACACACACAGGTAAAACAAACAGACACACACGCACACAGGTAAAACAAACAGGCACACACACACAGGTAAAACAAACAGGCACACACACACACAGGTAAAACAAACAGGCACACACACACACAGGTAAAACAAACAGGTACACGCACACAGGTAAAACAAACAGACACACACACACAGGTAAAACAAACAGGCACACACACACACAGGTAAAACAAACAGACACACACACACACACAGGTAAAACAAACAGACACACACACACACACACACACACACAGGTAAAACAAACAGGCACACACACACAGGTAAAACAAACAGGCACACACACACACACAGGTAAAACAAACAGGCACACACACACACAGGTAAAACAAACAGGCACACACACACACAGGTAAAACAAACAGGCACACACACACAGCACACAGGTAAAACAAACAGGTACACACGCACACAGGTAAAACAAACAGACACACACACACAGGTAAAACAAACAGGCACACACACACACACACACAGGTAAAACAAACAGGCACACACACACAGGTAAAACAAACAGGCACACACACACACACAGGTAAAACAAACAGGCACACACACACACAGGTAAAACAAACAGGCACACACACACACTGATGCCCTCCCTGAGTCTCCATGTGCTCTGTCAGTGCCTTGTTTGCAGGACTCTGAAGGCGTGGGCCAGCGGCTGGTGGAGCGGCTCACTACTGCTCTGCGCATCACAGTGGCACAGGTTGGAATTGCACTTTTTATTTCATTCTTTGTGTAATGCCTCATTTGTAGTGAGTGTTCCGTGTAGGAAAGGTTTCACATGAAGTCATTTTCAGTCTGACGGCACTGGTCTGACGATAGGACAGGACAGGCGAGGCTAGGATACAATGGGGTGTTTCACCATATGTGTAGCAAGCTTAAAGACACCATATTATGCTAAACCAATTTTGTTTTAGCTTTCTACCATGTTGTAATTTGTTCTCTAATCAAAAATCAGTTTTTAAAGAAAAGTTGAAAAACCTGTTGAAAATCACAGGAAGTTCTAAACACACTGATGGAGAATTCTAAAAGATACTAACACCTAAACCATGAACGCTCGTATTGATCACAGGATTCTGAAACAGAGCTGTTTAAATCCATTTTGTGGTCTTACTTGGCAGTGTTTTCTAGTGTTTGCATTGTGTCTCTATAGTAAGTGGCGAACATTCTGCCCATACACATACACGTAGAAGACCCCTAGCGTGATGTCATTGCAAAGTATTCATTATTTACACTGAGCTGGTGGACAGGTCAGAATTCTATCTCTATTCATAGCTCGGCTATTACTGGCTCTATCCATAAGAAACAAAAGCACCAAGTTCAGTTGTGGCTCCTGTAGTATCGTACCAGGAGTGAATGAATAAAATCCAATAATAAATCCAGTCCATTATGTGTTATAGAGATAGATATGTTTAATTCCATACTGTGGAGTATTCCAGACAAAGCTATACATTATGATCTGTACTATCTAACCGCAGAGGCTGCGCCCTTTTGGACAGATCAGACCCCACCCCCTGAGCCCCCTCTCCAGGTGAGGCAAGAGAGAGAAGTGGATTTGAGAAATGTCCTTATTGTGATATGTGTTCCGATGAGCGCTGTCTGTTACAGACGACTGGACACGCCGAGCCCCACAAAAGCACTGAGTCAGCAGAACGATGGGCCAAAAGGGGAGGAGCTGAGTGAGTTGTCATTTTTCAGTTTTCTGCCATAGGTTGGAATGATCCACTTTGGTCTTGAACTCTCTACAGCAGGGGCGTCAAACTCATTTTGGTCCGGGGGCCGTATGCAGCCTACTTTGATCCCAAAAGGGCCGGATCAGAAAACTCAGTTCTCTCTTCAAGTTATTGTATTTTTCTCCGTGTCTCGTAGTGGTGTTTAAGATTATATTCCTCGAGCAACGCCACTTGTTCCAAACACACTGAGCACAGATTTCCCATTCACCTCTGTCAACAAATAAGAATTAGACTATTTTTCTTGGGAAATCCTGAACTCAGCATCTGCTTTTCTCATTTTTTGACATTTTGCTGATGAGGGTCACGGTCGACAGTCAAAACGATCGTCCTTTAAGAGCGTTTGGAAAGAGGAAAGTCTTCATTTGTGCTGCTCTGGTGGGAGTCGCAACGTACAGAAACGCCGGAGACGCTGCTATGCTAAACGGTGCAGAAAATTAACAGAAAATTCTGAAAATTTTAAGTATTTTAATAGAAAAATCAGCCGAGGGCCAGATTAAAGGTCTTGGAGGGCCGGATCTGGCCCCCGGGCCGCATGTTTGACACATGTGCTCTACAGTGAATAATTAGTACTTTAGAGGTTTCAGCCACTGCAAACTATTTCAAATGAACTACTTCTGTTCTTCATGTTTATAGACAGTAAAACTCAGGTCGAGAGTTGAACTGAGCGTTACTTAAATAGAGCTCATGTGATGCAGTCCATATATGAACACGATCACCCTCCTGCTCGGTTTATATCATATCATTTCAGATGAGACCTTGGTTTAAATCAACTGTAAAGCTAACAACCACTAGCATACCAACTGAGCACTTCCTGAGTCTCAGACGGGAAAACGTTTTCTAATTAGATACAGACAGTACATAACAGCATTTTGACCTCAAGAGCTGCTTATATAATCTATCTGTACTTGGGCAAGATTGTTTTTTTAAACCTGTGGAGAGAAATGATGTGATGTTTGTGTTCCAGGTGAGCCGTGGTCTGACAGGGAGCTGCACACTGACAGGTACCTCCCTCCCTCCTGACCATAGATACAAACTGCACAAGTCTACTGGACACGCCCATACACTAGATAGTCTGTAAAAACACTCAGAGGTCGCTAGTACTCAGTTATAATTACTTAGTTACATTTACTTAAGGAAAGAAGTACTTTTCAGAGTGCTTTTATAGCAACTTAAAAATTAAAAAAAAATCAGTTTTATATAGCACTTTTCAGGACACTCGAAGACGCTTTACAGAGCATTATTCATTCACTCCAGACCCGGTGGTGTAAACTACTATTGTAGCCACAGCTGCCCTGGGGCAGACTGACGGAAGCGAGGCTCCAATCTGCGCCATCGGCCCCTCCGACCACCACCAACACTCACACACACACCACTTTCATACTGGGCAATGTGGGTGAAGTGTCTTGCCTGAAGACACAATGACAGTTTTTGCCACTGGCCCCACTGTGGCACCTGGAATTCCCAGTGTCTCCATCCAAGTCCTGACCAGGCCCTGAGCTTCTGAGACCTGAGGGATCAGGCTTTGACGAGCCGGTGTGGCCACAAACATACTTACACACCTACTCCTATTTGTACAGAGTAACAGTACTCTTACTTTTCAATGTTTTGAAAAGATTATATTTGTAAATAATAACTCCCCCTTCAGAGCCAGTGTGGGTCTGGAGGGGCCAGTGTGGGTCTGGAGGGGCCAGTGTGGGTCTGGAGGGGCCAGTGTGGGTCTGGAGGGGCCAGTGTGGGTCTGGAGGGGCCAGTGTGGGTCTGGAGGTACATGCTGGGATTGTGTGATGACAACTGCAGGAGTTTCCTCGTCACAAACAGAGCTGGAGTTGTGTTTTGCTCCATTTACACACGTTTAACACACAAACTCTGCACATTTATTCACTCCCTCAAACAGAAGACACTCTGTTCCACCTTGTGATGTCATGTGGTAATACAGGAATTGCTCAGCTATGTTTTAAACTCCACAGACCTTCAGTAGAAACACTTGGATGATTTCAGTTTAAACAGGTAAAAGGAGCAGTTCACTTGAAAACTTCTGCTTCATCCATCACAAGGTGGAACAGAACATTTGAGCTTTGGAGGCGAGTTTAAGTCCTGTAGGACCTTATAAAACTACGCTGTAATAAATGATGTAAATAATTTCCCATCTCACCATTCATCCATCCTTCTTCGTCTACGTTATCCGGCTGGGTCACAGGGGCAGCAGTTCACCGCCCAGTCTTCTGCACCTGACCCCCCCATGAACCCCTCTGTGGGTGGTGACCCACAGGAGGGTGGACGTCATGGTCCTTGATGTTAGTTCATAGGGGTGCTGCATGTTTTGAGTTGATGGGGGAAACTGGAGTGCCCGGAGGAAGCCCATCCAGACATGGGGAGAACATGCAAACTCCAAAATAATTTCCCTTGTGGATCAATAAAGTTTGTCTAAGTGTGGAAATGTGTCCATATGAAGGTATCTGTAGTATTTGCTCTGGTGAGCAGCTGCTGGGGCCGGTGCATCTCTCACCCTCTGCCTGTTCTTTCTCCACAGTGAAGTGTCATTGGTCCAGAAGACAGAAGCTCTGCCCCCTGAGAGTCCTGACACTGGGCAGACACCTGCTCTTTTAGAGAGGCTGCGTTCCAGATTCTGCTCACTCATGTGAGGTGGTCCTCGCAGATTTTTTGAAGAGGACGTCTTTTTGGAGCTTTCTGCCACGTTATAACGTTCCCTCATCAAAAACACGCCTGGAGGTTTCAGATGTCAGTATTTTAGTGATCTCTCTTGGCCTTATTCAAACCCTCCTTATGGTTAGCGATGAGATTCTGTGCAAGGCTCCACCCACACGCCTACATCAGCCATGCTCCTTCAATTCTCCTTAAATATACAACAACATGATACAAATTCATTAGTGGGACAAAGGCTGATTGTGTTCTGTTACCTGTACAGCCAGAAACTGTGTAACTGCTCATTTCCAGAGCCTTCTGGATTTGAGCAGAATGTAGACGGGACTCAGGCACCTCTGAAGTGGGGAGCAGAGGGAGGGAAGACTTTTCCACAAATACAGCATTTTCAAAACAATAAAAGTTAATATGGTGATTTAAATATGTTATGTGTCATATCCTCTTTACATATATGTTTAAATGTAAAACACTAATAATGAATAAAATTAATGTTTTAATATTAATAGTTAGTAAAAAAAAACAAACTGTATCTTTAAAGTAATAATATGTAACTTTTTTGAGGTGGAAAGTCACCTGCACGATTCCATGGAAATAAAAAAGGCAGGTCTATTTGTACAGCACAATTCGTACACAGTACTTCAGTGCTTTACAGAATAAGAAATACATTAAAATCACAATACAAACTAATCAAAACATAAATAATCATCATAAAATTTTAAAATAGAGATGGGACATTAAATTAGAGACAGTTAGACAGAAGAGAAGAGTGCGGAATGGAAAATAAAAACCTTTCAGTCATATGCAGCTAAACAGAACTGTTTTTAGCCTGGATTTAAACAAAGTCAGAGTCTGTCTCACATGTTCAGACTGTTCCAGGTTTTGGCTGCGTGAGTCTGAAACTCTGACTCCCCGAGTTTAGTCCTGACTCTGGGCACCAGCAGGAGGTCCCTGAGGGCCTCAGATGCAGATGGTTCATACGACTCTAACATGTCACAGATGGACTTTGGTGCTCGGCCATAGAGAGACTTGTGCACAAGCAGAGCTGCTTTAAAGTCTCTGAGCCACAGGGGGCAGTGCAGAGGCCTATTTATTTATCCAGGTAAGTCAGTTGAGAACATTCTCATTTACAATGATGAACTGGTCAAGCTGCAAGGCAAAATAATAATAATTTAAAACATGTACAATACAATACAAAATTCATACATTATAAAAAGAACAATTAACAATTAAAAACATGTGCACTGATCATGAAATGTTGCAGAAATGAGGTGTTTAAAGGAGGCAATTGACACAAAGGAAGAAAGTTTAACAGTTTGCTGTAAATGATTCCAGTTTTAGAGGCAGATCTATAGACTGTCTCTATAGTCCAGGATCGGAAGAACTGTAGTTTTAACCAAAAGCTGCTTAGCGGTGCTGGTGAATGATGCCTTATTGCGATATAAGTAACCGATCCTGGTTTTAACTTTTGAAAGTAAAGAATTAATATGTGTTTCGAATGACAGCGAGGAATCGAGCCAAATACCCAAATCTCTGAGTCATTCAGAGATACAATTTTAACTGTTTCAAGTTGAGGGAGATTTCTATTGAAAACCATATATTTGGTTTTACTTGTATTAAGATTTAAATGGATGTCTGAGAATGTCTGCTGTAGTAAATTGAAACTGTGCTGTAACTGGGATACGGCAGTGCTGAGGCTGGAGTTGGATGAGTAAAGAACTGTATCATCAGCATACAGGTGTATATGAGACTGACCAAGACCTTGAGGAATATTGTTAATGTAAAGGCTAAAAAGAGTGGGTCCCAGGATAGATCCCTGTGGGAGACCTTTATGGAGAACGAGAGGTTCAGAAACAAAACCCTCTGCTCTCACTGACTGTAATCGCCCGAAACAAGAGCTTCTGAACCGAGCTACACAACTACTGGAAAAACCAGTGTCTGTGAGTCTGTCCATCAGGATTCTATGATCCACAGAATCGAAAGCCTGAGCCAAATCGACAAAGATTGCAACACAGTACTTTTTATTGTCCAAAGTCCAAAGAACTTTGATAGTAGCAGTTGCACAGCTGTGTCCAGACCTAAAGCCAGATTGCATTGAGTTAAGAATATTATTAGATTCCAAGTAATCTATGACTTCACTGTTGATGAGTCTTTCAAATATTTCAGAGAGGGATTTGGGTCTGTAACAGTTCAAATCGGATTTATCACCTCCTTTGAACAAAGGTGTGACAGCAGCACATTTCCAATCTTGTGAGAAGACACCAGCCTGCAGAGAGACTGAATACACTGCAGATGGAGGCTGCTATGATATGAGCCGCCGACTTTAAAAAAAAAAAATGGTTCAATTCCATCAAGCCCAGCAGATTTAGATGTGTCCAATTGTAATAGTTCAGCAAGAACTTCAGATTCTGAAATAGATTGTAAAGAAAAAGAGGAGCTTCTTAAAGCAGGTGGGTTGATGACTGATGCTGGGGTCAGTGATGAAGGGAGGAGAGGTGATGTCCTTAATGAGGCCACCAGCTTGGGAGAAGTGTCTATTAAAAAGGTCCACAATTTTTGCTTTAACTGTAACAACATCACCACAACCTTTGATTGCAGTGGGCGAGTGAGTCCATGTGTTTTTATTCTACATCACTTTTAATGTACTCCAGAGTTCTTTAGAGTTCCTACTGCTCACTAGTCGCTCTTTAAAATGGTTTCCTTTAGCTTGTCTAACTGACTGTGCACATTTATTTCGTATTGTCCTATAAATCTGCCAATCAGATTCTTTTTTTGAAGCTTTTGCTTTTGGCCACAGATGATGTTTCTGTCGAATAAGATCAGACAAATCAGGTCTAAACCATGGGCTAAATTGTTTTTTTACTCTGATTTTCTTCAGCGGAGCATATTTATTCACAATCTTACAGAAGGATTCTTTGAAAAGTAACCAGGCATCTTCTACATCAAGAATCAGGGCAATTTGATTCCACTGTACTTGAGCTCGGTCATTCAAAAGTGCCTGTTCATTGAAGTTTTTTAGTGGCCGCTTTAATAAGATCAGGGGTGGACTTTTGGAGATGGTGCCCTTGCGAATGCCACAATATAATGGTCACTAAGGCTTTGGCAAAACACACCAGATAATACCTGTCTGGTCTGTTAGTGAGTATAACATCAATCAAAGTGCCAGTGTCCATAGGCTTGGTGCTAAGTTAGGTTAAGTTAAGTTATGCACTCGTACTTCCTGGTTCGAGTCAGGACTCGAGCTGCAGCGTTCTGGATGTTCTGTAGCTGTTTTACAGCTCGTTTGGAGAGGCCAGTGAGAGGCCGTTACAGTAATCTAACCTACTGGAGACAAATGCATGGAGAAGTCTGTCCAAGTGCTTTAGACAGTCGACCATTTTTGCTATGTTTTTTAGATGGTAAAAGGTGCAGATGTTATTGATTTGATGTGGCTGTTAAAGTTCAAGTCTGAGTCCATTATTACTCCGAGATTTCTAGCCTGATTTGCAGGTTTTAGAGAGAGAGACTGGAGGTAACTGCTGACACTGTCTCTTTGTTTCTGTGGCCAAAGACTCTGACTTCTGTCTTGTCTGAGTTTAGCTGGAGAAAGTTGTTTTCATCCACACACTGATCTGTTGGAGGCAGTGGCAGAGTGAGTCCACTGGCCCATAGTCCTGCTGCAGTGAGACATAGATCTGAGTGTCGTCTGCATAGTTGTGGTCGGACACATTATTGCTGCGTATTAACTGGCCTGTAGGGGGCAGCATGTAGAGATTGAACAAAAGTGGGCCCAGGATCGACCCCTGGGGCCCCCCACAGGTCAGGGCCATGTGATCTGAGACACAGTTTCCAATTTCAACAAAATACTTCCTGTCTTCTAGATAGGACTTGAACCAGTTTAGTGCAGTACCTCAGTTGCCCTCCCAGTCCTCTAGTCTCTGTAAGAGGATCCATGATCAACAGTGTGAAAAGCAGCACTCAGATCTAACAGGATCAGCACTGAGACTTTTCCTGCATCAGTGTTCAGGCGGATGTCGTTTGTCACCTTGATCAGAGCGTCTCAGTGCTGTGGTGGCTCTAAAACCTGACTGGAAAACACCGAAGGAGTTGTTCATTTGGAGAAAGTCAGTAAGCTGTTGTGTGTAGAAACCCTCATGCGTCCAGGTAGCATTACTCTACGTTGCCTTAGTAAGCTGTTGGTAAACAGCTTTTTCAAGGACCTTGCCAAAAACCGGCAGATTTGAGATGTGTCGGAAATTGTTCAGTTCTGTGGCATCAGGACTGCTCTTCTTTAGCAGAGGCTGAATGACGCAGTTTTCAAAGCTCTTGGGAATGTTCCAGACTGAAGTGACATGTTAACTATGTGAGCGAGTGGTGAAAGTAAACTGTGGAGGACAGACTTTAGAAATCTAGTGGGTAACACATGGAGGCAGCATGTGGATGAACTCAGACTGGAGACGATCTCTAAGACAGTTTTGTCAGTTACAGGAGCAAAGTGACTCAGCTCTAAGTGTCTCTGTGGCTGCGTGATTATTATTTGCGTTGTGGAAATGATGCATTTTTGATGCCCTGAACCTTGTCATTAAAGAATACTGCAAACTCATTGCACTTAGATGTGGAAATCAGTTCTAAGGGCAGTGGGGCTGGAGGGTTTGTTAATCTGTTCACTGCTGCAAACAGGACACGAGAGCTGTTCCTGCAATTTCCAATAATGTCTGAAAAGTACCTCTCTCCTGTTCGAGCCAAACTGTGGCTGTACATGTGCATCGCTTCTCTGTAAATCTCGTAATGAACCTGGAGGTTTGACTTTCGCCATTTCCGCTCGGCTCTTCTGCACTCCCTTTTTTGTATCCTGAGAGAGTCATTGTTTCTCCATGGTGCTTTTGCCTATTTTTAATAATTTTAGCCTCACCGGGGCAGTAGTGTCCAGAACATTCAAGAGACTCGAATTCACAGAGCTCAACATATCATCAACATTAGAACAGGAGGCAATTTCAAAGTGCATCATTTCCATGAAGAGTGCACTTGTGTTATCATTTATGTGTCTCCTTCGAACAAGTGTAGGAGGAGCCGGTGGTTTGGGAATAACAGAAGGTCAAAGACACAGAAATGATCAGACAGAGCAACATTAACCACACTGACATTTGAAATATTTACACCCTTTGTAATGAGCAGATCCAGAGTGCGCCCTCTGCTGGTGGGCCTTTGTAATGAGCAGGTCCAGAGTGCGCCCTCTGCTGGTGGGCCTTTGTAATGAGCAGGTCCAGAGTGCGCCCTCTGCTGAGCTCTTTGGCATTTTTGTCACACACATTATCCACATGTGCATTAAAATCACCTGTAATGACTAAACCATCTAAGTCTGTGCACACGACTGAAAGCATCTGAGTAAAATCATCAATAAAACTTGGACAGTGTTGAGGAGGTTTGTATATGACTATGTAGAGTATGGAGGGCGATTGTTTTAGCTCCATTTTGAAGGAAACATACGCAAATGATGAAAACACCCCAAATGACAACATGTGTGTAACCAAATGATCTCTAAAAAATGCACACACACCTCCACCCTTTTTGTTGACCCATGTTTCAGATTCAAAATTGAAGTTGGGAGGAGTTGATTCCACTAGCACTGCATTACCTGTGTTTGTGTCGAGCCATGTTTCAGTTAAAAACATAAAGTCAAGATTAAAAGAAGAAATAAAATCATTAATTAAAAATTATTTGTTACATAAAGATCTGACATTGAGCCCTGCATGTTTCAGATTAGTTTCAGTAGGACTGGATGTTATCTTCTTACAGGGAATGTGAACTAAATTTCTCTGATTAGACGGTCTAACTGTCCTTCTGTTAATCCGTCTGCGTGGTGTAACTGCAGATACAGCTCTATCGCAGGGCCCCAGCCTGATATTACCTTTATCATGACTGTATGTCCTGGGACAGCAGAGGCCCTGTGCGTCCAGCTCCTGGTGATAACAGCTCTGGGAGGAGGCGGGGGAGGGCGAGCAGGGGAGAGTTTGGGTGAGGGACCAAGTGAGGGGTGAGGAGGTGGAGCAGGGGAGAGTTTGAGTTTGGGTGAGGGACCAGGTGAGGGCCGAGGAGGTGGAGCAGGGGAGAGTTTGGGTTTGGGTGAGGGACCAGGTGAGGGCCGAGGAGGTGGAGCAGGGGAGAGTTTGAGTTTGGGTGAGGGACCAGGTGAGGGCCGAGGAGGTGGAGCAGGGGAGAGTTTGAGTTTGGGTGAGGGACCAGGTGAGGGCCGAGGAGGTGGAGCAGGGGAGAGTTTGGGTTTGGGTGAGGGACCAGGTGAGGGCCGAGGAGGTGGAGCAGGGGAGAGTTTGAGTTTGGGTGAGGGACCAGGTGAGGGCCGAGGAGGTGGAGCAGGGGAGAGTTTGAGTTTGGGTGAGGGACCAGGTGAGGGCCGAGGAGGTGGAGCAGGGGAGAGTTTGGGTTTGGGTGAGGGACCAGGTGAGGGGTGAGGAGGTGGAGCAGGGGAGAGTTTGAGTTTGGGTGAGGGACCAGGTGAGGGCCGAGGAGGTGGAGCAGGGGAGAGTTTGAGTTTGGGTGAAAGGTTAGAGGGGACAGCTGGGACGGCCTTTGTTGGTGAAATGGGCACAGTTTTGTATGGTGAAAAGTTCAACAGACCTGATGTCAGAGCCCCTGACCGTGCGTGTGGTGTGAGAGGAGTCATCTTGATTCCCGATCTGATGATGCTTTCTAGATGGTTGGGAAGGGCCATGGGTGAAGGTGGAGAGGAGAAGGAGAGTGAAGAGCTCATTGATGGAGTAGATGTAGCAAACGGGACCCCGCGTTTGTCTGTGGGCAGGGAAGGTGATTGGTCTGCTGCTGACTCGTTCTCTGGGGCAGGGGGAGGTGGTACTGCTGACTTGTTCTCTGGGGCAGGGGGAGGTGGTACTGCTGACTTGTTCTCTGGGGCAGGGGGAGGTGGTAGTGCTGACTCATTCTCTGAGGGAAGGGGAAGTGATGCTATTAACTTGTTCTCTGGGGGATTGGGAGGTGGTGATGCTACTGAATTGTTCTCTGGAGGAGGAGGAGGTGGTTGTTGTGGCAGTGGTGGTGCTGTTGGTGATGCTGGTGGTGCTGACACGTTGGCTGGTTTCCTGGTTGCCGCAACAGGAATGCTTCTCCCATTCCTCGTTTCCCTCGCTGGCTGCACAGGACCCTGTCCAGGCCGATGCCTCAGAGCGTGGAGGAGGTTTCCCGTCAACACTCTTACTCCACCTCTGCTTAGGTGTGGGCCATTTCCCTTGGACAGGTCCTTTCATTTCCAGAAAAGATCAAAGTGCTCTATGTAGTGCAATCCTCTGAGCGCACACGCATTCAACAGCCACGTGTTCAGCTGAAGCAGTCGGGTAAATTTGTTCCTTCTCCTTAGGTCTATGTTAGGAAGAGGTCCACTGATAAATGTCTAAAAACCTTCACTCGTAGACACTAGCACTTTAAAAATAGTACTGTAATACTGTAGGCACCTTATAATGCAACAGCACTTTAGGTCATGACAGCTGTTTATTGTGCTGTACTATACTGTGTATTATGCATATTGTTAGTTGTATTTGTAGTCTGTCAAATGTCTATTTTATGTGTATTTTATATCTGGGACTACGGATGGAAATTAGCACCTGTGCTAAATCCTGTGCTAATATGTGTGATTTCATACAAATTGTATGTTCATGAATATGCACTGCCCCACCCAAAGAAACAAATAAATGAAATGGACTTTATTAAGCTCCTCGAGTAATTTAGTGAAATCCCTTTTCAAGACTTCACCATACTTTGGAATATTCCTTATGGAGATGGATACCTTTTATACCATACTGTGGAATACAGCCAAAGGAACAATGTTCCCATGGAAACAGGCAGGAGCCCCTCTTCCAGGACAGGAGTCAGGTTTGTGGAGATGTAAGCCCACTCATAGTAAGGACATGTTTTCCTGTTTTTTCAGTGCAGCATAAACATCCATAATAGAAAAACATTTTATTTTAGTCTATTTTTAACAAAAAAAAGTTGCACACTATGGCTTTAACCTGTGAAGTCCCATATTTGATCATGAGTCACAAACACTGCGGTCTCAGATTTCAGTTTTATTTGTTCCAGTGACAGTAGCACCTGACAATAGCACTGTGGTCCCTGTGGTTTGGTCATTACAAAGAAAACAAGACAAAAGTGCAAAGCAAAGAGTCGCCAACACTAGAGCTGCACACACCTGCCCCCAGTGCCACAGGCGCAATGGACATTTGATGAAGCAGCATTTGTACTGATACTTTGCTGCTGATGTCATTCAACATTCCCTGAGGGTGAAGCTAACTGGAGGAACTGCTCTGTCTGAAGCTCTCAAGCTAGACTTCAAGCTGAACCCAGTTGGATCATGGATGATTTATAACAGGACTGTGAACGCTCATACTGACGAATATTTATTGTTTAAATCCAATTTATATTTTTTCTCTTCTATAGACATACATGCAGAACCCTCCTAGTTTGAAGTCAGCGCAGAGTATCAATAGTGTGAGCGCGGAGCGGTGTGAGCGGTGTGAGTGTGGAGCGGCGTGAGCGGTGTGAGTGTGGAGCGGTGTGAGTGTGGAGCGGTGTGAGGTCGGACGTGGAGCGGTGTGAGTGTGGAGCGGCGTGAGGCCGGACGTGGAGCGGTGTGAGTGTGGAGCGGCGTGAGGCCGGACGTGGAGCGGTGTGAGCGCAGAGCGGTGTGAGTGTGCGTTGCGTTGCATAAGGAGAGGAGCTCAGATCCAAATGTCGGAAGTGCAGTCTCCTCCGGGGTAGCGCAGCTCGTGGGCCAGAGCCGGACCGTCCGGCTCTTTCCCAAAGTCCACCAGGAAGTCCTCGTTCAAAGTGAGACCGCCCTTCTCTGTGTCCACGTGGATCTGCATCATCACAGAGCCCTCCCTGCACACACACACACACACACACATCATCATCACAGAGCCCTCCCTGCACACACACACACACACACACATCATCATCACAGAGCCCTCCCTGCACACACACACACACACATCATCATCACAGAGCCCTCCCTGCACACACACACACATCATCATCACAGAGCCCTCCCTGCACACACACACACACACACACATCATCACAGAGCCCTCCCTGCACACACACACACACACACATCATCACAGAGCCCTCCCTGCACACACACACACACATCATCACAGAGCCCTCCCTGCACACACACACACACACATCATCACAGAGCCCTCCCTGCACACACACACACACACATCATCATCACAGAGCCCTCCCTGCACACACACACACACATCATCAACACAACCCCCACCCTCCAAACCCACACACACACATCATCAACACAGACCCCACCCTCCACACACACACACACAACAACACAGATCCCTCCCTGCACACACACACACACACACATCATCATAACAGAGCCCTCCCTGCACACACACACACACACACACACACACACACACACACACACACACACATCATCATCACAGAGCCCTCCCTGCACACACACACACACACACACACACACACACACATCATCACAGAGCCCTCCCTGCACACACACACACATCATCATCACAGAGCCCTCCCTGCACACACACACACATCATCACAGAGCCCTCCCTGCACACACACACACATCATCATCACCGAGCCCTCCCTGCACACACACACACACATCATCATCATCACAGAGCCCTCCCTGCACACACACACACACATCATCACAGAGCCCTCCCTGCACACACACACACACACACACATCATGATCTCAGAGCCCTCCCTTCACACACACACACACACACACATCATCATCACAGAGCCCTCCCTGCACACACACACACACACACATCATCATCATCACAGAGCCCTCCCTGCACACACACACACACACACACACACATCATCACAGAGCCCTCCCTGCACACACACACACACATCATCACAGAGCCCTCCCTGCACACACACACACATCATCACAGAGCCCTCCCTGCACACACACACACACACACATCATCATCACAGAGCCCTCCCTGCACACACACACACACACACACATCATCACAGAGCCCTCCCTGCACACACACACACACACATCATCACAGAGCCCTCCCTGCACACACACACACACATCATCACAGAGCCCTCCCTGCACACACACACACACACACACACATCATCACAGAGCCCTCCCTGCACACACACACACACACATCATCACAGAGCCCTCCCTGCACACACACACACACACACATCATCATCACAGAGCCCTCCCTGCACACACACACACACACACACACACACACACACACACACACACACACACACACACACACACACACACACACACACACACACACACACACACACACATCATCATCACAGAGCCCTCCCTGCACACACACACACACACACACACACACACACACACACACACACACACATCATCACAGAGCCCTCCCTGCACACACACACACACACACATCATCACAGAGCCCTCCCTGCACACACACACACACACACACACACACACACACACACACACACACACACACACACACACACATCATCACAGAGCCCTCCCTGCACACACACACACACACACACACACACACACACACATCATCATCACAGAGGAGGTATCTGTATTCTGACACTGTTTCAAGTTCACAAGAGTCAGTTTTGCGTAATATAATAAATGAAAAGGTAAATGTGGTGAGGCCTCGTCTTACTGCAGCATGTCGGGGTAGAACTGTTTATCCCAGCCGCTGTACAGGGACGTGGTCACGTAGAGTCTCCTCCCGTCCAGACTCAGCTGCAGCATCTGTGGAGCTCCAGGGATACGCTTCCCCTGCACCAGAGAGAGACAGCTGCTTACACCCACACACACGGGCTTCCCATACAGGGAGGAATATGAGGAATGGGAATCACAAAGTCCCTCATATTTCCATACAATACACAATACACAACTGTATTTCTATTAAACCACAGCATGTATATTCTGTTTATGCCGTCCATATATGACCACACGTTTCATTAAAGTGGAACTAAATAAATAAATCCACCCATTTATTTATTTTTGGCAGCTTTAGAGCACACTGGGCACGCAGCTTTCTGGTCAGAACCACCTATATCCAAGTGTGTACTGCTATCCCTGGCCTCTGCACTTTCAAGTAGTTGGTGACATCATGCATGACTGCCCAGATTTACTGTTAGATCACACTGCTCCTCACACCTCCAGACACTGCCCTTCCTATGTGACAACCTTTATTTGATAAATGCATGTTTAAACTGCCAGAAAACTCAGAATAAACTGCCCCTGCATTTTGGGGAGAGTTGTGTGCACTGGTAACAGGCAGGAGTAGGAGTAGGAGTAGGAGTAGGAGTAGGAGGAGGAGTGATGTATTTTACTTTTCTTCACAAACTGTGAGCATGAAAAAACATGAAAACCTGTCATCTACACTTTAATACAATTGTGAACACAGTGAACATGTGCAGTACATGAAAGTGTTCACTTTCACAGTACAAAGGGAGCGCTGCCACAGCTGATTTTTGTGAAAGGTCACAAAAAATAAAAAGGGAATTTATCAATATGGCAGCTCCAAATACTGACACTGTATCAACAGTGTGAATTAAATTTAATTTTACTTTTGAAAACAGCATTACTACTAGAATAATAGTAGTAGTAGTAATAGTGCAGGGGACAGGTTTTAGTCAAACCTGTTTCATGCACTTTAACTCTTATGTTGATTGAAGCATTTGTGAGAATCAATATCGGTTTACGGCAGAAAAGAGGCAGGATGCCCTTCCCGTCCTGTACACCACATACTTTGATGATGCGAGGGTCCGGCTGGCCACGGTTCTCTGGATCATGGAGCACTTTGACTGGACCATCGTTTACCAAACTGCCCCCAAGAAACACCTGGAAGAACAGAGCATGAAGGCACAGGTGAAACATCTGAGACTAACTACAGGCACAGACTGTATGAAGAAGTGAGTGTGACATCACCCATAAACCTCGGCTCACAAGGCTAAAGCAACTGGGGACGAATCTGAAGCCAAGCTCCATATTATATATTGTTATATATTGCATATTTTTGACTGTTATGAGGACTGTTTTTAATGTTTTTTACCTGTGTATTTTTTAATTGCTCATCTGTGTAAAGTGTCTTTGAGTATCTTGAAAAGCGCTATATAAATAAAATGTATTATTATTATTATTATTATATTAGAAATAGGAATTTATTTACAGATAAAATAGCAAAATAAAAACCCCAGGATCATGTAGAGTGGGTTAATATGAATGCGTTAAGACCAAAATAACGGGGCTCACACAGCAGCAGGTGCATATAGAGGAGGACAATATTTCAATTCTAAAGTGAACTGAAAACAGAATGGATGGAATGAGGGAGCTAACATGTTATGTCCATTTGCACAGTCTATACATTTGTCATAACTAAGCTATAGGCTATAGGCCGACACATATTACAGATTTAATACAAGGCCTTAAATCAGAAGAAACAATTGACATTCTGTAGGACAAAAAAAGGCAAAAAATAATCATTACTGAGCGTCCCAAATTAAACAGACTGTGGACAGTCACAATAGAAACAACATGCAGTTCCAGCAGTTCTTTCTGTTCTCCCTGTGTTTGTGTGGAGTTTGCATGTTCTGCCTGTGTCGTCTGGAGTTTGCATGTTCCCCCTGTGTCATGTGGAGTTTGCATGTTCTGCCTGTGTCGGTGTGGAGTTTGCAAGTTCTCCCTGTGTCGTCTGGAGTTTGCATGTCCCCCCTGTGTCATGTGGAGTTTGCATGTTCTCTCTGTGTCATCTGGAGTTTGCATGTTCCTCCTGTGTCATGTGGAGTTTGCATGTTCTCTCTGTGTCATCTGGAGTTTGCATGTTCTCCCTATATCGGTGTGGAGTTTGCATGTTCTGCCTGTGTCTGTGTGGAGTTTGCATGTTCTCCCTGTGTCGTCTGGATTTTGCATGTTCCTCCTGTGTTTGTGTAGAGTTTGCATGTTCTTCCTGTGTCATCTGGAGTTTGCATGTTCTCCCTGTGTCTGTGTGGAGTTTGCATATTCTCTGTGTCGTGTGGAGTTTGCATGTTCTCCCTATGTCGGTCTGGAGTTTGCATGTTCTCCCTGTGTCAGTGTGGAGTTTGGTTGAGATACCCCAGTGGCACTGAAGGACGGGGCAAATGCAGAAGACAGATTTTCCTACAGGGACAATGAAGAGGACCTCTACTGTACTTAACAGGCGTCATTTGTATTTCTTTATCTAGTGCCAGTTAATTATAGTTTTGCAGATTCCTCCACTCATAAGACGGCTGCTGCAATCACCACGGCAACAGAACCGACATCTCCAGCTTTTCTTAACACACATTGAGCATAACGTGAACAGTCTCCATACAGATGTGTCTGAAGGGCTTTTGGTGATGCTGTACCTGTCCAGTCAGTCGTGGCTTACGGCGGTCAGTGATGTCATACTGCCGGACATCTCCGTGGAGCCAGTTGCTGAAATAGAGGAATCGGTCGTCCAGGGAGATGAGGATGTCTGTGATCAGGCCTGGGATGAAACAAAAGCTCGAGGTCACGCTGCAGATCACAGGCTGTTTTTTGCATTGCCAATAAAATGTGACACAGGCCTGCAGTGTCCTGATGTGCAGAAGAGCACATTTTAACGGACCAGTTAAATAGTGTCATTATATAATTACCTAAAACTGGTATTTTAACTGTAATTTTAAGTTGACAGACTTTAAATCTATGTAACCCAGGTCACAAAACCGGTTAAAATGTGATAAATAATATTGAAATAATAAAATTCCTATTTTTCACCGATCCATGAACATCGTCGGTCACGTGACTTATGCACACACGCTACGCACACGCTGCGTCGTGTCAGCCAATCGCATTTACTGCAGCGCCAATACTCTCCTGTGCTCTCCTGTGCTCCTCCTGTGCTCCTCCTGTGCTCTCCTGTGGGTGTGCCTCCATTCAAACCGGGGAGACAGGCCACACAGGACGGCTGCAGCAGGTTAGTCTCGCAGATCAAACTAATTGTCACATCTGCCTGATTCAATACACTGTTCATTCAAGCTGTATATTGTTAAACTCTCATAGGGGCCGACTACCGCCGCTGGGGCGCTGGTTCTTATGAGAGCAATAATAGAGTGGAATTGGTGAGTCTGACATGCTATGTTGCTGCCTGTTAGCATGAGCAACAAAGTGCTGCTAGCATTTAGCACCTACTTACCTGCCACTGTTTTTATTCATATGCTAATTAGGCCCGAGCGCCAGAGGCTGGTGAAGGGCCTCTTAGTATCACATAGCGATGCTCACAGGGGGCGGGAACTAAAATGACGCGACGTGACTCGCCTGTAGTGACCAGGGACCCTCGCCATGACGTAGCAATGCACCAGAGGTTTCCGAAAATGTAGAGTTTGTCGGCCAAAAAAAAACGGAACATTGTTCTCGTATCAGAAAATTCTTATTATTATTTTTCTCCTAACGCACTCACCCATTTTTCAGTCATGAAATTTGGCCACGTGTTAGAGACTCTGGATGTCTAAATTTTGGCTATTTCCATTTTCAAAAAATAAATAAAATGTCTCGTCAACGTTCCCTAATGAGACAAAAATGCATTAGGGAATACGAATGACACCAAAAAAATTGCAGGTAGAATCATAAAATTTAACACAGACATCGATCATGACAAGACAAGTAAAAAATATTATTATGGCCACGCCCCCTGACACACCAGGAGGCGGCCATCTTGGATTAAAGTTTGGAAAGCTGAAACGCACTCCTCTGTGGGCGCTCGTCCGAACGGCCTCAGATTTGGTCCACATTATCTCCAGGACGGGAACATCAAAAGTTTTATGTCAATTCGGCACAAGTATCCAAATATGTACCAGATGTTCCAAACTGTGATAAGATGTAATGTATAATAAATAAATCTTCTTCTGAACTTTAGGTGTGTTTTCTTAAGATAAAAAACTAAAACAAGCCAAAAAATGTCTCTCCAGAGCCTCTGGTGCCTCCACCAGTGTCTGTGCGTCAGAGGAGGTCAGAGCCTCTCCAAATACATTTACGCACTGAGCTCCTGTTTCACTCTCTCACCTCTGCCCCACGTGGGGCCCACCGCCGTAAAAGTCTTTTGATTGGCTATTCAGATCTGTCAATCATTTTCTGAAAGAACCAATGACTGAAGAGCTTTTGCCGTGAAGCGCTCGCTCAGACATGCGTAATGCGCCGCTAACTGGACGCGCTCCTTTTGTTCCGTGAGCGATGCCCACCGCCCTGAAGCCCGGATCATCTCGTGGATATTCTCGTTTTGTAGCTTAGAGTCTGAAGAAAACAAAGATACCCCACAGGGCTAACAGGAGTGAACGCTTAGCTAGGCGTAAGGATGAAGAGCGACAGACATGTTTTCATGCGTCGTTCATCCATTCAGACAAACACGGTCTTTCTGGATTATTTCCCCACATGGAATTATTTTATGAAAAAAACACCTGGATATTCTTTTTCTGTGGATTGAGCTCAGCTGTTCCTGGACTGGATCCGTTTCGGACAGAACCGGCTCAAAGGTAAGAAATGCGCTTTGTTGTTATGATTATTTTCGGGAATTGCTCTTTGGGCTGTGTGGCATAAAATGAATGATATGGTTGTTTTACTGAGGAATTAAGGTTTCAAACGATGTACAGCAGGTCAGTAGTGGAAAAATAAGTACGGTGAATATCTGGCTTGACTTTTTAATGTTGTGTAATCGCCCGGGGCCGGGCGGGTGGGCGGGTGGGTGGTAAGACGTTAATCATATTTCAGCAGTGTGATTAAACAGATCATTTTTTAAAGCCGTTGAACAACACTACAAAAAGTCAAATACAGTTACAGATTGTAACTTTAACACATTTCTAGCTTCAAAATGTTTCCTGTAGCATTTCAGCACTGTGACCATCTGAGAAAAGGCACAGAGCACCTGTTCATACTGACATGAAAAACATCCGATTCATGCTGCTTCACATCTGAGCAAAAATCAGTGTGAACGTAGCTAATGACACAACTGTATTGTAGCCTGGTAACACACACACACACACACAGACACTGCACACACGCACACATACACACACACACACAGACACTGCACACACGCACACATACACACACACACAGACACACAGACACACACACACGCACACACACACAGAGACACACACACAGACACACAGACACACATGCACACACACGCACCCGCACACACGCACACACTGCACACACACACTGCACACACACACACTGCACACACGCACACGCACACACACACACGCGCACACACACACTGCACACACACACACACACACGCGCACACACACACACTGCACACACACACTGTACACGCACACTGCACACGCACACGCACACGCGCACTGCACACACACACTGCACACACACACACGCACACACACACGCACACACACACACACACGCACACACACACACACACACACACACACACACACACACACACACACGGTATGCTGATCCCACCTGGCATCTCCGGCAGCATCCAGCCTTCCACCTTCTTACTGGGAACACTGATGACTTTCTCTGCTTCCCACTGGCCTTTCTGCACAAACACACACGGGGTTCATTATGGGGAGACTTACAAATATGTGATTTTATGCTGTGTTATCATAAGCCTATGTAGCCCCGTCTAAAAATATCACTTTAGATCTAAACATTAAAAACATCAGCTGAATAAATAGGAATAAATATATTGTAATATATATCGCTGCCCTGAGCCAGCTGGATTAAGTGGGAGAAGATGGATGGATATTGTAATAAGTAATGGGTTAAAAACATCTCAAATTGACCTAAATATAATTGATTTGTCTGTTAAAAACCAATCTTATAAATAGTTAAAAATGTTGAGCAAACTAAAGGATTTATTCATTTTAATTTTTTCATTTCGTTGTGGAACCAGTTTGTTAGACCTGTACCCGCGCACGGCCTGGTGACTGTTTTACCAAACTCTATTGTGTGTCAATCTTGTATTTTCTGTAATCTGATTGGGGGAGGTATTGGCAATAGCGAATCAATTTGCAGTGGGCATGTCCAATATCGCACATGTCCAATATCGCACATGCAAAAGAAATATGTTGTCAGGCTGGCACTCGGCTGTAAGCGGTGAGGGAAGCAGATCACCTATCCTGGCTGGTAAAATAGTCACCAAATCCATTGTAGTCTACAGGTCCTGTGGGGATGATTGTTACCTAAAGCCACGTGAGTGTTCAATATGTTTAATTTTGTGTATCAAACGGCCAGTTTGTACTAAGAACTGTGATGCTTATCGTGAGTTAGCGATTTAGCCGCTAAAGCTAATGCTAACGCTAAAGCTAGCCTAGTGATAAATTCTTTATGCAAAGTATAGACATTTTATTTGGAGAAATATACTAATGAGACACTTGTTACTGCACAGTGGACCAAGGCGCACTCTTTGGATCCTGTTGTGGAGGCCAGTTGCCCCATTAGACTGTGCGTGAGCTGCTCCCAGCGCCACGAAACCCACACGAGCCACAGCCGCCATTTTGACCAAGCTCACGGACACTGACGTGTCACATGCCCCGTCTCGCCAACCCACTGTTTGATACCACGGTGTTGTCAGTACATTGAACCCCCCAGTGCACACGTTTTGTTTTGTCTTGCCCAGTAAGTGAAGCAGCCATTTGCAGTTTTCACGGCCACGACGCACCCGAGCAGCATCAGGCCTGCAACGCAAAGGAACTGAACTGGTCACAATTGAGAGGTTAAAATTTGACTGAAATAGCAACTGAGGTTTATTATTTTATTACAATTTACTTGCGATTCTAAGTGCATTAAACACACAGCTGTCATTTTGTTTTAATTTAAATATCTTTTAATTTATTAAATTCCTATTTTTACATTTAACCCAGTCTGAGTGTGTGTGTATTACTCTTTGTATATTGCACCAGAGTTTAGCCTGGTTTACATTAAAGGGAAAGAACAGTCCATTTAATCTTAGTGGGTTTAAAATTACATAAGGCCAATATTCCTGCTATGTGGAGGCACCGTCAAACCAATTTTTATTTTATATTCAGGGACTAGACTTATTGTATCTCCTGTTTACCAAGTGTAGAAATTTTGAAGTAACTGTACCCAGGGCCCCTCTCATACTACCACAATACAGTCAATACTCTTGCTACATGGGATGGGTGCTACACCTACCCTAAATGTTTATGCAACACAGGCTCAATGCTTGTTCCACAAAAACGGTTTTCACAGTTTGATCTTTTGGTGAAATTTATAATTTGATATTTTAGTTGGACATGGGAACCTTTTTACAGTGATTTATATGTTATTTTTGCACGCTCCCCACTGTCAGGAACTGTTCTTGTGCATCATTGGTCCCTGGGAGAGATTTTGCTGTGTCGAGCTGAGATCATATGACGGAGTTTAAGGGAAGTCGTCCAGCAGCTCTTTAGGTGAATCCCAGTCCAAGTGCAAACATTGTGGCTTGGTTTGGTGGGAAAGTACCTCTGCTAAATATTTTTCAATATGGTGTCTTTGGCAGAAGATTGCTCCAACATGAATCACTTCAAACACCATTCATTCACCCAAAGTTGTGAGGGAAAACAGCTCTAACATAGTTTAAAACTCTGAAAAGTCCTTTTGTTGAATATAATGATGTTCAGTGTGTTTACGGTCGTCTAACCTGCCATAAGAACAGTGATTAAGTGAACAGCTCTGTGTCCCACATGACTCAGTGTGCTTGGTAAACCACCATCTGAGTGGCAAACTGTGACACACACACACACACACACACACACCTCAGTTCTGTAGAAGCGGAACACATTGGAGCGAAGTGCACAGCCCACAAAGCCCTGCAGCTCATCTGGGTTGTGCAGGAAGCGGATCTCCAGGGGAATAGCGCCATCTTCACCTAAGTCCAGGGACTGCAGCTTCCGATGTGTGGTCCAGTCCCACACATGGATCCTCTGGCCATACTGCCCTACAGCACAGCACATCATAGTACAGTACTACAGTACAGTAACACAGCACATCACAGCAAAGTACTACGGCACAGTACAGTACACAGTACAGTACAGTACTACTATGCAGTACAGACACTTGAGCCACAGTAGCTCTGAACACTGAAGACTGTGTCCTGTCTGGCCCAGTCTGAGGCAGATCTGCTCCTGACCTTGACTAATGATTAGCCACAGTCACCTGTGTGAGGCAAAGTCTGCACAGCAGTTAGGCAACAGAATGTGAGCCTGTGTCTTACACTGTTACAGTCCTGCATGTTCACCACAGAGACACTCGTACAAGGTCATCACTACAAACCGTCACTACAAACCAGTAGTGGCTGGTGGTATAATTTTTTTGGGGGGGGCGCATAAGTCAAAATTATAAATATGTATTATAAATATATGTATTGTGTACAGGCTATATGAAATGATAACAAATGCCAGAAACAGACAGTCATTTTTTGCTGAACTTTATCTAGAGCACAACGCTCAGCCAAGCGCAAAGTTTACGCAGCAGCACAACCTGATGCACCTGCTCACACCCAAACCCAACTCCAACAACACAACGTAACTCACAATCAGCCCAACAACCAGCCCCTGTAACGTCATGAAAATGCAGCAAAAATGATGCTCCGGTCACATCCCGGCATCATTTCTGTACGCCGGACACACCTCACCTCCTCCCGTACACCGCGCCCACCGCACCTCCTCCCGTACACCGCGCACACCTCACCTCCTCCCGGACACCGCGCACACCTCACCTCCTCCCGTACACCGTGCACACCTCACCTCTTTCTGTACACCACAAACACCTCACCTCCTCCCATACACCGTGCCCACCGCACCTCCTCCCCGTACGCCGCACACACCTCACCTCCTCCCGTACACCACAAACACCTCACCTCCTCCCGTACACCGCGCCCACCGCACCTCCTCCCGTACACCGCGCACACCTCACCTCCTCCCGGACACACCGCACCTCCTCCCGTACACCGTGCACACCTCACCTCCTCCCGGACACACCGCACCTCCTCCCGTACACCGTGCACACCTCACCTCCTCCCGGACACACCGCACCTCCTCCCGTACACCGTGCACACCGCGTGTGGATCGTGTCTTGTCGGGTAGTTGCGTGGATCGCACTTCCCCCTGTGCGCCTCTAAACCAGAACTAACACCAGAACTAAAACCAGGACTAAAACCAGGTCTAAACCAGGACTAAAACCAGGTCTAAACCAGGACTAAAACCAGGTCTAAACCAGGACTAAAACCCGGTCTAAACCAGGACTAAAACCCGGTCTAAACCAGGACTAAAACCAGGTCTAAACCAGGACTAAAACCAAACCAGAATTTGCAGGAGGCGGTTGCTACATTCATGTAGTTTTAAAAACATGACAATATCAAGTAATCCAAAGTATTCAGATTATGTTATTCACCTTAATTTAATGGATTACGTTACAAACTACATTTTGGGGTCTGTAATCTGTAATCTGTAGGGAAATACATTTTAAAAGTCACCTGCCCAACACTGTCAACAGAATTATCAAACGTGTTACAATGAAATGGAAATTAAACGGAATTCAAAATTTCTGAAACGGAATATCGTTGGCATCACCATATGGTGCTGGGCTGATGTAGTCACACCAGAACACTCCATCCACCTGCTCCTGGTCCAGCCCTTCCATCACATTTTAGTACCCTTTGTGGCCCTTGAGCCAAAAAATGTGCCCACCCCTGCTCTTGACACATATTTTAAAAAGTTTACACTGTCTACTCACAGCAAAGAGGTCCCTCACAACAATGACATCCCTCTGGGCTTTGATTGAGACGCTATACTGTTGTTTATAGTCTGAATAATGATAATAATCACTCAAGATACAAGCTGTTAGGGCGCCCCCTACAGGAGCCACAAGCACCAGTGCACATGCAGCCAGTTCACCTGTGTGCAGTGTTCCAGATAAGAGACAGTCCAGTGACTCATTCAGGTCAAAAACAGCCTCATCTGATCATGCTTAGCCAATGAACAGGCTCACAGCCTCTGGTCCCAGCCCCTCAGACTCTTTCTACTCTAACTGCTCCAAATCTGGACCTGTGCTTTTATTGAAACCACAGAATGATATTTCTCCTGTTTTCAGCACCTTTAGCTCTGAGTGTGGCAGTTGTCTATAGCAGCTGTATTACAAGCCGAGATGGTCTGGGGCTGTACCTTCCTGGACGTGTTTAGGGTCAAAGCCGTTGATGAGGGCCCGAGGGGCCCCCCACTCAGTGCTCATCATCACATTGTGCCGGGGCTGGTACCAGAAGTCATACCCGAATGGAGCTTCTTCACCCAGGTGCTCCCAGTTCCCAGTCACCTCGAACGTCTGACCATCCAGCAGCACAAAGCCCCCTGAAGGCAGCACAGACACAGAAGAAATGATTCTCTATACAGCCAGACTGGTGCAAACCAGGCCAGACTGGTGCAAACCAGGCCAGACTGGTGCAAACCAGGCCAGACTGGTGCAAACCAGGCCAGACTGGTGGTGTCTGTGAGGCACCGCCAGTTGAGTTTAAGCCAAATACATTAGTATTGAGACACTCTTTCACCTTTGTCCCTGTCTCTGTAATAATGTTAGTGACTGACAGTTATAAAAAATACTTACACAGGATTTTACAACACAAACAATCACTTATTCTGGCCTGGCGAGTGAAGTGTGACTCAGCAACAGTGTGCTACCTACCTTCTCTACAGCTGAGTTGCTGTCCCAAGACATATGAGCAGGATTTTTGGAGCTACAATTAATATCCCCACAAATATACCTTCTTGCTGTGAGACAGGTGACAGTGTCCTCTGTGTTCAGAGCAGGTCTGCACACTGACCTTTGCCGGATCCAGAGGGGTCTCCCATGCAGCTGATCATGATCTGACCACTGGCCAAACAGTGGGACGTGTGAGGGTTGGCCAGACCACACTTATAGTACAGGTCCACTGGCTCCACCATCTGCACATCAACAGGGGAACAGAGTGAAACGGGACCAAACGAGGACTGAACAAGAACTAAAACTCAAGGTGGACTTATTCAGAAGTGGACCTAAACTGAACTAGGTCTAAAGTAGGTCTAAAGCAGGACACAGCTATACAATATACAAGGCCTGAACCATCCAGAACTGAACCAGAACCAAAAGTGGAACCAAAACTGAATGCCAAACTGATGAAGAGTACCTAGTTGTCTCTCAGTGCACATAGGGAGTACCTAGAAGCTCACAGGGCAGTTTGGGAGCACCTGCTGAAGTATCCTGTTGTTGTTGGAGTACTACTGTCAGGAAGTATCTCGTCTCCCAGTGCTGTTAGGAGTACCTAATGGCTCTTATGGCCATTAGGGGAGAATGTGTTTGCTGCTGAGAGTACCTCGTGGCTCTGGAGAGTACCTTGTGGATGCGTGGGGCCCGGGGCTGGCTGGTGTCAATGATGTAGATCCTGGAGGAGATGAGGGAGGGCAGAATGAGGCGGTTGCGTGTTTTGGAGGCATCCCCAAAGCAGCTGCTGCAGGTGTTCCAGCCGCTGTGGTGCAGCTCGTCCCTCAGGTTAGGCATGGGCAGGCGGTGGATCACCTGCTCAGCACACACTTATTATACATACACACAATCACAGTTATACACACACACGCACAAGTTCATGGTTGCCAGGGGTGGTCCTCCGTTTCCTGCATGAGCATAGCATAAACGGTATATAGCTAACGGGCCAGGCACCACGTACCAAATAGGAAATTTGCATGTGGCACTTCCGGCTGCTTCTGACTCTGGCTCCACTTACACTGGAACAATGTGGCCCCTGCCTCTGGAACTGCTCCTGTGAGCCTCAGCTGCTCGAAATGTTTATACTGATAGAGCGGGGAGAAAGGGGGGGTGAGAGAGAGAGGGCAGAGAGAATGAGAGAGTTAGAGAGAGTGAGAGAGAGAGTTAGAGAGAATGAGAGAGAGAGAGTTAGAGAGAGAGGGGGTGAGAGAGAGAGGGGAGAAAGAGGGAGGAGAGGGGGGGAGATAGAAAGAGAGAGGGTGAGAGAGAGGGGAGAGAGAGGGAGGAGAGAGGGGGAGATAGTAAGAGAGAGGGGGAGAGATAGAGGGGGTGAGAGAGAGAGGGGAGAGAGAATGAGAGGGTAGAGAGAATGAGAGAGAGAGGGGGTGAAAGAGAGGGGAGAGAGAGTGTGAGAGAGAGAAGGAGGAGAGAGAGGGGGGAGAGAGAGGGGGGAGATAGTAAGAGGGGGGGGGGCGTTATTGATCTCAAGGGAAACTAAAAATGTTGCTGTTTCTACATTTCCACTGCATCTCAGGCAGATCCTGTGGAAGAGCCTCTGTGCCCTGCAGCATCACAGCAGTGTCCACTGATATACTCATATATACGCTCTATGGTAACGTCACACTCATATATACGCTCTATGGTGACGTCACACTCATATATACGCTCTATGGTGACGTCACACTCATATATACGCTCTATGGTGACGTCACACTCATATATACGCTCTATGGTGACGTCACACTCATATATACGCTCTATGGTGACGTCACACTCATATATACGCTCTATGGTGACGTCACACTCATATATACGCTCTACGGTGACGTCACACTCATATATACGCTCTACGGTGACGTCACACTCGTATATTCACACTCCTGTTTCAGATCTCATTTATAAATTATATTTTGCTGTTACTTCATGTTAGTCTTTTCCTTCTTCCACTGAATTGTAACCTGCCCTTCAAAGTAGGGACACATGTTTGTGATATCAAGTGAGCCCAGTCTGTACAAATGGACAAAACAAACTCCACCTAGAAACCTGCTTATGTGTGGATGTTTACCTAGTTGTGTGTTTCCTGCTGGTGTTAGTTGTGTTTTACCTGGTTGTGTGTTACGTGGCTGTGTTGCTAGATTGCATTGGCAGTGTGTTACCTGGTTGTGTTGGCAGTGTGTTACCTGGTTGTGTGTTACCTGGTTGTGTGTTTCCTGGTTGTGTGTTTCCTGGTTGTGTGTTTCCTGGTTGTGTGTTTCCTGGTTGCACTGGCAGTGTGTTACCTGGTTGTGTGTTACCTGGTTGTGTGTTACCTGGTTGTGTGTTTCCTGGTTGTGTGTTTCCTGGTTGTGTGTTTCCTGGTTGTGTGTTTCCTGGTTGCACTGGCAGTGTGTTACCTGGTTGTGTGTTACCTGGTTGTGTGTTTCCTGGTTGTGTGTTTCCTGGTTGTGTGTTTCCTGGTTGTGTGTTTCCTGGTTGTGTGTTTCCTGGGTGCACTGGCTGTGTGTTACCTGGCAGTAGGTGTCGGAGTCGGGGTCCACGTCCACAGTGCTCAGATAATCTGGTTTCAGGATCTCTGTGTTTCTGTAGATACACGGCAGGTACACAATCTCCTCCCGAGGTCCTGCAGGGAACAGGAGTTTCTCAGTGCTCTCTCCACTGGTTTCTCCAAATTCATGTTTTGGATTTATTTGAGTGAGAAGACTGTAGATCCACTGTCAAATGCTTCACAACAAATACCAAGTACCACCAGATATAAATCAAGTGGCATATAACAGGAGTAATTCAGATTTAATCTAGAGCTAAACCATATCATGTGACATATCCTGAGGGTAGAAGTGCAATCTAAAATTACAATTACACCATCCCAGCCGTTTAAATGTCATAAAATGGGTGTTTCTCAATTCCCAGGATCCTTCCTCCAAAGGCTTTGTGGGCTCTGAGGAGTCATGGGACCTTATGTGTCCACAGTCTGTCAAACATGTGAAGAATGAAGTTATCTGTTATCGAGTTATTCAGGCCGATCATAAAATAAATTCACAACCTAAAACATCTTCAGATGACCATTTGATCCCCAGTCCTGTTCTTTAAAAACTTTGTGTGCTGCATTTGTCCTGATTTGAATTCTTTCAATCTGATAATAGTGTTATTGCAGCAATGTGGCTAAATGTGACGGAGCAGGTCCGTCCCTGGGAGCGCGGTCCCCGGGGGAAAACGTGGGAAGACGCGTGCTCACCTGTTTCCTTGTTTGCTGGGCTCCGCGCTGCGGGCGCTGCGGGCGCTGCGGTGCGGGCGCGCAGTGGACTTCGCTTTTGCGTGTTCTCGGCCGCGGCTGGGGGTGCGCAATTGGAGGCGCCGGGTCTGTCCTTCAGAGACCCGCGGTGGTCGACTTTTACTTACCCCCGCGCTGCCGCTGCTGCCGCATCCCGGTGCCCACTGGCAAACCCGGACACATCCACGTCAGGAGCTTAAATCCTCCCGTTGTGCGCGCTCCGGGGTCATGTGAGCCACAGGTGACTGGCCTGGACAATTAACTGTGTTTTATTTGTGTTTAACCCATTGTCGGGCATTTATGGATGTGAGATCAAAGCAGTTCTCTATGTGTAACTGTTGGGCCCTGTAATATTAATCATTTAGTTGTAGAAATGATTTAATTAAGCTTTTAGAGGGGAGTTACGTAAGGTGGGAGGGGCGAGGGGTGTATAAAGGTGCGCCCTGCCGCTCAGCACCTGTGTCAGTCTAGTCTCTACTCTCGTCGTGTCTGGTCGTGTCCTGGCTACAATGAAGGTCGTGTTTCGCTGGAAAAGCGAGCGAGCAAATGATTGAGAGACTAAGAGAGTGGAGCAAGAACTAGAGAGAGACTTGTAGGAGAAGTCAACCTTTTTTTGCCTGCCCTGTAAATAGACCTTTTTTCTCACTGTTCCACTGTAAATATTTCCTGCACACATTTTTGCGCCTGTTTTTCCTGTTCTGCACTGTGGAATAAAACATCCTAAACGAGCATCCCGACTCAGCCTGAGTGTTTTGAAGAGGACCTGTGACACTAAAATATTAAAACATTCTTTTTCTTATTGTATAATGAGTTTTATTTGATTAAATGGCATTTTATTGCTTAAATAAAGTAAAACAATTGAAGTTGCAGTGCACTGTGGGTAATTTCAAGTGCTCTGAGGTGGCCAAGGATCCATCCTTGGTAAAAGAGCCAAATGGAGGTGTGGAGCGTGAAGGGCTTTGGGGGACTTGGAACAGCACTTGGTGGCGCTCTAATGACGTGGATCTGGGTGAATAGTTCAGGGGCCAAGGGTCCTGGGAACTGGAAAACACCCTATGTGTGTGTGGGCGTGTGCAGCACTTACCCTTCATGGCCTCCAGGGGGCTGCTGTAGCCCGGACCGCACCCAGAGCAGCCGGCTGTGAGACAACACAAGAACAGAGTTAGATTATCCACAAACAGCCCTCTGACTGCTGCACGTTCTGCTCTGATTGGCTGGTGTGTTTCCTCTGCTCTGTGATTGGCTGGTGTGTTTCCTCTGCTCTGTGATTGGCTGGTGTGTTTCCTCTGCTCTGTGATTGGCTGGTGTGTTTCCTCTGCTCTGTGATTGGCTGGTGTGTTTTCTCTGCTCTGATTGGCTGGTGTGTTTCCTCTGCTCTGTGATTGGCTGGTGTGTTTCCTCTGCTCTGATTGGCTGGTGTGTTTCCTCTGCTCTGATTGGCTGGTGTGTTTCCTCTGCTCTGTGATTGGCTGATGTGTTTCCTCTGCTCTGATTGGCTGGTGTGTTTCCTCTGCTCTGTGATTGGCTGGTGTGTTTCCTCTGCTCTGATTGGCTGGTGTGTTTCCTCTGCTCTGATTGGCTGGTGTGTTTCCTCTGCTCTGATTGGCTGGTGTGTTTCCTCTGCTCTGTGATTGGCTGATGTGTTTCCTCTGCTCTGATTGGCTGGTGTGTTTCCTCTGCTCTGTGATTGGCTGGTGTGTTTCCTCTGCTCTGATTGGCTGGTGTGTTTCCTCTGCTCTGATTGGCTGGTGTGTTTCCTCTGCTCTGTGATTGGCTGATGTGTTTCCTCTGCTCTGTGATTGGCTGGTGTGTTTCCTCTGCTCTCATTGGCTGGTGTGTTTCCTCTGCTCTGTGATTGGCTGGTGTGTTTCCTCTGCTCTCATTGGCTGGTGTCTTTCCTCTGCTCTGATTGGGTGGTGTGTTTCCTCTGCTCTGTGATTGGCTGATGTGTTTCCTCTGCTCTGTGATTGGCTGATGTGTTTCCTCTGCTCTGTGATTGGCTGATGTGTTTTCTCTGCTCTGTGATTGGCTGATGTGTTTCCTCTGCTCTGTGATTGGCTGGTGTGTTTCCTCTGCTCTGTGATTGGCTGGTGTCGTTCCTCTGCTCTGTGATTGGCTGGTGTGTTTCCTCTGCTCTCATTGGCTGGTGTGTTTCCTCTGCTCTGATTGGGTGGTGTGTTTCCTCTGCTCTGTGATTGGCTGATGTGTTTCCTCTGCTCTGTGATTGGCTGATGTGTTTTCTCTGCTCTGTGATTGGCTGATGTGTTTTCTCTGCTCTGTGACTGGCTGACAGTAGGTTCCTCTTCTCTATGATTGGCTGACAGTAGGTTCCTCTGCTCTGTGATTGGCTGGTATATACTGGCTCTGCTTTGGGATTTTTGGTGGATGTTTCTTCTGTTCTGTGATTGGCTGGTGTATATTACATATTTCCCTATAGGGAAATCTGTCTTTATTTGCACAGCACAGACACAGGGAGGACATGCAAACTCCACACAGACATAGAAAGAACATGCAAACTTTACACAGACACAGGGAGAACATGCAAACTCCATACAGAGAGAGGAAGAACATGCAAACTCCACTTGTCTGTTCTGAGTAGGAGAAAAGCTCCTTTGTGCACCTTATAAATCTAGATAGGTGTGGTTCTGGATAGGTGTGGTTCTGGATAGGTGTAGTTCTGGATAGGCATGGTTCTGGATAGGTGTGGTTCTGGATAGGTGTGGTTCTGGATAGGTGTGGTTCTGGATAGAGGTGGTTCTGGATAGGTGTAGTTCTGGATAGGCATAGGTTTGGATAGGTGTGGTTCTGGATAGGGGTGGTTCTGGATAGGCGTAGTTTTGGATAGGCGTGGTTCTGGATAGGCGTGGTTCTGGATAGGCGTGGTTCTGGATAGGTGTAGGTTTGGATAGGGGTGGTTCTGGATAGGTGTGGTTCTGGATAGGTGTGGTTCTGGATAGGTGTAGTTCTGGATAGGTGTGGTTCTGGATAGGTGTGGTTCTGGATAGGCGTGGTTCTGGATAGGTGTGGTTCTGGATAGGCGTGGTTCTGGATAGGTGTGGTTCTGGATAGGTGTAGGTTTGGATAGGGGTGGTTCTGGATAGGGGTGGTTCTGGATAGGGGTGGTTTTGGATAGGTGTGGTTCTGGATAGGGGTGGTTCTGGATAGAGGTGGTTTTGGATAGGTGTGGTTCTGGATAGGCGTGGTTCTAGATAGGCGTGGTTCTGGATAGAGGTGGTTCTGGATAGGTGTAGTTCTGGATAGGGGTGGTTCTGGATAGGGGTGGTTCTGGATAGGCGTAGTTTTGGATAGGTGTGGTTCTGGATAGGGGTGGTTCTGGATAGGTGTGGTTCTGGATAGGGGTGGTTCTGGATAGGGGTGGTTCTGGATAGGTGTGGTTCTGGATAGGTGTAGTTCTGGATAGGCATGGTTCTGGATAGAGGTGGTTTTGGATAGGTGTGGTTCTGGATAGGTGTGGTTCTAGATAGGCGTGGTTCTGGATAGGCGTAGTTCTGGATAGAGGTGGTTCTGGATAGGTGTGGTTCTGGATAGGTGTAGGTTTGGATAGGGGTGGTTCTGGATAGGGGTGGTTCTGGATAGAGGTGGTTTTGGATAGGTGTGGTTCTGGATAGGCGTGGTTCTGGATAGGCATGGTTCTGGATAGGTGTGGTTTTGGATAGGTGTGGTTCTGGATAGGCGTAGTTTTGGATAGGCGTGGTTCTGGATAGGCGTGGTTCTGGATAGGCGTGGTTCTGGATAGGCGTGGTTCTGGATAGGCGTGGTTCTGGATAGGCGTGGTTTTGGATAGGCGTGGTTCTGGATAGGTGTGGTTCTGGATAGGCGTGGTTTTGGATAGGCGTGGTTCTGGATAGGCGTAGGTTTGGATAGGCGTAGTTCTGGATAGGCGTAGTTTTGGATAGGCGTAGTTTTGGATAGGCGTGGTTCTGGATAGGCGTGGTTCTGGATAGGCGTGGTTCTGGATAGGCGTAGTTTTGGATAGGCGTGGTTCTGGATAGGCGTAGTTTTGGATAGGCGTAGTTTTGGATAGGTGTGGTTCTGGATAGGCGTGGTTCTGGATAGGTGTAGGTTTGGATAGGCGTGGTTCTGGATAGGCGTGGTTTTGGATAGGCGTGGTTTTGGATAGGTGTAGTTTTGGATAGGTGTGGTTTTGGATAGGTGTGGTTCTGGATAGGTGTGGTTCTGGATAGGCGTGGTTTTGGATAGGCGTGGTTCTGGATAGGCGTGGTTCTGGATAGATTACATTATCAATAGGTTTCAGTTAAGTTTGATCCATTTGAAGATCTGTGTTTGTCAGTTACAAGTACATTTCCTAAATTCCAGTCATTTCTGGGTTTGTTTTTCCATCTGCAATCTCTCCAACTCCCCCACTTCTCTTTACCACCTCTCTCTCTCTCTGTCTCTCTCTCACTCTCTCTCTCACTCTCTCTCTCTCACTGTCTCTCTCTCTCTCACAGTCTCTCTCTCTCTCACTCTCTCTCTCTCACTGTCTCTCTCTCACTGTCTCTCTCTCACTGTCTCTCTCTCACTGTCTCTCTCTCTCACTCTTTCTCTCACTGTCTCTCTCTCTCTCTCTCTCACTGTCTCTCTCTCTCTCTCTCTCTCTCTCTCACTCACTCTCTCTCACTGTCTCTCTCTCTCTCTCACTCCTTTGTCTTTCCCGTCTCTCTTTGTCTCCGCCTCTCTCTGAAACAGGTAAACAGGTAATGGAGGTGAAGAGAAGAGCTGCACCCAGTACAGTTCTGATTTAACTGACCTGAACATATGAATAGGTCTTCAGTGCAGGTGGAAGTACAAATCACATTTAAGATGTACATTTACTTCAGTAACATTCTAATGGAATTGTACTTTTCAGACTTTCATAGCAGCAAACTCTTACTCTTGTTGAGTAATATTTTTTTATTGAAATAACAGCACTTCTGCTTGAGTAAAAGTTGCGGATACTGAGTAAAAGTTGCGGATAGTGAGTAAAAGTTGCGGATAGTGAGTAAAAGTTGCGGATAGTGAGTAAAAGTTGCGGATACTACACAGCGCTGCACTGT